>OZ038497.1:8930880-9053380 GCA_964036315.1 Acanthosepion esculentum
GAGAGCCGAGTTCAAATTTTGGTCAAGTTTGTTATATTCACTTATGTGCAAACACCATTAGGAAAGCTATCTTCTATACCCAACTATGGATTAAATAGCAGGGCGATGGCCAACATGCAATTAGGAGATGGAAAACTCCTATTCAAAAAAGCCTGCAGTTGTAGCATCATTTGACATGGAGCACACAGTGCACCATTACAGGACATGTGGCACATGATGGAGAGTGTGTGCATTGCAGAGTACAGACAACTAATCACTTTAAGTAATTCACTGTTCTGGTTGTAAAAACGTAGCTTAGAATTTACTGAATACTCATCCATTGTTCTTGACAGGAAAATCCTTACAGATATATATATATATATATATATATATATATATATATATATATATATATATATGGATAAAAAAGACAATTGTAAAATATTTTCTTAGTCATTGTTGATGCATTTTGTCAGGCAGACTTTATCAAGGCAAATTTAAATGTGAAATGTTTTGTAGATATTCAAAATATTATTTAACAATATTTGGACATGGAAAACTAAAATAAATTCTTAATAAAAAAAAAAGTTACTAATATCCAGAAGGAGGCTTATACAGGAGCATTCCCTTTTTAATATTTTGAATAGCTACAAAACATTTTGCCTTTAAACTTGCCTTGATAAAGTCAGACTACGAACTGCATCGGCAATAATTAAAAAATATTCTTCCAATTGTATTTCCTAACCAAATTGTTCAAGAAATTTAACCATATATATATATATATATATATAATAGATGGCCACTCGTATTCGAGGATAACTGTCTACTAGGGTGGCTAGTCAATCCCTATGGCAGACGCTCATTCAGGCACATTTGTGTTTGCTCAACACAGAGCCCATCTGTGGTTTATACTGCAAGTATGCTGAGCAGACCTTAGTTACAGTTTCTGGAAGAGAGTATGTTATCTAATGTGATCAACAATTTGAACAAGGCCAGCATGCTCAATCCCTCAGCCACGATGACTTGTGGCTTCATGCTAGCACAGCTATCGATGACCCACAAGAGTTCCATCTACCCAATTTCACTCACAAGGCTTGGGTCAACGAGTGCTAAGGTTTTCAGGCACTTTTCAAAAGTGCTGCATGCTGGGATCAACTTTGACCCAGTCCGATTACATCAGGAAGTCGCCTTCCTGACAAATCAACCATAGTAAGATTCGAACACGGGTCTCATGGTTATATATATATATATATATATATATATATATATATATATATATATATATACACACACACACATGTACATACACAAACATATATATATATACACACATACATACACACACAAACATATATATATACACACATACATATATATATATACACATACATATTTACACACACACACACACATATACACACATACATACATACATTCAGAAAACTAATTTAATTTTTCTCCACATCCCAAAGATTAATCATGTTTGAGTACAACATATTCACAACAAATTTTCTCACACCCCAGATCCTGATTAAGAACCCCTAGCCTAATTAGACATGAGCTAGTCTAAGAAGCAAGCATTAATTCAGACATTGCCTCCTACATCCAGAGACTTAAGATACTGTTGAAAGACAGTTCCTAATCCCATTACTGCAAATAAAAATGCCTGAAAATGCACAATTCTTCTATCAGCAGTTTTATTACATAAATCATTTATTAACTCATTAGGAAATAAACACGTATTGGCTTTAAAAAAATAAATTTGGATAATTAATAGTCATAAAAAAAACATTTTAATTAAAAACATTAATAATTATCTCCTATCGAATTTTAATTTTTACTGATTAAAGTACAGATGTATTAAACCGAGATAAAAATGACATCCTTTTTAATCATTAATTTATTATTTCTTGCTGTCAAAACCACTTGAAAGGCTGCTGTAATTTATTTGCTGTATATAGCTCTGGGCCATTAACTTCATTCACCTAAAAGATCTTTACCTTGATTGGATGTGGAGCCATATAGACATCATGAATGAAAATAACGTAAGTCAATAAATATAAAGAAAACTAACATATGGTAGGTTTGAGATTTGCAAACAAATGTAAAATAATTGAGCTTGAAGTCAGGCTGTAACTTGCCAAGTCCAGGAACAGATGCTGGTTTACAAATTACTCAACAAACAATAAAATGGGCTTGTATTAGATTACTGTGAAAACTTGCAAACTCAGGAACGTACCAAGTGCATAATGGAAACATTTGAAATAGTAAAACTCATTATTAAACAATGTAAAGGTTCACTCAAACTGAAAGTGCACTGTGGGGGAAGGTAACAAATGGATGGTCCAGAAACAGTTACAGAAAAACTATACTTAAAATTATTTGACTAATAGTTAAACTAGCCCAATAGGTAATATTATGCTACGGTCACTTTGTCCGCAGTTTAAAACATAGATGTATCAGTTAAAAATTAATTACTCAAGGTTCTCTTCTTGGTACTACCTTCTTTTTGCTTTATATTAACAATATGCCTCCAAACACTCTCAGATCCTTAGTAAATATATATATATATATATATATATATATATATATGCAGATGACCAGGTGAACCTTCAAATATCTTGGTGACCAGTGCTTGAAAACTGATCTCTCCTCTGACCAATCTCTCACAGCTCAATGGGGAAAAGGACTGGCTGATATCTTTCAATACATTCAAAACTAAACTCATAACATTTCAGCACCATCGAGCAGACCCCAAAACCTGCACCGATCTTGATGAGTGGTCATACCCACAAAGAGGCTCCTTGCTTGAAACACCTACTGGGGCTAAAGCTTACTTGCGGCATCAAATAGAACGTGTATATTTATGCCATAGCAAAGGATGCTGAAAGAATGGTTGATTCATTGTATCTCCGCAGAAAATACCTGACTCCCACGACCATGCTCTATCTTTATAAGAGTCAGATCAAACGAAGAATGGAGTATTGTTGCCATACCTAGGTTGGTGCTGCCCAATCCTCATTGTTCAGCCTCGACAGAGTCCGAAAATGCTTATGCAGCCTTGTAGACGATTAATTATTCTCCACTCTGCAACCCTTATACCACAGCCGAAACATTGCCAGCCTTTCACTACTATATTACTATTAGAATAGTAGATATTCAGCTGAGTTACATTCTTTAGTTCCACCAGCTCGGACCTTCAAAGCTAGGACAGCCATGCTATGTTCACAGTGGTAAGCAAGATTCCCTTTGATAAAAAGCAAGTTCCACTCAGACAGCTTCTTCCCCAGAACTATTATTTTATGGAACAAACTCCCGAGAGAAGGCCTCCCTGACAATTACAATCTTAGTCTCTTTAAATCCAGGGTCAACCAATATCTGTCCTACTTGTTACTATCTTACTTTCCTGTTCTCTCTCCCTTACAATTGTACTGAGTAACCCTCTACCTAGAATGGCCCTTGTATTCAGTGAACTATCAGTTAAAAGACTCCACATTCATAGTCAAAATGGCTGAAATAGTAATAAAAAAAATGTTATTGTCTGAAGATTAAACAGTTAAAGGACTCAGTGTAAGAGTTCAGGAATGCAGGCCATCATCAGTAAGGTTTTATTATTATCCAGCCATTTTATTTTCATGTAGAAATATTAAAAATAGCTGATCTTTCTCCTCTTGGTCAGTATGAACCAAAGCACTAGTATTAATTATAGTACCTTACAATATGTCTTGTAATTTCTTTTATATGAACCTAGCATTTCAGGTATTGCTTTTGTATTCACCTTGTCAATGTCATCTAAAGACAACAAGTTAGCAGCCAGGTGTAAGTTGATTCAGTGGCAACAAGTAAAGCTGAACTTGCCAACTTCGCACAACAACATTTCTTCCGGTTACTTCAATCCTTTAATTAATATATATATATATATATATATATATATATATATATATATAAGCACACATACAGACACAGATAGACAATTTAAAATATATATATATATATATATAAGTATTACACAACAAAATCAAAAATTTCCTCATATGTGGATAGATCTATTTCAACCGAAGAAAACTTTGTCAGTCTTATTCAAATAATAAATATACTGAGCTCTTTTTGTGGATCAGTTTTGATATTTTATATTACTAGAATCTACTTAGATGAAATCCCAACAGATTTATTATGTTTAATATATATATATATATATATATATATATATATATATATATATATATATATATATATATATATATATACACACACACACACACACTGGGCATAACAACAAAATTGTCCAAAATCATGTAGCAGTGTGGGATAATTGATCATCCCACAGAATGTTTAATATCTAAAAAAAAAAAAACACTAAACTAATTTTCTTTTTTCCAGTTTTTCAGATGTTTAGCCATCTTGACACCATTTATCATAAGAATCCTTGAAAAACCCTTTGAGTTTAATCTCACAAATGCTGTTGCACCCAGTATATTCCCATGTATGTATGTGTGTGTGTGTGTGTGTGTATATATATATATATATATATATATATATATATATATATATATATATATCCATGTACGTACATACATACATTGGGTGTAACAGCAGTTGTTCGATTAAGCTTTGAACTGTTGTATCTTCGAAATGATTAAAGATATCTTACTGGAATTCTCTGAGGTTTTTATAACACTACTGGACTCTACTTTGAGAAAAAAGAAGGCATAATTACTCTCCAAGCTTAACAGAAGAATTGTGATGAAATCGATCATGAACAAAAATGATGTGTTCATTGTTAATTAATCATAGCTAAGGATCAGAAGCTCATGAAGGATTGAAATAAAGTCCAAATATATATATATATTATTCCAGGATCATTTTCGAACTTATTCAAGATGATCTTCGCCATCAAACCTTTACTCCTGGTGTAAAAAGGTGCCTCAGAGGTTTCACATACTATTTCATTTTCAAGTCTTTCATAGCTGAAATTCCTCTCATGTGCCAAATATTGTATGGATTGAGTTGGATCTTTTGGATCTCTAGCTCTAATGAAATGTTGATCCCTCTTCCTGTTGTGACCTCCTGATCCAGTTTACCTTTCTACTGTTCCCTCTTTTTTAAACTTATTCACCATCCCCTAATCGTTCTTGAATGGACTTTGAAGATGGAAGCTGGAGTATGAATGTTCATATCATTACTGAAAGCCTGAATGACCTTTTTTGTCTCACCATTGCTCAGTTGGAAAGACATAGTGGGGCTGATACAAAACAATTTTAACCTGTTCCTTTTCTAGCTGAATAACTCTGAGGGTTTTTCAAGGATTCTTACGATAAATGGTATCAAGATGGTTAAACATCTTATCTGAAAACCTGGAAAAAAGAAAATTAGCTTAGTGTTTTTTTTAGATATTAAACATTTTGTGGGATGGACAATTATCCCACACTGTTACATGATTTTGGACAATTTTGCTGTTATGGCCAGTGTGTGTGTGTGTGTGTGTATATATATATATATATATACACGTGTGTGTGTGTGTATAAGTGTATATGTATGTAAAAATGACCATACATGATGAAAAAATGCATCAAATTTATTAAAAAAAGCTTTACCATCAAAATCTTTGCTATTATTAAGAGGAAAGACCAAAAGAGATTTTTTGATTATTATATTTTATTTTTTTATTCTTGAAGAGCCTTCAAAATTATGATTAATTTTTTTTTTCTTGTGTCGATGGTGACCATAAATTAGTACAGGAAATTGTAGTGTCTTTATGCAGTGAAAAACACATTGATTTGGAAATTCATGCAAAATCAAATAACTGTTGAAACTTTCAGGACTTATTCACAAATGAATTAAATTATTTTAGAAACATTTCTTTTTTTTAGAAAATCTTGATAAAAATGTTTTTTTTTTGTTTTTTTTACATCTGTTACCTCTCACTGATTTAATTTTATGAAATTTTGAGAAATTCATTTTGTAGGGCTTAATGATTAATGTTTATATTACTTATAAGCAGAAGTCCTTGAAGAAATTAAATCATAAATCTTTTTTTGTAAAACAGGACATTCAATTACAGAAAATCTGCTCTGAATCATAAAATAAAAATGCAATAAAACTAAGACATTGTTTAATTATGGAAAAAAAAAAAAAATTCAAACTTAAGTCTATTGAGATAGTTGTCAATATCTCATAAAAACATCCACCTCTATGTTAAAAAATGGTTTTCTGTGATATTTTAAACTAAAAAGTAAGTAATATTTGTTTCAAATCAGATTAATTAAACTTTAAATCAGCTAACATTCCCCAAGTAAATTTTCAGAAAAGTATATTTTATTTTTGAAAGACTTTTTAATAAAGAGAATTATGTTGCGCTAAGAGAATTGTAAATATGGCAGTTTTATCGATTTCACAAAACAAACTTATTCCAATCTAAATTCAGTTTGAAATACATCAAAGTAATTTGCTTACAGAAATATTAGATTTAATCTATTAGATTGAAATTAAAACTAAGATAAAAACTTCATGAAAGATTTTTCATTTTTAAAAATTTACTTTAAACCTTAGGTACTGATTTTCTTTTGAAGTACCTATATACACAATTTAAATTATATATATTCACACATACATAAAGTGTATGCAAAATATATATTTGTTTATTCTTTCAATATTCAGTGCAAAGTAAAATGCACACTTCAGTAAAACATAATATTTATGATTTATAATCTTCTGAAGATATCCTCCAGGAAAGTTAATCACTGTGTCTTTTGGGGCCAATGTTTTCTGTTGACATGAAATGGAAAGGTTATATTAAATCAATTGGTTGGCCTGTTGCTAGGAAAGTTAGTTTATTGAGTTGTACTAGACAATCTTTCTTGCCACAACCTATCTTACACATTTATAAGTCTACCATTCACCCATCTGATCTGGTGCTTCTGCTATATATTTAGAGATTCTTGATAAAATCCAAAGAAGAATCTATCTTACACATTTATAAGACTTCCATTCATCCATGCATTGAATATTGCTGCCACATCTGATCTAGTGCTTCTACTATATTTTTAGAGATTCTTGATAAAATCCAAAGAAGAATCTATCTTAGACATTTATAAGTTTACCATTCATCCATGCATTGAATATTGCTGCCACATCTGATCTGGTCCTTCTGCTATATATTTAGAGATTCTTGATAAAATCCAAAGAAGAATCTATCTTACACATTTATAAGTCTACCATTCATACATGCATTGAATATTGCTGCCACATCTGATCTGCTGCTTCTACTATATATTTAGAGATTCTTGATAAAATCCAAAGAAGAATCTATCTTACACATTTATAAGTCTACCATTCATACATGCATTGAATATTGCTGCCACATCTGATCTGCTGCTTCTACTATATATTTAGAGATTCTTGATAAAATACAAAGAAGAATCTGCAATGTTATTGGTCCTGACCTGGCATCTCTGCTTCAATCACTTTTCCACCACTATAACGTAGCTTTCCTGTGTTTTTCTATAAATATTTTCATTATTTACATTATTCGGACTATTGTCCTCATCTTTGTCGACATATTTATTACAAAGTTTCGGCCGTTGTATGCTCCGGCCTTCTTCATGTGGTTGGAATGTCAAACTGAACCCTTTATTTCGCTCACTGGAGTAGACTGTTCTAGTTCCATGTGCCATGCAGGAATTGAGAAAAACTGAATATAGCACAGGAATGAAACAAGGAATAGCCAATGACATAAAGCTAACACTCACTGATGCCCAGCCGACTGAGTCAGTCTGTAAATAGGCTATCGTCTTTCTTCATATTTCAATTATTATTTGTTAAGTGATAGTGTTAGAACAGCATTGCACTCTTCGTGACAGCTGACAAATTTGGGCAACGTGCCTGCATTAGATTTTTATTGAAGATCAGCAGATCTGCTGCTGCTGAGATCCTCTAAATGCATTTGGTGAACATTCTTTAGGATGAAAACAGATTTTTGAGTTTCAAGGTCAGCCGAGTGTCAGTTGAAGTTGATAAGCAGCCACGGCAACCAGTCACCAACATAATGCCAGGAAATGTGGGGTGGGGGTGAAAAAAAAATCTGTGAACTCCTCCATGAGGACTGCCATTGAAAAATCCATTAGCTCTCTCACATGACTGAAATCAGTTATGGAGTCTGCCAGGAGATCCTAGTCTGGATCCAATACCATCATGTATTTAAGCATTATTTCAGCATTTGTTTTAAATCCCAGGTCCATCCAGGATGTAGGCCATCATGACACTGCATAGGTATTTCTTTTATTTTCAGTGAACTGCCAAGCATTCCTGGGAAAGATAGTGGAGTTGTTTCCTGTTGCCTTTTCCATGATTTTGAATTCAGAGTTTTCCTCCACCTAGATGGGTTGCCATCCAAGGATAGAAGACCCAGTCTACCCTGGTATTTAAGCCATAGTGAAGGTGGGAAGAGATGTGTTGGATTCATGCCTTTCCTAAGTGCATTGGTGCAAAAGCAACAGACTAGATCTGAACTCTTACTCTCATGAGTGACAACTATGGAAGTAGATGGCAAATGTGTCTCTTCTCTCTCCCTATATATATATATATATATATAAAAACTTTGCTTGATTGACACACTCTGTGACCAAATCGGTCTAAAGCACACTGGAGCTAACATAAGATTTGTTGTAAGATTTCTTTAATATTTAGGCTGGTAGATGAAAATAAATAAAGATACTGTTTAATAAATAAAGTGTCTACTCAAATATGGGTATCTACTAAAAATAACATTTAAGTTATAAAATCTCTCAGTTTAATAATTAAAAATCCATCACCTCTTTAGAAATTGCTTTGTTTAGGATATGAAATGGAGATGTTGTGAATGTTTTGAGAGTCTGAGAAAGATTTGTGCTTATAAGGTATTATCCAGTTTTGCTTGATCATTGATGTACTCCATGGCCAAGTCGGTCTAAAGCACGTTGGATCTAATGACAGTTTTCCCTGCCAAGTGGTACATAGGTTCCAATCCTGCCAGAAAGCACATTTTTCTTTAATAAGATGTCCTGAATATTCAGGGCCAGTAGATAAAGATAAATAGATGGGTCATCTACTCAAATATGGGTATCTATTAAAAATAACTAAGTAATAATAATAATAATATTTTGTACTAGCAGCATGGCCCGGCATTGCCTGTGCTTGATTCAAAAATCGTACGACTCATACAGCAATCGCTATCACTTGACTTAAAATATTTTTGCCCTTCCTCGCCTTTAAAGGAGTGCCCTTTGCCGTGCTGATGTTGCTACATGCCTTACTTCTTGCCTATCTCACACTGTGAATCTTTTCTAAGCTCTATACTAAACATTAAATCTGTTACGAAAAAAAGGACTAAACAAAATGAACACAAAACGATCAGCTTTAAAAAAAGGACTCATAACTGGAAAAACTGAATGAAAGAAGAATGTTAACAACAAATCCTTTTTCACACCCAACCCAGTTCTGCGGAATCAGAATCAACTTTGAGTTTAAGCAAGCGAATGAGCCAATTGGAGTAAAGTGCCATGCAGATTTAAATTTTTTCCACTTGTGACAAATGCAGCTATCAATTTTTTTGCATGCTAGCATGCTAGTTAACATTCGTGTCAGTCAGCTGTTGGCTCTCACGCTGGCTAGTAGAATCTTCCTGCCTATTCGTGGCAGCCAGCTATAGGCTCTCACTCTGGCCAGTAGAAAATGGCCACAAACTAAATGAGAACTGCCATGGAAGCATGAAAAGATCAATTATTTCCACTATCGATGGGAGTTGGGAAATGCAAAGTCGGTCTTGGCCTTCCCGTTAACTTGGAGCATGTGCATGTAAATTTTGGTGCAAATCCGTCGAAAATTGTGGCCGTGCATTCGTTACACACACACGAACACATCCTGCCTTTTATAGATAGAGATATATACATATATATATATGCGTGTGTGTGTATGTGTGTGTGAGAGAGAGAGAATGTCAGTGTGTCACACATTTTCAACTTTACTCCTAGAGGGTGTAGCCCAACATGTACCGTTCGGTATAACTCCATGAGTAGATTAAAAACATTCTGGGCTGGACCTAGATCTGCAACCCTGAAATTTTGGAATCCCAAGTTTTCATTACCATTATTGTTTTCAGCGGTTTTTTTACATGATTTTTTTTGCAACAAATTTTTTGCACGATAACAAGTGTTATAACTTGGAATAATCAAAATTAATTGCGAAATCCAGTGAAAGTCAGCCATGAAATAAAAATGATTGTTTCTATGGTAAGTAAGGACCTACATACATCAAATTGTCTTTAAATTAAGTGTCAGAAGAAGAATTAAGTGTCAGAAGAAGAATTATCATTGAACTTTTAAAAGGTAAGCTTAAACATTAATGCAATACTTAAATTTTGAGTTCTGTTGTTTATTGTTGCCTATCACATCTACTCTACTCTACCTATTGTGATGAAGGCTGAATCAAGATCCCTCCACAGGAGCTAGCTTAAATGCCTGCTTGAAGAAGGATGGGCTAGCTTGCCCTAAACACACACACACACATACATACATACACACACACAGGTGTGTTGAAAATTCCTATTAATGTTTTTATTATATACAAGAACAGATCAGCACAAAAAGAATTTCATAAATTATGATTCTTATGTTCCATGATCCTTGTGAACATTGGCAATCATGGCTCTCCACAATTTCTTCTCTTTGTAGCTCTTAATAAATTTTGTCTTTTTGTTATCTCTCCTAAACCTTGTTTTACCATCCATTTACAGAAGTTTGCTAGGTATGCTATGCGTTGCTTTTATCTTGCCTTCAATCTGTTCTGTGAGTATCAAATTTTCCAAGCCATCTTTCCTCATTATGTGCCCTAGAAATTTCAACACTTTCTGATGTTAAGAGTGAATTTCCATTTAGTCTCCATTTTCTCTAAAACTGTCATTGCTAACATGTTTGGTCCATGGTAATCTCAGCATCCTTCTGTAGAACTACATTTCTGTTGCTTCAGCTGTGAGGAGATTGTCCAGCATTCACTGCCATATAAGATGACTGATATTACATAACAGATCAGTACTCTTTTTTTTGTTTCTAACAAAATTATAATGAACTTAAGATTCTTTCAGCTAAAATTTAGAATAGAATTTTGGCTTTATTTTGATTGTCTTTATAAAAATTATAAAACATGTTTTTGTAAGAGTAGTTAACAAACTTACAAAAACTTCACAGCAGTTACAAATAAATTTTTAATCTCTCTTTTCATAAATTTTCTATTGTTCTTGAAATATTTTAATTGTGTGTATATGTGTGCATGCATGTAAAATTATATAAGTGAGTGCAGAAAAGTTCTTGGACTGACCCAAAGTCAATTCTTCAATGAGTAGACAGCAGGAGTTTTTTCTTTAGGGTTAAATAAATTTAAGAAACAGTGTCAATTATATTGAACTGTGGGATATGTGGAACAGCACGTACATTTCATGCCTAGGGGTAATTTTTCTTGACCCTGCCATGTCTTGCGCATACATATGGGCACATGAGGACTGCTTCAAAAGTAATGCCTCGGCTTATTTTATTATGCTGGATTATGACTTCAGAAGTTGATGTCGAACCATCCTGCTAATAATCCAGAAATAGATATTATTGCATTGTTTCAGATAACAGCTGAGAAGAAATCTGGTAGAATAGTGTCGGATATGAAAGAGTGCACAAAGAAAAGGTGTGGCACTGAATTCCAACATGCGGAAAAAAATTGTATCCATAGATATCCACTGGTGTTTACTGAATGTTTAGAGAGACCAAACAATCTATGTGAGCATGGTTAGGTGGTAGGTAATATTTCAGCAGTAACAGTGTTCTAGGCCACAATCTAGGTGGGCCTGGATAAGTTCTTGTTCATCATTGAGCAAGAAGCAAAGCCAATGGTGGTGACAATGTGGAAAAATCTAAACAGTGTTAGTGATTGTTCTCATTCCATCTGTTATTGTTTCCATGGAAATGAACAGGACACATTATTTTTGAAGCAATCCTCACACGCACACACACACACACACTATGCATATCAATTTCTCGTCCGTGTATTGCTTAATATATTGAACTCTAATTGTCATCTTTGATAATGGCTTATGTAAGCCAAAAGCTTAGATTGGATTAAAAAATATGTATCAATATTGTGATTTTCTTTCTTCGTTTAATGATAATGTTATTAAGCTTATCAAACGATATGAAAAGAATTTACATAAAATAGACAACACTTGTCTATATTATTTAATGAAACATGTATGAATATATATATATATATATATATATATATATATATATATGAGGTAATTCAAACCTTGTTCTATCAATGTGGGTGCCATAGCCAAATTGGTAAAAGCATGTTTCAACTATAGATACGTTTCCCTGATGGAAAAGGGATACAGGTTCAATTCCTGTTGGAGGCACAATCTTTCTTTATTAGGACTTCTCAATCTTGGCTGCTATTATTAATTTCACTGTTTAAGAAAATAAGAAAAACAGGGATAGCAACTCTAATTATAATAACAAGAAAAAAAAAATTATATATATATATATATATATATATATATATATATATATATATATATATATATATATTTTTAAGCGTTTCACCCCAAGCAAGGCAGGAAGCCACTAGCATGCAAGGGGTTACAGAGAGTTGGAGCTAGAGCAAATAGGAGTGATAGAAGAAAGGATGAAGAGAAGGATAGGGGATAGATCAGGGCATCTGGAGACGTCGATTGACATTACATTTGAATAGTTGGAGATTATAGCTATCAGGGAAACAGGAAGAGGGGAAAGAGTTCCACAGGTGAGAGGTGTGAGACATGAAGCTATTGGAGTAGAAGAGAGGGCTACATTTAACAGTTTTGACAGTGAAAGGGTGTGAGCGAGATGCCAGCCTATTAGAACGCTTAAATTCATGAGGTTTGGGAACCAGCAAAGTAGTTAAAATGTTTACTTTCCAGACAGGAGACCCATCATAGTTAATTTGTCAGAGAGGCATTCTCAGCATTGGAAATTGCCTGAAAACTATAACACAGATCAACCCAAGCCTCGTGAGTCAAATTGGCGAGAAGAAAATTTTTAGAAGCCATTGATGGTTGTACTAGCACAATGTCACGTTTCCTGACCAAGAGTTTGAGCGTACTGCCCATGTTCAAACTATAGGTAAGCTCTGAGGGTGTTCAACAAACACAATTGTGATCGAGCAGGGATCTGCAACAGGGATTTGTTAGCTCTTCCAGCAGACAGGTGTGATTGAAAATGAGTAGCTGGTCATTTATATGTTTACACGCACAAAGACTTCATACTGAAAATGATTATTATTTAAATGTGTTCTATTAATGAGGATTATATTTATTATGAATTAAAAGAATCAAAGCTACAGGAGAAAATAAGAAACAATTCTGGGCCTTGAACTGTATATCAAGACAAGCCTCATAGTTTAATCGAGAAAGTGTATAGAGATAAATACAGAAAGAAATTCATTTTGCAATTTCCAGAAAAATCTATTAGAAATAGAGAATTCAATACGACTGCATTTCCCAAAATGGTTTCCCAGTTACATTCTTCATGGCAACTAAATTCAAAAGACTGATGTTTCTCCCTCTGGGAAAAACATCAATGTATTGAATTCTACATTTTATAGACTGTTTCTATGCTCATTGCCTGAAGCATCTTTTATTCTTGTAGATAAAATAGTACACTACATATATATATATATATATATATATATATATATATATGTGTGTGTGTGTGTGTGTGTGTGTGTGTGTGTGTGTGTGTTGCTGAAAATTATTAATAGATTAAAGAAGTAGATTTATTCATGTCAAAATTATTTTGATGAAATCATTTTCTAATACAAAAATTTAAGATACATATGAACATCATTAAATGGAAATTTTTTCCACTTTAATCACATTAAAAAAAAGTGATACAATTCCATTTTGCCACAATTACTCTTATTGGCACATCAATACGTTTAAACTTTGATCAAAATATTCTAATCTTACTCTGATGTGTGCTTATATATATATATATATATATATATATATATATGGTGATTAAATACCTATTTTATGTATGAGTGGCTAGCCAGGAATCCTGACTTAACACCCTGTGACTTTTTTCTTTGGGGCTGGTTAAAGGAGCCAGTCTACTATACCAAACCAAAACTGTGGAAGAACTTGAAAGGTGAACACAAGAGGTTATGTCTTCCATACCACAAGAGTTCCTGATAAAATCAGTTGACACTACTCCTGGGTGGCTTGAAATTTGGTGCCCATATCAAATTTTAGGCTACCAATTAATATATATATATATATATATATATTAACTGCGACTCAATTTTGAGCAATGTCCTTGCTTGATCCATCCTCAAATATGGGATGAGAGGATGTGACATTTTAATCCTGCTAGGGTCTTACATTTTCTAGCACAGATGCGGCAATGTTGAGGATCTTTCGGTGTAGTTGTTAATAAATATATATAAACAGGCTTTTATGGGGATGACTGTATTACGCTCTCATCATTTTGATCGAGCACGATGGAGAAAAGGATAATTCCAAAACAGTAGCCATTGCCGCTATTAATGCACCGCTCTTCATTAATGAATTGAGCACTCTGGCTCCTGGCATTTGTATATATTCGTATATAATATGTTAGAATTTTCTCTCTCTGCAGTGTGCCGATAGCTTAGGGGTAGGATCTGACTGATGCCAAATCAGTTGAGTGATACAGCGAAACAGGCTTGTATACAGCTGACAATATATATAAAATATATATGTTAATAGGGATTTAACAAATATATAAGCAAATTTTGGCTATAATTAAGCATTGAGAGAAAGGCTAAAGATGCAGGAATGATTAAATTTAAATTTCTGCCATCCAATTTAGGCAATCTAATTTTTACCACTTTTCTTTCTTTTTATTACTGTTGTTTTTAAATATCTCATAGGATATTAGAGGAGTTTTCCCATTTTGTCATTCAATTTTCTACCATTAGTTTGATACATATACCAATCTGATATCATTTTCATATATTTATTCTCCTATTATATATATATATATATATATATATATATATATATATATATATATATAGATAGATAGATAGATAGAGGGGGAAAAGAGCAAGAGAGAGTAATAAATAAAATTAAATCTTGTTTTTACTCTAAGTTTTGGAGTGCTATAGTATACACAAATATTATAATAATCATTTTAACAACAATAATAAAGTACAAAACATAATTGTAGAAATTATTTAATTTTTAAGGATTATTAAAAACTGATGTGTGGAAACTTGGAAACATTGTAACTCTTAAAAATCTGGCAAGGTGGCAGAACATTACAAAAATAATACATTTTTCAAGAAGACGTCAGTTATTTTATTTTAGGAAATTTTGACATTACAGCGTGAGATGTGCTTATTTCTGATCCAAATCAGTTATTCAAAATGAAAATATGCAAAGGAATGTAGAGTCTGTAAAAATATCTAAACAACTTTCAGAAAACTCGTGTATATTCTAAGCAGTCAGTTTAAATTACGTTTCACATTTCCAAAACTTAGCATTTTTAAGATACAAATAAAGAAAACAGATTAAATTTATTGCCGAGATATTGGAATGTATTGTTTAGGGAGAAAGACCTGTATTAAATGTACAATTTAAAAATAGGATTCTTGGTTATATGTCCTTATACAGTTAATATCAGAATTTATTCATTTTGAAAAACTTTTTTTTCAATAAACAAATATTATGAAAATATTTACATTTACTGAAAAAAGATAAACACTTTTTTTTTTTAATATTTTTTTTAAGCGTATCACCCCAAGCAAGGCCAGTGGCCACTAACACGCATTGGGGTTATAGAAGGGTTGGAGGAAGAGCAGATAGGAGTGGTAAAGGAAGGGATGTGGAGAAAGAGAAGGACGGAGGGTCGATCGAGGTAGGGGGGTTATGGGAGATATAGAGCGAGAACAGATAGGAATGAAAGATGTCAGGAAGTGGATAGATCAAGGCAATTGGAGATGACGATTGACGCTACACTTAAACCGTTGGAGATTGTATTTGTCAGGGAAACAGTAATAGGGAAAGGAGTTCCATAGGCGAGATGTGCGAGACATGAAGCTATTGGAGTAGAAAAGACGTCTACATCTAACAGTTTCAACGGTGAAGGGGTGGAAACGGGATGCCAGCCTCGTAGGACGTTTAAATTCACGAGGCCTAGGGACAAGCGAAAGCAACTCCTCAGAGCAATTACCGTGGAAGTACTTGTAGAAAAGGCAGAGTGATGCAACATCGCGTCTGTGAGAGAGTGACTGCAGACGAGATGACAGATCAGGGCCAATCACATTGCATATCCGTCTCTGGATCTTATCTAGAACCCTGAGGCAACACGCAGGGGCCCCAGACCATAAATGGCAGCAATACTCCATGCAAGGTCGAATGGTAGACTTATAGACTTGGAGGATCGATTCAGGGGAGAAGAATTTCCTGGCTTGGCACAGGGAACCAACTTTTCTTGCGGTGGATGATGCAATTGACTCGATGTATTTGTTCCATCTCAGATCAGCGGACAGCGTGAGACCGAGCAGCCGCAGAGAGGAACTCTCGAGAAGTTGGTCCTCAGACATTCTGATGGGAAGCAGGGATGGGTCCTTGTGGTGGTTAATGGAGAGCAGTTTTGTTTTAGAGGCATTAAAGTTGACCATCCATTTCTCTCCCCAGTCCACAACCGATTGGAGGTCCTTTTCAATTTGAGCTGCCAGGTTAATTTTGTCCGCCTCAGTAGATTTGTGCTTGAGGCAGGAGTAAATAGTAGTGTCGTCAGCGTAGATACCGACTTGGGAGTCTATAGCGTCTGGAAGGTCATTTATAAATATGAGGAACAGAGTAGGGCCAAGGATGGAGCCTTGAGGAACACCAGCAGTAGTGGGATAGGAGTTGGAGAAGGATCCACTGAGAACAACCTTCAAATCCCGGTTTGATAGGAACGATTGAATTAGGTCAAACAATCGACCTGTGATACCATAACCCCGGAGCTTGCGAAGGAGGCTGGCATGCCAAACCCTATCGAATGCCTTGGAGATGTCAAGGGCCACGGCACGGTCTTCGCCGTTACTATGGATAGCTTGGTAGACAAATTCAGTGATGGCTGTGAGCACATCGGCAGTAGACCGGGCAAAGCGGAAACCATACTGCTTGTCTGAGAGCAGATCGTGGGATATCAGGTAAGTAATCACTTCGGCGTTGATAATGGCCTCGAAGACTTTGCCGAAGATGGGAAGGAGACTGATAGGACGGTAATTAGAAGGGTTGGAGGGGTCGCCAGAGTTCTTAAAGACAGGAACAATGGTAGAGGACTTCCAGCAGTCAGGAAAACAGGAGTCCTTGAGGCAGCGGTTGTACAATTTAGAGAGGGCAGGTGCCAGTTCAGGTGCGCATTTCTTCAGGACAATGGCTGGTATTCTGTCACCGCCGGTAGCTTTGTGGAGATCTAAGTTAGAAATAATGCCCAGTACCGACGACGGGGTTATGTGCAAGCCGTCCAGTAGGGCCTCAGTTCTGGGAGGGAAGTCAGGCAAGGGTACCCCAGAGGAGTCAAGCATAGAATTGGAAGAAAACTTTCGAGCGAAGCATTCGGCCTTGTCGGCTGAGGTGGTCAGGACCTCAAACTGATTGAACAGTGGAGGAATGGAGGGTTTGTTACTATTCAGAACGCTCTTGCAGAGGCGCCAATAGTCCTTGGAGCCAAATTTGCGGGATGCAATACGTTCCTTCATCCGAGCTGCAAATAGTGCCTTGGCATTGTCGAGGGTACGCTTACACTCATTGCGTGCAGAGGTAAATAGACGTCTGTTGAAGTCGGACATGTCACTACGAAAACGGTGGAAGAAGTCGTTCCTATGGGCAATGGCGGCTGAGCAAGCAGCTGTGAACCAGGGGGAGGAGCGCGGTTTGACCTTGAATTTCCTGGAGGGGATGAAAGCTTCGATACCGGCTTTGATCCAGGAGGAGAACTCAGAAGCACACTCATGAGTGGGGAGCTTAAATACAGCATCCCAGGGGACATCGCGGAGGAAGTCCCGAAACGAGTCCCAGTCAGCCCGTTGGTAGCAGAAAGTGGTTCTGGTGGTAGGAGGTTCTTTGCAGGAGGTGGGGCTGAAGGAGATACTAACAGACACGACAGCATGATCGGAGTTACCGATAGGACAGAGCTGCGTGGCACTACACGACTCAGGGATGGAGGTAAAACACAGGTCGAGGAGTGAGGGCTTACAGTCACGATTGTAGGAAAAACGCGTGGGGAAATCGATTATCTGGGTGAGGGATTGAGAGATTATTCAATGTGTAATAATGTGTATATCACATGCCTAAAGTCAAAGAAAAATTAATTAATTTAAATTTTAAATTACCTAAATTAAAAGATCAATATAAACAGGTATATATTCATGATGGAGAAACTTTTTTTAGGATTTATTACTTGGAGATTACAATGAATCAAGGTGATAAGGCCACTAAGATACAAAGTGTTACTGTGTGTGAAAGAGAATGTGAAAACTTTCATGAGGAGAAAGGACAATAAAAGTACAGTTTTCAGGAAGACAGAAGGTGGTGATTGACATTGCATTTAAATTTTTTTTCCTTGCCACTTTCAATCACATGAAGGAGAAAAGATACAAAAATTTTAAATTTAAATTAAAAATGTTCTTCTCTCCTTCATGTGCATATGTAATGATATCATCTTAAACCTCACTTTAGTCTGATGATGTCCTAAAGAATTAAATAAATTACCTGAACAAAATTTTTCCAATTTGTCAGATTTTCCTAAAATTTGTTTTTGATATATAAAAATTTATATATTCTTTTTCTATATATTATATAATCAGCTAAGTATACTCAAAAACAGTGCAATTGTCTTCATACAGAAAATCTTTAAATAAAGATTTTTTCTTGCTGTGTATCAGTTTTAAAAGACCCTTTACTTACACATGGGAAGTTTTTTTGATGCCGCCAGTGATGGTAACATAACATCATTTTTACAAATTGAACACAGACTTATAGATGTAGATGCTGCTTTCTGTGTGTTGATGCAACTGGAGGATCTTTTCCAGGATGCTGGCATGAGCATTTGTTTTTTTTGTTTGTTATTAAGGGGGATAGACAGTTGTTCAGACAGCACATCTCCACTCCACCAATGTTGCCCAAGTGGAGGGCAGTGGCTGATACTGCTTGGCACCAGCATTTTTGCAGGACTGTCAGACTGTCTTTGGGTCTTCAGCTCCTGAGTTATCCTCAAGTTTTACACCCAAAGTCTTGCCCATGATTGGCAGTGAAAGTTTGAAATCAGAGTTTTCTTTCTAAAAGATGGACTGCCTTCCCAGACTGACAAGTAAAAACATCTAGCAGATGTAAGCATATATCACCTGAAATTTCCAAACATTCCTCCATTTAAATACTGACCAGTGTAACACTACTTCAACAAGATAATGACCATAAGCTATTTATAATAACTAGAGGCATAGTGGATTAACGGAGAGCAGCTTGAATTTAGGAATCCAAGAGTTGAGTTTGTTACATTCAGATATGTACAAATGCCCTTGGTAAAAGTATGAATCTATCTCTTCTCCCTCCAGGTATGGGTTAAATAGCACGTGTCCTATAGCCTTGGATGACAACTGGTCTAGAAGAAGGACAGCTTCGAATTCCAACTAAACTGGCTCCCCCACCACACCTTTGTTTAGTGAGAAGGGTAAGTGAAACCTCAGCAGCACATAAAACAATAGCTGTTAAAGGATGGATGAACTTCTTAGAGTCAACGGTCATTGACCCCAACTATGGGTTAAATAGCCTCACCCACCTGCAACTGGCCAAGCATGGGGAGTATGGCTAGACTCCTGAAGACATAATCAGTCAGCAATGAGAAGGGCCTGGATTTACATATTTATAATAAAGAAAGAAGCAGCAAATTACAAATAAATTTAAACTGGTTGCAACAAGATTAGATTAGATTTGCAGACATTTTTCAGTTGAAAGAAAAAAATATGTAAATCACTTTCAGTTGCTCTTACAAAGATATCAACCTCCACGTGCAAATTCTTTTTGTTTGTAATTTTGATGCAGCTGAGAAGTGATAAACATATGTAAAAACAGACAGAGATGGATAAGCATTTTTTATGATTTATATCAGACGAGCTCCAACAGTAAGTAATGTGTCGTATTTTGTAATGTTGGTCCATCAAAAGCAGATGTTGGGGATATAGCAGTAGAAGTTGAACCTTCCCAACAATAACCTATGAGTTGTTTTTTTTTTTTGCCTTGTTACAGACAGCAGTACATATGGTCTTCTTTATGTGCTGTGTCCCCTGAGGATGTATGTGATCATGGCTCTCCACAACTTCCTGTCCCTTGTAGCTCTTAATAAACTTTGTCTTTATTATTTCTCTTAAGTCCTGCTCTGCCATTCATTTACTCAAGCTCACTAAGTATGTTATATGTTGTTTTCCTCTGTACCACTTGCTCTCTATATGTCCTGTGAGTATCAGATTTTCCAAACCCTCTTTCCTCATTATGTGCCACAGACACCTCACCTGTCTCTTCCTGGTGTTAAGTATTAGTTTCCGTTTTCTCCAAAACTTTGTCACTGCTCACATGTTCAGTCTACACTATTCTCAGCATCCTCCTGTAGAACGACATTTCTGTTGCTTCAAGTTTCCTCTTCATCTTTGAGGAGATCATCCAGCACTCACTGCCATACAGGAGGACAGATATAGCAGTTTAGGACCGTTTTCCTTGTTTCTAGCGAAGTCTTTCTATTTCTTAGTGCTCAACTTTTAGCAATGCTTCCTTGGCTATCCCAATGTACCTTCGGATTTCAGTGTCGCACTTTCTGTCCTCTGTTAAAACACTTCTCAGATATTTAAATTTCTGGACTTGTTTGATTTTGGTATCTATGATTTGTAATTCACACTTTTGGCTTCATCTCGTGCGTCCTGTCTTCTTGCAGTTGATGTTTAATCCTTTCATCTCACTTTCTTTCACTTCCTTATGTAGGAGTTTTTATAGCTTTCTTTCTGTGTCTGCTACCAACACAGTGTTATCTGCATATCTTATGTCATTAAGATTGTGGTCACCAATAATTAATCCTGGTAGGATGTCTAGTTCTCTCAGAATTGTCTCACCGTATTGGTTGAATAAGTCCAGTGAGAAGACACATCCTTGCCTTACACGCCCTTTCTATTTCACATATCTATCGTGCAGATAGTGTACCAGTGACTTTGTAAAGAGAAATTAATCTGCTGAGTTCAAATTCTGGTCAAGTTCATACAAATAAACCTGTTTTCCTTCCTCGCTATGGTTTAAATAGCAGGGCAGATTGGACATTCTTGCTTTAAAATGGCAACCAGTCCAGGAGAAGGAAAACTGAATTCAAAACCAGAAGGATGAGTGCTATTGAGGTACACTACTGATGTTGTGGTGCATTACATGTGGTGTGTGTACAGCTCTAATGTATTGCAGGACTTGTGACATGACAGATAATGAACTGACAAAATAGTGTCAAACATAAAAATGTGTACAAAGCTGAAATATATAACTGAATGCCTCCATGCACGTAAAAATGCATTTACTACTTGCTGGATATTAAGGGAGACTAAACAGTGGATATGAGCACAGTTAAGCAGTGGATAACATATTTCAGCAATGTGTGACCAGCTATATTCTGGGTAGCCTTGGACAGTTGTCAAACCACAAACTGAGGAGCACCTCAAAAATATGTAACCAAAGGTTGCGACCATGTCAAAAAAAGTGTTTTGTATATGAAAACTTGCTCTATCCAATATCTATCTATTGTGCTCCCTGTATCTTTTATAATGCAAATCAACAGAAATGGGAAGAATTTCTTTTGAGATATCTATCTTAAGATATATACAAGAATTAATAGCTACCGAACTTTTCCTATAGAGATATAAACATATGATAGTCTTTTGAGAGAATCTGATCATTCTATGTCTTTTCATTTAAATAGGGTTTGTAATTATCAACAAGGTTTTTTTATTGGTCTAATGTAGGTACCTACATGAGACCACTAAAAAAAAGAGCATGGCATGATGAAAAAGATGCCAAACTTGATGAAAACAAAATTTTATCATCTGAATGTTTATGCTAGGAAAGATCAAGGTGTTTTGGGGGCATTTTTTTTACATTTTTTAATCGTTTCTAGCATGGCCAAAATTTTTGTTAAAAATTTTATTTTTTTGAGTCAGCAAAATTGACAGATAATCAATCATGTCAACCATTTTTTCCATTTTATAAAAAAATATATGAAAATCTCAGTTTCAAATTCTTTTAAAAATCAATTATAATTTTTTCAAAACTTGTTTTAAGAACATTAGAAATTATAATGTTTATTTAAAATATTTTGAAACAAGCATTACTTAGTTTCTGCGTGGAAAGGAAGTAGTTTAAAAAATAAAACAAAGCACGTCATAACATTTTGCATCACTTACAGGTGATAAGTGATGATTTCATAATGTATTGACAGCTTACATGAGGAAAAGTTATCATATGTGAGGACAGAAGTGACATAATTATTTAGATTTAAGTGAACAAATTATTTACTATGTTATTTTTAAGGAAAAATTTCAGCGCTCTAATTTTTTTGTTTTGTACCAAACCCTCAATTTTTACGGATATGATACTTTATGGAAAATATATGATAAAAAACGTAAAATAAGACTGTTGAAAGTGAGATTAAATTTCATAAGAATGGAATCTAATTAATTTATAAGTACCTTTCTCATGAAATTTTATCAGAAGTGTACATAAAATACGATAATTTTATGTACATTTATTACATTTTACTGTGTTATTTGTATTTCCATTCATTTTATTATTAATTTTGATATTTCATTTATGGAAAAATGGCATAACTAAGATTAATATAAAAATAAGATCATATAAATTTCATAAAATGATACTGATACTTTTAGGTACACTTCTCAGTTGAAATTGAAAAATCAAATTAACTTCTCCACACATGTTTCACAAAAATGAAGGCCCTAACAGTGGAGAACAATGCTTAACTCAAATAATGCAACTTAATTGTATTATTGCTGGTCTTGCATACTTTTTAATGACAGCCGTTTATAAATACAACATTAAATTTCTTAATTAGTACGGGTCTTCTGATTGGTCAAAGTGATACAATTGTCAATGCTGTAAAAAATGATCTCACAATTCCATTTACGAAACTGAATGTGGCTTTCAACTAATTTTATAATATTTTAACAACTTAAATGTAAAACTCTAAAATAATTAAAGAAATAACAAATAATTGTATTAAAAATTCATTTTTCATTGAAAAATTTTTTTACTTTCAGAAAATATTGTCCATATCCATAAAAGCAAATAAAAGCATTTGAAATTAAATAATATCTTGGTTTTATTGAGTTTTGTATGTTACAATTCAGAGCTGATTTTCAGGTAGGGGGTATCCAATTAAAAAAAATATATGATTTGCTTTCCTCAAAGCCTTGTTCTTTTAACTAATATCATCACTAAACTAAACAATCTAGAGTTTTCATAAAATTAGTTATGGGTGGGGTGGGAATTAGTTTTTTCTTAATAAATATTAGGTTATCCCATAAGTTGTGTCCGAATTTTAACTTTTTGTTAAAATGAACGAAATTTAAAGAGTATTTTATAATTTCTAATGGAGCTGAACATTATTTTTATGTTTAGATGCATTTAAACTGATCAAATTTTATTTCCCATAAAAATAAAATAAAATTTTGTATGATTAAAACCCTGCTAACATGGAAGTACCCAAGAATCATTTGAAGCACATAATGCTTATGAGTTTAAGAAAGGAAACTCAGCAGCTGAAGCGGCTAGAAACATTCACTCAGTTTATGGAGTGAAATGTGTAAATGAAAGAACTTGCAGAAGATGGTTTGCAAAATTCAGAGGTGGAGATTTCACCCTTGAAGATGAAGATTGAACCGGATGTCCAGTTGAGTTTGATGAAAAGCTTCTTGAAGCAGCCCTTGAAGAAAATCCTGCTTTATCAGTTGAGGAATTGGCAGTGGTTTTCAGTTCAAACCATACAACTGTTCATCGCCATCTTCAACAACTTGGAAAAGTTCCGAAACTTGGAAAATGGGTGCCTCATGAATTGTCTGAAAACAACCTCAAATCCCGAGTTGACATCTGCTCTTCTCTCCATTCTCACCAACTTGTTACACATTTTTTGGATAGACTTGTGACTGGCGACGAAAAATGGATCTTTTATCGAAATGTTAAGAGTCGTAGACAGTGGCTTGGTAAAGGGGAAGGACCCCAGCCACAACCGAGAAGGGAACTTCATGGGCAAAAGGTTCTTCTTTCAATCTGGTGGGATTGCCAAGGAATAATCCACTTTGAATTCTTACCACCTAATGCAACAATTAATGCTCAAATATACTGTCAGCAATTAGAGCATTTGAACCAAGCTTTGAGGAAAAAAAGACCAGCTCTAATGAATTGAAAACGGATGATGTTTCATCAGGACAATGCGCGACCACACACAGCAAGAATCACATCACAAAAGATTGAAGAACTGTGTTGGGAGAAAATTCCTCATCCACCTTATTCTCCTGACCTTGCTCCTTCAGACTACCATTTGTTTCGTAGCTTACAGAATCATTTAGAAGAAACAGCTTTTGTAACACAGGAAGAGGTTAAAACTGACATTTGTGAGTTCTTCGAATCAAAGCCAAAAGAATTTTACAGTAATGGAATTAGTAAGCTTGTTAATAGATGGAAGGAAGTCATAGATAATCAGGGAAAATACATTGTTGATTGAATCTGTAATTAAATGTAACATTTGGTCACTTGTTTTCTTTATTCAAAATTCGGACAGAACTTATGGTATGACCTGATATATAAAAAAAAATTTTGCCATGACTTTAAAAAAAGAAAACATATTTATAATAATTTCCATCATTTGTGAATAGTTTCCAAAAGTTTCATTAATATCCAACAATTATTTTTATTTTTGTAAGATTTTCAAAATTAATGTCTGTCATAGAAAAAAATGTGCTAAAAATTTATGTTATTTACTAGTTCCAGTGATACAAAGGTTGTTTAATCAAAATTTAGAATGTTCACAAAAAAAGGAAAATTTTAATAAAATAATTAATTAATTGGTCTTTCCTCTTAATAATAACACAAACATTTAGATGATAAAATTTCCGTCAAGTTTGACATCTTTTTCATCATGCTATGCTCATTTTTAGTGATCTCATGGAGGTACCTAGAATGTTTATTTTGAAGATTTAGGGGTGAAAGTAAGAAATGCCAATTTTACAATCTTTGTTGTCAGTTAAAAATTAATTATTATGATTTCTTAGGTTCATTTTCAGGTCATAGATACAGATGAAAATTTTGTTTAATAAAAATGCAATCGATTTCATTTGTTGCTTGTGTGTTTTCACAGAAGAAATACAATGAATAGTAGAAAGCCATTTTTGGTGAAAATTATTCTGGGAAATTGCCTTTTCAAAGGACAAAACATTTTTCTCTTTGGATATCAATATTAAAAGAGAAACTATGGAATAAAACTTAGACAAAAATATATGACAAGTTCTATCATAGGTATATGTTTATGTATACAGAGAAAACCACAGACAAGGCATTTTTTAGTGAGTTTTGTTGGTTTCAATCAGTGTGGAATGACTGCAAAACAATTTTACCCACACAGGCAGAAACACACAAATGCATGTTAGGATTTCTTTGCCAATAAAATAGGCCAGTTCTTGGTTTCATATGACTCAGTCCCGGTCAGTCTTGCCTTGAAGTCATAACACACATTCATTCATCCAAATTTGCTCAGGTCAACCTCCATTCTTAAATTATGAATGTTTTGCCTTATTACTGATAATTTGCCTTGCATATATTATTAACTTGCTTTGTATTATTTTGGCCCTGTTCTTTTCTTTTTCTTGTAATTGTTTATTGCAAGTTTTTGTCAAATCTGTTGGGCAGTTCTGCCATTTATTTATTTATATTTAACCATGGTTACTTACTCGACAATTTTTGTTTTCGCATTGTTGTTGCTGGAAGATAATGATTGTTTGGTTATCTGCATGTTTATGTTATTAGAGTGCTTTCAATCATCATTGGTCAGCAGAACAGGAATTACTGTTTTGAAATTTAACATGTAATTTTTTTTCTCTATCATGGTGTTTAGAAAGTTATAAATTTAATTCTTACATTAACCCAGTTGCTGACATCATTTTATGAACTGCTTATAACGATATAAAATTGCTTTCATTTTCATGCAGTCTGAACTGGCAGGTTTATTAATTGTTCAATAGATTGAATGCACCATTTCTTAGGATGAAAGATACTCAATTTAATGTAAGTTTATTTTGTGTATTTGGAAATGGATTCAATAATTGCACACAATCTACATTATACTATAAGCAGTATTACATTGCTGTCAGTGATCTGCAAATGATGCCATTATAGTAGTGGAAGCATTTAAATTTATAACATTTTAACAGTTATTGGTGTAAAACTCAGAATTGGTGAATCACATTCAAATTCTGTCTAGTCTGTTATGCTCACTTTATACAAATGCCCTTGGGAAAAGCAAGAATCCATTCCTTCTCACTTCAGCCATGGGTGAAATAGCAGGGTAACCTGGTCAATTTTTTTAGCCTTGGGTGGCAGCCAATTTTGGAGGATAACTTCTATGAATACAAGACCTCAGAGAGCAAAGCCAGATGGTTCAACATAGAAGGTAATGAATAACCACTTTACAAATCATGAAGAAAAGGAAGATGTGCTGAGCAATGGTTGCCTACATTCTGAAGTAACATGGCAGGAAAAAAGAATCAAGCATGATAATGAAAAAAACAAATACATTCAAATTTTCTGGAGTTTCAAAATCAGATCATAATGTTTGAAAGCCTTTTTACACAAATTGGAACCAAATGTCTTGTATAAAATACAAGACATTTTACTCAGGAATTGCTAAAACCAACCTTGTCTGCTGTCTTCAATAAAAGCTGATTTTATGAAAAAAAAAAAATTTATATGGATTATTTACATGATTTATATTCAGACTGTTATCCTCATCTTTGTTATTATTATCCTAACACTTTGGGCATTGTGCACTCCAGCCTTATTCAGATGTTTGATGATCTGGGTAATCTTCACAGAATTTCCAACTGAAACATTGACTTATTCTGTGGGAGGAGACTTCTCTCATTTTGCTATCTATATTTCAAGATATCTTGTGTTGTTCTTATTTAGTATTGTACAGTTATTGCTTGCACTGTTTCTAATGAGTGTAAGTCTGCCCTATCCATCCCAGGGATTGATCTCATCAAATGTGACTTTTTATATATATATATATATATATATATATATATATATATATATATATATATATATATATATAAACAAGTAAACAAACACTAAAAAGGGCTGTTTAAAAATGTGTATAATAAAAAAGTGGTCAATAACAACATAGAAACACTAACTTGTAGAGCTATTAATAAATGTATAGGTAATAAAATCTTTAGATGTTGAATAGAAACATGATAAATTTTAGTTCTTTTATTACTCACCAAGCACTATTCTGTTAGCACCAGCACTCAATATGTGATATATATATATATATATATATATATATATATATATATATATATATATATATATATAGGGAGAGAGAGAGATACAGACAAAATTATTTTTAAATCTGTTATACAAAATACAATGGAAAAGAAATGTCTTATGTCTTGAGCCTTTTGGTAAAGACATTTATGCCAGGTGGTGTGTGTGTGTGTGTGTATATATATATATATATATATATATATATATAAAATAATGGCTACTTGTTTCGTTTTTTGCCAGAGTGGCTAGCAAGTGCTTATTACAGATGCCTGGTCAACCAACAGAGTCCACCTGTAGTTTATACTGCAACTATGCTGAGCACACACACCTTAGTTACAGTTCCTGGGAGTGAGCGTATAATTTGGCACAATCAATTTTTTTCAACAAGGCCAACACTCAGTCCCTTGGTTGCAATGACTTTTGACTTCCTATATATATATATATAAATATATATATATATGTATGTATGTATGTATATAAATTGTATATGCAAGTGTCTATGTTTGGTGTTTTGCTTGTATTGTCTACATAACAATTTAGGCTATATCGCAATCAGTCAGGCTTTTATTCAACAAATTACAACATAATGATAGCTAAGAATGAGAAATGAAGGCATGTATAACACGAACATAAAAAAAAAACAACAGAGATAGGAAGATGGAATATATCTACATTCTTCTTCAGCCCTTGCTATTTTTTAAACTTTCAGTAACAGCCAATATTCAGTGTTATATTACGGTTTGAAAAAAGATAACATGAAATTTATTTTAATTAAGAAAGACAGACTTGACATTTAAACAAAATTAAAACTCCTTATCTTTTTGAAATTCTTGTGATCTGGCCATTTTTAGGTTTGTATAAAAAAAAAACAAAGAAAAACATACAAACTAATAGAGAGATAGATAGAGAGAAAAACAGTCAAATGTAATACAAACATTTCTATACTAATCTGCTCATGTTGTCAACAATGATGGCATTTTAAATAGATTATTCTGGCAGCAAACTGCCTGCATACGGACAGAAAATGAATTCAGTAAATATGTAAAAATAGAAAGGGGTGTAAGACAAAGATGCGTCTTCTCACCAGATTTATAAAACCTTTACAATGAGGTTGTCCTGGGAAAATTAGCATTCCTACCAAGATTCCTTATTGGTGAACATTGAACAACATTAGGTATGCAGATGACACAATGTCGACAGCAGACATAGAAAGGAAAATACAGTAACTCTTACAGAAGGTAGTAAAGGAAAGCAAAAAGAAAAGACTAAACATCTATTGTAAGAAGATATATAAATTGTGGAGAGCCATGATCACTAACTTCCTGAAGGGACACAGCACATAAAAGAAGACTACTGTTCTTTCGTGGTGTCACCCTTGCCACCTCCTGGCTTAATCAGTATCTTCATCAGTCCACCACTACCATAAGACACTACCACCTGGTGATACCAGTGTAATGGAAATAATTAAAAGAGACATCCACTTGGCATAAGATTTATTTCGGGGGATAACAGCAACCCTCTTGCATCTTAGTGGCTTTATTGCCTTACTTGGAGTGAAATGATTACTCTCCCAACAGTTGACTCTAAAAACTCTGTTAAAAAGAACAGACCCTGTATTTAAATTTTGAGAAATATACTTACCATTATATTAGTTACTTAGGCATTTTTAATTGACTAAAGTTTGTCCTTCCTACCGATCATTTGCTATTTTTGTTAACTGAATGCAGACAAAATTCAATTTTGAGTATACTATAATCCAGCCCCAACCCTAGTCAGCTACTCTGTTCCTCCCACCAACCAAATTCAAAAATAGAAAAAATAAATAAGTAAATGGCTAGTTGGTGCCATATGTAAATTTTCTGCTCTGTAGGATTTAAATCTTCATGCAGAGTTGAAGAGGTAACTTTGGTCATCATATTATTATCAGTGTTCAAGGCTTTACACTTGATTTTAAAATCCATAAAATTAAAAAAAAAATGCTAGTATAATTCATGATATTCTGGTTGTATAATATCAAGCAAACTGTAGCAGCAATTCTAAAATTGGTACACTGTACTGTCTTTTACTATATGCACAAAATTCACTTGCCGGTTCCCCCCGACTCTTCAACGAGTCATTGGTTCTGTCTTATTTATTTAAGAAAATTAATTTTAAAAAAACCCCAAAAAAAACAACACTTAAAACTAAAATGCAAGAGAATTAAAACTAAGATATTTTTGGTTTGTTTGTTGGCTGAGTCACCTCTTCAAAATTCAGCCTTTCAGATAGAAAAGCAAATAGAAAGCAAGAAAAAAATCAATAATGCCTCACTATTAAAAAAAAAACAAACAAAATAAAGTAAATTAACTGAATCAGGACATTAAAACCAAAGTTTATATAAGCTATGAGTGTGTCTATAGATGTTTTTAAATGTCTTCAGTATATCGCCTTCAATCTGAAATGCATTCAAAGAACCAGTCATTATTATTATATATATATATATATATATATATACACACAGACAATGGTGAATCAATAAGTTTGCAGCCCAGGACACTGTTATTGGCTGAATTTTGATTTTGGAAGTTTTTAATGTTTATTGTTCTATCTATAGGGCTGATATACATCAGTGAATAAATTCCTTTGACAAAGAAGGAGATGATATTGGAAAACAAATGATTTCCTAAACCTTAGGCTACCAATTATATATATATATATATATATATATATATATATATATATATAGAGAGAGAGAGAGAGACACACACGCACACGGACAATTTAAATTTTATATATATATATATATATATATATATATATATATATATATATATATTACACATCAAAATCCAAAATTTCCTCAGATGAGGATAGATCTATCTCAACTGACAAAAACATTGTTAGTTTTATTCAAATAATAAATACATCTTTTTGTGGGTTAGTTTTAATATTCTATATTACTAGGAACCACTTGGATTATATATCAATGGATTTACTACCTTTACTATATATATATATATATATATATATATATATATATATAGAAAGAGAGAGAAAGAGACCAAATATTTAATGTGTTGAAAATAAATGATTTCCTAATCATTAGGCTACCAATATATATATATATATATGTTCTTGTTCTGATCCACTTCTCCTGTAATGTGACCAAACATCAGTTTGTTCTTTTTTTTGTTGTTGTTGTTTTGTTTGCCTTTTTTTGATAAGAGCTTCTTTAGGGTGGGACTTTTACTATCCATATATATACATCTACACACACACACACACACACTTAAATACACACTTCTTTTTCTATGTGCTATTTCCATTCAGGAAATTGCATTCATAGCTCTCCACAATTTCCTGACCTTTGTAGCTCTTAATAATTTTTTTTCTTTTCGTTATCTTTCCTAAACCTTGTTCCACCATCCATTTACTCAAGTTGGCTAGGCAGGTCATACGTTGTTTTCCTTTGTCTCTCTCACCTTTAATCTGTTCTGTGACAATTTTTAAGGCCCTTCTTCATTATGTAACCTATAAATTTCAACTGTCTCTTTCTGATTTTAAGTATAGGTGTTTGAGACAACAATCATATACACACACTATATATACATTATATATATATATATATATATATATATATATATATATATATATATATAGAGAGAGAGAGAGAGAGAGAGAGAGAGAGAGAATTATATCAAGGGGAACAAAATGTATATTTATTATTAGTATTTGAAACATCCTGATGAGTGGACTGAACAATTAGGCAAAAGGGTTCATCTCCAAAACACCAGAGTTAAGGTGTAGAATATCAATCAGGTAAGTGAGAAATTTAATATTGGTATTATTATTATTATTATATGTATGTATGTGTGTGTGTGTGTGTGTGTGTGTGTGTGTGTGTGTGTGCGCGCGCGCGCACACGCATGTAATGTATTTAGCCAGCAATCCCTCTTTTATACATGTTTCATTAAAGACAACTGACAATGCACTGCAATTAAGCTTTTTATTCAATTTTTCTTGTTTGTATAACGGTTTTCTTTTCTGGACATAAAGTGTGTAAAAACTGCGCAAATGTTCTATATATCTGAGTGCTTTCAGCTGTTCTATTAAACATCATCAAGGATTTTAATATGAATACTGAATATATATATATATATATATTTTTTATATATGCATATCTATAGTGATGGGAAGTGTTTTCTTTGTTTTACAAACACTGTCAGCATGGTGCGGCTGTGTTCATAGTTGATATTATTGAGTGTTAGTTTTTTCTTTTTATTATTAATGCTTCTATTATTTTTATATGTATATATATATATATATATATATGAAATAATGGTATATAAATTTTTAGATCTCAAGAACAATGTTGGGGAAAAAATGTATGACAAAGTGGGAAAAAGTCTTTGCATGGAGCATTTCATATGTCACCCAAAAACCTTTTTCTACTTTGTCATAAATTTTTCACAAAATAAATACATATATATACATATATATATATATATATATATATATATATATATATATATATATATTTTTGTGTATTTAGGCAGCAATCCTTCTTTTATGCACATTTCATATACATATCTAGACCATGTTTTGAAAAATGAAAGCATTATATAAATACATACATGCAACAAACTATTCCTTATTTAACAGTTAAAATATTTAATCCTTGAAAATGGCTAAACGTAGAGTGGAAAGCGCTTGGATTAAAAGAACATTCAGACAGTTTTTATATAATTTATCATCTGAAAAGAAAAAAAAAATGGTTAGATCACATGAGAATTGTATAAAAAACTAAATCAAAGCACCTTGTCTGTCGTATTCAATGAAATGTACACACACACACACACTATATATATATATATATATATATATATATATATATATATATAGATATATATATATATATAGATATATATATATATATATATATATAGATATATATATATATAGATATATATATATATATATATATATATATATATACACACACACACAGGTTGGTAAGTAATCAAAGTGAATCCTAATAATATAAAATATTAAAACTGATCCACAAATAGACCTCAATGTATTTATTTCAGAGCATATCAAAATAAATTACAAAATAAATAAAATTCCAGAAATCAGCTGGGGTATTTTTTAATTTTATTTATTTGTATATATATATATATATATATATATATATATATATATATATATATATATATATATACATACACACACACACACACACCTTCCAGGATAAGGGTTTGGCCTGCATGATATTGATTGTCCAGTAAAATTTAGCTAAATTGAATGCTGATGAGCTAATTTAAAAGAATTCTACAAAATTAAAAAAAGGAATTATAATGTCTAATCAATAAAAAAAAAACACAGAAAAATACTTGAAAATGTAAATGCTTCAAGGACTTTTAAAAATTTAAACGTAGTATAAATCTGTATAAATACACGTGTGTAGGAATGTGCATATTTTATCTTGAAAGTACTCCACTATATATAATACCAGCAATGTGTATATGTGTGTGTGTGTGTGTGTGTGTGTGATATTCTGAAGCCAACAATATAAATATAACAATAATGGAATAAAAAAAAAACAATACAAATGTACAGTTAACGAAACAAAGTACGAGGTTTATAATCTTACTACTATTTTCTCCTATTCATTTTCACTCTGACATTTCTCTGTCTTCTTTTGAATGGGTACTTCTAAGTAATGATACAATTAACATGTAGTTCTTCTTAAATTGTTCATAGTCATTTTCTTGAGAAGCAACACTAGCTATATGAGAAAGAAAGAGAGAAAAAAAAATACCCTCATGTGAATGTGAACATAAAACTACACGTACGATGACCTCTCACATATATATGAATTTTTACAAAATCCATCTCTAGCTGTATGAATGTTTTTCTTTGTACTGGTAAATTAATCAATCAGTCTACTTATATCTATTCATGTGCATACAAACATACATACTTAACTATGCATGTATCTCTATCATTGAATCGAGAGATGCCTACGTGCAAAAACAACCTATCCATCAATCATTGTTGACTGAAAGCTTCTGGATAGGAAAGTGTTAGATTTATAAACGTGACACCTCTCCTTCCATTTGAGGCATACATACCCATTTCAAGATGATTTTCATTATATGTCACACATTAAAATCTTTTGACTGCAGTGTAATCCTTTTCTTCTCATAGCTTCTGACAGCTCACTAGAGGTCATGTTTAAGATGGCAATTGTTTTAAGAGATAGGTACCTTTAAAAATAATTTCCACTGTCTTTACCTGACTGAAAATCCAATTATTTTATTTTCAAAAGGTACAGAAAAAAGGCAAAATGTTATCTAAAAACTTGAACCTCTCTGTTTTAATGAAATATTTCAAATAGAATTAGAGACTTCAATATTTGACAATGTATGCAATTCAGTGTGAGCAAATATATCGAACTGTTTGAGGATCTGTCTACTAGGATTTGTACCTTCGTTTATGCTCGGGCTTATGAAAGAAATATTTTCAGACAAATTTCAATTTATTTAACATGCATGTAGGGGGATAATTAAATTTTTGTAAAATTCAAAATGTCAAATCCCGGATCACTTTAATAGGATTCAGTGAACAAAAACATTTGCTTTCTTTCTCTCACATGTGCGTGTTAATGACTTAGACATTGAATAAATATCCACGATGACATTTTTATAGTTGCATTAACGCATCTTTTCAATGAATATATATTAATATTCAAAAATATAATTATCAACACTTGTGTACAAAAATACACAGAATCTATATTTATATATGTCATAAATTATAAGTACATATCATAATAGATATAATATGTACTAGATGTAGGTATAAATATCAACGGTAGTCATTTTATAGTGATATATATAGCATTGTGTTTCAAAACATATATGTCTTACTCATAAATAACTGGTTTTATATATATATATATATATATATATATATATATATATTGTGAGGGATACTAGAAACAAATAGACCACACATCCAGAAGGGCATTGTATGACATGTCGGATGTAAGTCTGTTCCCAAAACATGCTTGTAGGTAATCAATACTTGATTAACAAATAAGCCATTGTTGATTTTGCTAAGATTTCGATATTTATTCGCATAATTGTGGCATTTGTTTCTCAGATCATGACTGCTGAAAAGAATGTTATTTAAAAGTACCTTCCACACACGCACACATATACATACATACATACAGATGTACGTTTTTCATGGGTAATTTATTCTTATTATTAGTATTATTGCCAACTGTACAGACCCAGCTGGCTGTCAGTGCTTGGCCTTCCATCCATAACACCAGCCTGGACAAATATGATATTTAGATGAAAGGTTTTAGGAAAAGATGTGTCTAATATGTTGACAAAAATGTGTGTGTGTGTAAATATGTAACAATATAAATCCATTGGCAGTGACAAATAAGATTCCACATTTCTAAATTCATCTATTTTAATATGTAGAAATATTTATTTACAGATATACATCATTCTAATATTAACCTTGTTCATTTATATCCCTTTCATATATATATATATATATATATATATATATATATTATGAACTTGACACATGAAAGGTAAGTAAAATATACAATTATCCTGAATGTTGATAATTTCCAACCAAGAAAAAAAATATGAACTCCAATTCCACTTAATTTGTCTATTTTATTGCATAAATATAATCAGATTAAAAAAAAAAAAAACTAAAAGAAAACATTGTTTCATTGATGAATGCAAATATTAAAACTGAAGGTAAGTGGACACATATAGAAATCATAGAAATGATATAGATCTTTTCGTGTGGTTAATATTTTATTAATTGAATAATGGCTTTAGTGGTGTTGATTGTGAAAATAATCTATTTAGTACACAGGTGCATACACAAACATACAAATTGGTATTTTAAGGTGATGAGGCATTATGAATTGTCATGTTTTATTTGATTTCTTATGCATAGTTAAAATAGATATGCCAGAGTGAAGTACTTTATTAATTTATATATTTTGTGATTAAGGAAAAAAACTGTGTGTGTTTGTGTGTGTATATATATATATATATATATATATATATATATATATATATATATATATATATCTCCAGATATAAATAAAATATATCTGTAAAAAGACTATGAATAAAAATAAAAGTGAAAACTTTATCAGAGAATGAAACATGCTGGTAAAGGTAAGTTTTCCTTTTGACTTATATATGTGCAAAAAACTTTTTGACTTATATAGTGAGAAAAATTTGTTCATAAAATTATTCTGATATATTAAAATTATATACATATATATATATATATATTACTTTGTATGTGCAGTACTTAGTTTGTCTGATGATCACAAAAGCATGAGGCCCTGGGTCACAAACTAATATCCATACAACTGAATATATATATATATATAAGTTGTTTGCCTTTTCTTTTTAAACAAATTCTATTAAATAGAGCAGACAGGCAATGTCTATAGAGCATTTTGACAACTTTCTCCTAGTGTAAATAAGTTATTTAATGTTGGGTGGTAACTTGTAAAGGAACTAAATGATTTATATGACACCAAAATAAACTCACCAACAGTTCAACAGACATTCCTTGTCTGTTCTGTTTAAGAGAACATGATAGAATGTTAGTAAAAAATCAAACTATATATATATATATATATATATATATATATATATATATATATAAAATTAAATGATAAAAAAAATTAACTTTTAACTTGAATGCAATTAATCAGAAATAATATTTAATTACTCAAGAGAAGGTAATAAATATTAAAAAAATATTGAATATTACAGGTCTAATTATCTATTGCGCTCTTTTTGGCAGAAGTTTTGCTGACCTGATAAAACATGCTAAATTCTTGTCATTTTCACACATTCCTTTTCCAGGTATAATTTCATTATTGTTATTAATTATATATATATATATATGTACACAAGTATTTATATGACTGATTCTGTAAATTATTTCCTTTAAAAAGCACAGTAAATGAAGGATAAATTAATCTGGTGTTCATTTTTGAGTTTATCTGCTTGACACTTGTCTGATTGATATATCTCATTATACACATGTTATTTGACTCTCAGAGCATTTCATGCAGAGAGAAAGACCCAAAGAGGGGGTTTTGTACATTCTCTCAAATATACAATGTCTTTAGATACACATTTGCAACACTCTATGGTGCCAACAATCCTCTGGTATTTATTAATGGGTAGGAAATATGTCATTTAAACACAAGAATAACTGGTAAAAACCATTATCAACTGCACTATCTTATTGCACACCTGAAACAGAAAGCCATCAATAAAGATATAACAGTTATATATATGAAGAAAGTATAGAAATTTCAAGTACTTACCTTTCTTTTGGCAAGTTGACATTGGTAAGATTTAGGTAATTATTCCGTACACTGCGTAAACTGGCCAAAATTTGGGCAAATGGTGTTACAATCAAGTCCTCTGAGTGTCTGGAAGAAGAAGAAAGAGAATTTTTGCTTTTATTTCTTGGTTCTCTTCGAAGTTTTGACAGCCAGTTACGTGTTTTCCCCTGGCTGACTGATGATGATGATGATGATGATGATGAGGTATTATGGTTAGGTGACAGGTACTGCATATTCACAGTAATCACAGGAACAGTAAGGGTGTCCAGATCGCTGCTACCGCTCGGGTGGCGCCGGCGGAACAGGCTTCTACTCCTGTGGCCGCTCATCCATGCACAAGGAAGAAAACCAATTTAGGTAAGTGGAACGGCCGTGCACTGGACACGCCCCAATGGTTTCCTCTCCAAAAGAGACCAGGCAATCTGGTCATTAGTAACACAACGTCTCAAGTGACCGAGTTGAAAAGGGAGCAAGGTATTTTGCTATAAAGACGACTGATTTGCAACATAGTGAAAATTGAATATTTTGTCTGATTCAATCACAGGAGATAGGTATTTGTTTGTCTTTTTATCATGTGATATTAATAAAAACAAAAATGTACATGGCCAATTGAGGCATGCACTTTTTACTTTCAAGTCATTCTGGTATGTTTGTTAAGATTTTTAGCAGCTCTCCAAGGACAAACACATTAGTAGCCGACCAGAAAATGATGCACACTGGGTGAAAAAGTGTATTTGTTTTTTCTTTATAAAAAAAAAATATCACAGACTTATTTTCTTTTAGGTTTTTCTTTTTTTTAATTTCTCAAATCCCAAGCAACAATAATAGGCATATTAAAAAAAAACAAACAAACCTAAGTCATGAAAAATAATGATTAAAATATATTTTGAATTAAAAGATAAAAATCTTCAGAATGATATGTTTTTACTAAATATTTGAACAACTCACAGACAATACAAAACAAAACAACAATTTTGAAACTAATAAAACTATTAAGAGAAAATATATCAGAAGGTGTGTAATAAGGTAAGATCACTGACAACAACAATAACAAAAGTAAAAGGTGACTTTCTTGTTTTTTTTTTTTTTTTTTTTTTTGGCACTATTTGCTCTTATTGAAATGAAAATTCAACAGCTTATAGGTTCCAAGAGGGCAACATTCCCAAACAATGACATCTTGAAAGATAGTAGGTCTGCTATGGTTGAATCCAAAGTGCGAATCCGTTCCTTGTGGAGCCAAATGACTGGACTAATTTACTCAAATGACATTTTAGAACCACTGCAATATCACAAGTCATTTGGCAGGTGATAGAAACCATTTTCTCTTTACAAAAACAATAATAGTAAGAATAAAAGAAGTAACAGCAGCAGAGATGACGATAATTTTAACAAGATGATAATAATAAGTATCAAGAGTAATAACAACAGAAAGACATAATAGTTGGAAATAAAACGGTAGTCAGTCTTGAAGAGGTTGGTAATAATCCAGGAAGTAATGTGTGTGGGGATTTATTTTTTTTTTCTTCTTCTTCTTCTTCTTCTTCAAGGCTATAAAGTCAAGCAGCATGTGTAGGACAGAGCCCGATGCTTCTACTTCAAATCTCAAGAAGATGAGAGAGGGAAGGCAGAGAGGAAGGAGGAGAAGAGAGAAGGTGGTTGGGTGGGTGCAAAGACAGATAGATAGTGAGAGTGACAGAAAATTTTGTGAGAGGTGGAGGGTAAACCAATAGTAAAAAAGGAGGGAGTGAGTAAAGAGAGAGAGTAGTAGATTTCTAGTTGTTTTATCAAATCTTTCAAAGGAAAAGCATTCATTCTTGTGTGTTTCTTGCTTGGCTTGTAGTTGCAGATACTTCTATTTCTGTGCTGAGTTGTTGTTGGTGATGATGATGATGTACACACACACACAAGAGTCAATAATTTCTTTTAATAAGTCTTTATTTTTTCCACGCTGGCATTTTTTTAGGGGGGGGAAGGAGAGAAGCAGTAAGGAAGAGAGGAGACCCTAACAGCAGTACGTTATCCTAGTTGTATAATGTGACCGTAGAATGGGAAGTGGTAAGAACACCCCAACCACAACAATAGTCAGGGCAAACTGTGGCCAGGCCTTCTCTCTTTTAGTTTTATGTCTATGACACATCGTCATCATAGCATAGCACACAGTACCCACAAAAGGCACTGTACTTGTAGGAGTCGTGCACTCACTGTACTGCGGGGAAACTGTGGTAAACAGACGCACACTTGTTCTACCTCCTGAACGAAATGCAGTCCGCTGCCATATGCCAAAGAAAGCAGGGGTGGGGGATGAGCTGAAGCCGACTGACAGAGAAGGAGGAACTAGTTGGAGAGATGAGGAAGGGAAAAAGAAGAGAGAAAGGAAGAAAGGGTTGGCATTGAGGAAGGTGATGTAAAGGGATAAGGTGTGTATGTGTGTAGTGTACACAAGCTAGAGATAGATAGAGAAACAGTGTCTGTGTGAGAGAGAAAATGCAAGTCTGTGTGTATGCGTAATGTGTGGGTGTAGTATACATGAGCAATGCTTGCTTCATCATTTGTGTTGTACTAGTGTGTATATGTATGTATTGTAAATAAAATTACATCTTGTTTCCCCGTACACAACAGGTGAGACGTGTTGTTAACAGTGCTGTCATCTAGAAGAAGACAAGAGTATGGGTGGGTAGTTGTAAGTAATATATTTTTAAATCACTTATTGGTTTATTGGGGGTGAAATATCAACTATTTAAGCTGCTTAAATAAGAATACCATTCTTTTGACCTGGCATGGAATCGGACTTTTTCTCTGTTTTTAAATTAGTAATGAACGAACGCAATGTCACGTCGAGAGGCCAGGCCTTTTTCCCTCTCCGTAAAAGGAATTTCACTGACCACTTAGTTCTAAAAAGTGGGCTAGGTGGACTTTTTTTTTTTTAACTGTACTTAGTAAAAAAGAAAATTAATATGTATAGTTGCGTGTCTATGTTCTTGTGTACACACGCCTGCTGAGTGTTAATTTTTTAAAAATTATATCATTTTTTATCATCTTCAAATTTAAGCAAAAATGTATCAATGTGGGTGCGATGCGAAGCAAAACATGTTTTGTGTATTAGTGTGAGTGGGGTATGCACGTCAGTGTACGTTTCTTAAAAACAAAACAAAAAGCAAACAAACAAACAAACAAAAAACAGAAAAAGAACCTCTTTAAATTATTGCAATACGTTTTCTTTACAATGTTTATTGACAAGTCTGTAGTCACACCTATATTCAAAGTGTTGTTTACGTGCATGAAAATTAAGGTAACAAAAGGAGAGACAGTAGCGGCAGCACATGTGACTGACTGAAAAATGTGCGCACGCCTTTCTACGTTCAATTCACTGTGGATTGTAGAGACTTCAATCTGCACGTGAGAATATCTACATGACAAGTGTTTTTAGTTTACTTTAAACAAGCAAACCAAAAACAATAAACAAAGTAAAGTACGCACACGTTTCGCGTTCTTTTATTTATTTCTTATTTCTTTACGGGATTAATTTCTTTGGTTTCAGCAGATAAAGTTATGGAGAAGAAGAGAAAAGTGAGTGTGTGGTGTAAGGCGAACTTTAGCAGTTTAACGAGAATCTAGAGATTATCTTGATTAAAGTGCAAAGTCATTCATCGCCAATGTATCAAATTATTCCCTAACATTTACAACAGTAATGCTAAAAAGGAAAGCACTACTAAATGTTTTCTTACGTCAGACAGCACTTCTGATGGCTTTAAAAATCCTCAATTTCGCTTTAAATAATCCAGTTGAATTCCTACAAGACCTGATATTTTTTTTATCGTTTATTGAGGACAGTGAAATGAAATAGTAATAAAAGTTTATCTTAGTAATTTCTTTCATAATTTTAAGTTTTATTATCCATTTGCATGCATGGACTATCTGTGTCTACATTTGCATACGGCGGTGCTGAAAAGTTCTCGGCCCAATAAGATGTCCCTACCCATCCAACAGAATTCTGTTAGTGTTGTTTATTGTTGTAGTCAGATTTTGGCAAGTGGGTCTGGTTGAGAATTTCATAGAATCGGTGATAATGAGTTTTCTTGATTTGTAATTTAAACAAAGTCAAAAGGTGCTAAGAATTATATATCGTTTTAAAAAAATTAACAATATGTTCCTTCGGTCTTGAAAAAAGAATGTTTTTTTTTCTTTCGCCGTGCAGAAAGTAGTTTTATATACAATTACTGACATAGCGTTGCTAGTTATGTAGACTAAATTTATTTTTTGTATTTTCAAGTGGAAATAAAAGTTAAAATACTGTCGACCTGTGATCATTAATAAACGTGTGTGTAAAGGAGAATATTTCGCATAGAATATTAATGCCTTCTTTAAGGAATGTGAGGAAGAGAGACAGCGAAAGCCAAAAGACACTTCAAAGTTCCAATTATTCGGCCAAATAAATGATAACGCTTTGGGAAAAAAAAGGCAAAAAAACAAAACAAAAAACGGTTTTTGATATTAATTGCTATCAGGAAAAAATCTTCACATTTTTTTTCTTCTGAAAGTTGTGTTAAGAAATATTTCCACATTCCCAAGACATGTGTACTTATTTCCAAGTACTTGTATAAAATTAAATAACGTCATTACCAATGACTGAGGAATCTCGTTGGTAGTTAAAAAAACCCAAAAAAACCGTAGTGTTGTGAGTTGGCTTCCTTTATTGCTTTCAAGTTGACAAACATTTAATTCTTTCGTTTTATGTGCCGTGCCCCCTCAGGAGGTAAGCGATCATGGCTCTCCACTTCCCCCATGTAGATCTTGGCAGGGGTTAGTTTCGTTTCGTCCCTCTGCCACCTCCCCCAGATCACATTCTGTCATCCACTTGCTTAAGCCTGCCAGGTATGTCACGTGTTGCTTTCCTTTGTGTCTCTTTCCCTCTATTCGACCTGTGAGTATCAGATTCTCCAGGCCTTCCTTTCTCATTATGTGTCCCATAAATTTCATCTGCCTCTTTCTGATGTTAAGTATAAGCTTCCTCCTTGTTTGCATCCTCTCCAAAACCTCATCGTTGCTCACACGCTCAGTCCATCATCCTTAGCATCCTTCTTGTAGAACCATAAAGTTAGGCAAATCCTTTTGACTTCACAGAATCTTACCAAACAACTTTCCTAAGCCTAAATAACAATTCCATTTTTTACTTGTAAAATCTGTGATAAGATATTCACCAGAATTTTCATTTGTTCTGAATGCGGCACAAGGCCTTTTTATAGTGGTGCCCAATGTGTTCATGGGACCGGAGTCTAAAAACATATTTTCGCTATCATGTTTATTAATTACTAGCTGATGTATCCATGCTGGCTAAGAGGTCAGTACTTGAATTGCAGCTGATTTATGACAAAAAAATAATTCCTTACTGGGGAAAAAAAAAAGAAGAAAAAAGTGGTACCACAGACAAGATAAAAGAAATATCTATTTTACAATCTTTGTTCTTAGATAAAAATTAATTTTTATCATTAGGTAAATGTATTTACAGTAAAACAATTCAAAAGGAAAAATGAGCATCCATTCTTAGTAAATTTCCATTGAAGAAACATTATGAAAAGTAGAAGATATATTGGAAGGCAAGGAACTGATGAGTGAAATTGCTTTTTCAAAACTCCAATGATTTCATATCTAGAGATTTTAAATAAGAAAGAATAGTCTTACACCAAATGGTTGAAAATGGAAACTGTTACGATGAAAAATGACACAAAAATAGGTGACCATCTCCCAATTATTTTCAAAGGAATTGAAAAATATTTTTATGTAAAATATTTCCATTGGGTCCAGTAAGTATGCATGTTAAATTTGTGGGCTGTACATAAAGTTATTTGTTTGTGTATAACAAATTCTTATATATATATATATATATATATATATATATATATATATATATCCACATATATCCACAGATTCAGTAAAAAATGTGCATACTCATACTCCACACCCCAACCTTCCAGTCAATGCCTTGATTTTTGCTGACTTGAGGTCAGGCTAAATTTAATTTGCCTTTTTTCAATTGATACATTGTGCTAAAAAACCTTATATTGTACGGAATAAATTATTTAAAATGAACATTTGAAAGCAGTAAGTTGAAATAGAAAAATAAAAAATGTGTTCTTTGAAAAACAGGGCATACAATTCATTAGAGATTTCTAAAAGATTATTTATAGAAATACATTGCCTATTAAGATTGTCTCAAGCTTAGATAGGGCTAAGACCTACGCAGCTCGACTAGCCAGCTCAGATAGGGCTAAGGCCTACACAGCCTGACTGCTCAGATAATGCTAAGACCATCACAGCCCAACTGGCTTAATTTTATTCCATTATTTTCATTCTTTCTTTCTTCTTTATTATGAACAATATCAACAAAATGTATTTCCTTTGGTCAATATTTTGAACTTTGGAACCAGTTAAAGTCAAGAATGAAATCGATGAATTATGAAAGATTTTTGTTGCTTTAAAATAGATATACTTGAATGTTGACTCGTTCAGGCTGAGCCCAACCACTGGAGTCACAACTTACACACACACACACACACACACAGAGTGTCCCCCTCCCACACCTAAAAAAATTGACATTTTGTAGTCTAATAACATAGCCAATTCTCGGTCAAGTAATCTCAAATTTTAATAAAATGTGTAAAAGCTAAGTTGACTGTGCGATCTTATCTCAATGAGAATCTACCAGGAAGTTGGATCAAGCATGCCACCATGTTCACTTGACACCTTGAGAATTTTGTCTATGAGGATATGTGAAAGGACAGGTCGATATCCCCCTTCTTCTTACAAACCTGGAGTAATATAAGCAGCGAATCACTGAGGCACTGGAGAATGTTATGCAAAACATGCTACATGGTGTTTGGCAGGATCTGGACCACGACTTGACATATTCCACATCACAAGTGGTGTGCATATTGAAATTTTGTGAAATCAGTCATAACATCTACATCCCTTTGAATATCTTGTCTGAATTTTGATAAATAAATCTTTTATTTTTCAACGTGAAGCCTATTTAATTTTGTTTGCCTAGGGCATGTAGTTACTCAGATATTCACATTTTAAATGATGTCAATTTTAGGGGGACAGTGTGCGTGTGGTGTGTGTGTATATATTGAAGAGGCACGGTGGAGTAATGGATAGCAGCTTGGATTGAGGAATTCGGAGAGCTGAGTTCGAATTCCAGTCGAATCTGTTACATTCACTTACATGCTAATACCCTTGGGAAAGGTATGAATACTCTTCTCCCTCCAGCTATGGGGTAAATAGCAGGACAGACTGGGTTCTATAGCCTTGGACAGGAGAAGGACAACTCTGAATTCAAAACCTGCAGAAGATCATTTGAGGACCCTGTGGTACGTAGTGCACCAGGTCTCTGTATTCGGCTCTTCAAAAGGTGTGGTTGGTTCTGCACAAAACCTTCACCCCTATAATCAAATCACGTGTGCTAGTGTCTGACTGTTGGTTCCTAGGAGCCGAGCTGCTTGACCCTCATACGTTGAATACGAAGGGAGAGTCAAATATATTTTTTGTTTATACGTTATTTTTATGGATACAACATATTTGAGCAAATGCTCTATTTTAACAATATTAATGCCATTTATCAACCTGAATGTTTGAGAAATTTTATAGAAAATATGCATCCTCCGGCAGGAATCAAACCTGTATCCCATATGGAAACTGACGTGCTGTTTAACCATTCAGCCATAAAGAACTTTCCGGTTAGCAAAGTCCAAATTACCGCTTATAAGCACACATCTTTGATGATCTGTCTTGATAATTCATTTCTGCTCCGAAATGTAACCTAACATAAACATGACATCATATAAACCAGACGTTCATTCCTATTGATTATGTTTATACATTTCTAATCCAAAGTGAAAAGAAAAAAAGATTAATGTGCATCAAAGAATAAATTTTTAGAGAGAGAGAGAGAGATGCGACCTATTGTAAACCATAGGGCCCAAAGTATACCAAACTACCAAAACACTTATATTTCTTCTATGTGCCATGTCCCTCCAAAACATGAGCTATCATGGATCTCTATAACTTCCAATCTTCTGTAGCTCTCAGTCATGTTTTGTCTTTTTTACTATTCATCCAAGTCATCTGAACTCATATCTTTGGTTGTCTCTGTAAACTAATTTCATGGTTGAGTAAAATTTTATATTTTACGTTTTCTGATACATAGGCACAACAGACTAAATTCTCAGAAGTATGTAGTTTTTCCTAGTATTATGTACTTTATCTGGTAGCTTATAAAACACTGCCTCCTTCCCCCCCCACATAAACATAAAAGAAAATAGAACATGTGACACAGAAATCTGAAGTGTCACTGGAATAAAAAAAGATGCCTTCCTAAAAAACTAAACAATGAAAATTTTGTTACAAAGAAAAGATTGCTACACTGCCATGTAATTCTCGTACATGGCACTGAAGACCGGCCAATTTCCTCACACATGAAGGGGAGGCTTGAGGCAACCAAGATGTGTTTCTACAGAAGGATGCTAAGAATACTACAGACAGAGCATTGTAGCAACAAAGGAGTTTTAAGGAAAATGAGAATGAAAAGGGCACATGTACTTAAAATCAGAAAACGAGACATAACAAAGAATGAATTTGACGCTCACGGGATATATTGAAAGCAAGAAGGGCAGAGGGAATTAGTAAGTATACCTATTTAACAAGCTTAATGGCAAACTGGGGACTGGAATGGATGGTGAGTGGAGAAATATTGCTTTGCGCTATGAAGGATAAGAAGCCGGGGAGAGCTACATCCAAAAAGGATATAGTATATATAAGTAGGAAGAAGAATGTGCTCATGTTATGGAAGGAAGGCCAAACACCTCGTCACCAACCTTATAAAGTAAGAAGTTAGACTGAATACAGCAAATATGGTACATTTTAACTAGATAGGTATATAAAAGAGCTGAAGAGATATTTTTATAATGTCAGCAGGAAATCTTTTTTAAAGAAATGATCTAACATAACATTTTCAAGCAGGGAAATGTTTTAATTGTGCTGATAATTTTTGACAAGTAAATATTGCGGATTTAAAATGTCTTTTCTTAGATTTTTCCCTTGAAAACACACTTCAGAAAAAAAAGGGGCAGATACAAGGCTTGATTGATAAGTAAGGTCTCCAATTCCATAAAACAAGTTTTATACCAGATAGAATAATGAAAATGACATCAAAATAAACAAAATTTATTTCTCTTCAAAATTACGAATTAAATTTGATCTAACTGCATAAGAAAAGTGCAGAGCTCCCAACATCTTAATTTCAGGAACAACCAAAAGTCGGACAGAGCCAAATCAAGACTATGTACACTAAATATGATTTGGCACAATGTTTCTGACCCAAAGAGAAGTTCTGCTGCCTTGATTCCTGGGTAATATCTCATTCGGTAACCCTCTACTTTGAGTGGCTCTTGAGCCTTATATTACGTGAGCACTAATAAAAAACACATTTGAACAGGACTTTATATATGATTGAAGATATTTTCATTAAAGACAAAGAAAAGAATGCTGAACTTTTCTTTCTTTTTTTTTTTTTTAAGCATATCACCCCGAGCAAGGCCGGTGGCCACTATCACGCAAGGGGTTACAGAAGGGTTGGAGGAAGAGCAGATAGGAGTGGTAAAGGAAGGGATGTGGAGAAAGAGAAGGACGGAGGGCCGATCGAGGTGGGGAGGTTACGGGAGATATAGAGCGAGAGCAGATAGGAATGGAAGATGTCAGGAAGTGGATAGATCAAGGCAACTGGAGATGACGATTGACGCTACACTTAAACCGTTGGAGATTGTATTTGTCAGGGAAACAGTAATAGGGAAGGGAGTTCCATAGGCGAGATGTGCGTGACATGAAGCTATTGGAGTAGAAAAGACGTCTACACCTAACAGTTTCAACGGTGAAGGGGTGGGAACGGGATGCCAGCCTCGTAGGACGCTTGAATTCACGAGGCTTAGGGACAAGTGAAAGCAACTCCTCAGAGCAATTACCGTGGAAGTACTTGTAGAAAAGGCAGAGTGATGCAACATTGCGTCTGTGAGAGAGCGACTGCAGACGAGATGACAGATCAGGGCCAATCACATTGCATATCCGTCTCTGGATCTTATCAAGAACCCCGAGGCAACACGCAGGGGCCCCAGACCATATATGGCAGCAATACTCCATGCAAGGTCGAATGGTAGACTTATAGACCTGGAGGATCGATTCAGGGGAGAAGAATTTCCTGGCTCGGCACAGGGAACCAACTTTTCTAGCGGTGGATGATGCAATTGACTCGATGTATTTGTTCCATCTCAGATCAGCGGACAGCGTGAGACCGAGCAGCCGCAGAGAGGAACTCTCGAGAAGTTGGTCCTCAGACATTCTGATGGGATGCAGGGATGGGTCCTTGTGGTGGTTAATGGAGAGCAATTTTGTTTTAGAGGCATTAAAGTTGACCATCCATTTCTCTCCCCAGTCCACAACCGATTGGAGGTCCTTTACAATTTGAGCTGCCAGGTTAATTTTGTCCGCCTCAGTAGATTTGTGCTTGAGGCAGGAGTAAATAGTAGTGTCGTCAGCGTAGATACCGACTTGGGAGTCTATGGTGTCTGGAAGGTCATTTATAAATATGAGGAAGAGAGTAGGGCCAAGGATGGAGCCTTGAGGAACACCAGCAGTAGTGGGATAGGAGTTGGAGAAGGATCCACTGAGAACAACCTTCAAATCCCGGTTTGATAGGAACGATTGAATTAGGTCAAACAATCGACCTGTGATACCATAACCCCGGAGCTTGCGAAGGAGGCCGGCATGCCAAACCCTATCGAATGCCTTGGAGATGTCAAGGGCCACGGCACGGGCTTCGCCGTTACTATGGATAGCTTGGTAGACAAATTCAGTGATGGCCGTAAGCACATCGGCAGTAGACCGGGCAAAGCGGAAACCATACTGCTTCTCTGAGAGCAGATCGTGGGATATCAGGTGAGTAGTCACTTCGGCGTTGATAATGGCCTCGAAGACTTTGCCGAAGATGGGAAGGAGACTGATAGGACGGTAATTAGAAGGGTTGGAGGGGTCGCCAGAGTTCTTAAAGACAGGAACAATGGTAGAGGACTTCCAGCAGTCAGGAAAACAGGAGTCCTTGAGGCAGTGGTTGTACAATTTAGAGAGGGCAGGTGCCAGTTCAGGTGCGCATTTCTTCAGGACAATGGCTGGTATTCCGTCACCGCCGGTAGCCTTGTGGGGATCTAAGTTAGAAATAATGCCCAGTACCGACGACGGGGTTATGTGCAAGCCGTCCAGTAGGGCCTCAGTTCTGGGAGGGAAGTCGGGCAAGGGTACCCCAGAGGAGTCAAGCATAGAATTGGAAGAAAACTTTCGAGCGAAGCATTCGGCCTTGTCGGCAGAGGTGGTCAGGACCTCAAACTGATTGAACAGTGGAGGAATGGAGGGTTTGTTACTATTCAGAACGCTCTTGCAGAGGCGCCAATAGTCCTTGGAGCCAAATTTGCGAGATACAATACGTTCCTTCATCCGAGCTGCAAATAGTGCCTTGGCATTGTCGAGGGTACGCTTACACTCATTGCGTGCAGAGGTAAATAGATGTCTGTTGAAGTCGGACATATCACTACGAAAACGGCGGAAGAAGTGGTTCCTATGGGCAATGGCGGCTGAGCAAGCAGCTGTGAACCAGGGGGAGGAGCGCGGTTTGACCTTGAATTTCCTGGAGGGGATGAAAGCTTCGATAACGGCTTTGATCCAGGAGGAGAACTCAGAAGCACACTCATGAGTGGGGAGCTTAAATACAGCATCCCAGGGGACATCGCGGAGGAAGTCCCGAAACGAGTCCCAGTCAGCCCGTTGGTAGCAGAAAGTGGTTCTGGTGGTAGGAGGTTCTTTGCAGGGGGTGGGGCTGAAGGAGATACTAACAGACACGACAGCATGATCGGAGTTACCGATAGGACAGAGCTGCGTGGCACTACACGACTCAGGGATGGAGGTAAAACACAGGTCGAGGAGTGAGGGCTTACAGTCACGATTGTAGGAAAAACGCGTGGGGAAATCGATTATCTGGGTGAGGGATTGAGAGATTGAAAAGTTAAGAGTATGAACGCCAGCGAGGTCAGTGGTAGCGTTCTGTAGCCACTGGTTGTGATGGGCGTTGAAATCACCAAACACAAATATGTGAGCGGACGGATGGACAGAGAGGGCCTTATCAACGCTGTCAGAAATGACATCGAGTATCCCGCAGTCCTGAGAGGATGGAGAGCGGTAGAGGAAGAAAAGATAGCTTACAGCATTGAGAAGAGATAGGCGGAGACATAAGTAGGAATGATCCGGCGATTCGAGAGAGGTCTCTCTAGCCAGAGGGAGATGGTCCTTGATGTAGACTGTTGTGCAATATCAATTTCTTTCTATGGCAATGAATGCTGGACAATCTCCTCAGAGAGGAAGAGGACACTTGCGGTAACAGAGATATGGTTCTACAGAAGGATGCTAAGAATTCCATTTGATGTGACATTAGAGCAACAATGAAGTATTAAAGAAAATGGAAACAAAAATGACACTTATACTGAGAACCAGAAAGAGACAGATGAAATTTCTAAGTGACATAATGAAGAAAGAAAGCTTGGAGAATTTGACAATCACAGGATATGTTGAAAGGGAGAGGAAAACAATGAGTAACCTACCTAAAAATGGACAGCAGAACAGGAACTAGGATGTATAGTGAAGAGACAAAACTTACTGAAAGCTACAAAAGAAGTTGTGGAGAGCCATGTTAGCCCACTTTCTGAAGAGAGATGGTACATAGAAGAAGTCTTCTCTATTATGTGTAGGAGACCTTGCTTAACAATTAACCCTTGTGCCTCAAAACTCACCTACAATGTATATTTATTTCATCCTTAAGTTGGCTTATTAAAAAAAATAAAATGAAAAAGCTTGCAAGTCAACAGGACAGAAGATGGAATGTATTGAAAGGGGGTGCTGTAAATTGCACGGCCGGACCTCCTCTAGCAAATGAGTATTCTGTGGCTTGGTCATTGAAACAGAGAAGTTGGTCAAGTGAAGTACTTTTCAGCACCTGCTGGTAATTTACTCTTTCAATTATCTGATGCTGTGATCTGGCAGCATGTGACTCTTATGATTATGTATAAAGATAAAATCAACATAACAGTTTAACAAGTCACATTGCATAAACTGTATCTGACAATTTCTCTTTGACTTTTTTTTTTTTTTTTTTAAACGTGGATGATAAAAGGAACTCTAAAAGAACAGTCGCGGGTAACACAAACTTAATTTGAAAAAGCTTTTGTTAATATTCCATTAATTGTTTATATTATTTTCTCCACATTACGTTTCAAAGATGTCAACTGTTGATTGACTTGCATTTTTTAAGCACCAAAAACCTGATTCTATAGGCGGATGCTGAGGATACCATAGACTGAACATGTGAGCAGCAAGAGGAAAGGATTAACCATCAACTGCAAGAAGACGGAATGCATGGTTGTTAGCAAAAGGATGGGTGCAAATTGCAAATCAATCAGAGATGCCAAATCTAGCAAGTGCGGAAATTTAAATATCTGGGAAGTGTTTTAACAGAGGATGGAAAAGTATGACACTGAAATCCAAAAGTGTATTGCGATAGCCAAGGAAGCATTCCAAGAGTTAGGCAGAGTCCTAAGAAATAGAAAAAGTTTGCTAGAAACAAAGAAAAGACTACTAAACTGCGACATCTGTCCTCCTGTATGACAGTGAGTGCTGGATGATCTCCTCAAAGATGAAGAGGAAACTTGAAGCAACAGAAAGATGCTGAGGATACTGGATACAATGGGGCAATGGCAAAGTTTTGGAGAAAATGGAAACCAAAAGGAAACTAATACTTAACATTAGGAAGAGACAGTTGAGGTTTCTGGGGCACATGATGAGGCAGGAGGGCTTGGAAAATCTGATACTCATGGGGACAGATAAAGGGCAAGAAAGACAGAGGAAAACAACTCATAACCTACTTAGTGAGATTGAGTAAATGGATGGTAGAACAGGGCTTACGAGAAATAACAGAAAGACAAAGTTTATTAAGAGCTACAAGGGACAGGAATTTGTGGAGAGCCACGATCGTCTACACCCTGGGGAAAATAGCACATAAAAAAAGAAGAACCCTTAATGGGTTATTTAGTGCCTAAACATGTTTTTTGATTCAAAGAATAATTCTTTTATTTTCTGAGTGACTATTGTATTAACAAGTTTTTGAGAATAGAAATGATTTCACCAGATACAAGTCCAATTATTTAATCCATAGCTTGTGGGATGAAAAAGGATTTATCTCTTTAGCCAATAAAAAAGAGATGTATTCATATCTTTAACCCATAGATGGGGAGAGAAGAGATGGATTCCTAACTTTTCCAAGGCTATTTGCACGTAAGTGAATATTACGAACCCAAATGGAATTTGAACTCAACTCTTCATTCAAAGATGTCAAAGTAAACACTTATTCATCAATGATTACTGTATACGTGTGAGGCAAAGCATTAATTCCCGTGCCAAAATAATTTGATGATGAATGGCAATTAGCCTAAATCACTTTGCTATCAAAGTAACATTAAGTCTTACAGTTTCTGATGAGTATATAACAACTGTAAAGATAAAGCAAAACTATATTTTGTACAGGTATAAAAATCAATTGCATGGTTTTAGTCTTTAAAAGGTTTTTTATTTATCTTTTGTACACTATTGAATTTATCCAAACAAATGGGTTTCCCATGGAGCACTTTGGTTGCCCAAGACAGTTTCAATATCTTAGCTAATAGAACAATACAGGGAGTAATATGTAAATTGTTTACATTTTAATTTCACACATGCGCATTGCTTGTTTTTGATTTTGTCGATTGCAGAGTATAGTAGGGTCAGTTGGGCACCATCTGTGAGAAAAAGAGCACCATGATGTAATTCACTTTGCCAGATATTTCGAAATAGCATGCTGTACTGCTTGGTATTTGCACCAGAAGCTTCAGTACAAACATCTCAGAGGGTTTGGGTGTCAATCTGAGGACAGTGCATAGGATTCGGAAAGAGTCGGATGAGTCTAATGATGATTACAAAGGTACAGCAGCTTGGAAAATTTACTCTGACTGTTCTGATAAGAAAAGAACTCCTGAATTTGTTGTAGAGGGCTTCAGACTCAACGCGGAGGCCTCCATTGAGGAGGTAGTGCTGCCCTGGGTCAAGAGGGTGGCTGCTGGAAAACCCTATGCCTGGCAACAGGACTCTGCACTATGCCACAACAAGCAGGAGAACCCAGTTATGGCTGCCATACAATTTCTGCAATCACTTCCCCCCTTACGTCTGGCTACATAACTCCTCATACTTGCAATCCACTTGATTATTATGTGTGGGGTGCAGCTGAATGAGAGACCAAATAATGCCAAATATGATGAACTGAAGACTGGCAGAATTCACAAACTTAAACAAGGAAACTGTTTAGAAGATTTACAGGAGATTCCAAAGTCATCTGGAGTCCATGGTTGAAACCAATGGGGATTTTATTGAATAAATTTACTCTTTAGTATTTCAAGATATTTTTGTGTAATTTTGGTAAACATTTCTGTTAACATGAAATGTCAGTGTTATCTTCATTTATGTGTAATTTAGATCACAATTTATCCATCACACCTTGTGCTTGTAAAATGTGCAATACTTTCAAGTCCCAAGCAGGAAATTTCAGAATAATAAACAGAAAATGTCTACCTGCCTAAATATCTTAGTTTGTAGAGACAGTGCAAACATAGGAATCAATACTGCATGGTGACTGTCACTTTCATGTAACAGGCACCATGCTGTGTTGATTCCTATGTCAGCACTGTCTGTATCTATAAATAGTCTATTTTTGATATTGGGAACTCTTCCTCCATAAACATGCATATGATTGATAGATTGTGGATATAAGAGTCAACAAGTCTGAAGATTGCATAAGGCAGGAAACTAAGTCACCATGCAGTGTTGCTTTCTATGTATGAACTGTGCATATGTACAAGGTAACCAAAAAAGTCCTGTCCGTTTTTAAAGGAAAAAAAGAAAACGCTTCACAGTATGTGTAACTTATATTTAGTCTTCGAAGTAATTGCCATTGGCATCCAGCACCTTCTGCCAACGTGTCTCCAGCTGTTCAATGCCCTTGCAGTAGAACTCAGGGGGTTTTGACGCAAAGAAGTCCGTGAGGGCTTTGCGCAAGTCTGCTTCATTGGTGAAGGATTTCCCACGAAGATGATTATCCAGGGAGTGGAAGAGGTGGTAATTGGATGGCGCAAGGTCAGGTGAATAAGGTGAATAAGGTGGATGGCACAAAGTCTCCCACCCAAGTTGCTGTATGGTATCCCTGACTACTCACGCGACATGCAGCCTGGCGTTGTCATCGAGGAAAAGCACACCTTTGCGATTCACCAGTGCTGGCTCCTTCTGGCGCAATGCCTGTTGCACACGTTTCAATTGCTGCGAGTATAGATCTCCAGTGACTGTTTGGCCTGTTGGTAGCAGTTCATAATGAACCACTTGACGACCTGTCCACCAGACACAAAGCATAATCTTGCGTGGGTGCATAGGCAGTCTTGCGGTGTGAGGGACAGCATCCTGATGAGACAACCAATATCTGGAACCCTTGGGAGTTTCGTACAGAACCCACTTTTCATCACTGGTAAGAACTCGATTCAATAAGGATGTGGTACGGTGGTGAGAAAGCAGCGATACGCAAGGTGCCACTCGTCCCTTGTGGACCTTCAACAGCGTTTGCGGAACCCACTTGCTCAGTTTGTACGTCTTACCTAGGCAGTGCAGGTGAAGTTTAACTGTTTCATCGGAAACGTTGAACTGTCTTGCAAGTTCACCACACGTTAGACTACTGTCCTCTTCAATGGCCGCCTTCAGGACTCCGTCATTCAAGACCTGTGGTCGTCCACTGCGAGGCTCATCATGGAGAGACAAATCTCCCGACTTGGATTTTCGAAACCAACGCCTTGCAGTACGTTCATCCACAGCACTATCCCCAAACGCTTGACCTATGTGGCGACTTGATGCAGCTGCTGATAAGCCCACTTTGAAGTCGTAAAGCAAACAGCCCCAAACGAGATCTCTAGACACTTCCATCCTTCTCACAGCTGTCCAGCTTATAACTGATGACTGGTCACTGTGCGCATGTTTTTTATAACGTCAAATTTTCCTACTTCCGGCTGTCTGAATTTGAAAACAATTGCTACACGCATTTCATATATATTTCAACTTCATTCATTGACTAATCAAAAAACGGACAGAACTTATTTGGTTACCTTGTATTAATGCTCTATCTCTTATACTGAGACCGTTTCCCCTATAACTATATAAATGTTATATATATATATGTGTGTGTGTGTGTGTGTGTGTGTGTATATATATATATATATATATATATATATATATATATATATATTCACATTTGTATTTTTCCTTTCTCCGTAGCGTGTATCAATGCCCTATGAGTGAGAATCTCCAACTGATGTCAAATTGGTCAAGTTTGGATCCCGGCTTGAAGCAACTGCATGTCTAGCCACACTGATGAGCTGTGATACAGCAAAACAGTCTGTCTGTGGATGACTATTCGTAGGTTGAGCACATTGAAAAAAAGGGAACTTGTCAGCTACTGCTGATTAATGCTAAAAGTTCTTCATAATGAATTGAGCCTTCTGATAGTTGGTAATGCTAACATTTTGTATATAATGCGTTAAAAATTCCCTTTCTCTGTAGTGTGCACTGATGGCCTAAGGGTGAGAGTTTCCAATTGATGTCAAATCAGTTGGATTTTGATCATGGCTTGAAGCAATTGCATGTCTAGCCACACTGATGAGCTGTCATACAGCAAAACAGCCTGTCCGTGGATGACAATGCGCGTGTGTGTGAGTGTGTGTGTGTGTAGCTGGCCACTCGTATTCAAGGATACCTGTCTACTAGGGCAGCTAGCCAATCATTGTTGCAGTTGCTTGCTCAGGAGTATTTGTGTTTATTCAACACCCGAAGAGCCCACCTGTGGTTTATACTGCAACAAGGTCCGTAATGGCGAACGAATGAACACAACTGAGTCTAAATTTTTATTGTCGATAACTTCAAAACGGTAGGTTTTATCAAAATTTGGGCATTATTTTCAAGTTCTGCATATACATTTACACGGAAATATGATGATTTGGGAAAGTTATAATAGATTTTCTTTGTGGGGCTTAAAGAGCAAATTTACTGAGTCTAGATCCATGTAAGCATATATGTTTATGTGTAGTAGTTTTATAAATACACTTCTTAGTGCTAAGTGAAAGGTGGCCTAAACAGAAAGAACACCAATAAGCAAGTCTGACATGCTGGGTTCAATTCTCCTTGCTGTGAAGTTTACAGAGTCTGATTCAAATATTTCACAATTTTTTTTTTTTTTTTAAATATTTATGGATATTTTGTTTACAACTTAAAATAAATTTAGCTACCAATTTAAGTGATAAAGTTTACTTTTTTTGTGTAGATATATTTTGGTACATTGGAGATACTAAAATCATGAAAGTACAAAAATTGAAATATCTGGGATGTTTTTTAACAGAGAATGGGAAAGTATGATACCGAAATCCTAAAATCAAATTCAGATAGCAAAAGCATTAAGAAACTGAAAAATTTCATTAGAAACAAAGAAAAGAGCACTGAACCGTTACGTAATATCAGTCCTCCTATATGGTAGTGAATACTGGACAATCACCTCACAGATTAAGAAGAGACTTCAAGCAACAGAAATGTGATTATACAGAAGGATGCTGAGGATACCATGGACTGAACATGAATGAACTGAACCTGTGAAGTTTTTAGAGAAATGGAAACACAAAGGACACCTATACTTAGAATCAAAAAGAGATAATGAAAATTTCTAGTGAACATAATGGGGAAAGAGGGCTTAGAAAATTTAATACTCACAGGACATATTGAAGGATAGAGGAAAATAATGCATAACATAACGAACTTGTGTAAATGGTTGACAGAACAGGGTTTAGGAGGGATAGCAAAATGACATAATTTACTAAGAGCTACAAAGGGCAGGAAATTGTGGAGAGCCATGATCAACCATGTTCTGAAGAGACGCAGCACATAGAAGTTTGCAATCTATTGCATTAGAGTGGAGGTAAGTAGTCATAGCCTGAAGATGGAAAAAAGTGTTTATTTTTACAATAAAGTTTTTGTAACATAATCTCTGTCCTTGTCGTAAAATTTAATCCCACATTAAATATTAATGACATAGATAAAACATTATAGAATGAAAATTTCAGATCCAAATTCAGAACTAAGTGGCAAGCTACATACTTACTGATTGACCAGTATATGTACTCTTGTTACAAAAATATAAGTACCAACATGATTGAGTCATTTCCTTCAATTTCTGCCCCCACCTCCCTAGCATGTTTGGTATGACCTACTTATTTTTAAAGTAATTTTCACTGTGGCATAATTATTTTGATCTAGGAATCAAAAATTCCTGACAGAATACTGATTTGAACTGGTACATTTGTAAGCTGAAAGTTTCCCATCGGGAACTGACTTTTCCAGATGGCACTTGTATTTAGTACAAACGAGAAAGTAATTCATTATGTCCGCAGCCTAAATGAAAAGAAAAAGAAAAAAAGGCCTTTATTTTAGGCAACAAATACTTGCCAGTATAATCTCCTTCCTTGTCAATGCACTTAATTCAGTGGTGAATATTAACCACAGAAAATTTTCACCATTTAATGTTTTATCTATCAAAATTCATTTCATAACTGTGTCAAGCTACAGACTTATTAATGATTCACCATCATATGTATATGTGTGGTTTACTGGACATATTGATAGCATGAATCGTTCAAAATCTAAATTATTTTTTGTACATGCTGGATAGGCACCATTGCACATGTCCAGAAGAGGCATGACACACAGAAGAATTATGTGTTGATCAAGGAAAAGGAGCCACTAGATTTAGAGGCTTGTTTTTGCTTTATGTCTGAGCAGTTTAATTGGATTTTCTGAAATTATCTACAGCAATTTTTATGAAAAACATTGAATATCTATAACAGAAAAGGACACAAGAAAAATAAATAACTTTTCACTCCAGCTTCACTCCCCAAAGAACCCAAGAGACATTGATATCATTTAACAATGACAGTTTATCTTAAACCAATTCACGATTATACAGACAGGCCAACAGGGGCCAATCAAGGTCAACTGATAAACGGTTTGTACTGTGGATCAATCTAATTAAACTTAATGAAATTATGATGTCCAGATTTCTGAGATGAGGCATTGTCATTAGGATTAACTTGCTTTCATCACATTTCTCTTTGATTTTTTTAAATATATACTAAATTTCACCTAATACAAGGCGAGAGAGCGACTCAAGATAGAAGAAAACAGGCAAAATGTGAATACTGAATGCGGTGTGATAGTGAAAAGAAATGAACATTATGAGGATAAGGCAGAAAGAGATTTGTGGCATTGAAAGGATAGGACTAGTGTAGAATTTATTGAAATAAGCACAGAGGCCCCTGAAATAAAAGCAACTGTGTGTGTGTGTGTAGGGGGGTAGTTGGAATAAAAGGGAGGATGAGGAGGAGGAAGGAGGAGGGAGGTGGAATAAAATTACAAAAATTAATAAACAGGGAGAATGATTATTACTGACTAGAGAATACCTTCACAAAATGTATCTGCTATTGTGTTGTGTTTCACAAATCATTGTTGAATATATTATTTGGTGGAGGGAGAACAAAATCTTTGGAAGGCATCTGGAGTCTAGACAGACTGAATTTTGACAAGGGTATAAAGACAAAAATCTCTGCACATATTTCGGGGATGCTCGTATCAAGACAAAGAACACACAACAAGTGAAAAAAGATCTGAGCGAACTTGTTAATATGACATCAAGGAATAGGACTGAAGAAAGAAAAGAGGCAAAACACACACACACACACACACACACACACACAAGCAACACTGAAAATGGAATTGCCATATCTTGCTTCTTATCTATTAATTTAGAGTCCTGCATAGTGGTTGAGATAGCAGCAGAAGGAAGTGCTGATTTCTTTGAGGCAGGTGAGGATATATTAAAGGCAAATGAAACAGAGTTAAACAAAAATGAACAGATGAAGAGATGCTGAAAAGTTCTTGATTTAACTAAAACTCTGATCAAATAACCAAGCACATGAGTTCAACACCCAATAATACTTGACAATTTTATAAAATAGATTTGGAACAATAACCACAAAGAATAAGTTCTATATAAAGGAAAAAATAGTGCTGAGAGCAAGAAAAGAAAGGAAGTTGTGGAGAATCATGGTAACCCACATCCTGAAGTGATGCAGTCTCGAGAAACAGAGAGAGACTTGATAAATGGCTTCAAAACAGATTTTTCTTTTATTTTTTATCATACTAACCCGACGTGTTTTAAGCACGAAACAGATGATTACCATCCAGGGTTAATACCTATGTCCACACTGCTTATATTTACATCTGCTTAGTTCCTGATATTGAGCACTTTTCTCCCACAAATCTAGCATGCCTGGAAAATTATATTTTATTTCAGAAACAAAGTTAACACATTATTTACCTTATTTGGACTATTGTCCTCATCTTTGTCGCCATATTTATTACAACGTTTCGGCCGTTGTACGCTCCGGCCTTCTTCAGGTGGTTGGAATGTCGAACTGAACCCTTTATTTCGCTCACTGGGGTAGACTGTTCTAGTTCCATGTGCCATGTTTAATGGATGTCAGTTATCAGTTATCCTGTTAATTTTCCCTCTGAAAGTTTTCCACTGCCTTAACTGGGTATTGAACTCACACTCTTTGGATCCTGTCACTGGATCTAACCAATGCCTTTATCCACTGTGCCATGTGTCCTTGAGGACATCTGTATATGAATTTCTGGGTATTATAAACCTAATGTCTTCAGCAACCATTTTTACCAGTGCTCATATTGCAATTTTTTTGCTGCTATCATTCCATGTTTTTACCAGAGCTCATATTGCAACTTCTTCTTATTATCACTTTTCTCTGACACTCCTTATTACTTGTTCCCATATTGTATTTATTTCTATGCTTGGTCGGCTCAGGAGATTTTTGTGGCCTAGCATAACGTGCTGATTCCTTAATTTTACAAATTTTCCAATGGTGTTCCTTGTCTATGATCTCAACCTGATCCCACAGAGGGCGGTGATCTCCCTTCTCTCTCCATGTGTGGTCAGCCACATCTGATTTTTCCCCTTATTAATTACAGATCAGTTATTGCTCACCTGTTTCCATTGAGTCCAAGTACACACCGTCTGGCCAGGGAAAGGAGTGTGTGTTTAAATAATGAGAACTCCTCATCTCATAAATTCAGACTATAGCATATTTATTGAGAACACAAATGTGAAACATAGCTTCAACTGTAAAAAGTGTTATTATAAAAAACAAAACCAACCTTTAATAACATCAACTATGAGCACAACCACAATGTACTTGACATATTTGGAAATTAAGAATATGTATACATCAGCAACTTTTAGACAGTTTACAATCGAGCTTATACAACTATAATAAATGGGGTCTAACTAAAATCTTTAAAAATGGATAAAAGATTATCCAAAAGCACATGAAAGCAAAAGATATTTGGACACTTTTTACACTTGTTAAGTCTAGGAAAGAAAATACTTGTTCGCATACAAGAAAAAAAATCTTATCTAAAGCAACTTGTCAGTCTTGTTTAACATAGAAGGATTGGTAGCCAAAGGTACCACTATTAATGGCTTGCTACTTGATTTCTGAGTACATCCAGCTGCTAGAATGGATAGCCAATGCCTGTTGGGGGTGTCTGATTAGGCATACTTTGTGTTCAATAACAACTGATCCCAGCTGTGGTTTATACTGCAATAATAATGAGGGACATTAGAGTTCCTGAGCAAGAGTGCATAATCTATAATCTGGTGTGATTAGCCATTTGAACAAAGCCAGTCTGCTTAAACCCTCAGTCACAATGTTTTGTGACTTCATGCTAGCACACACACACACACATATATATATATATATATATATATATATATATATATATATATATGAAAGGATGGCCCCTAGTCGTAACTCATGTGATCTTCAGACAACTTGAAATGAGAGAAGTGGGGAGCACTTTTATATAAGCCATGGTTGTAAACTACATACCTTAAAGCATCACAGGGAAAAGAAATATTCATTCATTTGTGTTCAAGTTTATTTTTTCCCTCATCATGCTTTGAGATATGCAGTTTACGGCCTTGGGTTATATAAAAGTGCCCCCCCCCCGTTTCTTTCATTTGTGTTCAAATTGTTTGAAGGACACATGAGCGTGAAACTCATGTTTTGACTAGGGCCGTCCTTTCATAGGTATTAACATTGACAAGCATTTTGTTGCTCTGTCTAGGTAATCTAGATGTTGAGCAATTTACCTGAGTAGGTAGGTGTTTGCCTTTAGTTTTTTTTTCTTTTCTCTTATTTCTGTCCTTGTACAAGATTTTCTCTTGTTTAAGGATATTTAGGTCTTTTGCCAAGTTGTCCGTTGGTTCCACTGATGGGTTTTTTTTTTTTTTTAATAATAATAATAATAATATATATATATATATATATATATATATATGAAGAAATATAGTTTTACGGTGTGCTATATTTATGGGATAAAGTGCTCAATATCAGAGATAGAGTGCATGTAAATGTAAATATAAAAGTGGACATTGAAGTTAACACTCAGAGGCGACATACTGTTTCATGCTGGACTCAATCGTCGGGCCGCCAGGGGTCACGTACATGAGAGGAATTTAAATTTTCTCAAAATTGACAATTACATCCAGCATGAAACAGCCTGTCGCCTCTGAGTGTTGACTTCAATGTTCACTTTTATACTTATATATATATATGAAGAAATATAGTTTTAAAGTGTGCTATATTTATGGGATAAAGTGCTCAATATCAGAGAGAGTGTATGTAAATATAAATATAAAAGTGAACATTGAAGTCAACACTGAGAAGTAGCCTGACGATTGCATCTAGCATGAAACGGGTGGCCTGACGATAGCATCTAGCATGAAACGGGTGGCCTGACGATTGCATCTAGCATGAAACGGGTGGCCTGACGATTGCATCTAGTATGAAACGGGTGGCCTGACGATTGAATCTAGCATGAAACAGCTTGTCACTTCTGAGTGTTGACTTCAATGTTCACCTTTATTTATTTACACACACACACGTGTGTTTTAGTGAAGTGATACTATAAAAAATGCTAATATTAAAATAATTTTGTGATTACTTTAAATTTTCTGCATCAATAATCTCAAATCTTTACCTCAACAATTAACTCTATGGTCACACAAAAACAAAGAATTCTGCTTTTTGAATTATTCAAAGTAAAAATATCCAAAAGAAAGCTATCAAAAACAAAAGAAATTGAGAAAATATATTAGCAGCCTGATCTCTCCTACTTACAAAGGATATATGGTAACATTAGGAAGTATGTTCATTTGTTGGCACTAACTAATGCTTCCTGTTATCATAAGAATGGACAGAAAAGCTTGATTTAAAATATGAGAGATCAGGATGCGTAACTAATAAATAAAAAATATTGTGTTTTGTATTATGGAATATCTCATCTCACACCCACATATATTACATTTTTAAAGAAATAAACATTCTCTAGTTCATTTCATTCATAATATATTTTATTTATTATTTGTTGTAAATTAGATCACCATCTTTACTCCATGAAATGTTAACAGATAAAGTTATCCTTAGTCCACATTAATAAACATTTCCTCTTCTCATTCATTAGAAACTACCTTTCAAGCTCAGAATCCACTGAATGCATCAATCTAATAGAAGAACTGTATCGATCTACAGAATCTTACATGTCTGATGAGGACTCCAATATGGAAACGTTTCAAACCTCAGCAGGAGTACGACAAGAAGGAAATAAGAGTCCCAGTCTATTTAATCTCTTCCTAGACTATAGTCTGTGCATTTATAAATGCAGATGTGATGAGATAAGCACTAACCATTTAAGCATACCATACCACATCTCAAATGAATCTATCAATAAAAGACAATGATCCCGCTTTCTCACCTAAAGCCAATGTATTGATGATGAGGGAAGCTATGTGGATGACATAGGTATTCATAGTTGGGATAAGAATGATCTTGAACAGAAAATCAACATCTTCTACCATGTGTTACAATAAATAGGACTCAAGATAAACCTTTCCAAAACAGAAACTATGACCTGGAATTGGAATGAAAGCACTGATGGCACCTACCCTGTATCAATCATAAAAATACAGGATATGGAATTAGTAAATACTAAACACTTCAGATACCTTGGTATATGGATCTCAAGATGAACCTTTCCAAAACAGAAACTATGACCTGGAATTGGAATGAAAGCACTGATGGCACCTACCCTGTATCAATCATAAAAATTCAGGATATGGAATTAGTAAATACTAAACACTTCAGATACCCTGGTATATGGATCTCAAGATGAACCTTTCCAAAACAGAAACTATGACCTGGAATTGGAATGAAAGCACTGATGGCACCTACCCTGTATCAATCATAAAAATTCAGGATATGGAATTAGTAAATACTAAACACTTCAGATACCCTGGTATATGGATCTGAAGATGAACCTTACCAAAACAGAAACTATGACCTGGAATTGGAATGAAAGCACTGATGGCACCAACCCTGTATCAATCATAAAAATTCAGGATATGGAATTAGTAAATACTAAACACTTCAGATACCCTGGTATATGGATCTCAAGATGAACCTTTCCAAAACAGAAACTATGACCTGGAATTGGAATGAAAGCACTGATGGCACCAACCCTGTATCAATCATAAAAATTCAGGATATGGAATTAGTAAATACTAAACACTTCAGATATCCTGGTATATGGATCTCAAGATGAACCTTTCCAAAACAGAAACTATGACCTGGAATTGGAATGAAAGCACTGATGGCACCAACCCTGTATCAATCATAAAAATTCAGGGGTGTGGAATTAGTAAATACTAAACACTTCAGATACCCTGGTATATGGATCTCAAGATGAACCTTTCCAAAACAGAAACTATGACCTGGAATTGGAATGAAAGCACTGATGGCACCAACCCTGTATCAATCATAAAAATTCAGGATGTGGAATTAGTAAATACTAAACACTTCAGATACCCTGGTATATGGATCTCAAGATGAACCTTTCCAAAACAGAAACTATGACCTGGAATTGGAATGAAAGCACTGATGGCACCAACCCTGTATCAATCATAAAAATTCAGGATATGGAATTAGTAAATACTAAACACTTCAGATACCCTGGTATATGGATCTCAAGATGAACCTTTCCAAAACAGAAACTATGACCTGGAATTGGAATGAAAGCACTGATGGCACCAACCCTGTATCAATCATAAAAATTCAGGATATGGAATTAGTAAATACTAAACACTTCAGATACCCTGGTATATGGATCTCAAGATGAACCTTTCCAAAACAGAAACTATGACCTGGAATTGGAATGAAAGCACTGATGGCACCAACCCTGTATCAATCATAAAAATTCAGGGGTGTGGAATTAGTAAATACTAAACACTTCAGATACCCTGGTATATGGATCTCAAGATGAACCTTTCCAAAACAGAAACTATGACCTGGAATTGGAATGAAAGCACTGATGGCACCTACCCTGTATCAATCATAAAAATTCAGGATGTGGAATTAGTAAATACTAAACACTTCAGATACCCTGGTATATGGATCTCAAGATGAACCTTTCCAAAACAGAAACTATGACCTGGAATTGGAATGAAAGCACTGATGGCACCTACCCTGTATCAATCATAAAAATTCAGGATATGGAATTAGTAAATACTAAACACTTCAGATACCCTGGTATATGGATCTGAAGATGAACCTTTCCAAAACAGAAACTATGACCTGGAATTGGAATGAAAGCACTGATGGCACCAACCCTGTATCAATCATAAAAATTCAGGATATGGAATTAGTAAATACTAAACACTTCAGATACCCTGGTATATGGATCTGAAGATGAACCTTTCCAAAACAGAAACTATGACCTGGAATTGGAATGAAAGCACTGATGGCACCAACCCTGTATCAATCATAAAAATTCAGGATATGGAATTAGTAAATACTAAACACTTCAGATACCCTGGTAAATGGATCTCAAGATGAACCTTTCCAAAACAGAAACTATGACCTGGAATTGGAATGAAAGCACTGATGGCACCTACCCTGTATCAATCATAAAAACTCAGGGGTGTGGAATTAGTAAATACTAAACACTTCAGATACCCTGGTATATGGATCTCAAGATGAACCTTTCCAAAACAGAAACTATGACCTGGAATTGGAATGAAAGCACTGATGGCACCAACCCTGTATCAATCATAAAAATTCAGGATATGGAATTAGTAAATACTAAACACTTCAGATACCCTGGTATATGGATCTGAAGATGAACCTTTCCAAAACAGAAACTATGACCTGGAATTGGAATGAAAGCACTGATGGCACCAACCCTGTATCAATCATAAAAATTCAGGGGTGTGGAATTAGTAAATACTAAACACTTCAGATACCCTGGTATATGGATCTCAAGATGAACCTTTCCAAAACAGAAACTATGACCTGGAATTGGAATGAAAGCACTGATGGCACCAACCCTGTATCAATCATAAAAATTCAGGATATGGAATTAGTAAATACTAAACACTTCAGATACCCTGGTATATGGATCTCAAGATGAACCTTTCCAAAACAGAAACTATGACCTGGAATTGGAATGAAAGCACTGATGGCACCAACCCTGTATCAATCATAAAAATTCAGGATATGGAATTAGTAAATACTAAACACTTCAGATACCCTGGTATATGGATCTGAAGATGAACCTTACCAAAACAGAAACTATGACCTGGAATTGGAATGAAAGCACTGATGGCACCAACCCTGTATCAATCATAAAAATTCAGGATATGGAATTAGTAAATACTAAACACTTCAGATACCCTGGTATATGGATCTGAAGATGAACCTTTCCAAAACAGAAACTATGACCTGGAATTGGAATGAAAGCACTGATGGCACCAACCCTGTATCAATCATAAAAATTCAGGGGTGTGGAATTAGTAAATACTAAACACTTCAGATACCCTGGTATATGGATCTCAAGATGAACCTTTCCAAAACAGAAACTATGACCTGGAATTGGAATGAAAGCACTGATGGCACCAACCCTGTATCAATCATAAAAATTCAGGATATGGAATTAGTAAATACTAAACACTTCAGATACCCTGGTATATGGATCTCAAGATGAACCTTTCCAAAACAGAAACTATGACCTGGAATTGGAATGAAAGCACTGATGGCACCAACCCTGTATCAATCATAAAAATTCAGGGGTGTGGAATTAGTAAATACTAAACACTTCAGATACCCTGGTATATGGATCTCAAGATGAACCTTTCCAAAACAGAAACTATGACCTGGAATTGGAATGAAAGCACTGATGGCACCAACCCTGTATCAATCATAAAAATTCAGGATATGGAATTAGTAAATACTAAACACTTCAGATACCCTGGTATATGGATCTCAAGATGAACCTTTCCAAAACAGAAACTATGACCTGGAATTGGAATGAAAGCACTGATGGCACCAACCCTGTATCAATCATAAAAATTCAGGATATGGAATTAGTAAATACTAAACACTTCAGATACCCTGGTATATGGATCTCAAGATGAACCTTTCCAAAACAGAAACTATGACCTGGAATTGGAATGAAAGCACTGATGGCACCTACCCTGTATCAATCATAAAAATTCAGGATATGGAATTAGTAAATACTAAACACTTCAGATACCCTGGTATATGGATCTGAAGATGAACCTTTCCAAAACAGAAACTATGACCTGGAATTGGAATGAAAGCACTGATGGCACCAACCCTGTATCAATCATAAAAATTCAGGGGTGTGGAATTAGTAAATACTAAACACTTCAGATACCCTGGTATATGGATCTGAAGATGAACCTTTCCAAAACAGAAACTATGACCTGGAATTGGAATGAAAGCACTGATGGCACCAACCCTGTATCAATCATAAAAATTCAGGGGTGTGGAATTAGTAAATACTAAACACTTCAGATACCCTGGTATATGGATCTCAAGATGAACCTTTCCAAAACAGAAACTATGACCTGGAATTGGAATGAAAGCACTGATGGCACCTACCCTGTATCAATCATAAAAATTCAGGATATGGAATTAGTAAATACTAAACACTTCAGATACCCTGGTATATGGATCTGAAGATGAACCTTTCCAAAACAGAAACTATGACCTGGAATTGGAATGAAAGCACTGATGGCACCAACCCTGTATCAATCATAAAAATTCAGGATATGGAATTAGTAAATACTAAACACTTCAGATACCCTGGTATATGGATCTGAAGATGAACCTTTCCAAAACAGAAACTATGACCTGGAATTGGAATGAAAGCACTGATGGCACCAACCCTGTATCAATCATAAAAATTCAGGGGTGTGGAATTAGTAAATACTAAACACTTCAGATACCCTGGTATATGGATCTCAAGATGAACCTTTCCAAAACAGAAACTATGACCTGGAATTGGAATGAAAGCACTGATGGCACCTACCCTGTATCAATCATAAAAATTCAGGATGTGGAATTAGTAAATACTAAACACTTCAGATACCCTGGTATATGGATCTCAAGATGAACCTTTCCAAAACAGAAACTATGACCTGGAATTGGAATGAAAGCACTGATGGCACCTACCCTGTATCAATCATAAAAATTCAGGATATGGAATTAGTAAATACTAAACACTTCAGATACCCTGGTATATGGATCTCAAGATGAACCTTTCCAAAACAGAAACTATGACCTGGAATTGGAATGAAAGCACTGATGGCACCAACCCTGTATCAATCATAAAAATTCAGGATATGGAATTAGTAAATACTAAACACTTCAGATACCCTGGTATATGGATCTCAAGATGAACCTTTCCAAAACAGAAACTATGACCTGGAATTGGAATGAAAGCACTGATGGCACCAACCCTGTATCAATCATAAAAATTCAGGATGTGGAATTAGTAAATACTAAACACTTCAGATACCCTGGTATATGGATCTCAAGATGAACCTTTCCAAAACAGAAACTATGACCTGGAATTGGAATGAAAGCACTGATGGCACCAACCCTGTATCAATCATAAAAATTCAGGATGTGGAATTAGTAAATACTAAACACTTCAGATACCCTGGTATATGGATCTCAAGATGAACCTTTCCAAAACAGAAACTATGACCTGGAATTGGAATGAAAGCACTGATGGCACCAACCCTGTATCAATCATAAAAATTCAGGATGTGGAATTAGTGAATACTAAACCCTTCAGATACCCTTGTATATGGATCTGTTATAACACATTTAACGTAGTAGAAAAGGAAATGAAATATACAATAGACTGTGCCATAGGTAGTTTCACCCAACATTGCTACAAAATCAAAACAACATGAAAACTTGAGTCATATTCTTAAATCTCCCCGTCAGACTGAGACTTTAACATGGATATCTTGCATGGCACTAAACTCATTCAGAAATAGTTTAAATGTTGGTTGTATACAACACCTTTCGAAGAGCAATGGTTAAAAAATGGCTTTGAGTGAGCAGGTTTTGGCACAGATAATCCTTCTTTGAACATTGTGAACTGGCACTACAGAATCACAAGCAAAGAACTATACCAAATAACAGAAACCACATCAGTTGCAGACTACCAACAGCAGCAATAACTGAAATGGATAGCAACTGCAACTCATAGAAAAAATAATTATATAATCAAGATGCTGACATTCCACACTACTTCAAATAAAAGGGTAGGTAGGAAACCTCCATCAATACTGGAAAAAGCGATAATAGTTACTGGTACTGAAAAATTTATTTTCTTGAAAAGTTGGCTGCTCAGTCAATAAATTCCAATTGTTTCCTTGTAGGGAAACAGTTAATATTACTGTTACCATTAGGAAGTAACTTCAGTCTATCTGTTCTTCATTATACGAGGGTCATTCAATAAATAAGGTGAATTTTTCAGTATAAGGACTTCTAATACAGATAGAAGCTTACTCTTCTTTTTATTTTTTTTTGTTTTACTTCTTTTTCACATGGATTTAATTTCTTTTGCAGATTAAAAAAAAACTTTGAGAGTTTTGGCAATTAACAAGAGATTGCCGACCAAGAAGCATTCTCCAGGATTGAACAGCGGTCAGTTATCAAGTTTTTGGTTGCTGAAGGGTGCAAACCAGTTGAAATTCATAGGAGAATGTTAACTGTGTATGGTGCCACATATTTCAGCCAAAAAAATGTCTACAAGTGGGCTAAATTGTTTAAAGAGGGACGGAGCAGTGTTGAGGATGAAGACAGGCCTGGGAGGCCTACAGAAGTGAGGTCTCCTGAGGTGATCGAATCAGTCAATGACCTCAGTCAGTCTGACAGACGGGTGACAGTGGATGACAGTGCAAGGACTTTGAGTTTATCTGTTGGGACAAACGCAGGGGTCATCAGTCAGAAGGAGTCATCTTGCATCATGACAACGCAAGGCCTCACACAGCAGCCCAAACAGTGCAGACCATCAACGAGCTGGGCTGGGAACTGCTCCCTCATCCCCCTTACAGCCCAGACCTTGCCCCTTCAGACTTTCACCTGTTTGGTCCCTTGAAAGCGTTCACGAGAGTTTTAAAAGTGACGATGAAGTCAAAAGTGTTGTGAGCGACTGGCCGAGACATCAGTCCAAAGATTTTTACGCTGAGGGAATACGGATGCTTGTGCACAGATGGGAAAAGTGTGTGACAGTGCTGAGAGACTACGTTGAAAAATTAAAAAAAAGTAAGCTTCTATCTGTATTAGAAGTCCTTATACCGAAACATTCACCTTATTTATTGAATGACTCTCGTACATGTGTTTCTGATGTGTGCTGAAAAGTTCTCAGCCCAACCAAGAAGAGATACCTGAAAAAATTCCAATGTTTGATTCATTTTAGCAGGCTCTAAGAGGCAGAGTAGCCTAAGCTGTTTTTAGTACCCCCAGATATGTAAACACCCTCACATCTTTATTTCAATTTGCTCTATTTAATAATATGTTTAGCAGTTGCATGAAGGCTTTACCATTAGCAGAATTATGAATGATGATTTTCCAGGAAGGTGTCCTACATTTAACATTAGTACAATACAGCCTTCCTATGACAGGAGAGTCAATTTGAATATTTGCAAAATATGGAATACCTACGTGGTATGAATATCTACTAAACTAAGGCTTCTTATTTCACTGTCATTAACCAGGGAGAAATAAATAGAGAAACAGACAAATCCCAAAAGTGGAAGAAAGGTGAATGGACAATGAAAATCCGTGGTTGGGAAGGTCATAAAATGAAGGAAAGAGTGGGGAAGAGAGAGAGAGAGAGAGAGAGAGAGAGAGATGGCCTAAAAAATGTTGACAAAATGAAATGCTAAGAGATGTGAGAAGCTGATATGCTTACAATGAGGGTCAGAGGAAAATGATTTCATCATTATTTTTCTCTTAATCAGGAGGAGGAAAGAGATTGACAGCGGTACCTCATCAGACTGTCATGTACCAGGCAAATGAAAAACAACTATGTGTGTGTTTCACTACTCTAATAGTTTCTGGTCTTGAACTGAAAAGGAATGTAATAGTAGGGTGTGGTACACTGAAGGAGTAGAAAAATGAAAGAAAGAGAAGAGAAAATAAAAAAAGGAAGCTAGAGAGGGGAAAAGGAGAAAGAAAAAGGAAAAAGAGAAGAAAAGAAAGAGGGGAAGAAAAGAAAGAGGGGAAGAAAAGAAAGAGGAGAAGAAAAGAAAGAGGAGAGGAGAAAGTAGAAAAAAAGAGAAAAAAGGGGAGAAAGAGGCTAAGAAAAAAGAAAAGAAGAAAACAAAGAAGAGTAAGAGACCAAGAGAAATAAAGAATGTTTGAGAAATAAGAAAAGGGAGGAGGATAAGGTAAGAAGATAATTAACTAGAGCAAATAGAATAAGAATAAAGATGAAAATGATGGGGGGAGAATAGAGGAGGAGAAACAAGGAATGGAAAGGTAAGAAAAGAGGCTAAAAGAGAAAGGGAACTAAGTTAAAAAAAAAGGTAGGAAAAGTCTAATTATAGGAGGAGGAGGATGAAATAACAGGTTAAGAGAAAAACGAGTGGTAGGTAGGTGAGGTGGCACCTACATCTTCATTTTCTGCAACTAGCACTGCAGTCTCCATCGCCATCATTTTACACCAGCAACGGTAGTAGTGGCAGAAATAGTAGAAGTTGTAGCGTGAGCTTTGTAAGATTTTGTTCTATATTTTGCAGCTGGTGGCACTACTACTCATTGAAACCTTGCATTGACTAAAGACATAAAGATAAAGAAATTACATTGCCGATTAAATAGCAGTTCAAATACACACGTGTCGGCACGTGAGTAAATGTAAATAAACACGGCAACATTTGCATAAACTCCCTGCACAAAAATACAGATACACTTTCTTGCATCTGCACCTGTATGAACACAAATGCACGTGCACAAACAATGCATGCATAATGAAAGATAGTGCACACTGTTTGGAGCAAGATGCACATCTTTCTACAAAGATGCATGTGCAGGCATATATGAACACAAACAAAAAAGAATTATTGTGTGTGTGTGTGTGTGTGTGTGTATATATATATATATAAAAAGAAGTAATTTATATAAAGAATTAATTAGCAGTGTTTAAAAGTAGTGTTTAAAGCAATGTATGTATGTATGTATGCAATTCAACAGTACCAAGGGGGTCCTAGAAACCTGCAGATATAGATATATACAAATAACTGCAGTTTGATAAACACTCACTGAACAAATAAAGACAAAAAGAGATCAATAAATAATTAATGTCTCCGATGAATGTTGTTACTTCGCTACTTGTGCTTGCCAATATGCATACTGATGTGTTTAGCATAAATAAGAAAGATAAAAATAAAATACCCCCTTCCCCATGAATAGTAACCAGTGTGTTTTATACACATACAAAATGGTAAGTCAAGCAAATCTGCACATGTAAGTGGAGATATTTACACGTGCAGGTATGGTGTCCTTTTTCTGCAATTTATTCGGATTCACATTTTCATGATTTAAAACACGTTTACATCGGTGTATGCATTTCCTGGGCTTCAACTGTACATTGCATCTGTTTAACACATTGTTGTCCAAATCTTGTTTTTTTTTCTTTTTTAAGGAATAACAATATGAGATTGCAAGCTTACAACTGAAGAAGACTGCAGAACAGACTGGCTAAAACATCTGGAAATATATATATTATATATATATATATATAAAATGAATACAGAGTCCTTAAAAATCCATTTAGTCAAGTAATTTTTAAGGATTCTGTATTCATTATTATATTGCGCTGTTCTTACATTAAGCTCTCTTTGGATTTATATCCTCCTTGGAATTATCCCTACTAATCATCAAGTGAGATATATATATATATATATATATATATATATATATATATATATATATATATATACATACATACACACACACACACACACACACACACACACGCATGTGTGTGGGTAATATATATATACACACACACACACACACACACACGTGTGTGGGTGTGCATATATATATATATATATATATATATATATATATATACACACACACATGCATCCTGGCCCTCATGATACTTCACAATTATTTGGATGAACTTTCCCCTTTGCTACCTAGTCTTCATTAATTTAAGTGCAGTACTAGATTGGCAGCTAGGTCTCATCACATTAGTGCTGAAATTGCTAGATATAACCATACATTCTAATCTAATACTTTCTTCTCTCACACTTCTTGCTCATGGAACTCTCTTAGCTTCATGCTTTTCTGTAAACTACAATCTTCAAAAATTTAACTGCAATGTCAATCATCACCTTCTGTCTCCTTGAATCCTGGTCTTTTATAGTCCTGTCTACTGAATAATGTTTTCTCAGTTTCTTTCACACTCTGCAACATCTTGCATCTTAGTGGCTTTATTGCCTTTCTTGGAGCAAAATGATTAAAAATAAAACCCCAAAACTAAACTATTTTCTTTTAATCAAACAAAAACAAGACTTAAGCACCAAGCTATGTGCATATACACGTGTGTATAAATGAGATTCATAGTTCTTGCAGTGATGACTTGATACTCACAAGACTAATGCGTGTGAAATCCAAACATAACAAAAACAATCTATAATCTCTCTATTCAAAATATCAATACTTGCGCAATGGTTAGTATCACATGTCCTCTTTTTTTTTTTTTTTCAGAGTGCTATCTTCTCTTCAGAATATGCATGACCAATTATAGCTCTCCACAGCTTCTTGTTCTATCTGCATTTCACATGCTACTGATTATAAATTTAATATTCAATGAATGCATTAAGCATATGACAAACTCAACTCAAATTGCTCACTATCTAACACCTACTTTTTTTCTCCATCACACTATTTAGAGAAAAAGAATCATTGTGACAATGTGTAGAACTACAACTCTATATTTACTTATATACCTTCAGACAAACATGTGTGTATGAGAACACACCTATACATAAACACTCACTTGTAGAATTCGGGACTTCTCAGACAGATTTTCGGTCTAACTAGTGACCTCTAGCTACTGGTTAAAGAAAGAAGAAATATTTAAAATGGAGATAGCAGCACACGTGTGCATAAATATACTGACGACAGAAAAGGTTAAGTCAAATGCTGGTGCAGTTAGATGCATGCACACAGAGATGTCACTTTTGACTTAAATTGCATGTATAATTTGGTTAGATTAACTGATAAATATTTTTTGGATAAATTCAACATATACCAATTGGTACTAAATATAGAGGTTGGAGGTACTGGGGTCATGTCATAAAATCTACTGGTCACTTTTTCTTTTTTCTTTTTTTTTTTTTAAAAGGAATCCTGCTGCTAATGATGTTCAGACAATTTTTCTAATTTAATTCATGTCTGAGGATCTGTCCAGCGATTAGGGGACGGAGCAGAGTTTTTATGCATTTTACACGAAAATGTAGTAGTTCATGATTAAAGGATATTAAACTGCAAGATAATATTTAGACCCTAATACTGAAAAGGATCTCCAAAGGTAGGTCATCCTTTATTTATTAACCCAATTGATGGATATCTATTCACACAGTTTGTTTTTCCTGCATATGTGATGTTTCGTAAAAGGGACTGATGCCTGTTCAATGATTTTATTAAACATTTTTGTTGGCATTGTTATTTAAAGAAAATATTTGTAGAATATTTTAGTTGGTGTTATTGATGATCCTTAACTTAGCCATTTTGGGGGATGTATTTCACATTTTTAAGGAACTTGTAATTTTCTCTCTCAATAATTTTATTAGCCACAGTCCAGATATGAATAAAATCTGATCTAAACCTGACTAATTCCAATGATTTTTGTTATGACTAAGGCTCTGGTTAACATTAACTTTTCAACAATCTTTAAAGAAACATGCCTATATTCTTTTTCAGCAAATATCTTTCATCGAAATAGCATTTTTTCGGTGAGTTTGACCCTGTTTCTGAGCAAATCTACTGCGTTATTTGATTGGACTTGCAATGCAAACGGCCTTCAAACCTTTTCAGATTTATGCCTCTTCTTGTTTCCAGTGATATTTTAGCCAGAACCATTTTAATGATCCTTACAGCAATGATATAAACTCTCCTCCTCAAAAATCAAATTTCTTCACAACTGATCACTTTCTTTGATCTTAATTAGATTTTTATCCAGTAGATCCTCAAAAATGCATATGTTGGGCACAAATGCCTGAAAATATATTCAAGGGATTAATGTCTTTAAAAAAAATAAATGATAGCCACTAAATCCTGAAGATGTCTCCCAAAAACTTGTTTCTACCTCTGACCACCATTTTTCAATAAAATGATCATTTCTTCTTATTTGTGTGTGTGTGTGTGTGTGTGTGTATATTGCACATGCAACTAATTAGTTCATATGCATGTACACAAACACATTCACACACATACCTCTAAGGATATGTGTGAATGTGCAAATGTCAAGTATATATGTTAGTATGTACTTGAATGGGAGTATAGAGACACACACATATCTGGACAAATTTATCATTAAGCTTTCTTTTTCTTCCTTTAATCTAAATGTGTCATAAAAATTAAAATTTTACAAACAAATAAGCTATCAAAAAGCAAAATAAAGATACCCAAAATTATCTTCCTTATTAAGAGTTTTGCAGATATAGTATCTGCTAGACAGAGTTTGATAATAAACCATAATTCGCAAATATCACATATTTCTTAAAAGAATGTTTAAATAAATTTGAACATTATATTTTGTTAGTATTAATGATTTATTTCTTAATATTGAGTACTTTACATACAAAGTGCTATCCCAAAATATATTCATTTTTTTTTCTCTAGAACAATTTTTGTTATTATTATGAAACAAATAAGTTAAAGATTTCTACAATTGAATCTTATTTCAGCTGTGCAAAAAAATTAAAAAAACATTTTAAAACGTCTTAAAAAATAACCAAACCCTTTTATTAATAAAACATACTTGTAAGTCTGTATCCGAGACTTCCTAGTAAAATCACCTGCAGCTTTTAGTAATACAGATGTAGACAAATGCATACAAAAAGTACACACACTCATGTGCAAACAGTGCATAGGACTTTTAAAAATATACATAAACATCCAACACAAAACATTTGCACAGGCAGCAGTGAAAGCAAAGTATATTTACTAAGATTAATCTAACACAATGTTATATTTTATGCATCATTAATTGAGGATTCTTGGACATAGATGACAATGGTAGATAAACACTGTAGGTTATATGGCTAACAGTAAGGTTGTTGTTAGCGATTGAAAGATAATCATGTTGATAAAGAGGAAAAATGAGAGCCACAAATTTACATGAATGACAACTGTAAGCCAGTCTACATGACAACACAGCACCATCTACCATAAACACTCTTTAAACTTAGCAATTCAAAAAGAAAGGATTTGCAGACATATGTTTATATGGACTTTTGTCCTTGACCTGGTGTGAGGAACCTACCTGCAAAGTTTGTAAAAGTATTTTTGACACACCCTGTGTGTGTGTGTATATATATATATATATATAAAAGAATAAGATTGTTTCCTAGTGCTTACCACCTTATCACATAATAAAAAAGAGTGGTTTAAATGCAGTCATGAGTAAATGGCCATTTATATTTTATTTTAATACAGGTTATATATATATATATATATATATATATATATATATATATATATATATATATGGTTTGATCAGATGGTTGATTCATCCTTTTACTGCTTATCAACCCTTTGTGAGTAATTAAAGTAGAAACAGTTTTAGATTGTAAGAATATTTCTTGGGAAAGTGAATATTGATAACAATTCTTTTTTTCCACATACAAGTCCGACTATTTAACTCGTAGCTAAAAGGAGGAGATGGACTCATACCTTTCCGAGGAGTATTTGCATGTTAGTGAATGTAACAAACCAGTATGAAAACCAAACTCGGCTCTCTGATTACTTATTCTGAGCTGCTATCTCTTACACCACCCACACATCCATATACATGTAGGCATTTTATGGATTTAGCAAATATGCTAAATTGTTGATAAGCCATAACCATCTCATCCAACCGACACATCTAGAAATGTACAAATTTTATTCTAGCACAGGGTTGCTGCCTTGAAAATCAGCACCAATAATCCTATTTTGAAACTGAGTTTGAACACTAATCCATCAGCATCAGGAAATAACTTAGAACCAATGGGACAATAGCCAAGTGGATTCAAGCACCGTTTCCTGAATTTGGTGACATCGTAATTCTGAGTTCAATCCCTAGGACAGGCAGTGTGTGTACTTGGACTCTGTGGAAATGGGGCAAGCAATAACTGAACAGTACTAAAAATAACAACATAAAAATATCTCAGGACATGGGCAGTGGGATAAGAACGGTCTGGCCTCACGGATTAAATACAGAGTTCAGTCCAAAATTCCATGTAGGTGAGCCAGATCAATGTACACCTGACGAAGGTCAGAAGGCACAACGGCCAAAATAGTACAACAAAGATTAGGATAATAGTTTGAATGTAAATAGCCTCACTTAGACACCGAATAGTTTTCTCTGTCTATGTACAGCTGCACATAAATCAACAGCTATTATTTAAAGAATATATAGTGCATAGAAATTCTTACTACCTCTGTCCCATAATAGGTGTTACATTTACTGTATAGGATGTATACTTAAATCTGAGAACTATTATGATGCAGAGATGATATATTAAATGATTCATAAATGTGTAGATAAGGGAAACATTTTCACCGAGTGAAATCAGAGATAAATAATAAAATAGCTTGAAAATGATAATGACGGTTGTAAGGTAGATAACAAAAGCTCATCTTTTAACTTATGTATATAAATGAATGAATGAATATACAAGGTATACAATAAAAAGAGAGAAACAATCAGATAAAAATACCCATGTAGTTATTAGATTTTGTCAAAAGACATCTTATTTGTTGAGTCTCTTGCCTTTGTGCTCATATATCTCAAACTTAGCATTGTCTAGCACTGGAATGAGACGGAAAGGATGATTATGCTCTGCTAATCTTTTTAGAGAGAAGGGCTTGTTTGCAATAAAAGAAATATTACAGAACATGTAGGTTGGCCCAGAATGGCAAACTACTGGTCAGAACTCTGATAATACTGGCTGGGGTTGAGCGCGGAATTCTGATAGTAATGGATTGCTTTTACTTAATTTTTGATAAAAGATCAAAAAAGGCTTAAAGACACACAGATGGATGCAAGAATTAGAAGAGTCCAGGTGCCTTAACACACCCAGATTGCATTCCTACTTTCAATCATCTCCCTCTTCCTTTCTCCTAGAAACGATGTTACAAATGTCCCTCATATAATAGAACTAGACAAAAAAAGAGAACATTGTTCATTATTGATGCAGTCTATGATATAGTGTTGGGGTCTGAAGAACTGAAGTCAAAGACGTGATGAAAACCAACAGAAAAACCAAATTTCAAAATCCTCATTTTCACTCTGGTCTGAACATCAGCTACAAATAGTGACGGGAAATAGCCCCACCCACAACAGCCATCAAGTGTTTCTTTTCATATACAATAGATGAGACAGATAAATAAATTTGGAAAAAAAAGAGATATCAGTCAATTCATAAATCTAAGTAGATAAACGTAATTAGTCATCCTCGAGAGCATATATGTTGAATTGCCTCTAAAGAGTATAACACTAAAACAGACTGAAAAAAGATGTGCAGATGAACAGGCATATAATTATGAATAAATTTATATAGTCAAAGTCATCTTTATGTCTAGATATTTGATAAATTTAGACTCGTATGGTACAAAGCCAAACAAGGGAGATAATCTTGTTGGAAAAATGTTTCCTGCCACCCTAGCAGCCAGCCACTAACAATCTTAAACTCTGAATTTATTATTGTTGTCATTATTAATTTTGACTAGTCTTTCTTTCATTTCTCTTGCTTGTTAGTAATAATAAGATGGAAAAGAAGTTGTGTGAATTTCTTTGATGAAGCATTGTCAGTATTATTAATTTTTCTCTATTCTTTTTTTTGTTCATCCTATTTCTCTTGCAGGTTTTACACACCCTGTAGGTATAAAATGCAACAGTCTGTAGTTATGGTCATTTCTTACATGCATGGTGATTTCTTTCTAGCTTATTATATTGCTTGTTTAAACACCAAATTAATAAAATTTAACAAGTTATTCAAATGACCATTATTAACAAGAACAAATTGTTCCTAACTTAATTTGATAGATGAACAGGCTGATCAATGTACAAAAATATCCTGAAACTTTTAGGGTTGTAATTATGGGACTCCATCTTCTTCAGTCTAAACCTGACCTTCTGTTTCTGTCTGAAACAGGTATCACTGCCTCAAGCCCACTACAGCAGTTCACAATCCTGGACTACTCACCATTTAATACAAAGCATAACCCACCTAAATTGCTATGGACTCAGAGCCTCTTGAACAGCTTCTTCCTACAAACTGCTGCTCTGTGGAACAGACTCCTAAGGATGTTTACTCAATCAGTACAATTGTAACCTGTTCAAGTCTTGTGATAACTATTACTTTCCTCTCCTATCCATACAAACTGCCTCCTAATGTAACCATCTACCTTGGGTGGCTCTGAGCCTTGTACAGGGTGAACCTTAATAAAAAATACAAAAAAAACACACCCAAATTTTATTAAATTCAACCGACAATGTTAGTCTGTGTAATTTTTTTATTGCATTTTTTCAATGTTAAAAACAATGTATGGTCAAAATTGTGGTTAATTTAATATTTAATATTTTGTTTATTCTGTTATTCAAGTACTTTTGACTGTCTCAGTTATTATCAAGAACTGGGTGTTGTCAGTGTGATAGACAAGAATCCTTTGGCTACATCCTGGTACAACAGTTACACATGACATCACTTTGAGAAGTTATGTGAATTAGTTATGCTTTGCTTTGTTCTAATAATTCTAACAATTTCACATAACTTGACTGACAGAAACAACACTTATCTTCATTAGTCTTAAGGAACCATTTGACTATCATGATAATCAGCTTCAATCAAAGTCTCAACCTCTATCTTGTACTTTGGTTAGTTTTCTTAGATTACAACAATACTTCATTATATTTTCAACAGCATATTAAAACTCTGCTTGTCCTCCTTTACTTCCTTAGTCAGCTTGTATCTATGTTGCGCATTGCCAATAATTCATAACTAATGGACTATTCCATTTCATTTGAGTGGAAAAATGCAAAAGACATATCATAGGTGCTAATTGGTTACAGTGAGAAAATGAAAAATAAAGGAAAAGAGAAAAAGGAAAGAAAGCAAAAGAAAGAAAGCAAGGAAGGAAGGCTCTGCCAATACCCCATAAATAATGAACTATTCAGTTTTGGTTTTGTGGAAAGATGGGAAAGACATATCAGAGATGCTACTTGTTTACAGAGAGAGAAATCAAAGAAGAAAAGAAAGAAAGAAATGCCCTGCGATTACTTCATAAGTAATGCTCTGTTCAGCATTGATCGACAGAAAAGACATATCAGAGATACCGTTTGATTTCAGTGAGAGAAAGAAAGAAAACACAATTCAAACAGGAAAGCAGTGAAATTTTCACGGGTACTACGAAATATTTAATAATATAAAGGTCAGAAAAAGTGCTCATTACTCTCAGTTTTTCTTCTTAATAACAAACTAAAATACTAAAATTTTACATGAAGGAGGGAATGGCAAGAAAAAACTGAAGGAGACTCGGGATTTATTTAGAAAATTAAGGATTTCTAACAGTTATAAATCCTTAGAGCAGGATGAGATTTTACAAGTACACAATCTGAGAAATTGTGACATCAAAGGATATGAAAAACATGAATGGAAGAATAGGGTTTTTTGGGGATTTTTTTTTTTTTTTAACAATTTTTACATATATTCAAAAAGTTAATTTCTAATTTATTCATTTGTGAATATTATCATTTTATAAATATATTGTAATTACTTGAACAAAATTTTTAAAAAATATTATCAAAATTAACCAAGAAATAAAATTATACTGTGAGATCTCTCTTTACTTATAAGATATGAAGCAACCATTCTATGATAGCAATAGAAAAAAAAAATTGTAATATACAAAATGTCTGAATAATTACTTCCTTATAGTTTAATTATAAGAACACATTTAATTATCTATTTGTACAATGGACTTTTGCAGTTAATGAATAAGAAAAAGGTTTTATAAATGAATAAATAATAAATAGACTTAAGATTTTAGTTTAAAAATAAAAACTAGGCATTCCTTTGTCACATATCCTGAAGAGGCTGAGACATTTCAGTTTCCTGAAGCAAAGCAAGCTGGTTAAAGAGACAATAATTTAATAGAAATTCAATATTCATGCCAAGAAAATTATCATGTCCATTGTTTCTATGAGGGTTGAATCAAATGATCGCTTGTAGAAGCGGAAGTAAATATTGACTTAACACCCCCCCCCCCCAAGTGCATAAATACTGAAGGAATGAAAACAGAATAAAACAGGTAGGAGTTGGAACTGACAAGTTTATTTCATAAGATGTTAATTTCTGGTATTGAATTATTATCAGTCAAAGAGTTGGTTAGGTAAGTAAGTAAGTAAGTAAGTAACACTCCTGTCATGCCTGCTTGCTACCAATGCAGCATGTGTAGGAGCTACTACTGTTATTTTAATGATAATGATTGGAAGAAAAATGATAATAATTCAGATAATGGTACAATGTTCCAATAAATACTGCATTGAACCTTGGGATGAAGCCCAAGAAAGACTGGCCTGAATAATGATCGACAGAACCTGCTTATAGCAGTTGGCAAAATAGTGAAACAAAACAGGAGGATTTTGGTAAGAGTTCTTCCAATCCAGTACAAGACAATAGTCTGGTAATGAGTGCTGCTTGCCAGTCTGCTACTGTTGGGCTGATTTGTAGTGGGGGTGGAAGATGAGAAAAACATTAATTTTTCCAACAAAAGATGGAAGGTAGAAAGCTGGGGGTCGAGAAAAGGAAGTGATGGAAAATAAAGAGAGTGGCCATGCTCCAGTCCAATTCACCCCCAACTCTGTTTTAGTTTATTTTACAGCCCACTTCCTTTCGGTGGCCAATCAGATAGCATTCTTGATTTCTTTCTGGCCTGGGTATATGGGGAGGAAACTGGATTTACAGCGGAAATCCACATGAGTCATTAACTAATAATCGTTTTTCAGTGCATTTTTTTCATAAAAAATAAACTGGACAAAACCTTGAACAAAGTGTTTGATGATACAAGTGTTAAATTTAGGTACCTCCAAATATACATTATTCGGACTATTGTCCTCATCTTTGTTGCCATATTTATTACGTTTTGGCCGTTGTACGCTCTGGGCTTCTTCAGGTGGTTGGAATGTCGAACTGAACCCTTTATTTGGCTCACTGGGGTAGACTGTTATAGTTCCACATGCCATGTTTAATGGATGTCAGTTATCAGTTATCTCCTATTAATTTCCCTCTGAAAGTTATCCACTGCCTTAACCAAATATTCAACTCACACTCTTTGGGTCCTGTCACTGGATCTAACCAACGCCTTTATCCACTGTGCCATGTATCAAAATGTTTGTTATTATTTAAGAGGAAAGACCAAAGTATTTTTTGATTATTTTACTAAATTTATTAACCCTTTCTAGCACATTCAGAATTTTGGTTAAAAATCTTGTTTTTCTTGTATCAGCAGATGGACCAAAGATTAGTGTGAGAAAATTAGTCTCTTTTTTGCATTGTTTGAAAATTGTTACAAAATCAAATAATTGTTGGATTTTAATTAAATTTTCAGAACTTATTCATAAATGAATGAAATTATATTTTTAATTTTTTTAAGGAAATCTTGCTAAAAATATATTTTTATTTTTTTTACATCTGTTAACCTCCATTTACTTAATTTCATGAAATCTTGAGAAATTAAAATTCCAGGATCTTAATATTTATATAAGTTAAAAGCAAGACTCCTTGGAAAATTTAAATCATCAATTTGTTTTTGTTAAGCAAAAACACCATTTACTGAAAATCTGCTCTGCATCATAAAATAAAAAATGCAATAAAACTATTACATTATTTGATTAGAAAAGCTTTTAAATAAGATACGTTAAGGACAAAAAAAATTTTTTTTGATGAATAATGAATTTTACAAGAATTATTTTCATTTTTTTAAAATTTTAATTAGAAAAAGTTATTAAGTTTTAAATCTTAAAATTCTGTATTAATTTCAGTGGTTTTGATGATATTATTAACTGAAAAGTAATCATAAATGCAAAAGCTTAATACAAATCAAACACCAATATTTAAAAAATAATTTTGAATTTTTTTAATTAGTAATTAATATTAGTATAAACGTGCTCTTTGTTGTAAGGGGAATCATATATGATATTAGAAAATAGAAAGGATTACTAAATAAATTTAAAGCCAAAATTTCTAAAATTCAATAAAACATTAGATTACAGAGATATTTTCCTAAAGTTAAGAGGCATTCACATCATTTTCTTCAATTATGTTCTACAAATAAAGTCTTCATAGTACGTTAGCTCTGTCTTCACCTTGTCAAACACGTCAACATGGTTACTGTCAGTTAAAACACAACTACTGTCTGGTTAAAAAAATGCATTTCTGCATTATTTTAAATTTAAATAAATAATTTTTGTTTAAATTTAGATTAATTACATCAGATTTAAATCAGCTGATATTCCTCAAATAAAGTTTCAGAAAAGCATATTTTGTTTTGGCAAGATGTTTTTAATAAAGAGAATTACATTGCAATGAAAAAATACTATAAAAGAGTGCTAATCAGCACAAAAAATTATTTTCAGTCAATTTAAATTAGTTTTTGAAATACAGCAGAGTATTCTGCATATTGGAAATATTAAATTTAATCTATTAGCTTGAAATTAAAACTAAAATAAAAGCTTCAAGAAAGATATTTCATTTTTAAAAATGAATTTTAAACCTTAGGTATCACATTTTTTGTGGTGTTCACTAGTTAAATTCCTTTCAGAAGAGGATGTATTTTTCTTTATTCTTTTTTGATAATTTAAGTATTCAGTTGTCTGGAATTTTAAATTATCCAAACATTTTTTCAGCTCTTGTCCCAAGGTGTCCAAGATAATTGAGAAAATATTGTATACTGTTTATTTTGTGTCAGTGCTTCTGTATGGGTGAGGCACATTTTACAAAACTGACTCATCAGAAAGATAGATACTTATCAGCATATTTAAGAAGCTCTATTTTTTAAACAGTGAAATCTACTCATTGTTACTGAAATAATGTAAATAAACACAAAAATGATAATTACTTTACAATAAAAGTAAACAAATCTTGATTTTATAAAAGTATCAAATTGTAATCATAAATCTCCTGGTCTTCTTGTTTTGATAAAAAAAAATTTAAAGCAGGGATAAGTGTACCAACATCAGTTAGGATTTGTCAAGTTTACAATAACAACATGCTTTATAAATAATTTATTTTAACTGGTAGAGCGCTAGAACGGGTCTCAGATTTTATCAATGTACATTTGGTTAAGACTTCTTCAGTTTTCTAGATTCAAATTCCTTCTGTGAAATAAAAACCACAATAATCTTGCATGATAAAAACTGAAATATTTGTGAAGACATTTTTACGCATGAACATTGAAAAATAAAAGTGTTTGACTACCCACATCATACAAATTATCAACTTTCATTAAAACTTATGAAGATATACAGGGTCCAATGGATAAATTCTCATCTAAATTATGCAAAAATGAAAATAACACTGACATCTCATTTTAACAGATATATTTACTAAAATTACACAAAAATACATTCAAAAACTAAAGAGTAAATTATTCAATAAAATTGCCATTGGCTTTTCAACGACAGCCTCTGGATGGTCCCCTTGTTTAAGTTGGTGAATGCTGCCATAATCCTTGACTTCAGTTCATTTTTGGTATTTCAAGGAGTTTTGTTGGTCTCTTGCTCAACTGTGTCCCACACATAATAATCAAAGGGTTTGCAGTCAGGAGAAGTTAGGTGGCCAGATGTAAGGGGTGATGTGGTCGCAGAAATTGTATGACAGCCATGACTGGGTTCTCCTGCTTGTGTGGCATTTAACCCATAGCTGGAGGGGAGGAGATATATATTACCGAGTATATTTGTGCATAAGCAAATGTGATGAACCAAACGGCAATTTAAACTTGGCTTCTCAATTTCTCGTTCAATTACACCGCCAACACATCCACATTTACTGATGGAATCAATCCTATATGCAGAATGAGATAAATACAAGTGTAATTTTTATCTTCATCTTCAAACCTGATGTTTATCACCAACTCAGTAAAAACATTTTATTAAATTATAAAGCTTATTCAATTTATTTGACATCAAAACATTATGGATATAAGTTCAGCCTGAGTAAAGACTCTTGAGTATAGTGGAATTTAAAAATACATCAATGTATTGATTGCTTTCAGCATGGATTGTGTCAAACTTACTTAAAAGTCTTGAAACTTGTCCACACACCAAAAATAATCCTTTGCATGCCAATATGACAAGTTATAGAATCAATCATTTTATTGGCATTGACCATAATACTTTGAAATGGAATGGGCATATATATATATATATATATATATATATATATATATATATATTGTCAAGAAGCTCAACAGACTGGCGCAGGGCCACAATAATGGAACAATTTTCAAGTCAAGTCTCCTAACCATTGTGCCGATGTTGTAAAAACATCTGTCTATATTTCTGAGATGAGGTATTATATACATTATTTACATTATTCTGACTATTGTCCTCATCTTTGTTGCCATAAGTAATAAGGAGTGCCAGAGAAAAGTGATAATAATAACAAAAATTGCAATATGAGCTCTGGTAAAAGCATGATGATTACAGCAAAAATTGCAATAAGAGCACTGGAAATAAATGGTTGCTGAAGACATTAGGTTTATAATACCCAGAAATTCATACACAAATGTCCTAAAGGATAAAGGTGTTAGATCCAGTGACAGGAACCAAAGAGTGTGAGTTAAATGCCTGGTTAAGGCAGTGGAGAATTTGGAGAGGGGAATTAACAGTAGATAACTGATAACTGACATCCATTAAATATGGCATGTGAAACTAGAACAGTCTACCCGAGTGAGTGAAATAAAGGGTTCAGTTCGACATTCTAACCACCTGAAGAAGGCTGTTGTAATAAATATGGCAACAGATGAGGACAATAGTCCGAATAATGTAAATAATGTTGTAAAAACAGTAATTCATAAAAGTCTGGATAATTACCATGATTGCAGTTATTACCATACTAGGTAACACGTCCAATCATGGTAATTATTCAGATGAATTCTTTGCTATGGTATCTAGACTTTATCAATTTAAGTACAGTACTAGATTGGCAACAAGATCCCAACAGTTCAATTGCAAAAGTTCTATGCTAATAGTTTCTTTTCTTGAACTTTTAGCCTATGGGACACTTTTCTGGCTTCTTGCTTTCCCGACAAGTTTGATTTTCAAAAATTTAAATGCAATGTCGATCATTATCTACTGTCTTTGATTACTCTTCTATTGTTCTCACCCCTCAATAATGTTTCTGTTTTCTAATTCTCTCACACCCTTAGGGGCTTTACTGCCTTACTTGGGGTTCATTTGATGAATAGGCTAAGGTTTCTTGGAAATTTTTTTTTCAAAATTATAAATGCTGAAAGCTAATTTATGGCAGATGGTAGCTCAGTGATGAGTAAAGACCTTGAAAATCATGGTTCAATTTCTAGCATTGCTGAAACACAGTGGCTATCATGCAACTTTAAGGGGAAAAAATAGCTCTTTAGCTGAGGCAATCATCTGTCAAACATCTGGTAATGATAATAGACATATTCTAAAAGATGTTTATTCTCAAAAGCAGGAATTCTAAATTTAAAAAAAATTCAGAGTGCACTTGTAGAATAACTAAAACTTTGGGGTGAACTTTAAATTCTAATAATGAAAAATTAGTTATGAAATTTGAAAATATGAAAATTCCCAAACATTAGCAGTACAGTTTTCACTTAAAGGTATTTATGAAGAATCTGCTATTTTATTTAGAGAGGCCAATAATGACTGATTTAAATCTGCTGAGGAAGGCAAAAGAGAAAGGATTATCCACTCTTTCTTAAAGATTAAGGAATTTATCATCCAGTTTAAAATATCAAATGACAAAGACTTCACTTAGATATGGAAGCCATGTGCTAGAAGTCTAGCTTTTAAAAAATAAAGATTTTTTTAAATATGTAAATAATTAAAAAATGACTATTCTCTTAACTTGAGGTGCACCTGCCTACCTTTCAAGGTGCACCTGCCTACCTTTCAAGGTGCACCTGCCTACCTTTCAAGGTGCATTAGTGTGCTGTTCTAAAGTATTACAAATTTTCTAAGTTTATTCAAATCAGCATGGAATCTGAAAAACACATCATTCAGAGCAGGAATGGTTAACTCATGGTGCATTACATCCAAGTGATTTTTGCCAATCAATTTACAACAGATACGTGTATGTTACAGGTGTGGGCTTTCTTCTTCATTGTGAATATCTGTAGTTTAGTACTGTTTTAAAAAATTCAGTTAACCATAATAATACAAAAGAGACTCTACAAGAGATAAAAAATGAATAATGGAAAAATGACTTGTGATTTCTAACAAGCTCTCCAGGCAGGAAAACTATCATGTGATTTTTGTGAAAATATTTTTCCCTATTACAGAAGATAACAATCTTAATAGACACTATAAAACATGACAACAAAAAGAAAAATAAAGCCAGTGCTTTGGGTATGGGTTACAGAAAGATTAAATGATTAAGAAAAAGGAAGAAATCAAATGAAAACAAAATATATTTTCCAGAATTAAGAAAACATGCCAAAATATTTTATTTGCCATTTCAGAATGACGCAGAGATGTGAAAAATCATTTTTAACTATGAACTTGATTATAAACAAAACGAGATTGCGATTGACTAATCAAAATTTAACGTATTCTCTGCTGTCCTCAGTAAGTAATTCCACTGCAAGCATTAAAAGTTTGGCGAAAATAAAAACAAAATCAAAAGTCTAAGAGAAGTAATGTGCAACTTGTTTTCAATGGTTTACTGAATTAATATAATAAATCATATATTTATATATTTTTACAAGAACATACAAGATCTGTGTATAGAAAAACTGATGCCATCAAATGTGAAAGGTTATCCCATACCCAATTTTGAGGTTCTACCTCTACTCTTACCAACATGTGAATTAAAGCACACTTTTTTTTTTTATATATACAATATAAGAGACATACTATGTAACCTTGAAGTAGATGGAGAACTTGAGATTGTTATGTGCTCAATAAAAATTTTATGATGAAAAGTCAATAATGTTGGCAAGTCGTTGGAGCATGCCCAATAACCTTGCAGGTCAAGTACATAATATATGAAGAAATTTAGTTTGAACCAGGGTGGATAAAGCCAATTTTTATTTTAAAGGACAAAAGCAGATTTCCATTCTTTGTGTCATGGTAAGTGCATAAGTGTACAAAGAAATAAGTATATAGTTTAAAAAGTTTATTACATATACACAGATACCCACATGTATACATACAGACACTTGTTATTTTTAATTATTTCACTCCCAGTATGGTGATAAAGCCACTAAGATGCAAGAGATTATTGAGAGTAAAGAAAACTGAGAAAATCTTATTAAGTAGAAAGGAAAATAAAAGAAATGGATTCAAAAAGAAGGTAACCATTGATATTGCATTTAAATTAATTTTTTTAAAATTGAATTTTGAATCTATAAAATGTTTTCAGTCTCTATCTGCGCAGACACTATGAGAGAGAAAAAGAAGTGCAGAAAAAGTAAAACACATTTCATCGTAATCTTGAATGCTATGTTTAATGGCACTAAAAATTGAATTCTGTCTGAGACTGTTTACAATGCTTTTGCACTAACACTCTTGTGAAAGTTATGAACCTGCTTCTCCCTGCAATCTGTCATATTACCAGATATCTTCACAGACAAATGGGCACTTGGTCAAACTGCTCTCTCGTAACGCTTATCTACCCAAGTTCATCATAAAACTATTGCTAAAGAGGCTGGGAAAAGGCTTGGTTCCTTTTACCACCCCAGGAAATATCTGTCTCCTCCTGCTTATGTTCCGTCCTGGGTATGACGATAAACTACATCCGCGTCCTGAGTAAGACGATAAGGCCTCTCATCAGGAAGTTTAGAGGAGTGTGGAACCACCTTTTAAGTGTTGGTTTTCCTAGGTCAACCATGACCTGGGGTGGTAGCACCTGTTAGGGTCCCAGCTATGGGTAAATAGTTAACTTCCAAACTGGGGTCAAAACACTATGAAAGTGTAAAAATAGGTTTTAATAGCAGCAATACATTTTGTGAAGAAAAAAATATATTACCAGCTATAGTTTAAAGAAAAAAAAAAAAAAAAATCATTACCAGCAATAAAAAAATTTGTCGGCATTAAATAACCCATTCAGGTTGATATGCCATAAAACAAACCAAACCAAATCCTCCTTATGTTCTATCTCTCCAAGAGTAAGATCAGAAAAAAAATGGTGTATTGCTGCCATATCTGGGCTGGAGTTGCTTAATCCTTACTTTCCAGCCTTTAAAAGTGTATAGGTGCCCTTGTGGATGATAAATTAATTTCTATTTTCTAAGTCCTTTCCCACAGATGAAATGTGGTAAGCCTCTCAATACTTTATTGCTATTTTCATGGCAAATGTTTTGACAAGTCACCAACTTCAAACTTTTCAGCTAAAACCTGCCAAGCAAAATGTACAGAGGGCCAAATTGTCTTTATTCCCCTTATAAGAAAGAAATTCCATTCAGACAGTTTCTTCCTATGAACCACTACTTTAAGAAACAGATTCCTGAGAGGATGTGTCGCCAAACGCTACAATCATGACGTCTCCAAGTCTTGGATTAACCACACAGGAACCACTATTTTTGGCTATACCAGCATGACAGCTCGTGTCACAACAGGCATCTATTCATTACTGCCTGTAATAAATGTGAGTGAGTCCTCAAAGGAGCTAAGTCCTAGTTTGCCAAGAGAATGAGGCATCACATAGCCTCTATTTGGGCTCTCATGATTACTGTTGGCTCTCTAATAGGAGTGAGTGCTTGCTCTCTATTCCCCACCTCTTCAATCAATTTGAGATGTTATCAACCTCTGCTGATAAAGCTCACAAATACTTTGCTCACAAATTCTCCTCCAACTCTAGACTGATGTGGAGTACCCCTGCCTAACTTTCCACTTATAACTGAATCTCTGTTTGCATTTAGAAGTGAGTCTCTATTGAGTGATATGCATATAACCCCATCCATGATTTCTGTTATCATTTCTAACCTTGATTCCCACAAAGCATGTGGACCCAATGATATTCCTGTAATAGTCATTAAGAAGTGTGCTCCTGAACTGGTTTCTGTTCTCTCTAAACTGTATAATAAATGCCTCACTGACTCATGCCTTCCGGAAGTTATCACCTGTGGTTCCAGTTTTTAAGAACTCTGTCCAAACCTTCCAACTTCTACCTCTCTTTAGGAAACTCCTCGAGGCCCTAATCAATGCTGAATTGGTTCATCATCTTTCATCACAGGGCCTTTTCTCAGACCAGCAATATGACTTTCATTTCTCCATGTCAACTGCTGATGTGCTAATGATAATTGTGAAAAGAGTCTATCAGGCTCTAGTTAAAAACAGTGAAGTCTGGGCTGTAGCATTGGACAGGGACTAGCATACAGGTCTTCTCCACAAGCTGAAAAGATATGGTGTCTCCGGACACATTTTTGAGCTGATCTGGTTTTTCCTATCAAATTGTGAAATGAAAGTTATCCTGAAAGGCCACTCATCGAGATCCTTTCAGGCGTTCCTCAGGGCTCCATCCTTGGTCTTCTGCTGTTTTTAATTTTCATTAACGACCTTCATGATGACATCAGCTCCCAACTTGACATCTACACTGACAACACAACCATTTACTCCTGCCTCAGTAACGCTGATCAGTCCAACAAGCTCAAAATGGCAGGCAATGTCCAAAATGGCCTCAAGACTGTCGTTAACTGGGGCAAAAGATGGCTTGTTAATTTCAATGTCTCCAAAACTAAACTTCTCTCCATTAATCATCTGAGAGACCCCTCTCTGCCTTTCATAAGCATGGCTGATGCTAACCTCCAGGAAAGTGACTCATTGCATCTTCTCAGGCTAACATTCTCAGCTGACATGAAATGGAAAGACTAAATTGAATTCATTGCAAGGTCAGCTGCTAAGAAGGTTGGTTCACCTTACATATCTATAAGTCTACCATTCGTACATGCTTAGAATATTGCTACTACATATGGTCCGGTGGCCCTGCTATTTACCTTGAGCTCCTTGTTAAAATTCAAATAAAGAATCAGCAATATTATTGGTCCTGATCTGGTGGCTCATCTTCAGTCATTTACCCACCCCTGTAATGTTGTCTCTCTGCCATTTTCATAAATACTTTCATGCTAATTGTTTGGATGAGCTCTTCGATATGGTACCTAGCCATAAGTTCTATGCTAACAGTTTCTTTTCTTGTACTTCTCACTTGTGGAACTCCCTTCTGGCTTCATGCTTTTCATTCAACTTTTATCTGCAAAAATTTAAATGCAATGTCAATTGCTATCTACAGTTCTCCCGATTACTCTTTTCGCTTCCTGCTCATTATTAACATTTCTGTTCTTAATTTTTCCACGCCCTGTAAACCCTTGCATTTTAGTGGCTTTATTACCTTGCTGGGGATGACGCCGATTAAAAAAAAAGTTAAACAAATGACATAAAGAGCTGAAAAATGTCTAGTTTAGAATCTAGAAAGTCAATGAAAAACATTTTCTTGTCATTCATTATCCAACATTCATTTTCTAATCATATTTTCAGTAATTTCATAAATTTCATAAATTTATAGCAAATAGTAAAAAAATATATTTTGTTTGTTTCTGGTATAATTACAGTTAAGTAGAAAATTTTTCTTTTTGAATGACAGAAAGTGTTCTGTGTGTGGGTAATTCAGTTCGCCCGTCGTTTGGATGACTGAAATGGATTAAAGTGCTTGCTTTCATCCAGCCCTCCGGTCTACCAACTGAGCTGTTGCTAGTGACCTCTTATTCCCTCGATTTCATTAGTATGCACGTACACCGTCATGCCAACAACATGATCTGCTGTCTTCCTCCCAAGACTCGCTATTTATGCCTGCGTCAAGAGAAACTAAAATTTGCATACGGGACTTACTTTTCGTTCACCCAAGACTTCCAATTTTATAAATTCAACTGGTTTGAATTCTTAGTCTTTTTTCTTTTTTTTTTCTTTGTACGTCTGTCTGTAATATAGGAATTTTGGAATAATCCATTTCTCTTTTAATGCCAGTCGCGATCTTTCAACAGGACCTGACATGCTAAGCAAATTCGCTTTGCGGGAGGTAAGTCTTCTCGTTCCTCACACTGTGACTGCTTCTTTCAATGCACATTTTCTTCTTGACTATTAAAGATTTTTTCATTGGATGATAGTTTTTGTCTTAGGATTGCACTGGGGTGGTTAGAACTGATATTAATATAGTTGGGGGTTTCGTTCTCTTTATGGTAGGGTTTAAAGGTTTTATCATTAAGGTTAAGGGTGATATCTAGGTAGTCAACTATTTTATGGTTAGAGGAAATCTCGATCTTAAACCTTAGAAAAAAATCCTTAAGAAATCTTTAATATGAATAAAGAACTATATGAAAAGGCCCTCCAAAAAGTGGTTTCAAAAGTAAACGGTCTTATGCAACCACTATTTGTAATACAGATACATGAAATGTGGAATGTAGGTGTAAAAATAGAAAAAGAAAAATCACATGTTTCAAACCCCACTTCTGCAAACTGTCAAGTATCAACATCGGACAGTACTTCCTAAACTTAATTACTAAACACTTCAACAAAAAACCCCTCTAAATAAGATCTTCAACAGGAAGTCAGTCAAAATTAGCTACTCCTGCACTGATAATATGTACCAAATTATTAATTCCCATAAGAATTACATTTTAAGTAAATTCATGTGAAAACAAATAAATCTAACATGGAAACCCCCTGTAATTGTAGAATTAAGGAAAACTGCCCAGTAGAGGGCAAGTGCAGATCCACTAGGGTAGTATACCAGGCAACCATTACCCCTAAAGAAAATATGACAAACCATAATATTCACATCGGCATTTCTGCAGGAAAATTTAAAAAGAGAATCAATACACATAGAATTTCCTTCATCAATCCAAAATGAAAACACCAAAGAGCCCCTTTGAAAAAAATTTTGGGAATTGAAGGAAAAGGGTCTGAATCCTCAAATAAATTGAAAAAGGTTTCATGAACACCCCCAATAGTTTTAGGGATAGGTGCAAGCTATGTTTAGAAGAAAAAAATCAGGATAATAAAATATGAAGATCAATGCAAACTATTAAATCAACGGAGAGAACTAATCACGAAATGTAGACACAGAAATAAATTCTAAATTACATAAGAATACATATGCATATATATGGGAGTGTATGTGTACATATAGTGGCATATATGTATGGACATGTAAATGCATATAGAGGTATATATGAAGATATGTACGCATATATGTGTGTTGGACAGCATGATTTATTCCATTGGGTGCTCTGGTATTATCCACAATCTATAAATCTATAACTTGACTAATTTACATTAATCTTAACGGGTTTAAGTTCAAATCCCCCATCACTTATTAATAATATTGGACACATGTAGTATGAAAACTATTTACTGTGAATCCCAGAAAAACACACTTGTGGCCTGTATAAGAAACGCCACATAGTAGGAACTGATATTAAACTACAAACAACAAAGGTTTGGGCCAGAAAATATACTCCAACCGCAGACTGCTTCCCCTGGGATAAGATATCTTACGCCCCACCAATCGCTAACACAAACCCATTCTCATTAACAAGGCATCTACCAGAGGAGGATTGATATTGAAAATAAATTTAAAACAGTGCTCTGAGACAGACAGTTAGAGGCTGATGATAGCTGTGCACAGAACAGCTTGAAATAATCTCTACATTGAGGTAATTTTTGTTTTTGTGCTGTAAAAATATACATATGCTCTGTTAAAATAAAAACATCGGGCTCTCTGTGGATCAGTTTTAATAATATTACTAGGAACCACCCAGATTATATACCAACGGATCGATTACCTGTACTATATATATGTGTGTGTGTGTGTGTGTGTAGCTTAAAAACAAGAGCATAAAATGCTCTTTAGTTAAATATATTATATTTGGTAACTTATGGCATATGAAAATATATTTAAAAATACAAACCATAAAAATTCTCACAGTGAAGGGTGTTTTCTCATAATCCAACAATGGCTTTTTAAATTTTATTAAGCTTTTTTTCTCAGTAAAGCTTATTTTCTTTTTTAAGTCCTACAAATTTGATACAAACTACAAAATTGTAAACAAGTATAAGTGGCCTCTACATTTTTTTAATTAAAAAAGGGAAAAATGATAAGAAAAAACAAGAAATTCTTGTTTTAAGAATAAATTTATCTCTAATTTCTCATGAAGTATAGAAATAGATTTGTAGATAAAATAAATTGGACAGAAAGGGCATGACTACTTTCAAGTTAGCCCAGACATTTTTGCATGTGTAACCAAATTGTAATGGGGATTCTTGTTTATATTACAATGTTGTAAACAGGATTTAAGAATTAGATTTGGGATAAACAGGCCATATTGCTTTGAAAAACAAAAACACAAAAACTGAAATTAACCTGATTTTTCAATGTTCTCTTTCTAATCAGCCAGCATGATTATAAAAGCAAAAAGTCTTGAGAGGAGCCCAAGGAAGGCAAAGATAGTGTTACAAAAAATTCTTTTTAAAAATATTTGATTTTGGTAGAATTTGTTTTTTGAACTCCTTGCATACCTTTTACCATTTCCTCATGACATTCTTGACTAAATTTGGTTTGAGAAGCCAAAAATATAAAAACTAAAAAGAAATATCTTCTTCAAGTAAGTGGAAATGAAAAGAATACATTCTGACAAATAATTTGGATCAGTATAATTCTCAGAGAAGCCTTGCCAAAATTTAGTTACATCTCCAAAGCAATTAAATATGTGAATTAACTTTTTGGCAAGTGTACGTTTTGGTGAGCTCTTAAGTCTAAAAGCTGCATCAAGCAGTTGACAAGAGAAGTTGTAAAACAATGAGCAGTCACTTCAGATCATTAATCAGAAAAGAATGGCAGGTTTCATGAATTCTACTAACAAAATGTTTACGCATTCTGAGAAGATACATTTTTGAAGTGGAGTAAGATTCGTTGCTAACGGCAAAAGATATTCGATGTGTATTTTTCACTGATTTGCACAATTTTACATTTTCATTTTAATAAAATGAAAAGAAAAAAGAAAAAAAAAGCTCCAAACAGAAAAACTGATTATCAAGACTTATGAAAGAGCAGTATAAAAAGAGTACATTGGTAGAATTAATAGCTATATATATGGGTAATTCCATGTCACTACAACGATGTTTTTATTGCTAATGGTTTAACTTCTATGAGTGGCAAAACACATACCAAAAAACTGCAAAATAACAATTTTCCCCATTTTTAGCAGAAAGAAGAAACTATAAGACTATGAAAAATAAAATTAAATAAAAACAGGAGAGGTTCCTTCATATAGTAGACTATAAAATTACCAAATATCAACTTGGTAACTTCTTAGAAAGCAAAGTTATGAAGTGCCAAATTTGGCAAATCGTGCTATTTTGAAATCAGCAAAAAGTGACACCAAATTTCAAGAGGCTATAACTCCTGAAACAAGTGTCTAAAGAAACTAAAATTTTAGAGTTTTTAGTATCACATAGGTGGGTACAATATACTAAAATTTCATCAAAGTCTGAGATGGTGCCTATGGGAATTTTCTGAAGATTTAGTTGACTTGATATGGAATATATATATATATATATATATATATATATATATATATATATATATATATATATATATATATATATGCATATTTTGATTGGTTGATTGTTTTGTTTTTTTATGGATTACAAAGCCTTTTTGAGTTATTTAAAACTGAAACATATTGGATTTTAAAAATAATTTTTTTTTGAGTGAATATTTATCATTAACAACTTTTTGAGAATATCAATGATTTTCCCCCAATACAAGTCCTACTATTTAACCCATAGTTGGGAGAAGGAAATGGATTCATATATTTTCTCAAGGGGGATAGAAAGAGAGCAACTGGAAGTAAAAAAAAAAAAGAAAGAAAGAAAAAAGTGATGAAGAGAAGAGACAAAAAGAGTAAGAGATGTAGGTTGGATTTTTGTATTCATTGACACTTCAACACCAGGGTGTTATATTATCCTGGATGTTGCTTACCGTACCTGGTGTTTCTGGTCTTCCATCTAAGTACTGATTAGGCTCAATGTTGCTTACCTTTGGTGATTGAATGAGAACCAGCACTTGAGGGAGGGAGGGAGGGAGAGAGAGAAAGAGAGAGAGTATAAAGAAAAAGAAGCAGTGATGAAAAGAGAAAAAGAACACGAGAGAAAATCAAGTTGAAATCAACATTGGTATTATGAGATGGGGCAGCAAATCAGAGTAAAAATAGATCAGACAAAGAGGATGTCTAGAGAGAGAATTATGGGATATATAGATGAAGAAGAGAGTTGTAGCAACAAATGTGATTCTACAGGTGGATGCTGAGGTTACTATGAACAAGCAAACTTGAGCAACAGGCAAATTATATAAAGAAAATGGGAACTAGAAAGACATTAATGCTTAAAATCAGAAAGTGACAATTGAAATTTCTGGGACACATAATGAGGAAAGAGGGCCTAGAGAATCTAACACTCACAGGACATTGAAGGAAGGAGAGGTAGAGGGAAACAGTAAGCAACTTACTTAATGAGTTTGCATAAACAGATGGCACAGCAGGGAGAGTGGAGTCAAACATTGCTTAGTGCTACAAAGGACAAGACGTTGTGGAGAGCCATGATCCTGAAAGAACATGGCACACAAGTGATGATGTTAGGATAATGTCACTGCTGTCAGCACAGAAAGGTGAATTGGAAAACTTGAAGCCATGTCTGTTATTTTCACTATTGTATGAATGACACTGGAAAGAAGGCATGAAACTATATTTTCTCCACCCCTGGTAGCAGCTTAGTGAAGAATTACTCCACAAATCATAGAAAAGACAACAAAAATCAATGTATTATTTTTCCATGGCAATTAAGAAATAATTAAGAAAACAGAATCTGTGGAGAGCCACGATTGTCTACCTCCAGAAGGGGGCAGAGCATTATAATTAACTCATTAATATCCACTATCCCATTCTTAAGGCAGTGGGCATTATTATTATTCTTTATGTGCCATGTCCCCTCAGGACGTAGACGATCATGGCTCTCCACAGCTTCCTGCCCTTTAGGGTTATAATCTATAATTAATAAGAGATTTTAAAAAATATTTTTAACATTTTCTTAAACCTCTAATACTGGCATTTTACAGTGACAATTAATGAGTTAAAAGAGGAGGGAGAAAGAAACAGTTAAAGTGAGAGAGATAGGGAGAGTAAAATATAGACAATGAGAGAGTGAAAGTGAAATCTGGAGAAAGACTGAACTAATTCTGGAAAGTAGTAACAAAACAGAAAATTACATTTGAACCAACAGTCAGTTTTTCAAGTAAAATTCTTAAATAACACTAATTTACGCTCTTTGTAATCACAAGATTCCTGATAAAATCCAGAGAAGGGTCTGCAATATAATCAATCCTGACCACGCATCTCATCTTCAGTCACTTTCTCACCAATGTGACGTAGTTTCACTGTGTCTGTTCTACAAATATTTTCATGGTAACCGCTTGGATGAGCTTTTTTCCTGGTGCTCCAATTACATGGACTTAAGCGTGCTACTAGTTTGGCAACTAGTTCTCACCATTTTATTATTGAACTACAGTGTAACCCGGATATAAGAGAGTTGTCGGGACCGGAGAAGTCTCTTATATCCGGGTTTCTCTTATATCCGGGTTACACTGTAGCTAAATGCAACTATCATTTCTATTCTAACCGTTATTCTTTTCCTTGCACTTCCCACCCGTAGAACTCCCTTCCAATTTCTTGCTTCCTTGATAACTACAATCTTCAAAAATTTGAATGCAATGTCAATTGCCATCTTCTGTCTTCTTGACACCTGCTCCTTTCTTGCCCTTTCCTCAATCCTCTTCATTTTCAATCTTTTCATTCTCTTTCACTCCCTGTAACCCCCTGCATTCTAGTGGCATTGTCACCTTGCTTGGGGTGAAATGATTTAAAAAAATATCCAGTGAATTATTTATTTAGCTATGCATCTCTGTATACAAAACTGAATTGCTAATAAATATAGCCGCTTCCCAAGTGTTCAGAAAAGCTGATTTAAGCAAAAAATGCTTTAAGCATAAAATGCATTATAAATGATTTCACTTAAAACTCTGAGCCTAGATTTAATCCAGAATTTAAATAGTGATAAACAACAAATCAACAAACATTATCTATATTTTGTATGGATAAAAGATATTTATATTGTTTTTACTATTGACTATTGTATTGTACTGAAAACCCGGAGTTTAGTTTGGCTCAATGTGCCTTTATTGAATCTAACTGAAGAGTCTTGCTGTTTTGACTAAGATGGTGTGACTTATTTATACAAATCCTAAGACAGGGTAGGTAATCAGGTTGCCTTACCATAAACTTCCTGGGTTTGTTTTCTCCTAGTATGACACAAAATCATCCAGGTAATTGGGTCTTTTGACAATTCTCTGAGATTGTCTTGGTGGCAGCTGATCTGGGCTTTCAGGTGTTATGGAAACAGTTGGCCAGAAGTATTTTGTCTCATATTGTTTTTGTTTCCTTCTTGGAGTAGGATACTCTGATTCTGAAAGCTGATTATCAGAGTCTGTGGTAGTATGCTCTTGTTTTGAAGGAGCTATTCTGGTGTTGATCTTGATTCTCAGGATAATCCAATGGCATTGCATTGTGATTACTATTAAGAGGGAGAGATATTGCTTCAGAGGAGAGCTGCTCCTCCCACTGGCTTGATAACTTGTTGGCAGGGGTTAAATCTTTGAGGGAAATGTTTGATTGTCTCCCATCGGGGTGTCAGATGCGTGCATCAAGCAGGTTTGCCTCAAACAGTTCCACCTTACTCGCAGGAGAATCATGCTTGCTTTGTTGAACATGGTTTCTAAGTAAAACAGTACTTAGCTGTGAGATCCATGAAGGGAGGGAGATCTCAACTGAACTTAGCCTTGGAAATTTTAAAAACCTTTCATGAGGTGTTGCATTAGTTCTTGTACACAGTAGTTTTCTTACAGCGTACAGAGCCTTGGTTATTACGTCTTCCCAATGTCTAATTGGAAGGTTTGGGTTTTCAAGTGCTAACTGTACGGTCTTCCATATTATGCAATTGTATCTCTCACACTGTCCATTCTCTTAAGGATTGTAATGGGTAGTCCAGCTTATGTCCACTCCCTGTATCAATAGGAATCTTCTTAGCTAGTCCGACATAGAAAAGGTCCCGCGATCTGTATGAATATAAGCTGGTGCTCCAAATTTTGAGAACAGTGAGCAAAGACAGCATATGACCGTTGTTGCATTTACATCTGAACAGGAAAGGGCAAAAGGGAATCATGAGTACTCGTCAATGACAATAGATATTTGTTTTGGGATTTAGATGAAAGAGGGCCCTTAAAGTCCACACTCAGCCTCTCAAATGGCTGCGCAGCTTTTACTATGTTCTCAATTTGGGTTTGTAGAACCTTCGTTTTATTTAAGCGCAAATCTGACAACCGTTTGTTATTTGTTTCATGTCCTTAACTGAAAAAGACAAATTCCAGCTTTGAAGCACATGCATCATCCTTGTGATGACAGAGATCTTTGGTGCTGTTTATTGATCCACACACTCTTGACAAGCGCGTCTACTGTTATATTTTCCTTTCCCAACCAATAGAAAATGTTAAATGAAAAATAGGAAAGTTCTGCCCTCCATCTCACTATCTTTTCATTTTTTATTTTGCTTGACGTCTTGGGATTAAACATAAAAGAGACTGACTTTTGGTCAGTGATTAATTTAAAGCAGTGACCAATTAAGAAATGTTGCCATTTTTTAGCACCTCAATTATGGCATAAGCCTCCTTTTCGACAGTTGAATGTCTGCACTCAGATTTTGACAATAGTCTGAAGAAGAACAGTACAGGTTGCCCAGATAGCCTTTAAAGTGGCAGCTATGGTGTGGTCAGCAGCATCGTTCCCTACTTCGAGTGGTGTAGATAGTATCAAATGTTATCCACAACAAAATAATTTACTTGGTCAAATTTTGACCAGAAAATCAAAATAATGTACTGTGTTTTCAAATGGGAATGGATAATTTTGAATTGGAAAAAGACTGTTTTCTCAGACAAACATAAAATTGAACATTTTCCAGCTATGAGACAATATATGAGAAAGTAGCTCAAGTTGATGATTAAGGAATATAATGCCAAAAGTATAAAAGATTTAATGGCAACAAGTCACAGAGATAAAAAAAAGTGGAATCATTTTATGCAATTGAAATATAAATTCAAAAGAATATCAACATATATTCAATGAAAGTAGAACCAAAATATATTAAAATTTATATATTTTTCAACAGGATGCTGAAAATTGACATACTTCAAAATCGACCATAGATAAAAGAACGGGGTGTATAATAAAAATTGGCCAAGCCAGTCTCTTGATTTGAATATTGTAGAAAACTATTGGAATGTACAAACGAGGAAAGTTAATGAGAAATGTCCAGAGAATACTGATTAGCTTTGGGAGATCACAATAACTGAATAGGCAAATATTCATCATTTCTCCATTTTAAATTTAAAGAAAACGATTTTGACTGTGTTGTGAGCTAATAAGAAAACATTAAGCTTTATCCAATATAGAATGTTGCTATTGTTAACGGAACTCTTCTATAATTAGACTATAGCTTTTATAGTTTGTGTTAGGATTAGTATCAGTAAGTGGAGGTGATAGTATGAGTAGTATAGTAGTCACCACAACATTCTCCCCCACTAAATAAGAACAGTACTTGGTGTTATTATGATTAGGTTAAATTTTTTTATTCAAAATAATCTTGTAAGTACTGGGGTCTTAATCTGATACATGTAGAATGACATACAACTGTTCAGGCAAAGGGTTCTCTTGAACTTCAGTTATTTCCACTTTTGGGGGCATCTGGACAGCGTCAGCATTCTGCTTGTCATGCTCGGACACCGTGTTGATGCCATCAGTAGAATTTTGATCAGTTAACCTGTCACCTCGAGGGCCAAGTCTCTTGGTGAAACTGTAAATTTGATGCCCTTTCTGTAGGTGTACGTGTGCATAATTAGGGTTAGCCTCGAGTAGCTCAACCTCATCTATCAGCAGTTCAAACTTACTTTGGCGCACATGGCATTTCATCAAAACAATTCCGAGTTGAGACAACTATGAAGGGAGCGAATGTCCATCTGCTGTCCTATGCTGGTGATGAAACATTCTCTCATGTGGGGTTTCAATAGCTATACACAATATGCGCTGGATGCAATGGAGTACCATCTCCCACATGGATGCCTGGAGACCTCACAAACACAGAGCCAGAGATATCATTTGCCAAATTATCCTGTTGTAATGCTTTACTAGACTCTTCCCAGTTGGATTATAAATAGTTGAACGACTCCTAGCCACACCTTGCATGTTCAAAAATTAGAAAGAAATGACTGGCCTCTGTCAGAATGAATATACTCTGGTATTCCAAACAGACAGAAAATATTTTGCAAACAGTCAATAACTGAGAGGTCAAGTCCTTGCATTGACTATGGTTAATATATACTGATTTTTATTATTTGTTGGTAGGGGAGGAGCTTTAAAGTCAATGTTAAGTCTCTCAAAAGACCGCATAACCTTCATTACATAACTTTCTTTCTTGAAAAAAAAAAATCATGTTTTTTGATAATCTCTTTCCCAATTGTAAGCCAAAAGCTATCAAATCAAGAAGATATGCTGAAGCTGATACTAAATTCATTAACTCTGAAGTAAAATGGATGTTAGCCGAAGGGATTGTGGAACCTAGTTTATTTCTGTGGAGAGCACAAGTACCGGTGATCAAAATCACAAGAAACGTTATATAGTCAAACCGCATACAAGGGGAGGTTCTGGTTCCACCCCACAAAATTTTCATTTTTAAATGTCGGCTCAGAATCTCATGCCTGATTATTACATTGGGACATAAGTTATCAAGACTAATTAGTTGAACTTTCTTATATGTCTGTTCACCAATGATAACGTCCTGCTACTTTAGACTGTGAATTGGTAGCTGCCATAGAGATAACTTCATTAGAGGGCAGAGGATTCCACCTATACCGTTTCACTAGTGAATAACTTACAAAACTCTGGGAGCTGCCAGTATCAAGTAGTGCATTCACTGCTTTGCAATTTATTCTAGCCAGAAGAACAGTTTTCGACAATTTAAGGGGTATGGTTGCCAATGCATTGCAGGTAGTTGCTGAAGAAGAAGACCCAGAAGACTTGGGTTTAGACCTACACACTTTCACACAGTGTCTGACCTTACCACAGGATTTGCATATAGCACCCAGCTGAGCACTGTGTCCAGGGTTATTTTCTGAAACTACAGAATAAACACTTAGCCCTTAAAGCAGCCATAATGGTTTGGACAGAAGAGGTACTGTCAGTAATAGTATCAGAAACAGCTGCATTAACAGTGGAGTCAAACTTTGTATAAGTGTCAGACTCCTTTTTAGCTATCACCAAGGAACATGCCTGTTCAAATGCCATCTCTATGTCTAAGGTTTTGTTCTTTAATAGACATTGGCAAATGTAGCTGGAATATATCCTGTTAATAAAGGTATCTCTGAAATGTTCATTTTTACATTCCTCTGCTGTATGAGACTGAAAATTGCAGTCCTATGTCAAAAACCTTAGGTTTTCAAGGTACTGATCCAGGCTTTCATTTGGACCTTGTTTGCAGTTGAAGAGCAAATGTCATGCATTACCTCATTCTTAGGCTTACTATAGAGCTTTCTGAGCATTTAGACAGCTGTCTCATAAGAGGTTGATTCTTTAACATGTTTGTAAATTGCTGCAGACAGAAAGTTAATAAGTGCAAGTAATCTGGTTGTACTTTCCATGTCAATAGCGTCACTTGTATTAGGGTCTGCCCCAAAATGACAGGGTTTTGGATATCTTTCTGTAGTTTATGTTGAATAAATTGTTGTGAGCTAAGAAAGCATTTAGCTTTATTCTACATAGAACATTGCTATTATTAATGGAACTCTTCTATGATTAGACTACAGCTTTAATAGGTTGTGTGAGGTTTAGTATCAGTAAGCAGAGGTGGAGGTAAGAGTAGAATAGTAGTCATATGACAGACTGTTTTAAGAATTAAAAGAACCTACTACTAGTTATTATTATTTTATATATATATATATATATATATATATATATATATATATATATATATATACACACACACACACACACACACACACACACACACAGACACAGACTATTTTGCTGTATCACAGCTCATCAGTGTGGCTAGACATGCAAGTGCTTCAAGCGGGGATTGAAATCTGACTGGTCTTACATCAACTGGAGACTCTCACCCTGAGGCCATCAGCACATGGGATGGAGAAAGGGAATTTTTAATGCATTATATATGAGATATAAGCATTCCCAGCTACCAGAGTGGTCAATTCATAGTGAAGGCCTTTTAGCATTAATCATCAGTAGCCGACAAATTCCCTTTCTTCCAAAGTGCTCAGCCTATGAGAGGGAGCATATTAAAAAAGTATAAACAGTCTATATCTATTAAATTTGTCTATTGTCCTTTCCAAAATGGAAATCACCTTTCACAAACCTGGTTGCTGCAGATACAAAAAAAAAAAAAAATCCTAAATCAAGGCAGATTTTATGACTTCCCTGTATAAAAAGTCAACCAGTTCCAATTCTTGCCTTCTAAACTACAAATGTGAATGTTCTAAAAGCTATAAATTTGCTGTCATAAAAGATTTAATCCTAAAAAGTAAATTAATCTTCTCATCTTATACAATTTTTCTTAAAGAATTAAGTAATGCAGAAAATTTAATAACAGCTTCCCAAATTGTATTCGTGACTATCAAATTTGACTTCAATTAAACAATAATTTTAATATAAAGCCTAGTTTCCAAGGCAAGATTAAATAACAATTCTATTAAGATATTATCCACAAATCAAATGCACCCAAACGACAGAATGGATGAAATTGCAATAAAAAAGATAATCCAGACATATCAAACCTGTTGAGCCTGCAATGTGGTGTTCTACAATACGTATTTTTAAAAAAACACACATCATTGCTGTTGCTTGTTGCTCAGGTGATGTTCTGCATTTTCTTTTATTAGATTTAATTACAAACAACAGTATATAAAGACACTTAAAAAAAAATGACATAGCATTATTTATTCAATAATTAAATCTAATAAACCTTACTTAAAATAACAAAACTTAGAACTAAAGAAAAATATATGAAAAACAAAACAAAAAAAATAAATACATACATGAATAAAATAAGTAATAAATAAATGAATGAAATAAGCAGAGTTACTTAATTATAAATAACTCAAATCACTAGCCCTAAGAAAATGAACTGGGGAGGGTCAGTTTCCTCACTCTTCTTTACTTCACTTAATCACCCAATGGCCTCTCTCTCTCTCTCTCTCTCTCTTATATATATCTTGCTGTAGTAGTAGTGACACATGGTATGAAGATCATTTGAGTTATGAAACAAATATAAGTTTGTTATATAAATATAGCAAATTGTAACTATATATATATATATATATATATATAAGAACTATATGCGTGTGTGTGTATATATATATATATATATATATGAACTATATATATATATATATATATTTGAACTATATGTATATACACATATATATTCAAACTATATGTATATACACACACACATATATATATATATATATATATATATATATATATATATATATATATATTCGAACTATATATATATATATAGACACACACACATATATATATATATATATTCGAACTATATATACACACACATATATATATATATATTCGAACTATATATATATATACACACACACATATATATATATATATATATATATATATATATATATATATATATATATATATATATATATATATATATATATATTTGAACTATATATACAGGGTGCCCATAAAGTTTGTGTAGACTTTAAAAAATTTATAACTTTATTTGTATTTGCGATAGAAATAATCTGTAAAAAATGTTACAAAGTTTAATGTACCTAGTTTTAAGTATAGCTAAAATAGCTAATGTGATTTCAGGCATTACTGTAAATCAGTTGGCAAATGTTTTCCGTGAACAGCAAAATCGTATTACCCTTTGTATTGCTAATGATGGAGGACATGTGGAAACTTAAATAAAATTTCAATAAAACCTTAAAAAATATAGATTTACTTCTTTCTAATTCTTATTACAAAATATTTCTATTGTAAATACAATAAAAGTTAAAAAAATTTTTTGAAGTGCCCACAAACTTTATGGATACCCTGTATATATATATATATATATATATATATATATATATATATATATATGTATATATATATATAGTACTATAATGATATGTCATTTTTGGTGGGGGGAATTTCCTAACATTACAGTTGAAATTGATTTATTCACAGTATGTCCAGTTTAGAGGGTAAGAATATCACCTCCCAATTTCAAACATTCTAACTTTGATAAAATCATAAAGAAAAATTTTTTTTTTTATCCTTTATTGGTCCCAATTTTTCAAGAAAAATTTTGTTGTAATAGGCTATGTGCAAAAATCTCCAAGCATTGAAAAGGCAAATACCATAAATTTGAGAATTAAAAAAGAATATTTTAGAAACAAAAAAAAAAAATCTCCATTAACGAGATGTATTTGTATATTATTAAAGATTTCACATTCATTTAACTCTCATTCTGTGATGGTTTTATTTTACTTGGTCCATGGAAAATACATGGGAAAGAAACCAATGTGAAAAATGTCTTTCAATTCCTCACACTTAGACACAGGCATATTTACACAAACTTTTATAGACACATAAACACATATATGCATAAGATTTACAAAGTTTTACAAATAGGTATAAAAACAAAAAACTTATGGAAAAGAAATGCATCATGAAACAGATGTTCATATTTCAGACTGATAACCACATGTTTACTGTTCAATTACGTACTTCTAAGCAACAAAACGTCGCAAATAAAAAATTATTTAAATTACATTTCATATATATATATATATATATATATATATATATATATATATATATATATATATATATATATATATACACACACACACACTAGTTACTGAGACCATCAAAAAGTAATAAAAATATTTAAACAATTTTTTAATTGCATTGGTTATATTGTTGGGTTAAGTACATTATATTTTTACCATCATTACTACAGACTCACCATATATGTGGGGGTGCTAAATAGTTTTAAAGCCTAAAAAACTTCTCTAAATATGATTAAATAACTAAACATCAATATTTCCTTTTTAAACCTCTTACTCATCTGTTGGAGAATTTTTCAGGCAATACACCCCCATATATATATATATATATATATATATATATATATATATATATATATATATATATATATATATATATAATATATGCAAAGATAACTTAACATTTAAATATCAATTTTATCCTGACTTCAAACTTTCTTGGTAAAATTTCCAGTCTTTAGGGTGTTTTGGTTTTAAACGAAATTTCTTTTTTTTTTTTTTTTCAATTTTTTACATTTGTTCCACATCTTTTCCAAGCTGCTTTTTTAATCCATTTTTTACACACACGCACACATTCATGAAACTTTGCTTTTGTTTACGTCTTTCATTTTTTCAGCTGTAGATTTTTCTTCCAGTTGTAAATTTTTTCTTTGAAATTAATTTTTTATTCAAAATTAATTTTTTTTATATGGTTTATACAGAAGTTATTATGTTATATTACTAATTAAATTATAATATTTTATGTTGTATTATTAATTAATATTCTAATTGATTTATTATGTTGTATTATTATTATTACAGTAACAAAGTAAATATTTGTTAATATGTTGGCATCAAGACATTATTTCATTCTTTTTATTTAATAATAATATTACATAACTATATATATATATATATATATATATATATATATATATATATATTCTTGTGACAACACTAACAATTATACAGAAAAAAAAGTCCCTTACACAAATATTTGTTTTAAATTTATATTGGAATTTTCGAATAAATTATTTTTCGGAATTGTTAAACATTTAGAACAAACTTATGACTTTTATAAAAAGTGTTGAATAAACTTTGTCCATTTTTAATCATGGTTCTATAAAATAGCTAAATAAATCAGAAAGAACATATTTAAAAATTAGCAAAGTCTATATATATATATATATATATATATATATAGTTGTTATGTAATTAAAATTAATTTTACATTTATTCATGATCGTATATATTCAGGATATATGTACACACATATATTAAAGTAATATGATGACATTAAATATAGAAATGAAAAAAAAACCAGATCATCAATCCAAGTCCATATAGAAAGAAGAAGTTTCACTTTCACTCTACAACATTCCAAATCTTCTCAACAAATATGCCAAGACCTAAAATGACATTTCAGCAAAATGCATAAAAACTCAAACCACAAAAAGGACCCAACACCTGATATTTCGACAATAAATAAACATTATTTTTCACCTTTTTGAAATCCATAGGCCATTCTTGAAAGCCTTCATCTTCTAAAATCATTCCTGGAGAAGTGATTTCCTGATCTAAACGTGAATGCAGTCACTCATTCATTTCCTCCTCTCCATAACAGAAACAGTTAAGTTGGAATTTCAATTAAAAAAAGATGTGTGTTATATTCATAAATGTATATATTCACATAAATATTATAAACATCTACATGCATATAAATGTACACATACGTATTTTATGTAGATGTGTATCAAAATATTTAAGTTGGCGTGTGTATGAGTGTCTGCATGTGTATGTATACACAGGTAGGTGTTAACTTTGGCAAGTTTATTTTCTTGTTTTTCTTCTTGAATGCATCCATTACTTTGTAAAGTCGTTTGCCATGTGGACAGTTACTATATTTTTGGCAGCAATGTATAATTCAGTTATTTTTATCTGTGTGTTTGCACCATGAATATTGAGATATAAAACTTACAAATCGCTACATGAGATATATGTGAAAATGTATATGAAAATAGATTTGCCTGCAGAACTGTACAACAATGCTAGTCTTTTTCTCCTGATGTCTTACATGCCCATGTCCTCAAATGTGTGCATATCTTTTTGCATAAAGGTCTAATATATGAGGCTGTGTGAGAGTTACAATTGTATATAAGTATATGTTGTCTGTAAGCGCATCAATTTTCATGTAAGAATGTATGTAAAATATATTATAAATGTTTTAATGTAATCAGTTAGTATCTATTTTGATAAAACCAATGCTGTTCATGTTTTACACAGATACATGTACCGCATGAATGTCTGTATATGTAACTGCTTAAATTCGTTTTTATAAATTCTAAGGACAGAACTTTTCCTTTGCATTTGAACGCCTGCATGGAGTGACATATGTATATTTTATATATAAATATTTATGATTTCCTTCCCAAGTACATCCGACTTAATGTGTACTTAAATTTATATGTGTATATTTATATGCATTGGAGCATGCTTCTATGTTAATTCATGTGTGCATGTATTTGTTGGTGTAAATGTGTTGTAAATATGCAACATGCTACAGCATAATCCAAGTCAAATTTTTTACTTTTCCTTCCAGAGCACGTCTGGCATTGGCTCTTGGAGGCTTTTGTCTGAAGAGAGTAATTTCATATTACACCCCTGCTATAAAGATAGCAGTGCTATCAGCAATTAAATTCTATAAGCAAAGAAGCCCATACAGAAAAAGGAAAAACGACAAAAATATCACAAAAGTTTCAAAACCTGGTTGAAGTTGAGGGAATCATTAAAGACACTCTTGCAGGAAATTGAATATTCCAATGCTGGTTCAGAACTTTGTTCTTTCTTTCACTCGCTCGGAGATTAAATCTCATGAAATGTCCAGTTTACACAACAAAGCGACAATCTCAACAGAAATGTGTTGAACTTTAGAGAAACACAAAAATGATGAACACAAAACAAATGAAAAACACAACAGAAGAAATAAACAAAAGAGAAAAAAAAGAAGCAAAAACAAAAATAAGTGGCTAAAATCTGATTTTTCCAGACCTGACAATATTGCCTTTTCTTTAAGGGTCTTGAAAATCTACTGTACTATGAGAAAGAGAACGGGAGGAAAATGGCAACATAGATTTTGTCTCCTTAAAGACTGACAAGTCCAATCGGAGAACTGACCAATAGATGTATGTAGTTGTTTGCCTTACAATAAAGGATGCATTACATTGGCACACTGATATCTATCTTGGTACTTGCCTGTACTTTTTCTTTCTTTACTTATCAATCTTTTCATTTCTTATCCCCTCGCTCTCCACCCCCATTTCATTCTTTTTATTTTTATCCCTTGTGATTTTCTCTTTTGTTTTATTTCTGTTACTTCACTCTCTTCCATTTCTTCTTTGTCTCTTCTTTTACTTTCTTGCTCTCTCTCCTCTTTTTCTTTCTTTTTCACCCTTCCTATCACTTCTTCATTCCCTTATATTTCCTAACACTTTCCTTTCTTTGTTCACTTTTCACTTGCTTCCTGTGTTTTATGCCTAATTACCTGCCTAGCATATCACGTTAGCCACATTTATGTCCACTTGTGGTGATATTTGTTTTCGCACTAAGACATGCAAAGCCTTGATGCCATATTAAAACAGCTGCGTTGAGCAATTGTCTAACTAAGCATGCAGAGTATAACACTGACAATGTATCCTGAACACAATGTGAAAAAAAAATTTGGTTCCGAACAAACAGCAGCAGAATTGTCACATGGACAGAAATGCCAACCCCCTTTGCCTACACACCCAACCATCAGAAAGTATATCGTAAAGATAAAAGTAAAAACAACTTCCAATGGTGAAAGAATAAAGGACAAAATAGAAAAGACTAGCAAGATTATCAGACAGTGTCCAGTTGGAAATGGCTTTTAAGTTTGTTAACCAATATTCAGCAAATCATTATGTTGAAAATAATCCAAAGAATTATACAGATCTCACTGGTTTTTTTCTGAAACGAGCCATGATACCTGGCACCGGATGGACCAAAACCCTCTCCTTTGCTTGAAATAGTTGGTTCTTTGATTGATTTGCATGTGCCATAACATGCCATTAGTGAAATATATCTAACTAAAGCAGTTAGGTAGGGTTAAACATTTTCTTAGTGGTTTATTTCAGGGCACAATGGTAAGTGTGATAGCAGATTAACTGAATGGTTACAGATTGTTTTTAATGATAAGATCTTTGCTTTTTCTTTAAATCAACTCAAAGAAAAAAAAGAAAGAAAATCCTTCATTAAACAAAATAATGTGTGCAATTTATTTCATGATTTTTTATGAACAAAGCTGAAAAAATAAATATTTCACAAATGCAAACTTAGATTTGCTAGATTTTCAAAATATATCAAAAACTTTTAATTTGGCTTACTTCTGTTTCCTATCAAGTTGTGATCTAAATGTTAAGGTGCTTACAATTTCCAGTACAAAAAATTGGTTTATTTGAATAACTAAGAAATTTAATTATAACTGCCATCAACAAATGAACATTCCAGAGTTAACAACTTAGTTATTCAAATAAAGCCTTTTTCTGTCATAAGAGTAGTAATGACCTTAGCATTTAGATCACAGCTTGAGAATAAATTTAAGGAAACTTTGTTGACATTTTTTTAATAATACATTTTGAAAATCAAGCAAATGTAAATTTTCATTTTTGAAATATTAGTTTTTGTAAAAAATAAGGTAATTGATTTGTTTAATGGTGGATTTGTTTATCTTTGAGGTTTTATTTTTAAAAAGAAAATCTATCACAAAAAGTAACAAATGTGGCACTTTTGTATATAACAAAATTTTAGTAGAAAAATCGAAATTTCTACAGCTTGTGTAAAGTAGAACAGGAAGTGGGATGGATAGTAAAAAGACAAACATTGCTAAGAGCTGCAAAGGATAGGAAGTTGTAGAGAGCTATTATCATTGATATACTGAAAGCATATAGCACGTAGAAGATTCAATACAAGAAACTTTGTACCTTCATGCATTGCAATAGCATTTCTAACTTCTCCCTCATGTCCATTGAATCCTTCATCAGGACTTAAAAACATGACTATTTCATTACTATGTCATTGAGACTGAGTTGCACCACTGCACCATGATGCTGCAAATGAAAGAAACAACTACCAAAATGTTTATATCTCTCCTGCTGCAAAACAACTATTTTGCAAATAGCATTTTAGGGCCCATGCAAATCTCTCAACGGAATGATTGCATAGCACAGCAGAAGAAAGAAAAAAATACTTGTTCAATGTGAGATGAGGTAAACATTCATTTTTTCACAAGGGAATGTTTGCTTAGTGTTTAGATATATTGTGGAATAAAAAGATAAGTAAAATGAAAGAAAAAGCGTTCATTTAATATTTTTCCCATCAAGTTTGAAAAAGAATAGAAAAAAACTGAATATAGGGAAAGAGGCAGATTATTACAATTGGGAAACAGAATTCCTCATCTTGACTTCCAAAAATTCATTTCCCAAATATACATTTACATATATACACACACAGAAGCTCAAACATGATATAAAAAAAAACAATTCTGAAACAGTTGCATCTCTTATGAGTTTTCCTCTTTGGCACCTCAACTTCACAAATTTAAGTGTCGTACTACATTAGCAGCAAGAATCAAAACAGATCTTTTTGAATAAAGTTACTTAAAACTAAACATCCCCAATGCCATCTGATGGCAAAACAAGAAAAAACAAACTTTCTGACCAAACCAATATTAACTGGGTTGATTGCAATAAAATATTATTAAATAGATGAAGCAGAGTGTAGTACTAGATTGGCAGTTAGGTCTCATCATTTTACTGTTGAAATTGCTAGTTGTAACCATAAGTTCAATTCTAATAGTTTCTTCTCTCGCACTTCTTATGCATGGAACTCACTTCCAGCTTCTTGCTTTCCTGCCAACTATGATCTTCAAAAATTTCCAAAAATAGTTTCCTTACTCACACTTTTCACTTCTTCCAGCTTCTTGCCTTTCTGTCAACTATGACCTGCAAATATTTAAATGTAATGGAATGATCCTTTTCTGTCTGCTTGAATCTTGATTTTTTTTTTTGTACCATCTCTTCAGTAACGTTTTCTCAGTTTCATTCACACACAGTAACCCCTTGCATCTTAGAGGCTTTATAGCCATGTTTGTGATAAAATGATTAAAAAAAATCCTAACAGCAGTCTACATTTTTAAAATTACTATTATAAGTGATGTATTATTGAGTGCTACAATAGAACACATTTTTCTCTCCTATCTAAACCTTGACTTGTCAACCCTTTTTTATTGGGACTTAAACATATGGATTGTGGAAATTGATATACTATCCCCCAAAATGAGTGAGACTGACACATTAGTCCTAATTTGAATGAGAAGAGGGTGAGAAGCAAAAGTCAGAAATTGAATGAGAAGAGGGCGAGAAGTCAGAAATTGAATGAGAAGAGGGCGAGAAGTCAGAAATTGAATGAGAAGAGGGCGAGAAGTCAGAAATTGAATGAGAAGAGGGCGAGAAGTCAGAAATTGAATGAGAAGAGGGCGAGAAGTCAGAAATTGAATGAGAAGAGGGCGAGAAGTCAGAAATTGAATGAGAAGAGGGCGAGAAGTCAGAATTTGAATGAGAAGAGGGCGAGAAGTCAGAAATTGAATGAGAAGAGGGCGAGAAGTCAGAAATTGAATGAGAAGAGGGCGAGAAGTCAAAATTTGAATGAGAAGAGGGCGAGAAGTCAGAAATTGAATGAGAAGAGGGCGAGAAGTCAGAATTTGAATGAGAAGAGGGCGAGAAGTCAGAATTTGAATGAGAAGAGGGCGAGAAGTCAGAATTTGAATGAGAAGAGGGCGAGAAGTCAGAATTTGAATGAGAAGAGGGCGAGAAGTCAGAATTTGAATGAGAAGAGGGCGAGAAGTCAGAATTTGAATGAGAAGAGGGCGAGAAGTCAGAATTTGAATGAGAAGAGGGCGAGAAGTCAGAATTTGAATGAGAAGAGGGTGAGAAGTCAGAATTTGAATGAGAAGAGGGTGAGAAGTCAGAATTTGAATGAGAAGAGGGTGAGAAGTACAGAATTTGAATGAGAAGAGGGCGAGAAGTACAGAATTTGAATGAGAAGAGGGTTAGAAATAAAAGTCAGAATTTGAATGAGAAGAGGGTTAGAAATAACAGAATTTGAATGAGAAGAGGGCAAGAAGAAAAAATCAGAATTTGAATGAGAAGAGGGTGAGAAGTAAAAATCAGAATTTGAACTAGAAAAGGGTGAGAAAGTAAAACTGCATCACTTGGACCAGAAGTCATAATGAAGATATGCCCTTTTGGGAGGCACTGTGCCATGAGAGTCTGTTGGGTCTTACACTCACAACTGACGTCAAATGGAACTCGGAAATATGAGCCATCACTAAAGATACAGGTAAAAAATGTCAGCTCCCTGTACCTTTTTAGTAAATACCTAACTCCACGTGCTATCCTCTACATTTACAAAAGCCAGATTAGGCCAAGAATGGAGTACTGTTGTCATATTTGGGCAGTAGCTGCACAGACCACACTTTCCAGCCTCGATAGAGACCAAAGCGTCTCCTAGTCCTTGTGGGTGATGAATTATTTTCCACCTTCCAACTTCTCTCTTACAGGCAAGATGTGGCAAGCATTTCACTGCTCTGTTGCCACTTTCATGGAAAGTGCTTGGACGAACTACTTTCCTTGGTTCCGCCAGGCCTAACTTCACAGCAAGGACGCACCATGCCACTTACATTGTCACAAACTAACCATATTCCCTCAGTGAGAAGTTGCACTCAAACAGCTTCTTCCGCCAATCGATGCTCTGTGGAAGCAATTCCTAAGAGGATGTTTCCCTGATCACTGCATCCTTAACCTGTTCAAGTCTATAGTTAAACATTACCTTCCTCTCTTATCTGTACAAACTGTCTCCTAACGTAAGTCTCTACCTTGAGTGGCCCCAAGGCCTTGTACAGGCTGGGAAAAAAAAAAAAAAAAAAGTGCTGAAGCACAGGAATTCCCCAATCAGATATGAGGGCTTGACTTTGCAAACAAAGATTTAGGAGGATTTTCCATGATTGTTACAAACCATCTTATATCATGCAGTAAACTTGTTGAAAAGCCATTAACTGTGTGCTACAGACATATTAAGATGGGAAAACAAAGCCGAAAGGTCACATCAGTTATCAGGCTAGAATATAAAACCCAAACTTTTTAGACCATTGGCTCCTTCATGGAATCCCTGATCCCTCATTCATTCACAGGCATATAAAAAAAAAAAGTAATACTAATTTTTATTTTTAATTTAAATGTAGAAACACATATTTTCTTAATTATTGTTTCTTGATTAAATTAATTCCACCGTTACGTTTTTTAGACTTTTTTTCAATTTCTATATTTCATCCTACACTAAACATGTCTGTTCCAATAATAACAAAGAAAAATCTATATAATTAATTGTAGCGAAGAAAATGGCGATTTAGCTTGTCAAACCAAAATTCTACTACATTAATAATAAACACACAAAAATAATTACTTTTTGAATTTGTTGACATCATTAATAAGAAGAATGTGTTTCATGGGCAGTCACAAGGTAGGGATATTTGGCTGGAAATTGGTGGGTTTTAGTCGTAAGTCATCACACTATTCCAAGTTTAGTCTGTTCTTCTGTTTAATTAGAATTGGATTTACATGGTTAAAACCAGCTTCAACAACATACAAACTTGAGAATGCAAGTAAAAATGACTCGAGTGCTGTACTAAGCTTCAAGTTATGATTGTGGGCATTCTGTTTTTCTTTTCTGATCTGACAACATTTGACAGATCTTTTGTGACCGTTAATGTTTTGTTGGATATAAAAATAAAAACTTGCACACTGATATCACCATTTTTACTATTTGTTTCTTGTTAACAGGCTATTACTTTGTCATTGTTAGCATTTTTAGTCCCAACCTGGCAATTCAGACAAAAATATGGTGAGATATTGCAGGAGAAATTAGCACAAAATAACAACATTATTTTTTTCTATTATTTCATCATAAGCAAGGCAATGAAACCACTAAGATGCAAGGGGCTACTGGGTGTAAGAGAAAATGAGAAAAGGAGAGAGAACAATAAAAAACAGGAATTACAAAGATAAAAGATTTTTCTGTTTCTTAATAGGCTTTGGAAGATGTCTATCAGAATCCCAATGCACCTTTGGATTTCAGTGTCACACTTTCCATCTTGATAAAACACTTCCCAGATATTTCAATTGTTATACTTGTTTGATTTTGGTATCTCCATTTTGTAATTTGCATGTTGGGCTGTTCCTTTTGCTAGCAAACATGCATTCCATTTTCTTGCAATTGATGTTTAATCCTTTCCTCCTGCTTTCCTTCATTACCTTCCATCTTGATAAAACACTTCCCAGATATTTCAATTGGTATACTTGTTTGATTTTGGTATCTCCAATGTGTAATTTGCACGTTGGGCTGTTCCCTTTTGCTAGCAAACATGCATTCCGTCTTCTTGCAATTGATGTTTAATCCTTTCCTCTTGCTTTCCTTCATTACCTTCCATCCTGATAAAACACTTCCCAGGTATTTCAATTGTTGTACTTGTTTGATTTTGCTATCTCCATTTTGTAATTTGCACGTTGGGCTGTTCCTTTTGCTAGCAACCATGCATTCCGTCTTCTTGCAATTGATGTTTAATCCTTTCCTCCTGCTTTCCTTCATTACCTTCCATCCTGATAAAACACTTCCCAGATATTTCAATTGATATACTTGTTTGATTTTGGTATCTCCATTTTGTAATTTGCACGTTGGGCTGTTCCTTTTGCTAGCAACCATGCATTCCGTCTTCTTGCAATTGATGTTTAATCCTTTCCTCCTGCTTTCCTTCATTACCTTCCATCCTGATAAAACACTTCCCAGATATTTCAATTGATATACTTGTTTGATTTTGGTATCTCCATTTTGTAATTTGCACGTTGGGCTGTTCCTTTTGCTAGCAACCATGCATTCCATCTTCTTGCGATCTTTTTAGTTCTTTCTTCTCACTTTACTTCACTACCTTCTGTAGGAGTTTTAGCTCTCAAGAGATTAAAAAAGTATTTAAAGAAAAATTGTATATTGTTTGAAATATGCTAAACAGCAGAGTATATCTGGGTTTTTTTTTTTAATTGTTCAAAGTTGATTTTCAGATAACAATCCACTGTTTTCCCAATCTCTAACTGTAAAATCGACTTTATGATGATGGAAGTCATTTGACATGATTGGTATGATGCAATATTTGTTTATTTAAGACAATTGTACAGTTGGATATTAGTAATGGTTAAGCAGTTCTGTTCACTAGCATCAACTGTATTGAGGCTTGGTGTACTCAATATAGTATTTGCTTCATTCAAAAGTGGTAGGTGGGGTTTCTGTTGGAAAATTTTGATGACCCCTGACTTAGACTAAAAGCAGTGATCACACAATTTTGCACATGTAAATGATGGGTGTACAGAGATGGAATGAATTTGAACAAGGCAATATTTCATATTTTTGTTTTTAGATTACTGAATAAAAAAACAGAGAAAATACACAGGTATGCATGCAAAAGAAGGAAGATATTACAGGTTAGGAATTATGGGGGTGGGTGATATCCACATGTGTGCATATCTGAAAAAGCTCCGTTACTAATGAGCAAGATATCCTCATGCCCACGGAGTTCCCAGTTGACATTATCACTCCTGTCACATACTAGAAAGACAAGAGAGAGAAAGACAGAAAGTGTTCCATTTTGTAGCTGTTTGACAGCATCCTTAATGACTTTTTAGCAAAACTGCGTGAAAGTAAGCCACAGGTGTCCTAATGACTTTAATTGGTGATAGGACTTGTGGTCCTGTTGACCAATGGTTAGTTGTCGAGATCATTTCTAGATGTGTCTGTTTCTGATGAAGACAAACTATATACTAATATACTCAACCTAACAATAAATATATCTTATATATGCATACAGCTTTAAAAACTATAGTATATACAAATGAATATCATGGAGCAGTTATTTTAAACAACAAAATGGTGGCTGACAATATCTCATGAGAAATTTCTTTGTCCTGACTCTGGCAGTGAACTGAATAGAGATTAAAAACAATTTGTAGAGGAGATGAAAACAGGGATTTTCTTGGAGTAATGAGCTCTTTCACCAATACAACACAGAGAGGTGGAAAATCCAAATATGTACAGATTAAAGAATAAAATAAAATGAATTAAAAAAATTTTTTCTTTGTTAATTTATTCATAAGTTAATGAATTTTTAAAAACACATGAGCCTTCAAGCATTTTTGCTTATCAACTGGCATGACTGGGTGTTTGAAGATGTTTAAATTTATGTGTGCTAACAAAAAGGGACAAATTTAAACTCTGCTGAGAATGTATTTTATTTGTTAATTATTAGTTAAAACAGGAGCACTTGTAAAACAGAAACATTTACAATAAGAAGAAGTTGCAAAGCTGAACTTTTGAACTCCACATACGTCATTGAGATGTAGTAATGATTTTTTTTTTTACACAGAACTGACATCAAACTTTTGACGGCATCAAGAATACCTGCCCACACCAATACCTTTTCCTACTAGTAAGTAAGTATGATTCAGTCTACAGAAAGACTGGAAATATTTTTTAAATTAAGTTCATGCACTGAAATAGGATTTCTAACTCCACCAAAAATACATCTCCTTTAGAATATTGCATTAAAAAATATTTAAAACATTACAGTTGAAGAACTTTAGATTCTAATGGAAAATTATCAATGAAATGTCTTTGTTAGAAAATGTCCTATTGTCCAGAAAAGTGGTATAAATGACCAAGACTAATGCAGTGGCTATTAAAAATCCAAAAATATATGCTTCTTAAGGCAGTACATTTTTAAAAAATGGCTTCTGATATATTCAAACAGCATATATTTATATTGACATGCATGAAAAAATAAATTTGTTTGGCTTTTTTTTTGTTCTGAATGTCCAAAGATATTTATTGCCTGATATTCTAAGACAAGTTATTTTTATTATTCCTCATATAATTTACATTAGTACACTACTATCCTCATTGTTGTTGTTTTTAGTGTACTTTATGTTCTTAGGGTTTCCTTCAGTTCTATTTTGTATCCAATAATTCTTACATATCCTCCAGGGATTTTTCTAAGGATCAGATAAATGAATTGTTCTGAGTGAGAAAATGATAATGTTATATATATTATACATTAAGGTATAAATTAATAAAAGTTCAATCAAGCAATCAATTTATCTTTCAACTAACTTTCACAGACACACTGTTCATCAGGGTCATAGAGTCAGATAAATTTATTGAATTATTAATAGATATCCTAATTATCCTTTATTACAGTTGTGCTTGTACCCTCCCTTTGTTAGCTACCATGACAGTTATGTCCTGCCAATACCTCATAAATAATGGACTATTCCGTTTTAATCATGTGAAAAGAGAGGGAAAACACTTGGCTTCAGTGAGTAAATGAAATAAAGTGTAGTTCCAGTCTTTAAGAACTCAAGCAAACCTTTTGATCCTTCTAATTATTGGCCTATTTGGCAAAGTACGAGAAGCTCTAATTAACTCTGAATTGGTCAAGCATCTCAGATCGAGATAAGCAATATGGCTTTTACTGCTATAGGTCAACTGCTGATGTGCTAACAATTATTGCTGAAAGAGTCTATCAACAGCCCAAACTTCACCATTCTTATCTAAAATAAGAATGGTGAGGTTTGGGCTGTTGCTTAAGATACTTCAAAGGCAATTGATCGGGTTTGACATACTGGTCTTCTTCACAAGTTGCAAGGTTATGGTATTAAATGTAAGTTGTCTTCAATGGCTACTTTTCTAGACCTTGCAGGTGTTCCCCATGGCTCTAAGCTTGGATCTATATTGTTCCTAATTTTCATAAAATGACCTTCCCGATGTTATTAGTGCTTAACCTGGTATTGATGCTGATGAGACAACTACTTATGCCGATCTTAATAGTAAGCCTGATCAGGTTGATAAGGTCAAATTGACAACTGATCTAAAAATCTACAATAACCTACAATCTGTTGTTAAATGGGACAAGGAGTGGCTTGTTAATTTTAATGTCAAAAATCAAAGCTGTTCTCTTTCAATCATCTGAGAGAACCCTTTTTACCTTCCATTAGCATGGCTGATGCTAATATCCAGGAGAGTGACTCATTGCACTTTCTTAGACTAACGTTTTCCACTGACATGAAATGGAAAGAGTATATTGAATCAACTGCTAAGTCTGTAGCTAAGAAATTTGGTTCACCATGTCCTGCTAGACAATTTTTTTCAACAGAATATATCTTACATATTTATAATGTCATAAATATTATAGTGTTTAAAATCTGATATAGTTATGGTGGAAGTGTACACAATATCTGTGATAGATCATTCAGAGATATAAAAAGTGCAGACTACTTGTTTAAAGGGTGGAGTATGTGAAGCACTCACTGCTATCCCTCTTAAATCTTCCAGTGCAGACTGAAGGGTTAATAACTTGCTACATGCACTTATGTGGGGAGAAGGGGCTTTAACAAATGTAGAAATGATTAAATCTCTGTCTCTTTAAGGCAAACCAAGAAGGTGAAAGGACTCAGCTGAAAAGTTGTACTGAAAAAGAACAAAGATGAAAACAAGTAATTAGGTTCAAGGACTGAAAAGGTTAATAGTGAGAGACTTATTCAAATTACAATTGAAAGTGTTAATGTTGGGTGACACTTATTCTCCTCTCTTTTGCTTTTATGCCAATCTTGGCCATTAACACTGTTATTAACGAATATCGAAGACAATTCAATCCAAGTAACATATTATTGAAAGCTTCTGGATAAAAGAGGTGGAAAAACAGTAGTAGGTAGAGAATTAAAAATGCTAAACTATAAAAGACTAAACATCAATTGCAAGAAGACAGAATGTATGCGTATCAGCAAAAGTCATGACCCAATATGCAAATTACAAATTTGGAGACACCAAAATCAAGCAAGTAAAACAATTTAAATATCGAGTAAATATTTTAACAGAGGATGGAAAGTGCAACACTGAAATCCAAAGGCTCATTAGGATAGTGAAAGATGCCTTCCAAAAGCTAACCAAAGTATTAAGAAACAGAAGAATTTTGTTAGAAACAAAGAAAAGAGTTAACGAACTGTTATATAATATTGGTACTCCTACATGGCAGTGAATGTTGGACAATTTCTTCATAGATGAAGAGCAGACTTGAAGCAACAGAAATGTCATTCTACAGAAAAATGCTGAAAATACCATTTCTAGGGCACATAATGGGCAAAGAGGTCTTGGAAAATTTGATACTTACATGATATATTGAAGACAAAAAGGATAGAGGAAAGCAACACATAACCTAACAAGCTTATATAAATGGATGGCACAACAGGGTTTCGGAGAGACAGCCAAAAAAATATTACTAAGAGCTACAAAGGACAGGAAATGGAGGAGAGCCATGATCACCAATGTCCTGAAGTGGCATGGCATGTAGAAGAAGAAGAAGGTAAAGCAGAAGTTATATGAAAATAGGTTTTGCTTGATTGTGTGGCATGATTGTTTGAATTTGCTTCTATTTAATAATGAATTCTCTGCAAGAAGAAAAGATAAGACACAACAAAGACACTTTTGTTTTCTTGACAAGTTGGTATTTATTAGGAAAAAAAAATGAAGATATGGTTAAATTGTGCAACTGGAGGAAAATATATTTTTCTGGTGTATTTCTTTATGCTTTCTGCGTATATAACCGTAATTTCTTCAGGGAATTAACTTTTTACAAGTTTTCAGAAGGGGGGTTCATACAAAAAACAATCTTCTCAAAGAGAAAGAGATATCAGTTTGAGTTTAGCTGAAAGCTTAGCTACCCACTCCATTTCCAATTTGTGGAACAAAGATCTAAGTAGCTGCAATAAAAACTGAGCAAAATTAAGATGAAAGAAATGAAGAAAATACAAATTTCATTTCATGCCGACATTATTTATTGTTATGGACAAATGAAGCATTTCAATTCCTTTTACTCTAAGTCCTGTGTAGGTTGATTTTTATGTTCCAAGTGGATAAGGGTACTGATGCTGAGAGTACACGCACACACATTTTAATTTACTTGTATGTTTCTTCTGATGAGTGTACAGGCATCAAACTTTTTAAAATGTAGACAAAGAGGCAGACAGATTTGTATATATTCCACCTTCCAAATCATTAACCGTCTCAAGGCAAGCAATATTTTCATAAATAACCTGAGTTCAACTCTATTAAATGTGATTGTTTATTTGTTTTATTCTATATAAATATTTAGCAACGATAGAGACTAAAATTATGAATACTTTTGGAAATTAAGAGAATAGTTTACTGTGATATCTTAGAAAGCTGTTTTTACCCTATTAAAATACTATGTCTAACCTATCATAGTTGTTAGATTTGCATGTAGATAATTCATGTAATAGCCATTATTTCCAACACTTGGAGAGATGTGGATTATGAACACCAAAGCAGTGAAAGAATTAAAATAATTTTTCCTTTTTTGTTTTGACATTTCTTTGATGCCACATTAACCCAATCTAATTAACTATCAGGTTATCTTTTTATAAAATACATACGTATAACCATGTGAGAAGTATCATCACAAACTGATAGACAAAGTGAAAATAACCACTCTTAGAAATGTAAGCAATTTGCTTCCAATCTTTCATTCCATTCATAATAAATCTTTAAAACTATCTGGACACATTAAAAGACCTAGTCTTACTAAATTGTGCTTTGGGGGTATGGTGCTTGGAAAAAGAAGTAGAAGAAAACCAAAAGAGAGGTGGAGGGATAACAGAATTCTGGGGTCACCAATTAATGAGTGGCAGATACAAAATAAGCTTAGCAAAGATTGTAATAAATGGCGGGAAAAAAGTCATGTTAGTTTACAATCTGCTGCAAGTGGAAACAGATTGACAAGATTTTGCTAAACAGAAAGACAATGCTAACATATTTTTTTCATTCTATTGTTCATCTGAAACAAGGCCCAAGAGCTACTCAAGGTAGAGGGTGACTGAATGAGGTTGGTAAAAGAGCATCTGAGGAGGAATTAAGAAGTGCATATTTTGAGGATATGTAGGATAGATAACGGTTGAAGAGGTGCAAATTAAAAGATGGGAAAATGATATTTAAATTTTTATATATCAAGAATAAGTTTAGGAAAATCTCTGGCAAAGTGGTGATTTTTTTTGTGTCACACATTTTGTCTCTTCATTGGACTAAAGTGATGTTTATGTTGATGTGATTGCACATGAAGGGGAGAGCACACTGAAATTTAATTATTTCTTTTTTTAAATATATATTTTGGATATATATATAGTCAAGCTGATTTCATTTAGTTTCTTTTTCTGTTTGCTTATGTTTTTGTTACTTTTGTTATTAAATAACCCACATTGTGATAATAGAAGATCTGCTAAGAAAGATCTAATTAATAAGATCTAATAATTAAATGATCAAATAGAGGGCACACTAAATTGTATTTTGAGGGAATAGTGCCTAGAATAAAAAAGTAAAAGAAAACCAAAACATTAGTGGTTGGATAACAATTCTGTGGTCACCAACTAATGAGTAGATAAACTTAGTAAAGATCATAATAAATGACAGGAAATAAGTCATTTTAGTACACAATCTTCCATAAATGGAGATACCAACAAATGAAGGACATACAGCCAATGGTGATATTAGGGGCTGAATGACAAGGTGAAATTTCATGAAAACATTTTTATAGTTTACTTATTTACTTCTGTTCCATGGTGAAGTTTGCCTGTTCCCAAAATGCCATTTGTCAAGTTCTTGAAAATTCTAACAGTTTCTGTAAATTCTATGACCATAAATAAAACTATAGTAGATAAGGAAATCCAACATAGGTTTGGTTTGTTTTGTTTTACGGCATATTAACCTCAATGGGTCATTTAATGCTGACAACTTTTTTTTCCTGGTAATATTTTTGTTTTGTCAAAAATCTATTTCTGTCAATATTTCTTTTCCTCAAAAATGTATAGCTGGTAATATTATTTTTCCAAAAAAGTATAACTGATAATATTATTTTTCCAGAAACGTATAGCTGGTAATATTATTTTTCAAAAAACATATAGACGGTAATATTATTTTTTCAAAAACGTATTGCTGGTAATATTATTTTTTCAAAAACGTATAGCTGGTAATATTTTTTTTTCTTCAAAAATTTATTTCTGGTAATAATTTT
>OZ038497.1:9055880-9132340 GCA_964036315.1 Acanthosepion esculentum
TCGAGGACACCCGTTGCAATGTACAGCTAGCTAGCGCATATGGCAATATTTGCACAGGCATTTTTGCAATTTCCCAACTGGGAAATGCCCACAGAGCCCACCTGCAGTTTATACTGTTATTGGCGTGTGCAGAACCAATTAACAGTTTTAGAGCGTTGGTGCTAACCCAGCGTGATCATAAATGAACAAGGCTGGCCACCTCAACTCGCAATCACGGTGTTTTTGTGATATCGTGCTAGCTTTGGCCAACGAGGTCTTCCACACAGTTTCCTCTCCCAAATTCACTCACAAGGTTTTGGTGGACCCGTGGCTATGGAACAGACACTTGCCAAAGGTACCCTGTGCTTGGAGTCCAATAGCTGCTGAAATTAATTCCAGCCAGGATTCGAACTCGGTGCCTCGGGATTCTAAAGCAACGCCTTAGACCACTCAGCCACAATTGCGTACAGTACCAGGTGTTCCCAAGCGGTCCCCCATCTAAGTACTGACCTGGCTCTACGATGCTTAACTTCGGTGATCGAACGGGAACCGGTGTGTTCAGCGTGATTTGACCGTAATATATATATATATATATATATATATATATATATGAGGTCAACAATTTAGAACCAGTCTCTGGATTTTAAAGAATCACCTACAAATTGCAGGTAGCAGGTCATTTTCAAAAGTAACTGCCTAGTTCACATTGAGCCAGAGGGAATTTCTCTGACTGAAGGCATTTATCATATATTCAATAATAATAATAATGATGATTATGAAATTAACTTGTTAATGCATAAAGTTTCCATAAAGTTTTATCTCCTATTTGCCTAATCTCCATTGCTGGTTAATGGTAATCTTAGGGATGGTGGATTTCAAATTCTATATAACCTACTGTCTAAAAAATTGGACACCATCCACTTATGTATGGGTTAAATAGTTTCATCCTCCTAGTTGAGTAGGATTTAATTAAACCAATGAAGGCATGAAACTTAATAATTATTAAGTGACACAAAACCTTTGGCCAAAAGTGTGCCTGTATATATATATATATATAAAAAGATAGATACACACATGGACACAAATATTACATATATATTGAGTATATAAATTTGAATTTGAAGGTGCTTAAAAATAAACATAATTACATGTATTAATATTTAAATGTCTTTTCTTATATAAGTGTATAGATGTATAACAAACTCAAAACAAGAGTGAGGAGATAAATAATTTGAAACTTTTCCGCACAAGCCTGAATCCCTGGTGTTTTGTCTCTCAGTTCAAGTCAGAGCATCCAGTAAAAATGGCTGCTTGTGAAAATAGCAAGAGTGGATGAAAAATAATATAGGTGAAGTGAGAATGGCTGATAGCGGTGCTGGTTTGTTGCTACTTGAAGGAAGCCACAATTTTAGAAATCAATATTCATGGTAACTATTCCGAATATTTGTGAATGTGTAAATTGCAAAGACCAAGCCCACATAGCTTGTCTATATGTGAACGTGTTTTTTTTTTTGTTTTTTTTCTGGTACTTCAATTTTAATGTTTCTAGTGAGGTGTATGCAGAAATACATACACAGGGATTATTTCCTTACAGCTCTTCTTTTCTCTCGCTTCCTATTTTGATTTGATTTTCCCTTTGTATTTTTTCTAGAGTTACACATGCACACATTTTTGTTAGATATTTATACAATGAGGATATTGCAGATTTTACAAGTATAGTAGTGTACTGAATGTTGAGAATGGGGAAATAGGGAGTCATGTCTGCTATGAAAAAAAAAAAAAAAAAAAATTGAAATCTTAGCGTTAATCCAGGTTTGAACACAGACTGCTGGCGCCAGAGGGAAATATGCAACCCAATCAGCTGTCAATTGAAACAGGCTAAAAATTATTTTCCCGACAATACACTTTTGATATTTCAATGACGAGTTTAAGAGTAAGGCTGGGGGGTGGGGGTGTTGTTACATGTCTGAAATCCATTTTCAGAGCATTTTAATTTTTTGATCAATAAAAGTAGTTTTTCTTGTTACTAACAGAAGGGACAATCAGTAATTTCTGCCTGAATTTCTCAGATAACGTGTTACCATTATTTATGTCCAGATTCCTCATCCTTGTTGTAATTATCACAATGTTGGATGCGTGGATAGTGTAATGGTTAGTGACTTGAAAGGACAAGTCAATAAACTCAATTCAAATCCCAGCCAAGTTCGTTGCATTTACTTTCGTGCAAGTACCCTTGATGGAAAGGTAGGAACCCTTCTCAACTCACCTCCACCCCAGCCATGAGTTAAATCAAAAAGCTGACCTGGTTCTCTAGCCATGGTTGGCAACTAGTTTAGAGGAAGGCCAAATGTCAATTCAAAACTCTTTCAATAGTACACTTTTGTCCTGGCCTTTCTTCTGTCTGACATATGCTTAAATATTAATTTAAGCTTCAGCAGAGAAATAATTCTGCAGTGAGAAGAGAACTGCCCCCAACGTGAGACCCTGAATATGTAATTCTAAAATGGCTAATACTATAGAGACTATAGAGATTATGGTGTTCAAAAGGGTGGTGTCAAATAAAAAGAAAAAAAGTTTCTGCCATTGTGTCCTCTGTCCTTCTTCAGGTATCTCTCAATCTAGGTAAACGTCAGGGAATTTCAAACTGAATATTTTATTTATTCTACAAAGATAAACTGTTTCCCAATATATGTCTAAGGATATCCCTAGCAGATATCAAGAATAATCTATCCCTGTAGAATAAATGAGTGTTTAGTTCAAAGTTCTCTAAAGGTTACCCAGATACCTGAAGAAAGTTAGATGGCAAATGGTCAAAACACTGTGATAGTAACAAGATGAGGACATTAATCTGAAAGTAATTGATAAACAGGGTGCGAGGGTAAATTGGCGTCTAAATTATGCAAAAATGAAAATAACACTGACATTTCATTTTAACAGATATATTTACCAAAATTACACAAAAATATCTTGAAATACTAGAAAGTAAATTTATTCAATAAAATTGCCATTGAACCACAGCTTCCGTACCATTTTGGAATCTCCTGCAATTCTACTGGACAGTCTACTTATTTAAGTTGGTGAATGCTGCCATAATCCTTGCCTTCAATTCATCTTTGGTGTTACAAAGAGCTTTGTTGGTCTTGCTCAACTGCACCCCACACATAATAATTAAGGTGGTTGCAGTCTGGGGAGTTAGGTGGCCAGATGTAAGGGGTGATGTCTCAGTTAATTCATCCTTGTGATATCATAATGTTCTTTTATTGAACCATAATCTATGACCTTTTGTGCCCTACCTTTTTTTTTTCTTTAAAATTGGTTTCACCCCATGCAAGGCAGTAAAACCATTAAGACTCAAGGGGGTTAATGGGTGTGGAAAAATTAGGAACAGAAACATTAATAATGAGCAGGAAAAGAAATGAGTAATCAGGAGGACAGTAGATAGCGATTGACATTGCATTTAAATTTTTACAGATTAAAGCCGGCTGGAAAGCATGGTGCTGGAAGGGAGTTCCACAGGTGAGAAGTGTGAGAAAAGAAACTGTTAGCATAGAATTTATGACTACATCTATCCAGCTCAACTGTAAATTGATGAGATCTCAACACCAGTCTAGTACTGCGCTTAAATTAAAAAAAGTCTAGGTACCATAGCGAAGAGTTCATCCAAACAATTACTATGAAAGTATTTATAGAAAAAGCAAAGGGAAGTAACTTTACATTAGTGGGATAGTAACTGAATCCAAGCTGTCAGATCAGGACCGGCAATATTGCTGATACTTTTTGGGATTTTATCAAGGAGCATATATGGCAGTAATATATTCTACGAATGGGTGAATGGTAGGCTTAAAAATATTTATGATAATTTCTCTCTCCAGAATCTGTCTTGCATGACACAGTGAACCAACTTTCTTAGCAGCTGACCTAGCAATGGATTCAATATAGTCTTTCCACTTCATATCAGCAGAAAAATATGAGCCCAAGAAGTTGCAACAAGTCACTTTCCTGGAGGTTAGCATCAGCCATGCTGATGGAAGGCAGAGAGGGGGGGGCTCTTGCAGATGATTAATGGAGAGAAGTTTAGTTTGGAGGCGTTAAAATTAGCAAAAAATGTTGATATGAAGTTTGGTTTCATTTGGAATGAAAATTCGCTTGCGCCTCAGCAAATTTTATGTGATAAAAAAAGTACATTTAAAAATAGAAAGCGGGTTAAAGGGAGATAACTGGGGATTCAAAGTCAGAACATTATCATTGATAACTCTCTCCTTCAATTTGTGGACCCTGCTTACTATATTTTTGTTAAAATTACACCTTTAACTGTCGACTCTAGGTGAGTCGTCAGTGTTGTTCCTCTCATGTCACTACAAGTTTTGGGTCTAAAAAAACAAAAACTTCTTCGATGGGCGTCCCGACCAAATATGATCAATATTCGGCCCACACCCAGAGTAAATTTGCTACTAGCTTTAAGATGTGCTTTATATAAGTTCCCCCAGAAAACAGCAACTAATCAAGTCTACACTTGAGCTATTTGATGTTATAGATTGGGTATGCTTGGTTGTACTGATTTTCCTACATGTGGCCAAGACAGGGTGTTTTTTGTTTTTTTTAGGAAGAACGAAGAAAAAAAACCAAACCAATGAATATATATATATATATATAAATTAATAAAATAAAAAATCCGAGTTATTATATTGACTTGTCTTACAACTTACTTTTCTTTCTCTTCCTCCCCTTTTAAATTCTTTATTATTTCTTATTTGTTTGATCTTTTTTCTCTTTTTATAACTTTCCTTTTTATTCTTAACTACACTTAAAAAAAAACCCTGTTTAAACAGAGTAATTAAAATAACTTGCTCAGATTATTTACAAAAAAAAAAACCTCCTAAAATACAGTATGAATAATCTGGGATGTTGATTGATAATCTAATAAATTTCGTTTAAAAACTAAGAGAATTAACATTTAACTAAAATGGCTTAAAATAAATTAAGATATTTATTTACATGTTGAATACTAGTTAAAAAAGAAAAAATAATAAGGTGTAAATTTAGTTAAAATAAGTTACTCCTAAAAATTATCCTAAAAGGAAACCGATTGAAAAAACAAGTAAATACAACAAAAAACAAAATCGAAAAATGGGTAATTATGTAAAAAAATTGCAAGAAAAGATTACGTGTAGAAATATTTCATGTAATAAAATGAATCTACTCGAATGAACAGTAAAACGCAAAGATGAAGTTGTTGAACATGCAACTGAATGCAACTAACGTAATCATGCAACTCGAATAAATTATTTAAAAACCTGTCATTTCTCTTGATATAAGGCAAAAAATATTGCAATGATAAGATTGGTCAATAATTATTTATAACTATTTATACTGAGACTCAGAGAGGCATGGTGGAGTAATGGATAGCAGTTTGGATTGAGGAATTGGAGAGCCAAGCTCTAATTCCAGTTGGATCCATTACACTTACGTACTAATACTCTTGGGAAAGGGTATGAATCCTCTTCTTCTCACTCCAGCTGCGCGTAAATGGCAGGACAGATTGGGTTCTATAGCCTGGAGTGGCAACCAGTCTAGGAGAAGGTAACTCTGAATTCAAAATCAGCCTGGAGAGGGTTGGGCTCCATAAGGCTATATTGCAAGATAGAAACACCACTTCTACTCTGGCTGCAGTACATGTGGTGCCCCTAAAACCTACAGGTCACAGGATAAAAAAAAAACACTGGGACTCATGCATGCAATTACAAGTAATCCATAATATTTTGAAATCATATTTATTTCTGGCAAACAAATTTTTAAAAACTATTTCTAAATCTTTGATTGTCTTTCAATCATTCTGTCTCACCTGCTATCCTCTTCTGCTGCACCCATGATGTGTGCCACACCCTTTTGGGAACTACTGCACTATGTTAACACAATGTGAGTCCTTATTTTTATAAGTCTGAATATAATTTATATTTAATATACACACCAGCCAACATGTTTTTCAGCATGTCTATACTGTTTTGTTAAAGTTGCATGCTTGTCATTGTCACAATCGAGATAATTCATCATCAGAAACTAAAGACTGATAGTCAAAGGGCCACTATTCTGCAATCAATGTCAGTATATTTAGTTTGAATCTTTCTCTTAGACTGGTTTCCATCCAAGGTTAAAAGCTCACTTTGCCCTGCCCTGTTATTTTATCCATAGTTTGGAAAAGGGAAGCAATGGATTCATGCCTTTCCAGAAGGCATTAATACAGAAAGAATATAACAAACTCAGCTAGAATATGAATTTGGAGCTATGATTCCATTCTTTGTAACTGTGGCACGACCCTCACCTCTGACATCTAAATAACCTTTCTGATTGATTGATTTATTTTCTATAGCTTATCAACCCTTTGCAGGTTGTTTAAAATGTTTAAATTGTATGAATTTTTTTTGATGCGGGGAGATAATAACGGTTTAGTGATACAAATCTTAATAAATAACCTATAGCTGGGGAGGAGAAGAGGGGGATTCATACCTTTCCCAAGGGTATTTGTATGTAAGTGAATATAACAAACCCAACAGAAACTGGAACTCAGCTCTCTGATTAACAATTCCAAGACATTATTCATTACACCATCAGCACATCCAAGCTTACAGCACTTGGTAGTCCCAATGGGTCACCCACCTACATACTGACCAGGCTTGATGTTGCTTAACTTGGGTGATTGTATGGGATCCAGTGTTTCAATGTGATGTGGCTGTAATCCTAACATAACGTATCTTTTCTGAAAAATAAAAAATCTACGAACAGAAAAAAATAAGTTGTAATAAAAGTTGTCTTAAGATTTCAGTATAAACAACATTTTCTGCAAGATATCTATTTTGTTAAGTCCACTTGAATTTCCTACTCTAGACACATCTACATATACCTAACTATGAGAGAAACATTTTGATAATTTTCTAATGTTTACATTAATAATAATAATTTATTCAGAAAACTTACTCTTTTTTTACTTATTTAAAGGATTCAATACAGTTTTTTGAGAAATTTAATTAAATAGATTATTTTAACATTTAGATAAATCTTTAAAAACACTTTTTCAGCTCCACTCAACTAATTTGCAGTAATGGGAAATGGCAGATGACAACAATGGTTACTATGACTGCAGCAGGAAATAAGACTGTAACTCATGTTGCCAGGCCAAAAACTACAGAATTCTATAAAAAATCATTTTAAAGTTATTTATGTCTGCTTCTTAAAAAAAATTGTTTTTAGAAGCCAAGATTATATTTATTTTACATTTTCTTTATTTTTATTTTATGTGACACCATGTGACACAAAATGGAAGAAAAAGGGTTAAAACTGAAATATAACTTGGAACAAGATGAAAAGAGCTAAAGAATGGAACAACAGTCAGATTGAGATTTCTTTTAATTTTAAAAGAGTCTATTTTAAGCAGAGGCGGCTTGAAGAAGGTAACTTTGTTGGAAAGATACTACCACAGAGGTCATCTGGTAAAGCGGGGCTTAAAATTGATTGATCGCACTGCGTTAAAGTGGAAATTAAGAAAACAGCCCCTAGGAATCACCTGGGAAAGCAAGCTGAGTAAAGAGATAATATTTGATAATTTTTAAAGACAAGGCAGAATTAAAAAAACTTATTTATTTTGCATATCAAAAAGAGGAAATTGTAAACAAGCTGAGGAAAAAGAATTTCTTTATATAAGGACCCAACTGGGTTCTTAAAGTGCAATGACCCTAACAAGATGGGGAGATAAGCTGACCGGAGGAAACAGCTGATAAATTTCTGATTGTATAAACAACACCAGGCTGGGAAAAATTTGCTGACGAGAAATTAAAATGATAATTTTAATTAATGACCAGAAACTAAGCCATGCCATGAAATTTGAGAACCAGATTTGTCAAAAGGACAACAGAGGTAACATGTGTAGCTGAAATACCATGAAGGATGAAAGAATTGCCTACACTCATTGGGAGGTGTTGGTACAAGGCACAAATAAAACAAAGGAAGAAGTTATCAGGGTAGATCGATACCCCCTGACCACTCCCCATAGGAAAAGGCATCTCCCCAAATTTGGAGATATAATTAATTTTCCAGAGCCAGACAACAAAAGACTTGTAAGATAAGGAAAACATCGAGTACTCTAACCACATTGACCCCCATGACAGTTTTGGGTGAAAGTCAATATAAGCAAAACACTGAAGTAACCAAGAGAGTTCCAGAAATGCCAGTTCCAGAGTGAAGATGATGAGAAAGGACTACTCTGCCATATCCCACGTAACTTGCTGCCAGAGAGAACCTTTGAATTGAACCTTGTTCCAGAATTAGCTAAATTGAGTAAAGTCTCACGATAGAATGCAAAGTTGGAAGGGTTAATATTTCTGTACAAAGAATGATATAAACAACATAGAAATAGACCCTGAAGAAATTCCTATCTTTTCTTTATTTAGTCTACAAGAACGTTTCTTATTTTTCCTTTCTAACATAGCTCTGCTTGGAATGAACCAGGGCTACAATTGTTAATGACAACTTGATCTTTGCGAGCTCCATGATCAATCAACACAATGTGAGGCAAAGCAAGGCGCAGATCAGAATGACCAACTCCAATGGCAGCATTGAGCAGGGACCGACCAGTGAGAAAGAAGGGTTATATTTGTCCTAACTTTTGAATGAATTTTGACAAGGCAGATATAAATTATTACAATACAAACACAATGAATTAAAAATAAATCTTTATCAACAGAAACATTGCTTATATATGACAATTTAGTTTTTAATCATTTCACTCCTAGCAAGGCAATAAAGCCACTAATATGCAAGAGGTTGCTAAAAAAAATGTTAGAGAATATGAAAAAAATACTATTAAGGAGAAGGAATAATAAAAGAACAAGAATTAAGACAGTAGATAACAATTGACATTTAATTTAAATTTTTGAATATCAAAGTTGATTGCTTTCACTTGTCCCTAGGCCTCGTGAATTTAAACGTCCCACGAGGCTGGCATCCCGCTCCCACCCCTACACCATTGAAACTGTTACGTCTCTTCTACTCCAATATCTTCATGTCTCGCACATCTTGCCTATGGAACTCCCTTCCCTATTACTGTTTCCCTGACAAATACAATCTCCAACGGTTTAAGTGTAGCGTCAATCAACACCTCCAGTTGCCTTGATCTATCCACTTCCCTTCTCCACATCCTTTCATTTTTCATTCCTATCTGCTCTCGCTCCAAATCTTCTGTAACCCCCTTGCCTTGATTGACCCACAGTCTTTCTCTTTCTCCACATCCTCTCCTTTACCACTCCTATCTGCTCTTCCTCCAACCCTTCTTTAACCCCTTGCGTGATAGTGGCCTCCAGCCTTGTTTGGGGTGATACGCTTAAAAAAAAAAAAATAAGAAGCTGGAAGAGAGTTTCACAAGTGAAGAACTGCAAGAGAAGAAACTTAACATAGAACATATGAAGCTATTTCAATTGTAAAATGATGAGACTTTGCCACCAGTCTTGTATTACACTTAAATTCAGTCTTAGGTCTAGGTATCAAAGAGTAAAGTTCATCAGAACAATTACCATGAAAATAATTGTAGAAAAGCCACAGTGAAGCTACATTATGGTGGTGGGAAAGTGACTGATGGTGAGATGGCAAATTAGGACCAGTAATATTGCAGGTTCTTCTTTGGATTTCATCAATATATCACAGGAGCACCAGACCATATGTAGCAACAATATTCAAAGCATGGACAAACGGTAGACTTACACATATGTAAGATAAATTTTGGAGAGATATAGCAAAGAAAACAGATACTTACTTCATCAAACCAAGCGACAGCACGTCGCGTGTATCCTATGACAAAAAATGTGGTGAAAAAGAAAATTACTTACCAAAAAAAAGGACACATATTCCGCATGACATGCTAAAGACGGAATATTTAAATTAAAAAAAAAAAACAAGTCCGTCGCAGAAGTCACTATAAAAGTATTTTGATATGCAAAAATTGGGCGTCCTCTCCCAGTTGCTGGCAAATGGCAAAAATGCTTGGCCAATAAAAGTAGTTGGTCTTCTTGAATCGGAGACCAATTCATGTATTTTGGCTACCGTGTTTGTTGGAGAGTGAGTTATTTTTCTGACTGGTTGTGTGCATTGTGAGAGTTTGAACTTAGTGATTTATTCTCTGCGTTGTGGAAGTAATCTGTGACAAATAATTCCTTTGCAATCCCAAATCACTTACAAGAGAAAAATTATCTAGGATGACACAGCGAACCAACTTTCATAGCAGTAGAATTTGAATTGAAAATAAATAACCCTAATGAAGTATTTATTATCAATGTGGTATAATGGTTAACATACACATTTTGCTGGATCAGTTACAACTAAGTAACAAGTTTGATTCTCACTGGGAGTTTCTAACTTGCAGCCTTGTGCCACGTCTCAGCTATGCTTAGGAAATCTTTAGCAATGCTAGCTGTTTTGTTCTACTTATCTAAGGTGGGGGACACACAGACATATTTTAGCTTTATGCAAAGTTATAAAAAAATTGTTCTAATGAAACAAAAGCAGCCATATATTCTAATTGGCTGTTTATAGGGATGTACAATTAAGACAAACTATTGTATCTGGCGAGAAGTCAAGTTCTCGCGGTTTCTAAATAATCAAATTTATATAGAAACCAGAAGAAATTTCCTTCCAACCAAATATATGGCTTTTTTTTTCTGCTGATAAGTAACCAAAACTGTTGTAATTTAACAAAGTCACATTGTGTTTTATATTATTGAAAAGATACTTTATTTTGCTACCAAGAGAAAAGTTTCAGCAGGTGTCTCAATAATGTACATAGTTCTACATCCATCTCTTTGCGTATGCTTATATATATTCATCATGTATGTTGAAAACAGAAACAGTCATTTATATAGCACAGTGGTAGAACATTGAACAGAGGATGGAATGTTTGAAAGAATCATTGGAGGAATCCGGTTAGTGATGTTTAAATATAAAGTGATTTAAGAAAATGAAATGGATTTAAAATCAGTTTCTAATGTTGGATGTGATTCATGGAATGAAATACTACAGAAATCTGAATCAGATGCCCATCAAGAACCTTTGACCTAAGAAGAGTTGATCTGTGGTGACCTTAATATGTACTGAGTTAACCCTTACAGATGTTAAAGTAAGCTTTGTGCTTTGTGTCTGAAATAAATAGCAAGAAAGAGATTCATACTACAGAAAATCATGTCTGTGGTGGTCATGATACCAAAGGTCATAAATCAGTCTCACAAGTCCCACATCAGACAATGCCGAGGCGTAAATCAAAATGATCAAAAATCCACATCACAACTTTCCCCTTGCTTTCTTATTTCTCCTTTCTTTATTTTTTAATCTTCATAATCAAATTTATAGTAAAAAACAAAGTGGTGCTTACAATTCAGTTGATGCTAATTTCTTTATTTGTATAAAAAGCTACTTAGAAGATAAAATTATAGTTGTTTGCTATGTACAGCCACCTTCCTCACCCGCAAAGAGTTAATCTACCAGCCTGTTGTCCAAAGTCGGATTCTTTCATTGGAATAAGAAAGTGAATGGTCAAGAATGGCAGATAAAAGAAAAACAACTGCCATATTGCCAATTACCATATAGTCGACCCAATCTTGTTTTTCCTTTTTGACACATAACAAAGAGGATGCAAATTCTGTTTTTGAGGTAAGACTTGGTCTTCTCTTCGCTGCCATAGTACCATGTCAAAATGTAAAAAGAGGTACGTCCCTTGAAGTCTGACATATATGTTTTCATAGCCACCAAGTGCAGAATCAGGCCTCAAAGTATGTCAGTGAGTGCACTAACACAAACAGGAAGTGAATGCAGTGGAACTTCAGATATGCACAAACAAAACAACTGAATGAAACAAAGTTATATAAATGCCCTACCCATGAGGAGAAGTCAGAGAGTTCCTTGCATCCTTGCAAGAAAAAGATGGAATGTTTGAAGAAAGTCTCTGAAACCACATACCCTCCATGGCCAACATATATTTGAAAGTGTCCAGAAATGAATCAACAATTATTTTACAAACAAAAAATTTAGTCTCATATCTTTATCTGATGTTATTAATGTAACATTATCTTGAATACCCTCTTTTCTCTACCAGTCAGTCTTGTATTTTGTTTTCTTTTAATTTTTTTGTCTCAATGCACGAAGTAGGGGGGGACAAAGTGGACAACACTAATTTATTCAATGTAGTCCCCCCCACAATAAAAACATTACAAAAAATAACAAAGATGAGGATACTCATCTAAAATAAGAGTTGAGGGAGTGATAAACTGAATCAACTTGAATTTCATGTTCTAAGCAGGTTTTTATACAAATAAAGAAATTAACATTGACAGAATTGTAAGCACCACTTTTTTTAGTATGAATTTTATTACGAAGATTAAAAAAGGTGAAAATAAGAAACCAAGAGAAAATTCTTTTGTTACTTGAGAAAAATCAGATCCATCATCAAACAAACAGAAATTATTTTTGCACAATTTCAAACTTTTCTCTGTATAGAACAGGGAAATCTCTTTTAAGCAAATCTTTACAGACTTCAGAAGTAGATATTTAGGTACCGAACATTTTAATGTATTTTATTCTATTTTCACAAGCACCACATTGATGAGATCGATTAAGTTGAAAGGAACCGTTTTCCATACTTTTGAAATTATCTTTAAGTTTGCCACATGGCTTTTAGGAAAGAAGCTAAAACCTTACAAACAAGCTTTTTGGGTTTTTTTTATTCTGTATATACCTTGTCATCAAAAAACGTTTTGTTTAGTCGTAACTATTATTCAAAGCTTTTCAAATATACTGAAGATAATGAATATTCCATGGATGGAGTGAGTAAGCAACAAGAAAGTCTTAAAGAAAATGGCAACAGAAAAAACACTTACCCTCAGAATCAGGAAAAGACATTTGAAGACATGGAAAAAGAGGACTTAGGAAAGTATAACAATCACAAGATATATTAAGGGCAAGAAAGATAGGTGAAGACAGCGAGTCACTTACCTGGCAACTTTGTATGAATGGGTGTTGAAAAAGAGGCAAGAGCTAAGACAAGGAAGAAAAACTGCTTAGAGTCACAAGGTATGGGAAGTTGTGGAGAGCCATGACCACCTATCCCTGCATGGCAAATGATGTGCTAGTTCCTCACTAATCTTAAAAACGCTTTCAGGTCAGTCTTCAAAGACGTAAGTTTCCCATTATTATTTCACTTCTCAGCTTCATCACACAATCCTGTAACCCCTGAGGGCCATAGGGGTACCACATGTATTGCAGACATAGCAGTGGAGAGTCTTGGGTAAGCTATCATGACTGAGCACAATTAACTACAGGCTTGTAGCTTAATAAACATTGTCATAACAAAAGGCATGACCAGTACAAGGGAGATAGTGTACAAAAAAAGTCACATTTCAGACAAAATTTACAAAATACACTTGGCCCACTCTCATGTATACACACAACCATTAACAAAAGAAGTAAACCAGAAACACACATAAAGTCTCATTAGATGATAGGAACCTCTATAGCAACATCCCACATGATAATGGAATCGAGGCTATTAAGGAAATTTATGGAAATTTCATTATAGAAAGCCTTGAATTTATCTTAGAAAATTATTTTCTGTTCAACAAAACACCATACCAAAAATCAGGAACAGCCATGGGGTCAATGGTTGCACCAACATATGCCAACTTAGTCATGGGATAACATGAACTAAAAATTTATGAAAAAAACCTCAGAAATGATGGGAATGACTTCAGCTGCTATATAAAAGAAAACTGGAAAGTTATCTAGATGACTGTTTCATTCTGTGGAATGAAAATCTTGATGAATTAAAGACATTTCAAGCATTCATTAATAATATAAATCCTAGGATCCAATTTACTATGAACTACAGCAACAGAAAATTTCCTTTTTTTAGACATATTAGTAACAAAAAGAAACATAAAACTAGAAACTGATTATGTTTCAAACCTACCAACTCCTGACAGTATCTCCTTTTTACATCTTCGCACCTGAAACAAACTCCTACCAACATTCCACTCGACTGAGCCAAGTGAATCTGTACAACAGTCTCAAACAACAAGAGACCACAGACTGGAAGAGATGGGAAAAAATACTCGACAAGAGAAAATACCCTTGGAATTCAATAAATAATGGCATTAAAAAAGCAAGATAAATTAATATCCACGTACTCCAAGAAACAAGAGGGAAAAAAGATCATAAAATATATCTCAATGTTCAACCCAAATGACGCAGAAATCTAAACACACATACAACTAAACCTAACTAACCTACTAAAGAACAAAAAATGCAAAAACATTTTACAAAAATGCCTGATCATAAAAAGTAAATAACAACCAAAGTCATTAAAAAAGATACTGACAAGTGCAAACCACAATTAAAGAGACTCAGGTGAAAAGATGCAACCGACCCCACTGCAGATTATGAAGCTACCTATTAGAAGGCCACAAATTTCAATTCAAAGATGGACCCAAATTAAAAATTAAAAATAACTTCTCATGCAACTCAGAGAACTTAATATATATATATATATATATATATATATATATATATATATATATATATCCTTGTTGATCAGGATATTTTTAAAGCATAAATTTAATTTGGCCCGATCCCAACCGATTTGTTAAACTGACAATTCTGTCTTCTTGATAATCTAATTCATTTCTCTTTCTATGTATATCTAATGCTAAACACTTGGAGTTAATAGAATCATATTAACATTAAAAATCATTCATTTATTGAAATCTGCCAAAAAAAAAATCTATGGGAAGTTATGAGAGAAATAATAAGATTCACAAATAGAATGGAAAACATGCAACAGGGTGTCAATGAAAAGAAAAGTTTATAAAAATTTAATTTAGATTATAAACTTTAGAAACCATTTTTGTTGTTTTCTTGGAGTGTTCTTGATAATTGGCAATTTTATGTCAAAAATATTTTCAAGTCTTGTACTAGGTAAAAAAAAAAGAAGACATTTTAAAAAAAACAACATATATCTCCAATTTTTTGTTTTAACAACATATTTACAATTTCATTCCACAATCTTCAGTCATTTTCTAGACAACTTCATAATTCCAACCTCCCAGCACCTTTTAACTTTCTCAGTAAAAAAAACTGCTCTTGATGCCTTTTGTCGTCTTCTCAAGAGCTGAAACATTTTTCATTAACACAATTCAGTAAAGACCAAAATAATTGCTAACGCAAAGGCACAATATGTTTTCAGCCCAGCCAAAATATAAACCTGACTCTGCACTTGTTTTGTTCTTCTGTCATTCCTTGTCCCGGCGCTACCAAAAAATGCAACATTCTTGGTGTTGTCACTTGGTAGTTTGTGATTTTCACTGCCATCTCATGTTAACATCAGCAAAATGGGAGGTAATCAGATTTTACAAGCATTCCACCCAGTGGTTGTTATGATTCTGCTGAGATTTCAAGCATGAAACATCTGGGATCATGATAATTTCTTTGTCTCTACTGAAAATTGATTTCACAGCACAAAGCAACAAATTTGGTTAATAACAAAGAACAGGTTTGAAGAAAAGAAATTCAAGAAAAGAATTATTATTCTTTCTATGTAGCCTGGTTGACAGTCTTTCAACAGAAAAATTATTCTAATAGAAATTCATAATAATTTGAGAGGCCTTGCTCCTGGCACTGTATTCTTGTCTACCTGGGCTTGTGTCTGTAGGTTTGTTAGCAAGCAGCAGCAAGGCGGAAGGAAAAAGTTTATGAATGTACTTATCTTGTCATCTTTTGTTTGGTCCTCTCTGTCTCTGGTTGTCTTTTGTCTGTCTTGCTTATTTAAGGACATTTGCACACTTTTGGCACTGATTTATTGCAAGTTTTTTTTGATAAGATATTCATGATCTTCCTTTGTTCAGTAACATGTAGAATGTTAGAATGTGGCCAGACCAAACCTGTGCTCTGAATTTTGATAACAATATGAGGAGTTGGTGATTATAATAACACTTTGTATAAACACAGCAAAAAGTCCTCTTTGGGATTTGGAAAATTTTAGAAGACCATAAATAGTGGACATAGACAACTGGGTAGGTTGGGGAAGACAGTCTTATTAAATCTTAATGAATTCTACTTGGATTATTTCAGGTTCAAATCTTCCTAGAGACTTCTCCAAATTCATTTTATAGCTTCTAATTATTATTTTTAATCAGTAATTTCTTTCCTTATTCTCCTCAATGCTTAATTAGTTTCCATGCGTTTTTTTTCACAGTTTAATCTTATTTATTTTCTGCATGAAATTGTCATTAGCCATTCTCATGCAGTAAATCATTGAACCAATATCCCTAGACTGTTACAAAGAAAGAAATATGCAAGGTAACATAGTATTGAAGGGAAATTAGTATCATATCTGAACTAGTTTCTCGCTCTTTTCATTAATTGCTTGCCTTCAGTTGGTCTAAGTGGTAATAGAACCTATTTATATCAAATATTTGGTTATTTTGTATATGTTGGTTAGCTTCAGTGTCATATATTATAAGATTAATGCCTATGAACCTACCTCGGCTTGGAGCATCATTCAACAAAAAAGTCTCCGACATTAAACTTCACAAGCCACTTTTGACATGTATGTTCATTCACAGAACCTTCTCCCTAATCTGTATGAATTGTTTTTACATATTTTAATAACATTTTCACTCATCTTAAAATTAAGAAAGAAAAAGAAAAAAAAGCAATATATTCAAAAAATGCACTTATATGACAGCTGTTCACATAGACACACACAAAAAAAATCTTTTTTTAATAAAATTAGTTACAATAGTATACTCCTAATGCTATCTAAGGATAAAAAATGTTTGGTCAACCTAATACTATTCAAGTAATGATTGAGCATTAATTTTTAGAAGACAAAATGCATGGTTGTAAGCAAAATGGACAGTCCACAATATAAATTATGCATTGAGGATGGCAAAATTAATTAGATGCAGAAATTAAAATATTTTGGTAGCATAACAAATGTTAAAAAGTATGAAACGCCAATTTAAAGGCCTATAAGAAAAGTGAAAGACGGTGTCCAGAAAGGTACAAAAGGGAACAAAAAAACCCCCCAAAATATCCTTCAATGTCTGTCATTCCATGGCAATGAATGTTGAACAATTTCATCACAAATAAAGACTTTAAATGATGGAGATATGGTTTTTATGAATTAATGTACAGAACATATGAAAAATGGGTATATGTTCAAAGGAGAATAGTAACTGGGTAACAATCAGAAAGAGTAAAAATTTTTGAAGAATGAGTGCTTGGAAAATTTGTCTCTCACAAGGTGCATCAAAAGTAAAGGAAACAAAAATAAGCCGCACATAACCAACTTGACAAGTTTAAGCCACTGGATCGGGGAGACACAAGTATCACAAAAACAAAGGTTATGAAGGAGAAAGCAATGCTGAAATCAACAACAGCAACAAAAAAGAAACATAGTAAGGAAGTTGTGTAGAGCCATAACCCACATTTCTTTCTTTCTTTTTTTTTTGGTGGAACTGGAAGCAAAATATTTTTTCCTCAATTTTTCTGTGAAAAATCCAAGTAATCAGTGGTGTTAAAATTTATTTAATATCATTTGTAAGAAATAAAAATTATTTTCCAATTTAAACTATGATTAAATTATTTTCTTATATTTATATTCTATCAAATTAAGGAGCCCTACCCTATTTTAGACATACATGCCATTTTATTGAAATTTGCACAAAGTCATGAGTTTCCAATGATTTTAAAGTTATTTGATAAGGCTCAAGATCCATATCCTATCAAATACAGACGGAACAGAGCAGGTGATTGGCATCACTTTTCTCTTGATTTAATCAATGAAAAAAGAAAGAAAAAAAAAAACAGTTTCAAATTGTGTTATTTTATTTATTTAACGTCACTCACTCAAATTGGAAGCTATGAAAGTGATCAGCATATTGAATTTCCGCACATAATTCAAGATTCGTAAAATGAAACTTCATTTGACATTCATTCCAACAAATATTCTCTTTGTGTACAGATTTACAGCCATATCACGTTGAAACAGATTCTCCTATGATCACCAAACTTAAGCAACATCAAGCCTGGTCAGTACCTATATGGGTGACTGCTTAGGAACACCAGGAGCTGTAAGCTTGGATGTGCAGGTGGTGTAATGGATAGCAGCTCAAAATTTGGAGCCAGAGTTTGAATTTCAGTTGGGTTTGTTATACTCACATATGAACAAATACCCTTGGGAAAGGTATGAATCCACCTCATCTCCCCTTAGCTATGGGTTAATTAATAGGACTTGTATCAGAAAATCATTATCTCCAAAAAATTCTTTTGATCTAAAAGTATTTTTCTGGCTTTAAAAAACGTGCAGAAGGTTGATAAGCCATAAAAAACAAATCAATCTTTGTGTACAAGCTGAGCTCATGTATTCCATTCATTTTTATTATCATATGTAAAAGTCAAATTAATTTTTGGTCACAATATCAGTTCGTTTGCTGTGACATTGGGTTCGAGAGTGGAAAGAGTGGTGATCAAAATGAAAAAAATGAATACTTTCATTTTGGCAGAATCACACACACTTATTTTTAAGGTGTAAACTTACAAATTTAACTATAAATGAATGATTCTGTAGGTGTACCTCATATTGTGATAAAATATAAGCATGTAAGCAATCATGGTATGGAAAACAGATGTATTTAAAATATAAAGTTAAAAAGCATGAAAAAAATTACAAATGTTTGTTTTTTTTGGTAGTTAACAGAGACCATGTTATCCCAGTACACCGCAGCACACTGACGATTATTTATCAGCAAGTGTAAACCCAGATGCAACAGACATGCAAATTGTCAATTATTTTTACGTGCTTTTTCTCTTGCCTTTTAACTTCATATTTTAAATACATCCATTTTTCACGCCATAATTAAATTCTGCAAAATTTTTATGCATGCGATTATACATTTTTAGTAAAACTCACATCTATGACACAAAACTATGTCCAGAAGGATTATGTTGGATTTCTTTGATAATACTTTTTATGGCATGTCTCTTTAGGGCAAAGCTGATCATAGATCACCACAGATTCACCCCCTCTCCCACTTTTTAAAAACAAATATCTGAACTGCCATGCTTTCTTAGGAAAGATAATAGGGTGTAGTTCTCTGTTGTCTTCTGCATAATTTGGAATTCAGAGTTTTCCTATCCTTAGATTGGTTCCCCCCAAAGCTAGAGAGCCCAGTCTACCGTGTTATTTAACCCATAATTGGGGGGAGATAAGAAATGGACTCATGCTTTAACCAAGGGCATTTGTGTGAAAATGAATGCAATAAATTAGGCTTATGAACTCTATTCATTGATTCCACTTTCTATGACAATAACTGCTACACAACCTGCGGCTCCCTACTTTCTCATTTATTCTATCAAGTCTAACGAGACTTTTCAAACTATGACACATAGAATTCCTCCACAAATTTGGCCTTATAATGATTCAGGATGCTCATCTGGTTTGGATCATTTTCTGTTTTGCTAATCTAATTGAGGTGGTCATTTATTATTCATTTTCAAAAAGAGACAAAATTCATTATCAGTCTCTATTTTAAGGGCAGTTTTATTCAGAATCCTCCTTGCATCTGGTTCAATCAAATACTCTTAATTTAGGTCATAAGTAATTTGTTTTTGCAAACCATTTGTATTGTTCTGTTTCTTAAATATAACATATCAGGTGATGAAAAATTGGTCCCATATGTCAACGGCAATGGATTGATAAGGATAAATCTCCCCAAGCTGAGCTCCATAGTAAAAAAAGGGTAATGTTGTGTATCTGGTGGAATTACATTGGTTTTATTCATCAAGAGTTTTAAAAATATATTGAAACACTAAATGCACATTTATAAGTCCAGCAGCTGCAATGTGTCCATAACAGTTTGGTCAAAATTCACCCTGTGCCTGTCAGTAGGAAAAATGTTTTCCTCCATAACAATGAATGCAAGGTCAGACAGCAATTATAAGAAAAGAAAAAAATGTTGAATTTGGATGCTTTTTTCCTACCCTACCCCAACCCTATTCACCTGTCTTTGCCCCAATCAGTTATTACTGTTTCCCAATTGTTGCAAAATGCTTTGACAGGGAAAAACTTTCTCCAAACAAAACCAGATTCATGATTTTGTCAAAAACATTTTCAAATCAAAAACTGTGGAATTTGACTCAAAAGCTACGAAAGAGTTGCCTGATAAGTGGCAACAACTCTTTGCACACCATGAGGAATTTATAATTGAATAAAACATAATTGTATATTATTTTTAAAAAAAATAAAGTTGATAGACAAAAACAGAAATTATTTATGACTAAACCTAATATAAGACACAATATTACTTCATATATTTTGTAATCATGCAGCCTGAAATAATTTCTTAGTAATGAGATATTATGTTCTAACAATAACAGGGAACATAATTCAACACCAATAAGCAAACTACCTGGAATTACCATAAAAACCAAAATATTTAATGAGTAGATAGTGAGATCAGGTAGCTGATACATTTCTTTTTCAGTTTTTTTTTTTTTTTTTAAATATTTTTCTTGTTAATGAGTAGAATTTTTATAATTGTTGTTATAACATTTCGGCTGTTTTGCCTCCGGCCTTCATCAGGTGCTTTGATATGGATCACCTTCATTTTGAACTGAATTATGAGTTCAATCCCTGGGTGGGGAAGTGTGTACTTGGACTCAGTGGAAATAGGGCAAGCAATATTCTTAGACATGGGCAGTGGAACAATAACAATTTACCCCTGTAGAGCAATAAAGGGTTCAGTTTGAAATTCTCTGTAGGTTACCCAGGTCAATATACACCTGATGAAGGTCAGAGGACACAAAGGATGAAACATTAAGATAATAACAACAAAGATGAGGCATGCAATTAATGTAAATAATGATAATTCCTCATCCCAAAAATTCAAACAGAAATTAATGAATCCTTCTTAGATATGAAGATAATTATTTTTATCATGTCTGGTTAAAACTAAGTAAAAAAACATCTTACCAAAAAGAAAAAAAAAATGTTTTTCATTAACATTCATCCAAGATATAAAATTATAATTTTTTTGAATGATAATATTGATCAAAACAAAAAAAAAAAAAAAAAGTGACAAGCATATAAAAATTTTTTTAAACCTCTATTCCTGGTGAACTATTCAAAAACTGTTCAATTTTAAATTAATGACATGGTAAAAAAAAGTTTGTAAGGATGTTGTTTTGTTGGGATTGTTTTCACAATTTTTACAAATTTGTTTTCAAATAAAGATAAAATACCGATTGAATCTATAGCACAGGTTACATAAAAATTTGAATGAGCTAACTGTAAAGTTAATAATATTGGTCAGACTTCTTGTCATCTCCACCAATATGCAATGGAATATCTGCTTGCGGATAAAAAAAAAACATCAAATTTCAGATATTTTTCAAATAATGATCTGTGTAAATAAAAATCTAATTATGACTATTTCTCTATCATCGAAGGGGCAGACACACCATACAAAGTGGCTATTAAAGAAGGATTCTAGATTGCTAAAAGGGATGCTTATTTAAATAAACAAGTTAAATCATATATGATTGTCTTGAGGATATAAAATAATTTTGTAGAATTTTACAAAATGTATATCATGAAAACCCATCCTTTTTTTTCTTTTTCTCTTTCAAATATTTAACTTTCGTCCCCACAAAAAACTAATGTGTCAAAAGGATGGTCATTCTCTTGACACTGCTATTACAATGTACACTTTTGAGTCAATCGGTAATGTTTATTCCCAAGATTATACAAATATGTGAACCAAGTACAATGCGATATTTATTATTTACCTTTTATAAATATTTATTTACTGTTTTATAAAGAAATAAGTCTGAATATACAAAATTATCAAAATATGTAAACCAATATCTATTACTTACCATTTTATAACTTTAAAAGCAAGACCTTTTTGTGGATGAGAACAGCTACTTTGTGAAGGAAACTCCTGAGAGGATAATTCCCTGATCATTACAATCTTAAACTCTTCAAGTTCGGGGTCAATTGTTATCTATCCTACATATCCTCATAATCTGCACTTACGTCCCCCTCTTACATCCATACAACAACCGCACTTGTTAACTCTTTACCTTGAGTGGCTCCTGGACCTTGTATTTGGTGAAAAGTGATCAGGTTTAAATAATAAATAGCCTATTATGTATCTTATTCCTTCAAGACAATGGCAATCATGAGCCTCCACAACTTCCCTAGCTCTAAACAATATTTATCTCTTGACTATCCCTTCTAGCTCCTTTTCTCTCAAATGAAACTGATGTTTGTTGTGACAAAGCCAAAGATGAAAGCAACACAGAATTGGATATTGGAGGTATGTCACTTGCTTCATGTATTTTCTGCTTATAATAATTTCCAGATGTACTTTTCCCAGTAGATTTGAAACGATTCAGAATACACTGAGCTGTAGATTTACAAATTCTTCCACATTCATTCATTGCAATCAATGTTGAGGGAACTTGGAAGAAAGCAGTTCATTGTGAAATCTAAAAATTTGTCAATGTTCCCTTATTTCACTGTCTTCGAAAGCAGTCTTTCAGACAATTTGATTTGTTTTATTGCCATTCTCTTTTGTCAAGATTTTTGGTGAGATGATCCAGTTCAGTCAGCCTAATGCAGTGATCGGGGGTTTACAAAGAACTGTTAACATCTACTGTCCCTTTTTGGATAGATTAGTGTAGCTTTGTCTTGTTTGGCTTCTTTTATATGCTATGCCCCCCCCCCCCCCAGGATAGGGACAATCAGTACTTGGCATAAATTCCTTTCCTTTGCAACTCTAAGCAATATTTGTCCCCTTACTATCGCTCCCAGTCACTATTCTGCTATCCTTTTACTTGAAAAGCTATGTTACTGCTTGTTTCCCCTGTTTCTCTTACTTTCAATATGTCCTGTGGGTATAAAATTCTTCTAGCCTTCATTTCTCATTATGTGTCCCAGAAATTTCAACTGTCTTTCGGATTCTAAGTACAAGCACCCTATTTTGTTTCCATTTTCATTAAAACTTCCTTGTTGCTCTCATGTTTCATCTATGGTATTCTCAAGTATTACCAAGTGCAACAAAAAAAGAAGCTGTGGAGCTTCTTTTTTGTTGCACTTGGTAATACTTGATTTTTTTTATTACTCCCCTTTGTCATTATAGTACCTTTTTCTCCCTCTCTCTATGTGCCATGAACCTTAAAGACATGCAGGATCATGGCTCTCCACAGTTTCCTTTCTTTTATTGCACTTGGTTATACTTTCTACTTATGACGACACAGGGCCATTATTTTGATAGGACCACCAATCATATTGGGTGCTTTGGGGGGGGATGCTTTCCTTACTCCCTGTCAAGGCGTACGACACAAGACCATTGGTCAAGCATTATTATAGGCTGGCCAATCAGAGTAGTGCAATTAAAGTTTGCAACCCCATAAAAAACAATTGCCAAAAGAGCAGAGAAATAAGACTGAACTGGTCTTGTTGCTAGTAGACCAACACTCCCTGCCAGATGACCGTGGTGCCTCAATCCTGCACCATTTTTTTAAATTCCTTCAATCAGCTGGCTTCATTTAAATAAATGAACGCCTCTGGGCTGTTTAGCCATAACTGCAACTGCCAGTCAACCTCTTCCTCCCGGCTTAAGAATTCGTAATGTGGGGGAAAATTCTACAAATCCCTTTTGTTTATGTATTATCTTAATTATGGTAACATAATTAAAAGTTTGTTATTTTTACACTGCTTAATGAGTGTTGTTGAAGTTAATTAAATTTCAAGCAGAACCAGGATAGAAAGGAGTCAAGCCTGATCTTTGACACTTTTTCATCGGTATTCTTGCATATACTGAAACACAACGTGGGGGACAGGATTGGTGCAGAACAAGCTTGCTGGAGACGGACCAACAGACACAGACCAGAGTAAGCATGGCATTTAGTGAAGCACACAGCAACGGGGGGGGGGGGGTCATAGACTTAATGACCCGTCTTTGTTATTGGGATACTTTTCCCTCTTTCCATTTGTATAAATTTGACAGGTAAGTTCTCTCTCTGTGTTATGTCTCTTCAGGATGTAAGTGATACTCACTCTCCCCCTCATTGCTTTCAGTAATACTGGTTCTTTATTACTTCTCCATTTTTGTGGTTACTCCATCCATTTGCTCAAAATGTTTTTTGGAGGTTTTCTCTCGATATATATATATATATGAAGAAATATAGTCTTAAACTTTGCTATATTTATGGGATAAAGTGCTCAATATCAGAGATAGAGTGTGTATATTTATATATATATATATATATATACATGTCCATTCATGACATGTCTGATCATGGCTCACCATGGTTTTCCTGTCCCTTGTTGCTTTCAGTAATATTTGTTCCTTTATTACTTCTCTTTGATAGAGGAACAAGTGTCACAAAGACAACCTTGTCAAGTATATTTTTCTATGTATCATATAACGTCAGGACATGGGTGATTATGGCTCTCCACAGTTTCCAGTCTTTTGTTTCTATTAGTAATATTTGCTCATTGCACTTCTGCCTTTATGGTACTTGTTCCTTCATTCATTTGCTCAAATTTGTTAGATAGGTTACTCACTGTTTTTCTCAGCTTTTCTTATCTTCAATATGCCCAGTAAATGTTAAAATTCTCCAAGCCTTCTTTCCTCGTTATATTTTTATAAAGTTTCAGCCATTTCCGAATTTTTAGCAACAATTTCATTATAGTTCCTCTTCTTCTTGAAACTTTCTTCATTTATCACATGCTCTTTTGGTGATATTCTTTTACATTCACAGAGAGAACCACATTTCTCTTGCTTCAAGCCTTTTCTTTCTTTTGGGAAGAGTTTCTGAAACTATCTTCTGCTATGTGCCTCTGAATTTCTGCCATCATGCTTTTTGTCATCACACATAAGTGATTTTTCTCTACATGCTTGATTTTGACATGCCCAACATGTAACTCAAATTCTATGATGTCTCTTTTGCTCACAACCATGCATTTAATCTTCTTACAATTATTAAAAGGGGAAAGACAAAAAAAAACAACAGATGAGGTCAAGCTAAATTAATAAATGAAAAAAAAAAAAATCATTGTAGCTTCATAAAAAAATATTTTCTTGAAGCATTTTTTTTAATGCTGTAAAAACATGCTGACTCAATCTTGTTTTCTGTAATAAACTAAGTATATATATATATATATATATATATATATATATATATATATATATATATATATATATATTTTTTTTTAAGCGTATCACCCCAAGCAAGGCTGGAGGCCACTAGCACGCAAGGGGTTACAGAAGGTTTGGAGGAAGAGCAGATAGGAGTGGTAAAGGAGAGGGTGTGGAGAAAGACAGTGGATCGATCAAGGCAAGGGGGTTACAGAAGATTTGGAGCGAGAGCAGATAGGAATGAAAGGTGAAAGGATGTGGAGAAGGAAAGTGGATAGATCAAGGCAACTGGAGATGTCGATTGATGTTACACTTAAATAGTTGGAGATTGTATTTGTCAGGGAAACAGGAATAGGGAAGGGAGTTCCACAGGCGAGATGTGCGAAACATGAAGCTATTGGAGTAGAAGATACGTCTACATCTAACAGTTTCAACGGTGAAGGGGTGGGAACGGGATGCCAGCCTCGTAGGACGTTTAAATTCATGAGGCCTAGGGACCAGCGAAAGCAGCTCCTCGGAGCAATTACCGTGAAAGTATTTGTAAAAAAGACAGAGCGAGGCAATGTCGCGTCTGTGAGAGAGCGACTGCAGATGAGATGACAGATCAAGATCTTATCAAGAACCCTGAGGCAAACAGCAGGGGCTCCAGACCATGGGGACAAATATAACTAATAAATCACTTCCTAAATATTCTACCAAATTTTACTAAAATTTTGAATTTAATGTATTTTTACATGATTTTTTTACTCAATTTGATTAATTTTAGACAAGTGTACAGCAAAAGAATAAAAACATCATATCGCATTGTTTACGGATTTCAAACTTTTTTTAAATTTATCTTCTCTGAATAAACCAGAGTTATATTTGTTCTATCTTGCCTATGTATTTTTGTGACATTTGAAAGAATCAGTACATATGCTTGGGTGCCTACTGGGACCTCAAATGAAGTCTGTTATAAGAAAAGGGTTATGCTATTATCATGACCAAATGGACCATGAATTTTCACCTATTGCAATGAACGGATGTTGTCTCAGAGAGGCCCTATACCTTGAGCGCCCATTTGGGACCTCAAATAAAACTCACACATACAATCCAGATACTCAAATAAATGGTTGCTTTCCTGTACTGCTTCAGTAAGTACTGAACTTCTGCTAAGGCTCTATCATTACAAGAGTGAGATCAAGCCAGAAATGAAGTACTACTGCTATATACGTGTAGGAGCTGTCCAGTCTTGATAGAGTACAAAAGCATCTTCTTGTCCTTGTGGGTGATAAATTATTTTCCACCTTACAATCCCTTTTTTCTCGCAGACAGAATATCACAAGTCTCACTCTGCTTTATTGCTATTTCCATGGAAAGTGTTCAGATGAACTACATATTTTAGTTCCACCAGTTCTAAGCTTCACAGCTAAGACCCACCATACCACTCAGATTATAGCAAACCACCCTCATACCTTTCACATTCTATGGGTGAGATCTAAGTTCCATTTGAGCAGCTTCTTCCCACGAAACGCTGCTCTGTGGAACCAAGCCCACCAAAAAATGTTTCCTCAATCACTACAATCTTCAAGCCTAGTTAAACATCATCTTCCCCACATATCTTCCTAAACTGTACCTGTGACTGTAACCCTCTACCATAAGGGACTTTTGTAAAAAATTTAAAAAAGAAGCAAAAATGTACAAAATATGAAAATGTCAGTTTTTTGCGAAGAACTAAAAAAATTTAACTTTATAACTATGCCTTCTTGAAAAAATAAAATCAAGAAAGAAATCCTTTCATGTGCAGTATGATAAAATACAGAAGCCAAGAGTTGAAAACATGTCATTGTCCGTTGGTCTTTACCTTAAGCTGAAACTGACTTAGAGAATAAGATCAATATGGCTGACCTTAAACATCACCTCAATCAATCATATCACAAGCTGAGTATCCTTTTCTATTTGAATGGCATTGTGTGGCACTTAAACCTTTGGAACCTTACAAAGTCAGAATGTTAACCTCAATGGAGAAATGCTTTGATTAGAAAAGCTAATTTCTCCATTTGATCATCAATCAGCATTAATCCTAAGAACTCGAGTCAAATTATTGCCAATTCAGAGAAAATTAAGTGCTGACTTGACAAATAATAGCTAATTTTAAGTCAATGAATTACAGCAATCACAAGAAAATCTAGGAACATGTTAGGAATAACTAAATTTACTGTTTTGTAATGAAAAACTAAATTTCAGAACCATATTTTTCAATGACTTATGAGGGACATTGCAGAGGTTTTGAGGCAGTTATCACTGTCCTAGATCATTGTAATTTTAGTATATCATTACTTTATATCTAATAAACCAACATGCCAATTTTTGTTATTCCAAATTGAAGGAGATGGATGTAATAGCACATTGAACACACCCTACTCAATCCTGTTTGTCACAGCTGACTAGTTTGCAGAAAGCAGTTGGGATGTGAAAACAATTTGAAAGCTTGCTATGCAATAAAGTTTTTATGTTGACAGAGACAGGCACCAAAACTCCCTCATCCTCCCTACAGTCCAGACCTTGCTCCCTGTGACTTTTGGTTGTTCCTCAAGCTGAAAGAGAACTTTAAGGGCAGTTGTTTTGAAGGCATTGAGAAAATGAAGGAGGTTGTAACAAGGGTCCTGGATACCTTCACTTTAGTTGACTTCCATCGGGCCTTCACAAAGTGGCTAGAGTGTTGCAATAAGGACATTGAAGTCAGAGGATCCGACTTTGAAGGAAATTAGAGTTTTGTACTTGATTGAAATTAATAAATATCTCTCCTGAAAAAAATTTAAAAACTTCTGGAATGCATCTTTTAAGCCATTATTTTCTGCTATCCCATAATATATTTTATGTTTGTAGACACAAAATATACCAACTACTATGGTTGAGAAGGCTAGTAGATTAAACGGCAGATTTGGTTAGGTTCATCCTGCAAAAATTTAAGAGATTTAGACTTCAGAAGGTTAACACATTTGGAACAATGATCTGGAGCATAGCCTATTCTTTGATGCTTCAGTCAACTCAACTGACAAGCATGTCTGGCTTGAAATCATAAATCACTGCTCAGGTTCTTCAAATCAAAGTAATGATAGGGCTAAAAAAAAGAAGAAACCAAAAAGTGAAACAACCACAGATTGATTTATTTATATAGGTTTATTCTATGACAGACCTAACAAGTTTAAGAACAAATACTTCCTTCAAGAAGTCTATGCAACTTTTATCACAAATATCTCCTTTTCCATTTCAACTATTGTCTATCTACAAGCAAGTGCTGAAAAATACGTGGCCCACTTTTAAACCATAAAATTTTTATGGAAGGTCTTATTAATCAGTAAAAAAATTTACAGACCTCTCTTGAATATACAAAGAGTCTTATATATATATATATATATATATATATGTATGTATGTATGTATGTATGGCCAGTATGAGGGTCTTGTGTCCCCAACACCAAATCTATGAGATGGGGACCTCCACTCTACTACAACTCAATTGTCAAAAGGTAGTATTCATATAAAATACAAATGTTTTTGTAACCTTATTATGTACAATAATGGATCAGATGCAATATCGGTGAACAATTCAACTAGAAAAATTGAAAATAAATCCAATGTATCTAAATACAAATCAGAGACATGTCATAATAAATCATTCCATCTTAAATAAATCAACAATGTTTTGTGGCAATTTTTAACATCAATTAGCGATTTTTCTTGTTAAAAAGTTTAATAATTTAACATAGTCAACATTATGGATAAAAACTAGTGAATTTTATATAGTATTTTTTCCAGACTTAGCACGAACCAAACAAATTCATAGTTTTGTACAAAAAAACCCCAAAATGACATCAAAATCCACAAATCTTTTTCATCCTTTAATAGTCAGTCATGGTTAGTAACATATATAAATGTAGGTAGAAAAAAAAGTAAATGTTGATAAGGTAGCAAGGGTCACAAAGCACTGCCTGAGGCTACCAATCAAACTTGCCAAAACCTCCAGTCAGGGAGTTGGGGAATAGTATGCACTGGCTCTGTATATATATATATTAAATTTCTTTTAACTTTAACCCTTCTAAAGATAATAGCTGCAAAGAATGTCATTTTCAGGTATCATTAAAATGTCAAAGTATTGAAAAATGAGAGAATTTCATTAAAAACAAAGGAAAGTGCTGAACTGCTATATAATATTATTCCTACTGTATGTCAGGGAATGCTGGATAATTTCCTCACAGGTGTAAAGGAGACTTTAGGCAACAAAGCCAGGGTTCTACAGAAGGATACTGAGAATACCATGGGCAGAGCATGTGAGAAACAAAGAAATTTTAAGGAAAATTGCAGCAAAAATAGCACTTATACTTAGAAAGAGACTGTTGAAATTTTTGGTATACATGGTAAGGCAAAATAGTTTAGAGAATTTGATACTTACAGGACATACTGAAGGCAAGATGGGCAGAGAGGAATCAGTGAGTAAACTCCCTAACATGTTTGTTTAAATGAATGGCAGTAGAAGGGCTGGGAGGAATAAAAAAGAGACAAACATTGCGTTGAGCTACAAAGGATTGCCCAAATCTGAAAGAGGTGTGGACACACACACACTCAACAAAAATGGTAAGCTAATAAATGTTGCCTCTGGCACTCAAGTTATATAAAACTTATATATGTGTGTGTGTGTGTGTGTGTGTGTGTGTGTGTGTGTGAAAGTCTGAGAATTTTTTCTAACATATCATTTGTAAACACTGATGTTATCTTCAGACAAAGAAATTTTCATAAATCTCAGAATTATTCATACCCAAGATATATTGGATATGTCCGTTACAGATAATCACATCGAATTTGTATAAAAAGGAAACAAATGAATTGTGTAAGTAAGAAATATCTACATTAGAACCATTGTCAGTTTGGTATAGTTATTATTCATATTTGCCAAGGTTTATTTTCAGTGACACCAGTCATTCTTAGGATAGACAATATTTCTATTTACAGAAAATTGTGCGCATATATATATATATATATATATATATATATATATATATATATATATATATATAATTAGTGGACTCAAAGAAAAACAAAATCAATTCGATCTGTTCCTGTAAGTTTTGTAATGAAAAAAAAAAACATGGAGAATAGAAAATATAATTTGGAGGAGAACTGCTCTATGAAATTGCATTTTCATTGTGCACAATTATTTTTTTCATCAGGACATTAATGATAAAAATGAAATTATTTTACACCAAGCCTTAAATCGCAATAAAATAGATAAACTCTTCTCAGTTTATATTTATATTATACAATACTTGAATGGATCAAATTTAATCCTGAGTGTCTATTTTCTGCATCTTTCAACTGAAGCCCATTATTGGATTATTGCTCCGTGTGTGCGTAATCAAATTGAATAATTATTTTTTTTTCTTCTATTCATCTTGGGAGATGATATAAAATTGTTATTTACAATGAAAAAAATGACTTTTAGTACATGCTTCATAATGGTCCCAAGAAGAAATTCTGAATTCTGCTAGTTGTTTCCCATCCTGTCAAGGTATTTTTGACTCCAAATGAAGTCATTGCAAAGCAGTTATTGAAGTTTTTTTGTTTCAGCCAAATTCCCATCCAGAAATGATAGCAATGGCTCTGGTGGAACAAGATCTTCCAGCTGTATTTTTCCTTTCTTACAACACATTATCACTAACCTGTCTGACATGTCTTTCATCAGGTGTTTCCAAAGATCTTGCACTTCTATGATTTGCAGCATCTGTTTCTCTCCTTGATAAACTCTCACTGTCATCCTTTGCAGTTCTTGATCTTTTCTTTCTTGCTGTATCTGCTTCTCTCCTTGCTTGCAACTCCTCTAATGTTTCAGATGCTCTTGATCTTATCTATCTTGCAGCATTTGCTTCTCTCCTGGCTTGTACCACTTCTGATGTTTCAGATGCTCTTGATCTTCTATGGTTTCCAGCATCTGCTTGTCTCCTAGCTCATGCCTCTTGTGTTTCTTCTGCTCTTCTCTTCCTTGGCCTTAGAGCTCTCGTCTTTGGATTTTTCCACGGCATTTTGAAGAAATAACTTTGAATTCCTCAATTCACTCCATGGAATTTTAAAATTCTCACTTAACTCTGATTTGGGTCGAAAGTCTGATTTGAGCCAAAATTCCAATTCAGGCTGAAAATTGAGTTCTTCAAATCACAAACTCTACGAAACCTCAAACCCTCACATCACAAAACCTTTCACTTTAACTCTGATTCCTTGGCATTTAGAAGATATAAAACTGATTTCTTCAATTCACAAAGTTTTTGTGTTTCTTTAAACTCAATATAAATTAAAAACTTTTAAAACCACTAATTTTTTTTCCAGTTATTTTGAAATTTGAATTTTTAACTGTTCCTTCCTCATCCAGACACAAATCCCAATGCTGGGTGTTCAAGCATCAGATGAAGGGCAGATTTTTAATCCTGGGATCATCCTGATTTTAAAGAAGGTATAATATGTCTGTAGAGCAATGCAGCTCGAGTTAGAAAGGTTTGTAATATAAACATTGTTTTAATTTTCAGGAAATACTAATTAAAAAAAATAAACAAACATCATTTACAAGAGCATTCAGTCTATTATTTTTAATGATAAATAATATATTCTTAAATAAAATAGATAAAATCTTATCTGAGATAGAAATGCCAATTTCACATCGATAATCTTGTCATTTTTGTAAGTAGTAATAAACACCGAAAGACATACATTCAATAAAGAAGAAATTTAAGAACACTTCCTTCAAGGCTTGGGATTCAAACATGTGCAAACCATGTGTACCAAGATACACAGTTGAGACACACAATAGAACTGTCTGCTTTTTAATCACAATATGGAAACATTGAACTGCAAATAAGTGGCTGAAAAATTAACAATTAGAATGTGTGACAATGCAAATTTCTGACATCGGAGGACATGAATATTAAGATCAACAGCATAATCAGCAATCATTCAAAGACGACATCATTGGAACTGTTAGCATGGAGCGTTCAGGACAGACACTTTGGGTGTGAGTAGCTTCTTTTTTGCCATGTGGGTCTGGCACCAAAGAAAATCATATATACATTATATATATATATATATATATATATATAAAAAGGCTCAAACACTAATATTCCATGGTTTTAATTTATTACATTGGAATCATAAATCATGACCTACAAATATGTGTAATCCATATTCTTACTTTGTCCTGGACATTAAGTTCTACCTGGATTCTGTCCTCTTGGGAATATATATATATATATATATATATATATATATATATATATATATATATATATATATATACTGACCACTAACATTAGATAGATAGATAGATAGATAGATAGATAGATAGATAGATTAATATAAGTAAAAGTTTATCACTTATTTGAGAGAATATATGTGTAATCCATTTTCTTACTCATTTGAGCAAAAGTAGAAGAAAAATAAACAAAATCCGGTTTGCTTTATCTTTTAAAACAGGGCAAATGTTTGTACACAACCTTCTCAAGTTTCTTTTCTTCAATTTGACACTTTATAACAATCATGAAACAAGAAGTCATGTACAGGAGAGCCTCTTTTTTTTTCTTTTTTTTTTTAATATAAGAAGCTGTGTTACTAATATACCAAGAGAAAATACAAAGTATTTTCTCCAACTAAACGCAAGGTCTGAAACAACCCACATATGATGGATGACTGAAGTGCATCAAAACTCGTTGCGGTTTGAATGGTTCCGTACACACATATATGGCAGTTCAATTTGTCAAAAGCTAGCAACAAAATAAAAAGTATATAATGTGGATAATTGCCACAAGGAAAACATAAGAGGAGAAACCTCAAAGAATTTTAAGAAAAGATTATGTAAATGCAAAAAGAATCTTTTACAAAGCAACACATTTAATGTATCAGTTGCTCACTGTAATGAATCTGACCATAATTTTGATTTAAGAAATACTACTTTAATTAAGAGAGAAAGAATTTAAGATGAAAGTGTATAGAAAGTGCTTTGTCAGATCATCCATAATAAATTTGCATTCAGGTTCTTACAATATTTCAGCTTTCTTGGCAGATCTATTACCACAATGATGCGAGTTACTTAATAATAAAAGCAATAAAAACAAACAAAAAGAAACTAAATTAAATAGGATAGAGTATATAGCCATACACATTAAAAAAAATTAAATAAAAATATTTAAAATTTCTGCATCCCCTCTCCTTTGTGTGCATGTTTAGTCACATCAACGTAAACATCAGTTTAATCCTATGAAGTCCCAAATGATGAAACGCGTCACACAAAAAGTTTTTTCCACTTTGTCATTGATTTTACTTTACAAGATATTTTTTACGTAATTATTTCCAATAAAGGATTAATTAATATTAATTTCTGAGACACTGGAAAAAAAAAAGAAGCTTATACATGAAATCTGTAATGATGCTTAATTCTAATAAGCACAGAAACTTATAACTCTTTGGGTTGAATGCAATTTGTTGATGATGGAATCTGATATTGATAAGTAGCAACCATAGTAACTGTGATAATTCATGACCTTTTTGTTGTTAGCATTAAACTACTTTGTTTGTTACACTTTTTCCAAGGAAACAAAAAGTGGATCATGTGAACTCAAAGACTTAATGGATAAGAGAAAACAGCTTTCCTTTGTGTCAATAGAAATATTTTGAATGTTAAGAGGATGAGAAGCCAGGATAAGATGACAGAATATCCAGAATGAGATAAGATACTGAAACAAATACACATCATGGTTGACACTCCATGATCATTTCCCAGTGACAATCCAAGGCAAGATAACTAGTAATCACTTCACCAGGAGGTTTCCTTGAGTTTTCCCTCTCATCAGATGCCATATATGCATATATTCACATACATACACAGAGGGTAAAGATGTAGAAATGGAAAATAAACAAATCAAAATTTGAAAAGATTGGCATTTTTCCATTAACTTAGTGGCTAAAATTTGGAATATTTAATTTTTTTTTCATAAAAAAGTCATCTATACTGGCTTGGCCTGCCTGTCCATACTAGTTGGCACAACCCATTTTGCCCTACCTGCATCTTTAAGTACTTGTACTGAAATTTGTCACATGTAAAACTTATAATCAAAATATCTATAAAGTACTTAATGTAAATAACAATATTCACTTGGCCTCTGATGATAATAATAAATGTTGAAGATATTTTTTTTTTTTTAAAAACGCACCAAAGAAAGAGCAATAAAAGAACAAGATTCAGGAAGACACAAGATGGAGATTGGCATTGCATTTAAATTTTTTCAAAAGAAACTGTTTATCAGTTCAACTGAAAAAGTCACTTCACTAATGCAGAATAAACATGAAAAAATAACTGAACACTAGTGGGAAAGGCAGTGATACCCCAACTTTTGGCACAAGACATAACTGTGATTTTTGGCAGGCTGAACACTCTTGCTCTATAAAAGTTTGTTTTATTCTTTTATGAATAACTACAGACTTGAACTTTTTGTAATAATTTAGTTTTTTTGACTGACTGATCAAAATTGAAACAGTTCTTTGGTGTTCACTGTAAATAATTTCACTACAAACATGAAGAATTTTGGCAAAATCAAAAATGACTTCAAAGCATCATTTAGGGAATTCATGCTCATTTGGTTTTTTATATAAAATCAAAACTTACATAGAAATGTTCTCTTATTTTTTTTATCAAAACATCAGTTCCTATTACAAAACAAAAGAAAAAAGCAGGAAATGATAGTAAGCATGAATTCAGTAAAGAATAGAAAAACGAAGACTGTATAGCTGCATTTAGAAACCCATTTTCACTTATTGAACAACAAAAATCGTAAAATTATGAGAAACATAGATGGAATTTAACTTGAGAACAAATTTATTCAAGAAAATGGAATCTGATGATCACCTTAACTCACTACCTGTAGTTATAAGGCACAATTTCTGCTACTTAGAGGTTATAAAATCAGAATTCTTAACGATAGGGTGCTGCTAAGTTCTCAACCCAATCCATTTCCTAAAAATACCACAATTTAATTTACAATACCTTTTCATTTGGACTTTTTGGAACCCCTGGTATATAAAATAGTAAATAAAAGTTAAGTTTCAAGTTAGAGACAGTTATCAGTTAAAATTAATTGAAAAATAATTAGTAAGACAATGAATTAATAAAAGAAATGAACTGTAAAAAGACTAGAACTGTAAGTTGTCCTCCCAGGAGAAGGGCATTTAAGAATTTGTTTACTTTAACGAAATAAAAGCCTTTTCTCAACATGCATAGTCAGTAAGACATTGTTTTCAAGAACGTCAAATAAATCTGATTGGATACCCAAGGTCACTTCAAAAGAAAATCGATACAAAGTGCTAAGCTGTAATGTAATCAGACAAAAATAATAAAAAAAAACCCAATAGAATTGTATATTTTATTTAAACATTTTCTTTTTTCGTATGTGCGAAGTAAAATATACTCTAACTTTACTCAGACCTTTCAACAGCATTTCTATGAGGTTTAATAAAATAATGCACTTAAATATTTGCGGTATCATTCGAGATCTTGCGTCACTATGTAGTCGCACAATATTAAACAAAAAAAAAAAGCAGATGTTAAATTGCAGTTCAAGGGAAGTAACTCTAATCTACTTCTGGAATAGGTTGCAAATCTTGAACAGGTCATTCGGTTCTTTCTGTCGATGACGTCAAACAAAACCGATATATCAATGATGTGTTTCTTTCTTTTTTTTTTTCTTTCTCGAGGTCAAATTATAAACGCAGGTCTAGTCTTTAAATAGAATTGACCTCTACGTAAGATCAATAAGACAAGTTTCATCAGTATAACAAATAACATTTGAAATCACCTTTAAAAATTTTACAAAAATATTAACAACGTGATTCATACACTAAAAAGCAGAAAGTCAAGTTTATTGTTTCGCGTTTGACACATGTCCCAATAACAAAATGGCAGATGTGATAAAATGCGAACCGAATTTAGATATTTATTGATTACACATTTCTTTTTCCGTATCTGAAACATCAATTATCTTTCAAATCTCTCAATACCTTTTTAACACTAAATTAACAAAAATACAAAATAAAAAAAATAGTTTATATGATAAGCTTTTGTCATAATACCAAGAACAGAACACTGAATTACTTTATCAATGCTAATTGGTTGAACTAATTACAAAATCTAGTTTTATATAATTTAAGACTAATGAAAACCTATTACTGGTACCTAATTTTTTTTTTTTTTACAGTAAGTACAAGGCCCAGGGTCAACAGAGGCAGGCGGTTTCATTAAGAGACAGTTTGTGTGGATAGGTGGGAAAGATAACAGTTAACCCTAGACTTGAACAGATTAAGGTTGTAGTTATTGGAGAAACATCCTCTTGGGAGCTAGTTCCACAGAGCAGTAGTTTGTAGAAAGAAACTTTGAGAGGGTCTTACTTCTCACCAATGGAATACAGAAGGAATGTGGGTGGTTTGCTCCAATGCAGGTGGCATGGTGGGTCCAAGCTGTAAAGGTTAGAACTGGCAGAATCAATGAATGTAGTTTGTCCAAACACTTTCCATGGAAATAGTGATAGAGCAGTGAGAGGGTTGCCACACCCTGCCTGACAGAGAGAGGTTGGAGAGTGGAAAATAGTTTGTCACCCACAAGGATTCAGAGACCCTTTTGGTCTCAATCAAGACTGGAAAGTGAGGACTGGGCAGCTCTCACCCAAATATGAAAATAGTACTCCATTTTAGGCTTGATCTGGTTCTTGTCAAGATAGAGGATGGCATGAAGATTCATGTACTTACTAGAGTGCTATAGCGAGCAGACCATTACAAGGATCATTATGATAGAGCATCTGGAAACGAGGAGTAAAATTCCATAATTCTTTTACTGGCTCAGAGTTCTTTTCATACAGTTTTTGAACAAATTTCAATTTTACAAAATTTATGGTTTGTAAAACTTGCTGCCTTTTCTTAATATGAAGATCCTTATCAAAACAGGTCTTGAAATGTACAGAAAATTTGAAATCTTTTAGGGATTAATATTTTAACACTGATAAAGGCAAAAAAACAAACAAAAAAAGTGTCTATCATGAAAAGGTTTAATTTTCAATCATAATCCAAGAAATTGGTTTGATATTTTTTCAGCTGCCAAGATTCATTCAAACTATTGTTTTCATCTTTGGCTATTGTAAATGTTATTCCAGACAATATTTCAACCAAGTACCCTTTGACCATATTCAGGTGTTTATTTTTAGCTGATAGGTGTGATAGCTTGTATGAGATAATTATTGTTATTTTTGTCCATATGATATCATTTATGGTTTGTCCATACTGAAACTGAGCAAATAGATTTCAATACTTGATTCAGAGATTAAACTCATGACTGAAATATTTTTTTGCAAACTAATAATCATTGGATTTATCTTCTGAAGCTAATTTTGAATTAGTTTGCACAAACAGATACACCACAAATAAAATTCATTTTACAACATTTTTAGCATATGGTAGGGAAGGAAGCCCATGTAGAAGAGAAAAAAATTTATAGAAGAAGCATGTCTCCTTCGATGTTTGAATGACTATATTGAGCAGGTTTAGAAAACTAGTAGACAATGTATTTATATAAGCAAAAAGCCAAGTTACAGACAAGCAGAAATATATTATATTTGGGGGGGGGGGGTGAGATGTAGACTTTTGTTTCCCTAAAGAAAAATTCAAATACTTCCTAACTTCCAATGTATGAATAATGCAACTGTGAAAATGAGCATCATGAGACTAAGATGTACAGTTTGAGAGACAAAATGAATTACAGAGGACAAAAAAAAAAAACAGCAATATAATAATATATAATATATATACAATAAATGCAAATGTTAGTGTGTCACTGTGTCACACTTTTCAATTAAAGGGACACAACTCTAACTTTCATCTTCTCAGTGTATCACACTTTTTCAACTTTACTTCTAGAGGCCATAGCCCAAGATATACCATTTTGGAATCAGGCTGACTCCATGAGCAAATTAAAAACATTCTGGGACAGATCCAGACCCACAATCCTGAAATTTTGGATTCCCAAGTTTTCATTACTGCAATTGTTTTTAGCGTTTTTTGTACAATAACAATTTTTATAACTTTGAAATAAATTTGGGAATAATCAAAATTAATTGTGAAATCCTGCAAAAGTCTCCCATGAAATAAAAATAATTGTTTGTATAGAAAGTACATACATCAAATTGTCTTTAAATTAAATGGCAGTGCAGAAGAATTATTGTTGAACTTTTAAAAGGTAAGTTTAAATATTAATGCAATGCTTAAATGCAGCGACCAATTTTGAGCTCTTCTTCTTATCGCATTTACTCCTCCCCAGCAACTGTGATGAAGGCCCAATCAAGTGTCCTTTCAGCTAGTATGTAATAAATAAGCAAATAAAGAAAGTAATCTACCTTTTAATACTTGTTTTAAAAAAAAGATTCTATTGATTTAATTAAACATAATGTCATTTGTTTTCTCAAAATACTTTTTTTAAAATACTACATTGGAAGCAGAGTTGTGCAAGGATAGCGACTTGGATTGAGGAATTGGAGAGCAGAGTTCAAATTCCAGTTGAGTTCATTACATTGTTACATGCAAATAAATACCCTTGGGAAAGGTATGAATCCATCTCTTCTACCCCCCATCTATGGGTAAAAAGCAGGACATATGGGAGTCTATAGGTGGCAACTGGTCTAGAAGAAATACTATTCTGAATTTAAAACCTCTAACTATGGATTAAATAGCCTCGCCAACCCACAATCAGCCATGGTGAGTACAGTTACACCTCTTAAGTCATGATCATTCAGGAAGGAGTTTCTCCAACAGGAGTGTGAAGGCCATAGATTTGAATCCGGTGCACTTACAGTGACCCTGTGAAGAATCTTTTAAGAAAAAAAAAAAAAAAAAATTACTATCATTGTTTTACAAATACTGTATCTCGTTTAAAATTTGTCTCCGTTATTTTCTTAAATAATATTTCTTTTGTTAATACGATCTTTTAAGTTTATATTTTAAAATACTATGTCTTTCCTTGTTTTGTTTTTTTAAATACTCTATTTAAATACAAACCCCAGTCTATAACAAAGGCTATATCTGCAGATGCAATAAAACTAATGATTCTTATTTTCCAGTTGAAAAATAAGCTTACTGAAACATGATATTCAAATTAAACAGATTATTTAAGAGTAAAATTATATTTGTCTATTATCCACAGATTTAAATGTAAAGATCAAAGTAATATTGCAGATGCAATAAAACTAATGATTCTTATTTTCCAGTTGAAAAATAAGCTTACTGAAACATGATATTCAAATTAAACAGATTATTTAAGAGTAAAATTATATTTGTCTATTATCCACAGATTTAAATGTAAAGATCAAAGTAATATTTTTTAACAAATTAATGAATTTTTATCTTTAATCACACATTTTTTTATACTCATTTTTTCTTCCCAAAATATGGACAGGAGCACACAAATGCATGCTGGGATTTTTCCCTAGCCAATAAAATAGGCCAGTTCTCTGCTTCATCTGACTCAGTCCTGGTCTGTCTTGTCTTGAGGTCAGAATGCTATGTTTGCTTATCCGAATTTACTTGTGCTTCAACACCAATTCTTAGTAGTTTGTCAATTTTTTGCCTTATTACTGTTAATTTTCCTTGCATATATTTTTGTTTGCTTGCCTTTATACTATTTTTGCCCTCTTCTTTTAATGTTATTACAAACTTTGTCAATTCTGTTTGTTGGACAGTTCTGCCATTTGTTTACATTTAAGCATGATCACTCACTCTACAACTATATACGTTATATATGCCTGAGTAGATGTCAGTGTTTTTTAAACAGTATATTTTTGTCTAGTAGATAGCGGAGACAAACTCCCACTGCCTTTAAAGTGCTCCCATGTCATGCATCTCAAATAGCTGCTGACAACTAAATTCAGTTCCAAGTTTCTTCGGGTAGATGGAGCTCAACAACTCAGGAAGGCAGTCCATCAAGAGGAAGGAAAACCCTGATTTTAAACCTTTGTTGCCTTGCAATTATATTAAGAAGCAGTTGGTTGCCAACACTGACAACTTGCCAGCAACCTCTGCAGCCAAGCCATACTGTTTACAAAACACAGACGTCTACTCAAACACGTGCCCACTCAATATAAAGTATATAGCAATAAGAAATGAAGAAACGAGTAAAAATAAATTTTCAAGTTATTTTCTTGTCTAATATTGTGGGGTGTGTTATAGAGTTTCATCCCTTTTGTCATTGTGATTGATTCCTTTTCTACAGCTTATCAATCTTTTGCGGGTTATTTAAAGCAAGAAAACATTTTAGATTGTTAGAATTTTTTTGAGATAATAATCATTTTTACTGATACAAGTTCTACTAATGAACCCACAGCTAGAGGGGGAGTGAGGTGGATTCATACTTTTCCTAAAGGTATTTGCACATAAGTGAATATAAAGAAACGAACTGGAATTGGAACTCAGTTCTCCAATTTCTGATTCTGTGCAGTTATGCATTACACCACCTGAAAATCCGAGCTTACAATACCCGGTATTCCCAAGTGGATGCCCATTTAGATACCGACCAGGATCAACGTTGCTTAACTTTGATGATAGTATGAGAACCAGTGTTTCAATGTGATATGGCTGTCAGCCTGCCATTATTATTTGATAACAACATTAAATTCAAAACAATAAAAAATAAAATAAAATAAAAATCCAAATGGCAGAATATTCTATTTTTAAGACACTATTATTTATTATTTTTTTTACTTACTTTTAAGATCTTTTAGCACCTTTAAAGTTTGTCCTGAAGGGACATGGCACATAGAAGAGAGTTTGTTCTACAGACCTATTTACTTACCTTATTCTTCTTACCATCATAATCACTTTTCATCAATACTTACCTAGTGAAGGAATTTCTGCATTTAACATTTTTTTTTATTTCCAACAATAAAACTTAACTGAATTGCTAAAAAAATTTGAGACAATAAATATTACACACGATGATTGCCTCCACCTCGTCTTGGACTATTATTCTCAGCTGGATGACATGTTGTAATAAATGACATTGCAGCTGTGGCAGCCATGGGCCATGGATATGATTTTATACCATTTTACAAGTGAATGACTTTTTGGGACCGGAAATTCAGGGCACTATTTCTGAAGTGGCCACTTTCCCAGATTTTTCATCATGCAATAGTAGCTAGGCCATAGCAGTCATATTTGAATATTGGACAAGCATATAAAAGCAGCAGGCACCTAAAGAGGTGATACAAAAAAATAGGACTGCTGACAAAGATGGTAACACTACCAAACAAAAGGAAGCATATTCTATCAAATCAAATCCCAGTACAAAGCTCAGCTATTCAACCAATTAGTCAATCATGATAGTTCAGTGATTTCTGGCTAAAAATGGCAATGTTGAATATGGTGGCAAAACTAATCAGTGGTTGAAGGTGAGGATTAATCAGCATGTATCAGCTAAGATCCATAGAGAGCAATATTCTTAATTCTTATTAATACTTCAGGTTCTGGGATTATGGAACACTTAATAAATAATCCAACATCTATCTCATCTTTTACCAGGTATTCCTTCAAAGTAGTCAGCAGAGTACATTTGGATTATCATTTGAGAGCGTTTCAGTCCCTTTATATTAAGTTCAATCAACCTTCCTTCTGTAAGTAGAAGGTATCTGACTGATACTACTAATTCTATAGTAATATTTTTTCTCTTTTTCTTTTTTTTTCCTTTTTTTTTTTTAGTCACTGTCCATATATTTATGTTTTGTCCTTGACTGAGCTTTGAAGAGTGAGGATTGATAACCGGTTAGGACTGTTTTTGTTGTTTCATTCTTTCTATATTTTTTGATCCACCTATATTTTTTTTTATCCTTGCTTTTTCCACCATTTTCTTTTAATATATTTGTGTATATATATATATATATATATATATATATATATATATATATATATATATATATATATATATATATATATATATACTTTTAAAACGTCTTTTTTTAAAGTCATAATACAAGGTCAATATGCTTTTGCATAGACTGCATTCCATAAGGTCACAAAGTCATAGATTGACCTTACCACGATAATTAACATCATAGGTTAATGCTCCTTGTATAGGATAGAGGACACTTATTGAACTATGAAAGCCTGCCAAGAGAATCATATTTGCAACTCTTGCATAGATGGCCAAATTCAGGTGGAGCAGACTGTATGAGACAATGGATCCAGTCTGGGAGGAGAATGCTGTTCAACCTGGTAGTGGCTCTGTAAAGGTGTGAGAGTGTGTTTTGCTTAAGTTTAAAAAAAAATACAAATGAAATTGAAATCAGGACCTGACAGGTGTAACATACTCAGATATTGTTGCCAACCATTTTTATGTTTTTATCCTCAGCAAGTGGATAAAGAGATAAAGAATGGTTACAGCAAAAGATAAAGCAACCCTTTCTCTTGTGTGCAGGTAACATGAAAGCAGTTCCGAAAATATTTGCTTGAATTGAAGCTATTCTGCTGACTTTGCTTGCCAGAGTTAAGTCCCTTTGATCAGAAATAACTGCATTCCCTGCGGCTACCTCTATAAAACAACTCAATTATGGATAGCCCCAGAACATGCATTGATAGATATAGGAGCTACACATGAATAGGTATGTCTCTAATTTTTTTAGCAATTTAGTTTATATTCTAAACGTTTTCTTTTTATTCTTCTATAATTAACCAAATTTCTTTTGTGTCTATCCAGCTGTAATAATTGAACTCAAAGACTGCTACAGATATAATTACCAAATTTTCTGTGGTTTCTAATGGAATCCCAGATCTAGATTTTAGCAAATTAATTACTGAAAAGAAGTTTGAGTTACAATCTAAGCATAATAAAATGTATCTTTACTCTGTACCCCAACCTTAGTATAGCCAAATTGAATCCTGATCTTTAACTTGAGAGACAGCAAACTGACAATTCAAATTATAATTTCATTAATGAAAGTTACATTAATTTTTCTTATTGCTTTTTATGGTCAACGGAAAATCAAGATTTAAAAAAAAAAAATTTGTTCTTATATTTGTCAAACAAAAAATGCCCACCAAATGGTTTTCAACATTATCTTCTCAAAGTCATTTTTTACAAGTCAAATACAGTTTGATTTTTTTGCCTATGTTTACTGCTGTAATAAAAATCCTACACTTCTCCTAAAAAAATGTAATTAAAATCTTTGAAATTCCTCAACCCCAGATCATGATCCAAGATTTCATGGTGGTTATCATTTCTAAATAAAGAACAAATGAATAAATCCAAGATTTCTTATTCAGGCTAAAGACACTATTTCAACATTTGACAAGAATGAACTTCAAATCCCACTCGACATAGGGCAGATTTTCATTTATTATAATTAATAATTCTGATACAATAATCTTGCAAATAAATGTAACAAATTGCTTAAATCCAATTTGAATTTTTCAGTATGTATACATCCAGAATTATACTATCTTACCAGTTGATGACAGTTGCACTGATACACAAAGCTAAGATTATTTTTTATATAGACCATCTTCAAAATGTATTGCATGTCTAAATCTAGTTAATATAGCTCATCACAACTGGAGAATGCGATGGAAAGTTTTCTCATTCCTTGTGCTGTTAACATCTACAGCCACACCCCATTCTTTTTTTCAAGATCAGTCTTCTCCAAAAGGTACATGCTATCTAAATTTTGATATGAAACATTATTGCTTGCATTATTTACATTATTCAGACTATTATGTGGCCTGGTATTGAACTCACAACGCTTTGGGTCTAGTCACTGGATCTAACCAACGTCTTTATCCACTGGGCTATGTGTCCTTGAGGTGGTGAACCAAAAAACATGGGGAGTTGAGTTAAGGGAAATAACTGTTACATCCAGAAGAGGCATGGCACATGCAACTAGAACAATCTACCCCGGTGGATGAAATAAGTTTCAGTTTGAAATTCCATCACCTGAAGAAAGCCGGAGCATACAACAGTTGAAATGAGAATATGGCAATGAAGATGAGGATAACAGTCCGAATAATGTAAATAATACAAGTAATCATATTATCTCATCTCAGAGATATAGAGGCCGAAACGTTGTGAATATAGCAATGAAGATAAGGATAGTAGTCCGAATAATGTAAATAATGCAAGTGATTATAATACCTCATCCCAGAGACATAGACAGATATTGAAACATTATTGCTATTAAATTTTGGTTTGGTTTGTTTTGTTTTATGGCATATCAACATCAATGGGTTATTTAATGCTGACAAAATTTTTTTTGTTGGTAATATTTTGTTTTTGTCAAAAATCTATTTCTGGTAATATTTTTTGTTCAAAAACGTATTGCTGGTAATAGTTTTTTTTTTCTACAAAAATTTATTGCTGGTAATAATTTTTTTACAAAGTATTTCTAGTATTAAAACCTATTTTTACACTTTCATAGTCTTTTTACCATAGTTCTGGGATTAACTATTTGCCAATAGCTGGGACCCTAACAGGTGCTACAACTCCAAGTCAAGATAGACCTGGGAACACAAGCAATTAAGAGGTGGTTCCACGCTCCTCAAAACTTCCTGATTAGAGGCCTTGCTGTTGGACGTAGTTTATTGTCTTACCCAAGATGCAGATGTAGTTTATCGTCATACCCAGGACATATTGCTATTAAATTTTGTTGAATCTTTCTTCATTTTAACATCACATGACATTTGTTTTATTGTTTTGTTTTTTTTTGCTGCCCAACCTTTTGCCAATGCCTTCCATAGCTGAATTGCTCAAAGCATTGTTCATAGAAACCTTTTTGCCTTCCATCAGAATCTTTCCCCTGAGTGATTCAACTTAAACACACATATACACTCTCTCTCTCTCTCTCCCTAAATTTTACTGTCTTCTTTCTTTTACACGTACACTAGTGTATTTTTTTTTACTCAGTTACATAAAAACAAAAATATAAAATACTGCCTTGTTAATTTTCAATCCCTTTCCTTACATCCGTCATTTACATGTGTAAATTGTGTTTGATCTGCTTTTAACCTAACTAGGAACCGTACCACAACATATTCTAACTGCCTACGTGATTTCAACATACACCTACTGCAACTCTAAATAAAGTACTTTGGTATTTTTTTAATTTCTCTTGAAAATGGTACAAAAATAGTAATGTTTTAATCGTGTTTTCATGAAACTTAATTCTACAAGTGTTCCTCAGAATAACTTTGAATTATATACCTTTAAATTGTCAGATTTAAAGAAAATAAAGATTTTGCAACCTAATAGTTTATCTACAAATTGAAAAGATACATAATGACCATTATTAGCATAATGACATGAAACAAAACTCAAAAATTTCTTAAAAATTTCATGAAACAAAGAAAACTTTTTATGAAGTTCCATTATCAGTCATCTTTGTCTTATCACAAAGTTTCAAGACTGTACATGATGTGATTATCCTGTTCAAAAAGGTATATATAACTAATGCTCAATAGTACCCAACCATTCAAATCGGTCTGCCAATAGGCTTTGCGATATTGACCTGTATTCAATTATCAATGAAGAATTTCTCATGTTTTCATCATATTGTGCTATCTTTACAATGGCAGACAAATTCAAGCAATGTGCCAGCATCAGTTTTTGCATGAGCTCAGAAAGTATGCTACTAAAATCCTTGAAAGACTTCATCACATTGCCCAAAATGAAACAAAAACTAAAGAACCAGTTTTTTTGAGACCATAAATGAAATTCCAACAGAAATGCAGACAGTATTAGATGGCTTTCAAGAATAAGAAGATTTATATGATTATTTTGAAGCATAGGACTGCTGTGGATATTCCTAAAGACACTATTTCAAAGGCAGTTAAATTTAAACATGTCAAATATTATATACAGGAATATTTGACAAAGTCACAAAACATAAGTGTTTGTTCCACGTTTTAGAACAAATTTTGACAGGCAGTGAAAAAAATGGATCGTTTGTTACAGCAAATGACTGCAAAGCAAGATACCCTCGACATTGTCATATTGGGAGTGGGGTCGTCTAACAAGCTCCTTATGGAGAACCAAATGATTAATCCAAATAACCAACTCAAAGAAGAAATTGAGGAGAAGTGCTTGGAACTACTTAAGAGAAAAATTATAATATTCTATCAGATAATACGAGGGAAGACATTTTCTTTTGGTGACCTGCTAAAAATTGAGCTTTTTCTCATCCACTTCATAGTTATCAGATATTGCATCTTCATATTACAATTTATTCCCGTCCTTCGAGAATTCTTTGAAAGAAAAATATTTCAATTCCTTTTTTTTTTAAAAGAAAGCAAAAAACTGTTCAATTCCATTTTTTAACAAGAATGCAAATGACACTTTAGTACTTTGCTGCAATAAAATTCTGGAATCACGAAATTCTAAAGTTGACTGAAACACAGCAGAATATGACAACAGAACAAAGCGGAAAATATGTTGTTCATCAAAATCAAAGTTGAAAACAAAACAAAACAAAAGACTTGTATTATTTTTTTTACGTCATAAAGCGAAAGAATATTTTGGTCATCTAATATAGAGTTAAAATATTGTTCTAGGGGAGATAACTCTACGTGGTTTAAACGAAGCAGTGAAAATCATCGATTCTTAATATTTTGCAGTCCGAATTTCTTAATATTTTATTTCTAATCGGTTTCAAGGTCTCTGGGAAGAATTTTATCATTGGAAACAAAATTCCTTCCAGGGCCCCTTCCTAACTCCATTATGCTACAAAAATTGAATGGGAATGTTCGTCATGACTAGAAAAAAGTTGTAAACATTTATGCCAGAAAACTCCTGCTGATTCTTCGCTTCGAACCCAAAGGAAAAAAACTTTACCACTTTTTAAAAATTTTATTAAAATACTAATTCGAAAAGATACAAGAACTTTAACTTAGATAAATCAATTTTATTTGCCGGAAAACAATAGTAAATTAAATATTTATTGAAAAAAATATAATTTATTTAAAAATACAGGAGGGGATCCAGAAAGTACGGCCCTGGTATTGTTGCACTGGGGTTTTATCTGGACTGGAACCCATGATTTTTTTATTTAATACTTATGGGATCCTAGCTCCCCTCCAGAAAGTATGGCTCTGGTATCGTTGTATATTGTAGTGAGGTTTTATCTACCCATCCACTTATAATTTAAAAAAATATTGGTAAGGAGGCCTAGCTCCCTAAGCCCCACTTCTACAAGTACGCCCTGATATTGTTGTAGTTGGGTTTTATCTGGACGGGAACCCATGATTTTTTTTTTAGTTAAGAATACTTGAACGTATAGCGGGAGGCTAGCCCCTTCCTGGTATCGTGGCAGTGGGGTTTTACTTTTATCTAGACCCCTCGCCCAATATTGGCCCATTGGGGAAGGAAGCCTTAGCCCCTCCCCCCACTTCTGCTAGTACGGCCCTAGTATTGTTGTGTAGAGAGTTTTTTTTATCACCTGGACCCCACGATTTTCAGTTATTAGTTAAAAATAGAGGGGGTGGGCTTAGCTTCCAAATCCCGACTCCAGAACGGCCAGAAAATCAATTTTCCATTTACTTTTTTAGTTACCAAATTTTCCTAAAAGTTCGATCCTGCTTGCTTGCTAATTTGATAACGAATATGTTTATTTCAATTTAAAAAAATAAATGGGCATTCTTTCATTAAATTTACCTAATCTGTAAAAGTGCAATCTAAGCTTTCGTAAGCAGATAATGTGATCGATTAATAAAATCATTTATTTGCGCGGTTAACCGGGAAAAGGTAAAAAAGAAAAAACATATTTAAAATAAAAAATAATGGAAGAATTTACATGAATTACGATTTGTTAGGCTATTATTAACTTAACATAGGTTTGTGATCAACAAAAACAAATAATATTTTCAATAAAGTAAGTAAAATACTTTTTAAAATATACGTACTGACAAAAAAAAAAAATTTATGCAGTTCTTTCCGAGAAAAAAAGAAGAAAAAGCGCTACCCCTAGTTTTTAAAATTTACCAAAAATCAGGAAATTATCAGATTTTAAAAATGACATTTTCAACACTTGTTAAAATTGCGTGATGACAATTTTTTTTATACAGAAAAATTCCTGATAATGTTTCCAGTAAAAAACAAATTTTTACGCAATATCAAATCAAAACATTTTGAAAATTTATCTTGAAACCTTACAAAAATAATTCAATAAACCTTTTTAAACAATATTTTTTGTAGAGAGTTGGTGTTTGTATAATTTTAAAAAAAAATTTAAATAAAACATTCTCTTTCAGATTTGACAGGGAAAAATTTTTGATTTCTAAAATTTTTTAATGCGATTTTGAAATGTTTTCTGGATGCTTATAACAAAAGAAAGACCTTTTTTTTTTTTTCTAAATAAAGATATGCTTGAAGAATCGAAAAATGTAGCTTGATGTCATTTTCACATCCGAAATATTTTTTTTAATAATTTTAATTTTTATTTATTTTCTCTTTTTACAACTAGGTTACAAACAGGAACTATAAATCAACAATTCTTTACTTTCTCCTTTGATGAATACCTCGTTCCTATAAAAAAATGTTAATTTTACTAAGTTTCATAAACTCCTATAGAATAAAAATACTATGGTTCTTTAAACATAAACGAAATCAGTTTCTGTATTTTGATAATTTTTTTAGTCTTTCTGCATTTATGAAGCAGGATTTTTTCTAAAGTGGGTGTCGCAATCGGCAGTCTAACAGCGACGTTTGTGAGTTTGTCCTATTAACTTGTTGACAGGTGGAGTTTTGCGTGTTCAAGTTTTTTTGCTATATTGTAAGCATAAAGTAAATTAGTATTCCAAAATTATATTAAGTGATTCTAATTTTCTTTGAAACTAAAGACAGGGTGTCTTAAATCTTCTATCATCATTTTTCAATTAAAATTTAAAATGTTGACTTGAAAATAAATAGATCATGGGAATGTTTTTAAAATGTCGTTTGAAGACTTTATTGAAATATGTAAAATTATTATTTTTTTTTTTTAGAGATAACTAATAATCTCTAAAAAAAAATAATAATAGTTTTACAATTTTAAAAATAAAAAGCTATTATTTTTTCAAATTTTTTGCTCAAAAGGAGACAGTGACATTTGCATTAAATGCATTTTTTGAGATTTAAGTCAAATTTTGGCAGTACCTAAAAATAAACCAATCTGTGGTGATTATCACCACCATCACAAAGATAGAGATCGTACAACAAACATTCATTGGCTAATCTCCTCAAAACTAGCTCGCTGATTGGTCAATTCCGACCAATCAAATCGCCTGCACGCGAGGAATGAAATTTCCCATACAGTAAGTTTTGAGCTTGTCACATGTTACACCATCTTATATAAACAAAACACAAGTGGGCCTTTTCTCTTTTTTTTCTCTCTTTGACCGTCTCTTTTTTTGTCACTCTTGCGTCTCATTCCTTGCTGCCAAAATGTAACCTTCAAGAACTCACGTCTTGACCATGCGGTCAGACGTTAAAGAACATTATCAACATTCACGCAAGTACGAACTCTTAACAGAACTCTTACCAACTTTTCCAATACACAATTCCTAACATGCAACAGGAACTTTATTCTTCTAAACTACAGTTTAATAATTAATCCAACTTTATGAGCTCAGGTACAAATATTTCCCAAATCTAAGACGTAACTCTATCAAACCTTCAACTTATTTGCATGTACATCAGAACAAATAAAATCAATTGTTATGTTTGGAAGCATTATGTTCTGTCTTGTATTTTATACTATGTGCTATTTTACGTCAAATATAAATTACATTGTGACCGCCACATTGGATAGCGACCTCCAGCGTCTTTGAATATTCTTTTCCACGTCTTTCCGAGTCAAAGTTAAATAATTGTGGTGGAGTCCGTTACATCTGATTGGTCATCCTTCACATTCATATTGCTGACCCGTCGTTCGTCACGGACTCCGCTACAAATCTATTAAAATTTAATAAATTGGTTTATTTATTATAAGATTTATTTTCAATATTTATTTTATTAGGTACTTATTTCATTGCAGCAAATTATGACTTATTTCATTGCAGCAAATTATGACTTATTTCATTGCAGCAAATTATGACTTATTTCATTGCAGCAAATTATGACTTATTTCATTGCAGCAAATTATGACTTATTTCATTGCAGCAAATTAAAATATTTTACCAAAAATGTTAATTTTTAATGACAATATTAATTATTTCATGTACAATTATTTTCTTGTACAAAAATTAGTCCAGAGTTGTAAATATTCAAAACAAAATCATTTTATTAAACTTGACATTGATTTGAATGTTTTTCTTAATTTGTCACAAGGCCAAATTTAGAGAGGCCTATTAGGTACGTATTTGAAATACGAACTTTTGATTGGACTTTATCAAACATAAATCATTGATTGTAATGAAAAACACAAAACAAGTTGGACTATTTAAACTCTTTTTTACTTACTTTGCTTAGTCTTCCCAGTTTGAGTTTTGGCTTCCCTTCATTAATAAAGAATTGGTTTGTGTAATGAGCTATAATTTAACTGTCTTACCATTTACACGTAACTGACATAAACAGTTTTGTATTAAAATACCAACAGTTCCAATATTTCTTGAGATTTTAGAATTTCAAAATATGTTGATATTTATGGTTCTAAATGATCTTTATCAACAAAGATTTTCCGAACTTGAAATTTCACCTGAACCAAATAGCAAAAAGAAAGTGTGACGTATTACGAAAAAATAAGATTGAAATAAATACACGATGGTTAATGACTCACTAAACCCATTCAGCATTGGGAAAACAAAGATCAATGTCAGTAGAAAATAAACAGGTTTGGAAACGAAATTTCTCAAACCAACAGTACAAATATTAAAACAGAAACTTGAATAAAAATACACAATGGAAACCATCTCAAACATCTGAATTAGAAATTAAGTAATCATACAAAGAATTAATCAGTAAAGTTAATGTAATTAATGGCAAATTCACTTTGCTAACAGATTTAATAAAGCATTAACTTACTAATCACTTTCAAAATTAAGTAACTGTTAATAAATAACACGTTCTTACAGCCTGCAATGCATTTATTTTCGTCTTGAAAGTTACACGAAATGAAAAAAAATATTAATGTCTGATGATGAAAATATGATGATTTTCAAGAGTACTAGCATCTACGGAACATATAATTCATCTTACAATTTTAAACATAAGGATTGCATCATTCAATGAGTGGTTAGTAAGTTAATGCTTTATTAAATCTGTTAGCAAAGTGAATTTGCCATTAATTACATTAACTTTACTAATTAATTATTTGTATGATTACTTCTTTATAATATTATTTATACTGCACCATTTAATATATATATATATGTGTGTGTGTGTGTGTGTGTGTAATTAAAAAAATCTTGTTAAAATCAGTTAAATTAATGAAAAAGCGCTCAATACTCTCTCTCTCTCTATATATATATATATATATATATATAGAGGCACAGTGGAGTAATGGATAGCGACTTCGATTGAGGAATCGGAGAGCTAAGTTCAAATTCTAGTCAAGTTCATTTGCCCTTGGGAAAGGGTATGAATTCATCTCTTCTCCTCTCAACCATGTGTAAATAACAGAACTGACTGAGTCCTATAGCCTTGGGTGGCAACCAATCTAGGAGAAGGACAACTCTGAATTCAAAACCTCTAACTATGAGTTAAGTAACCTCACCAACCTGGAATTGGCAAAGTGTGAGATGTACAGCGACATGCCTGAAGACATTGTAGATCAGAGAGGGGTCTCTTCAAAGTGTAAGAAGGATCTGGATCTGTTATAATAAGCTTTCATCCCTGGAACCTTCAGGACATAGGCAATCATGGCTCTCCACAATTTCCTTTGTAGCTCTTAATGAATTTTATTATCTCTTTTAAACCTTGTTTCACCATTCATTTACACAAGTTCGTTAGGTAGATTACGCATTGTTTTCCTCTATCCCTCTTACCTTCAGTCTGTCCTGTGACTATCATACTTAGCAAACCTTCTTTCCTCATTATGTGCCCGAGAAATTTCAACTATTTCTTCCCGATATTAAGTGGAAATGTCCTTTTTTTTTCCATTTTCTTTAAAAGTTTGGTCCATGGTATTCTCAGCATCCTTGTGTAGAACCACATTTCTGTTGCTTCGGATCACTTCTTCATCTATGAGCAGATTGTCCAGCATTCACTGCCATAAAGGAGGGTTGATGTTAACAGTTCAGTATTCTTTGTTTCTAATGACATTTTTCTATTTCTTTGCTTAGCTTTTGGAAGGCCTCTTTCACTATTCCAATGTGTCTTTGGATTTCAGTGTCACACTTTTTGTCCTTTGTTAAAACACTTCTCAGATATTTAAATTGTTGTATTAGTTTGATTTTGGTATCCCCAATTTGTAATGTAATTTCTGCCAATTTCTGTAGTGTAAAATTGTTTCTTTTGGAATGTTCTCCACATACTCTAGCTCTCTGTGAAAATAACCTAAACTTTTCAACCTCTACCACAGAATTCTTTCTTTCTCACTATCGAAAGGACTCTCATGTCCACTCACACAGCCCCTGTGTTTATGTCAGCAAAATCTCGCAATGGCAAGGGAACTGTTTCAAGTTTTCGGATTGTTCTTATGTGTTTACAATTTTCACTATTAATAGTTTTTCTCACACTTCTCACCTAGGGAACTGGCTTCTTGCTTCCCTGCTACCTACAATCTTCAAAAGTTTAAATGCAATGTCAATCACAATCTTCCGTTTTCATGAATCCTGTTCTTTTATTGTCCTTTCTCCTCAGTAAAGTCTTCTCATTCTCGTTCACGCCCAATAACTCATTGTATCTTAGTGGCACCTTCCTTGGGGTGAAATGATTAAAAAAATATTCATTATAATCTTGATTATTCACCTCATTATGTGGCATGTCAAGCTGATTGTTCAGTGAAAATTCATCCTTTCATTGGGTCATACTATGATAGGTCACTTTTTGAGAGCTGTCACAGTGGAACGCACCTGAAGAGAGCCACCATCTAACAATTCCAGCACCTTGTACAATGTACTTTTCATTTTCGCCACTATTCAAGCTGAGCAAGGAGCTATGAGTTATTAGCTAGTTGTCATTAATTTTAGGCACATCTATTTGAATATTCAAAAACAAAATACAACAGTTACCTTTCTATGACAAATCTATATTTGCATGTAAAGTTCAGCCTCTCTTCTTAGAAGCTAAGGATTGAGAAGCTTTTAACAGATATACAGCTTAAATGATTTCAAATTTTACTTTTATCTTCTTTTACTTCAATGATTGATTGATTGTGTTTTTTACGGCTTATCAACCTTTTTCCAATGAATATTCTTTTAGATTCTAAGAATTTTTGGGGAGATAATGATTTACTGATACAAGTCCTACTAATTAACCCATAGCTGGTGGGGGTAGAAGAAGTAGATACTTATCTTTCCCAAGGGTGATTTGTGAATAAGTGAATATAAGAAAACCAACTGGAATTGGAACTCAGTTCTTTGATTTCCATTTCTGAGCCATTATCCATTACTCCACCTGCACATCCAAACTTAAAGCAACTGATATACCCAAGTGGTCACCCATCTAGGTATTGACCAGACTCGACATTGCTTAACTTCAGTGATTGTATGAGAACAGGTGTTACGTCATGATATGGACATAAGCCTTTTTACTTGAAGTAAAAAAAGTTTCCAAGAAAGAAAATAAATAAATAAAAAAGACAAAAAATGAAAAAAAGAACAAAACAAAAACCGAAAAGAATACAAAAATGAAAACAAAACCTAAACAAATTAAATAAAAAAGAAAAACAAATTAAATAAAAAAGAAAAACAAAAAGGAGTTGCTTATAGTAAAATATTGAAACATAAAAGATGATAGTGGGATTTTTTTATATTCAAGATCATCCATTTTAAAAGCAAATATTCCACTGATTAGAGAAATGAAAAATTTGAAATAAATTTTACTTGTCTAAATTTCACTGCATTCTGGATTTCAATTGGGTGAGCATGTCTAAACTCAGGGGACAGAAATCTAATTAAACATGCTTTCCACCACTTCTTAAAAAGGCAAACATTGAAATATCAACAAAAAACATTAGCTTCCACACCGATTTTTCTTGGACACATTTGCTCATCCTGGCTCTTTGTGTCACAGCACTGGACTGCTGTAGCCTCCCACTCTTTTCATGCATCTAGTACAATTAGTAATCTACTGGGAATTTTGAATAAAACCCTTTATTCATTACACTGGAGAGATGGCAAGTTATGATAATTCCAGTGTCCATGCTATGAGATATCTTGTATCAATTCATTTATCCTTGCAATGTCAGGTCTTGTCCACTGAAACAGAGTCTATGCCACTCTTTCCACTGCTCAATCCAAAGGGTTGAACACACAAACAACAGATAAACAAAAATCCATTCACCCAATACCAAGTAGGTCTTGCAACCTGTCAGCCCAGAAGAACCTCCACATATTATTGAGGTCTTCTGTTAGTATAAGTATCAAGATTGTATCCATCAACAGCTTTTTAGGCTTGTCATGTGGCTTACAGCAACTGGTATTCTGCAGCTGTCACTCATTTGAGTAGTGACCAGGCTCAATGATACTTAACTCTGGTGATTGAATGAGAACCCGTCCATAAGCAAAGAGCCACGTAGAAGAATTAACTCGTATGAGATAATCCTCAAGTAGGGATAATTAAATAATAAACAATCCACAGCACATGGATTAGATGAAGGATTTGGTTCAAAATTCCCAAGAGGTATGGTGACAGACACCTGAAGATGACTAGAGAGTATTTTGGTCTAAATGACAACCAAAATGAAGACACTCATCTAAGTAAAGCAATGCATAATAATGACAATTCCTCATTTAAAAAATTCTGACAAAAACTAAATGTATTTTTCTAATTAAAACAATCAGGAATTCTAACACACAGAGAAACATATTGATTAAATTTGAACAAAAAAGAGGGAATATGCACGTCGAAACATGGCTGTTTTCAGTTTTTATCTATTCTATATTAAAAGAAAAAACGCAAATAGAGAACACGGCAGAAATTAAAACACAACTAAAATAAAAATAAGAAAAAATGTTAATTCAGAAAAAAAAGAAAGAAAAACATGCAAGTGAGTAGTTTACTTAAAACTCATCTAAAAGAACAGCAACAAAATAAAGTGTTGAATGTACCTTTGTTCTCCAAGGTGTTGTCTGGTGAAAGAGAAAATAGAAATGAAAGAAGCAGGAATAGACAACATATTCACATTGAATAGTAAGACACTCAAAAAGTACTAGCATGCATATATATATATATATATATATATATATATATATATATATATATGCACTTTATATATCTAATATACAGGATTACATACATAAGTATATATAGTTTGTGTGTCTAAAAGTTTTCACTGTTTTTAAAAAGTTAGGTAATTAAAAACAACATACATATATTTATTCATAATGAAAATATTTTTTTCTTAAATTTCCATGGCTGTTAACCAATTTTTGGAGAGTTCATGAATTTCACTTCAATAAAACAGCCTTGGCTTTGATAGAATAAAGTTAAATTTTCAACATTGAAGACATTTTTAAATTTTTGACCAAATAAGGAAAGGTAATGATAGTTTGTTAGCACCAAGTCTACTAATATGCCACGTGATGAAGTATTTCCCATCTGAACTTTCATTATGAGTTTTGGGGTTGACAAAGAAACTTGTGGATTAGTTTCGTGGCTTCTGTGGCCTCTGTGTTCATGCACTTTTTATCTCCATCGACAATCTTCCACAAAATCACAAAATGTGAAATGGATGAGTAGAGATTTTGTCCAATGTTTTGCTCTAATAATTATGCAAAACCCATTTTATGAAATTTTAACCAAATTTTGCAAAGACTGGACAATTGTTCAGTGATTGATATTTTTTCAGTTAATTCCACTGTTGATAGATCAGAAGGAGGATCATAATACGAAATAACTCGTTAATCATTACTTCAAAGACTCTTGTGGCCCACTGCTGCATGGTCTGTCCTCCAAGTCAACTCTCCTGAACTTCACAACACATACTACTTTCAACTGACTCATTTCCATTGGCTTCGTACTGTGTCTCATATAAATTATAAAAGAATGACATGCAGTGTTGTACGTGTTTCTTGCCTGTCTGCCACCATTCTCACGGCAAATGAATATTAAATTGAAAACACTCAAAAATTAGCAATTCGGTACTCAGTCTCTGGAGATGTGGGTGGATAAATGGTTAACAGTGCAGAAGATGGAGTCAACAGGGAGAGTTCAAATTCCAGCCAAGGCAGTAGACTTCCATTTTCTTTTTGCTCTCCAGCTATGGGTAACATAGACTGGACTGGCAACCAGTCTAGGAGGTGGACAATTCTGAATTGAAAAGGTTGGAGAAAGCAGCAAGAAATCACTCTCTTTCCCAGCAACCATCATTGCCATAAAGTTTGTACACATTAAAGAAAAAGAAACTCTGGATAGCCATGATTGTCTATAGTCTGAATAGTGAGAGTACTTAAAAACTTTATTCCACAGTGTTCAAAAAAAGCAGGCATATGAGATTTTTGCACACAGCCTATACATGCTGTAGAGTAAGCCAGTTGTGCAAGCCACTGCTCGTGAGTTCCACAAAGGTGATGTTGAATTAGAGAAAGTTCAAATAAATATCTCCTTAAAAAAAGAAATATGTATGCATTTCAATGAGTTTACCACAACAATTACAAACAATGATAATAGAAACAGAAAAGAATGGTGAAAAGACAGTAGATTGCATGTTTTTGTGTATAACATTCAACAGCAACAACAAAAAACAATAAAGAAATCAAATCTGAACTATTATATGTGAATACAAGCAGACAATTCAGTGTTTATTTGCATCTTTTGCAAGCCATTGATGGTTAAACTCTCACTGATTGTAGAAAAAGAAAAATGTTTGGAGAAAAATTGGTTTCTGTGTATTTGATCTTATATCATGTAGTGTATAAGTACATTTGCTGGACAAGGGTCAGATCGTTACAAAGGGAAAAAAATCAACAGAGCACTGATTGAATTAATAGGAAGACATCTTATGAATCTGTGTAGCTCTGGCCAATCAGGAGTAAAGGAATGACATGGATTTAGTTGAATTTATGTAACAAGTTGTACTGAAATAAATAGTCAAGGAAAAGAGAAAGTAAGAGAAAAGTTGTAGAAAAAGGTCTTGGAAATAAAGTTATAAGTACATGTTATGGCAGGGAAAAGTCAAAGAAAATAAATAAATAAAAAATATTCCTTAATTTTGTATGTGTGTATGTTTTAAAGAGAAAAGATGACAAGTTACAGAGATGGGAGTCAAAAAACAAACTTTGCACCCCAATACCAATCTTCCAACATCAAGGTCAACCATCTTGAATTTAAAAAGACAAAAAAAACAAGGAGAGAACACAAACAAGAATGATACTTTTTGTCCCACCATTTTTTTGTGACCCAATCAAGTAACTCTATACAGACCTTCAGAGATAAGTCAATCAGTGAGGTGGTATTGGACAAATGATCCAAAGATAAACATCAAACAAAGAAAAAAAAAAACCTACTTTGATTTTCTAACAAATTGAAAAAAAAAATACTATTATGATGATGATGATGATGTAAGGACCAGACATTTGAATTCTTTCGGCTAACACACAGAGTTAATTTTCAATTCTGTCAACACTTGAGGCTTGTGATAAAAAATTAAAAAAATGCATAAAAGATAATCTCACTTTCAGTATCATATTTGCATTATTTCTTCTAAAAGTGATAATGCCACTAAGACAAGGAGTGACTAGGAATGAAAGAGAATGGAAAGACTGTAGTGAAGAGAAAGGACAATAAAAGAGTAGGATTTTGCTTGAGTCAAATTGCAAATTCATGTGATGTGCATTTTTTTTTTTAAAGAATTTCAGTCACTGTGAGTGTTACAGGATGATATATTCCTACAGGTGACCAGACTGCTGTGGGATAGGTGCCATTATTTTTTTTTTTTTTAAAACAAGAAACCGTCTCTTTCTAGATTGCCAACCAAAGCTAAAGAGTTTCTATCTGTCCATTTAGGTGAAGATTTATGATTTCAGACTAGTACAACCATCGATAGTTTCCAAAGTTTCATCAACCCAATTTCACTCACAAGGCTTGGGACAATATATGGTGTGATATTCAGGCGCTTCAAAATGGTGCCCCACACACACACACACTGGGATCATTTCTTCAGGATATTATCATAAAAAAGTCACTTAACTAAATTAATTAAATCAACTACAGTAAAAATTCAAACTTGGAATTCATAATTGGGATTTCGGTAATGCTCTCTTATTTCTATAAATCTGACTTTTTTTTTATTAAGATATACAAAATTAAAATATTTTATTAACAGTTTTGTCTATATGAGAATATTATTTATTATCTGATAAGTCATTTTTTTTATCTAAGCAAAGTGTAACTTAGACTTTTCTTTCAACCACTTAATAAAGAAATATATTTAATTTCTTTTGAACAAAGATCAAATCTAAGATCTAAATGGCAATGCTCTTCAGCAAATTCTACTGATAATAGGTTTGGTATGCTAAAGTGAAGGGAAGAATATGATGGATCAGCAGTCATAAATTAGCTTATTTCACAAAGTCTTGGAATGTGTGGCAATCACAACATATCTAATGGATGTTAATGGGGGTAGGGAATGATCAACACATCCCTGAGAAACCTTTGTAACTCCAGCTTCTCTCAGTGAGGCATTTAGTCCCCAAATGTAAGCAAGCATGTCTTGGCACTTGGAACCCTGCTGAGATATGATGATTATGACTCAAGGTTTACCTATCATCTGGTTCACACTCCTCCCTGGTCTTTTTTACAGGAGAAGAGGTTTATCCCTTGTTTCCTGCTTAGGATTGGGTTTCCGGTTCCTTCTAAAGTCTTCTCATTCTCTTTCACTCCCAGTCTCCCCTTGTGTCTTACTAGCATTATTGCTTTGCTTAGGATGAATTGAACTATATATATATATATATATATATATATATAGATATATATATATATATACATATATATATAAAGGTTATGCTGCTTTGATTATCTGGGTCAACAATACTTGGTTATCTACCTGTATTTTTTTTTTATTTCCTGGATTGTTTGTTTCTTCATTAAGGGTGCTGGAAGTAAACATTTTCTTGGTTGGCATTATCCACCTGACAGTCTGGGATCCAAACCTGAGAGTAATTCCTAAGGAAGCTATCCCATCACCAGGTGTATAACATCAGGGCTGCTGTGAATGGAATTTGAATTGTGAAGTAGTTTCCAGCAGAGCTTTTTGATACCATGATGAAGTGTACAGTTATGACTGCACTCACTAAAAAATGATGCAGATAGTTCTTACACATACTTCTTTGGGATGTCGATGTTTCTCTACTTTTCAAATATTCCAATATACCTAACCATGTCCCCAGCATATTCTCAATCCCTTTGTATTCCATTGGTAAGAAAAAAATTTCATTTGGACAGCTTCTTCCCAAGAGCCACTGCTTTGTGCAAGAAAATCCCAAGAGGTTGCTGATTTATGACTGCTGATCCATCATATTCTTCCCTTCACTTTAGCATACCAAACCTATTATCAGTAGAATTTGCTGAAGAGCATTGCCATTTAGATCTTAGATTTGATCTTTGTTCAAAAGAAATTAAATATATTTCTTTATTAAGTGGTCGAAAGAAAAGTCTAAGTTACACTTTGCTTAGATAAAAAAAATGACTTATCAGATAATAAATAATATTGTAGCAATCAAAGAAGCCTAGAGTCAACTGTTATTTATCCTATATACAGTGAAGTGCAGAGGTTTGGTGATGCCCAGGTCCTCCACATTGACTGTATGCTCCTAAGACTCAAGTAGGAGGGCTATATGGCTTAGCAGTGAAAAATGTGGGAAAGGAAGACATTCTAAATATGTAAAAACAGATGAAACATGAAATAAACACTTTATTCAAATTAAATATGAACTAAATTTTCATTTCACTCTTTGATTGGATGCCCTCCCGACATGCCCAGGGCTATCATGCACTCTGCTCTACTTTCTGCATGCTACTGCCTACATATCTGCATAATCTACACTTCATATGTCCATAAAACACCCATTCAGTAACCCTCCACGTCTTACGCCTTGTGTTGGCTGAACAATAGGATCAAGGGGAAAAAAAGACAATTTGCCAAATTAAGAGGTGCAGGTGACTTAACACTTAAAGCATGGAAAACAGAACTTTTGAAATGAGCTTGAATTCCTATTAGAATCATCCCCCCCCCCACAAAAGGCATGAATCCACTTCTGATATTCATTCCTATTCTTAGGTAACTTGACAAAATTTACTCTCATGGGCATGTCAAGATGGCTGACAAAGAAGAGACTAAGTCAGCAAGCACTTTGTCAAACCACTTTTCTATGGGTGCCTCAAATAACAACAGGCGAAAATTGTTAGCCCACAATGAACTTTGGCAGGGAGTTCAACCACAAGAAAACATAGATTCTAATATAAACTATTTATCAAAATGTCAATTTACTATCAAGGATTCTTTAAATATTTTTTTTTTTATTGATCATAATGCCAGATTGATTTTTAATTACTTGTGGAGATGTGGGTGGACATACAGTACAGAAAATGAAATCAGCAAGTAAAAAAGCTCAAACTGTCAGCCAATTTGAGCTCACAGCCAGCCTTGGGAATAGATATAAATCAATCTCATTCTCATCCCAACTAAACATAAAATAGTAAGCCAAACTGGGTTCTTTGCTTGACAGCCAATGTAGGTAATGGACAAATGAATTCAAAACTGAAGGTATAAGAAAACCATTCTAATATCTTCCCTAGAAACAGCAATACAGCTGACAAATATAAACGAAATGGAAGCTGTGGAGGACCGTAATTGCCTATGTTCTAAAGAAATATGATACTTAAAGAGAAAGAGAGTACCAAAGTTTGAAATGTAAGTATTTTCTTTGCGTTGGAAGTTTCAGTTCATCAACTTTGATGATTTGTCACTTGTGAACTAATATCATTGGCCTTTTAGATTAGAATCCATTCTTTTAGCAGGGATCATTACATTGTTAGCAATATGGCCATAATGAAAGAAAAGTAACTATCTCTCAGTGAAATATACACCATTTGCAGTAGCACAACCAAAATCTTAGAAAATTAAAAGATTAGCCAAAAGTGCTTGGAATGAAAAATAATTTAAACAATTTCTGCACATCAAGTTCTAAAAAGAAAGGTCTGGTTTGTATGAAAAAAAAAAAAAAATTATTATCACAGTGTGGGATATTTAATAACAAAAGTGATGGAAACAAAAAGAAAAAGAATCTAAATGAAATCAGAATAAATATAAGCCAAAAACATATTTTTGGGAAAAAAGAAAGAAAATTGAAATTAAAGATTCTCTTTTGAGTGCATGTGTAGTCACATTAATGTGAACATCACTCTAGTCCAATGAAATCCTAAAGGACAAAATGCATCACATAAAAACCTTGTCCACTTTGTCAAATTTTTTCCCATAAAATTGTTCTGGATATATAAAAATAAATAAATATATATATATATATATATATATATATAAAATGAAAATATTTAAAAAAATGATTGAAAAATAATGAAGTTAATTTTATGAGCATACAAATTACAAGTTGATTGATAATAATTAAGAAATATATATTTGTGTATATATATATATATAGAAAGAGAGAGAGAGAGATATTGCATACATTTTGGCAGATTGTTTTCATTAAGACATGTTTCATTAAACAAGTTTTGTCTACTTATTCTTAACAGGATCCTCTCATATTTACAGACAACTTTCTTAGTACACTTGTTAAAGGAAGAAAGAAAGTTACCATGTTGATACATATTCCTTTTATTGTGAGTACTTCCAGCATTAGCACAATGTCATTTTCAGCATCGTCTTGTTTTATCTAAGACAAAACTGTTGCATTCATCTGAAATAAACTTTAAAAATCAGGAGATCAGTTGAATCCACTACCTTGGTTTCAACTTCATGGTATATATTATTATTATATTGATAATAATTCAGAAACATATATTTTATAATAATGATTATATGTGTGTGTGTGTGTGTGTGTGTGTGATGAAAATATACTTTTACGGTATGCTATATTTATGGGCAAAAGTGCTCAATATCAATGATAGTGCATATGTAAATATAAAAGTTGGCACTTAGGACAACATTAACTGCCGTCTCTTTTATATTTGAGTGCAATCTCCAGGCTAATATATATATATATATATATATATGTAAGACTATGTTGTCTTTAACATTCAACACTACATGTTTGAAAGAAAAGTTGCTGCCAAATTACACATATATATATATATATATATATATATATATATATATATATATATATGTGTGTGTGTGTGTATGTGTATGTGTGTTTCTGAATTATTATCAATTGGTATTTGTATGCTCTTAAAATTAACTTGATCATTTTTCGCTAAATTTTTTCAAAAGTATTTTCATATGTAATTTCGTGAGGTAGGGCTGATTTTGCAGCCACAAATTATATACAAGGTGGTATGTGTACTTCAACATGGTGTAATGGTTAGCAAGCTTGTCTCGCTAGATCAATTTCGACTGAGTAGTGTGTTCCATCCTCACTTGCTGCTCCATACTTTAAGCCTTGTGCCACATCTAAGTTACACTTCATAAATTACTATATACAAGGCAGTATTGGAATGTTTCAAGAGTTGGCCTTTTACATTATTAATCTTGTAAATTATAAATTTCATATATTCAAATTTCCTTATCATCTCCTTGAAAAAAATTGTCTCCTTGGAAATGAGTGATCCTAGTGTCACTTTTATACATTACGTAAGTTCGTCTTTCTGTACATCATCCCAGACTATTAGTGATTCTGTCTATGGCCTTTTGAGGTAGAAACTCTTCATTTTCACTTTCATTTTGGAAAGCACAGTAAATTCACAGTGAATTTTGTTTTCTTCCTACATTTTCATGCACTTTGTTTACCCTGAAGGCTCATTATGTTAAACTGACACTCAACATATTTTAAAATGTATGTGCCTGTCAAAGACCTGTGTCCAAACTACAGAACATTCATCAAAACTCTGACGAAGCACTTTCAGGGTCTAAGAAACAGATTTGATGCAGGCATATTACCAGAATTTCTCTGCCACTGTAAAGATTGCAAAGCCATTCCAATATATGACATTACAAAATCTCACATAACAATTCAACAGGAACAGATAGGAGAAAGCCTATTGGCAGACTAACTCAGCAGGTTGGGTGCCAATGAGTGTTAACTACATGTGCATTTTTATTGAACAGTAAAATCCAGGAACTTTCTGACATCAACCTTGGAATTGATAGAAATTGCTAAGAAAACTTAGCAATTGGATAAGTTTCGAAACGTGATATATAAAAAAAAAAGTTTCGAAACATGTGATATATATATAAAAAACTTAGCAATTGGATAAGTTTCAAAACATGTGATATATATAAAAAAAAGAAAAATTTAATTGATAAATTGTTTACATTTTCAAGTTGCATTACATTTCTGACAGCACAGTGTACATACATTTCTTGTTATTCAAGACACATTGATCCGAGCACAAAATTATTAAAAATGGGATAGAAAATTGCTTTTAGTATAAATTATGAAAAATAAAATTCATGTTCGGTGAAAATCTCGTCTTTAAGCCGAAGCACCTTATGCATAAATAATGAGACATTTCTGAATCAATGACAATTGATGTTCAGGTAATCTTCATGTTTGACTCGACATTAAAAGACAGAGGATAGATCCTAAAATTCCAAGCAGCATGCATGTATTTATAATAGGCACAACACCAGGGTTTCTGCCACTCCCAGAAAATCATTTGCATCCCTCCCTTGTAAATGGCATGAACTAATTTTAGTGTATAAATTATTACTTGCAGTCTCCCACCCAACTTATAGCCACTCTCCAATAAAAAAAACACTAGTCTGATTTATAAACATATAAAACAGATAAAAATTCATGAATGAAATAAGTAAAATAAAAATTCTTTAATTATGCTGGTTCCAGTTAAGTAAGGAACGTCTGCTAAGAACATCTCTCCAAATTTATAGACAAATCCTCCAGATGTATGATGGGATTTCTTCCAAACCAATAAAAACGGACAATTCTTGGTCTCATCTTCCAACATTTTATTTTTGTTATTTCTTCTTGTCTTGAAGTCAGATCTCTATAACCACTGTGTGTGTGTGTGTGAACACAATTCTTTGGGAACTTTTTACTTTATTACTGCTTGTCTAGTTGACTTGCATTATATATATATATATATATATATATATATTAGTGTTATTTCACCCTGTTCTTTTTCTTCCTCTTATTAATGTTTGATAATTTTGTCAATTTTTTGGAAGCCGATTTTTTTTTTTTTTAATAATAATGGGTATAAAGTAATTAATAATAACAAAACAAAAGTCATTGAAACAAAACAAGTTCAGTCGACCAATGATGACAATTCCAGAACAACGTAACTATAAACAATTTTTTCTATCCTCTGCCAGCCGCTATGATGGAGAAAGCATTACCTCGAACCGTCGCCAGTGAGACACGCTGCAAGAGCCACTTCGTTTGGCGAGGCTCGTTCCTTAATTGAGACGCAATCGCGCCAATCCTCCGAAGGAACACCATCGAATGAGGGCCAATAACCCCTGAAGTCTCCACTGCCACAGGAGTAAAAAAAAAATCTATCAGCAAGAGAAGAATATTTAGCTATTTTTTTTTATCTCTGCGTCTCGGGTGACAAACGCAGGCTCAACCGTGGACCTGATCAAATTACCGGCCGAAAATATGGCCAATTACTCCACAGCTAAGCCACATTTAAATCAACACTGTAAGAAAATGACAGCAATATTTATAGAATTAGGAAATTGCATTGTCTTTACAAACAATCAAATACATTTTTTTTGCTTTTTATGCTCAATACATCCTCAATATTAAATGAAATACTAATTAATTATAACTACTAAGTAACAAGAAAAACAATGAGAACTTGTGACTGAGAAAACCGTCACATGAAAAGTCAAGCATCTTCAACCAAACTTCTCTCTTATCTATTATCTAATGATACGCCTGTCTACTTGTCAAATGAACATGTACATCACTGACAAAAAAAAACATTGACTTAATACTGAATGTGGTGTCGATCATGGGATTGACAGTGACGCTTGAGGCTAGCAAGGGACTTCCATCCTTTGTTGCATGCTAGCTCTGCTTGATTCTTTTGATGTCTTGGCTGTTCAGACAGGCATTTTTTGTGTACCCTCAAATGTCTTCTAAGACCCAATCAACTTTTTACACTTTGCTGCACAATGCATATGTAAAAGGTTCAATACAGAATATACATACATATATATGCACACACACACACACACGCACAGATTGTTATATAACTATCAACACTATCATCATGTGTTATCTTACAATCTAAGGCTAAATAATCATGATTTTTAGATCATTAAAATAAAAATATCCAATAAAACAAACACAACATACCAGCCTGAAAAGATTTATATAATAACATTTCATCTGACATTTCAGACACTACTAAGGAAGGCTGGAGAATGCACCAGCTGAATAATTGTGATCAAAACAAAAAAAAAAACAAAACATGGCTACCAGTACAAATAATTCCTATGATATTTGATCTTAGAACTTCAATAAATGAGAAAATGTTCATCAATTTTTTATCTCCTAAAAATCGATATTTAAAAATTGGGAAAAATATTTAACCAATGAATTTATGGGTTTAGTAAATCTAAATTTTAGATCCTTGGAATCTATTTCTCTGTATAAATATGATTGCATAAATTAAAGTGAGTATTCAGTTTTTTCCATAAACCTTTAATCAGGGTTGGATGTTTGTTGTTGTGGATAAGCTGAATTCACAAACTTTTAGTATAATACTTAACCTTTTCACATATTTTATTTGAGTAACTTCTTACAAAGCCTAGTGACTTTAAAGTAAATTAAGCACACTTGAAACATATGGATGGAGTTCTGTAAACAAAATGTAGTAGCTTTCCCATCTACTAAATGCTAGATAATTACACACATTCATAAAACATGGTAAATATGCGACACTCTCCTTATGTAGGCACATTGTTTCCTCTATCATACTAACACAATTTATTCTGGGTGTTGTAAAGGACAAAAACAAAAATATTTTTGTGGGACTTTATTTCGCAAGGATCTTTGTAATTCATTTCTTTTAACTTGAAAGAAAAAATACTCAATAATAAAATTTATTTAAATTTGTAGAGCCGTGTTTGAAGATTGTTTATTTTTTCACTTTTCGCACACTTACAAGTTTAGTCCTCCACAAATGTAATATAAATTTTAAATGAGGTCGAAGGGAGTTAAGTTAACATGCAATCTTTAATATGGTACATAAAATACTGAGTTGGGACAAAAGATCCCAGTGTTTCTCAATGGGTGGCATTTGAACATATGACTACAGGTGATGAAAAATGGATTTTTTTTACAATATGGAGCCAAAAAGGTCCTGGGAAAAAGGAAATGACCTGCAATTAACCACTCCAAAAGCCAATCTGAATTCAAAAAGGTGATGCTTTGTATCTGGTTAGATTGGAAGAGTATTATGTTTTATGAGCTCCTTCTGCCAAATCACATTGGATTCAGACAAGTACTGTTCCCAATTAGACTGATTAAAGACAGTAATTGATAAAAAAAGCATCCATAATGGGCCAATCAGAAGGACAATGCCAAAAAACATATACACTGGCAGAAATTGTTACCATTTGGCTGGGATATCTTACTGAAGTACTGTAGTTGCCTAAACTCACACCTTCAGATTACTACTTATTTCAATTCCTACAAGATTCTCATAATGGGAAGAGATTCAATTCTCTGAAAGCCTGTAAAAACCACTTAAACCAGTTCATAACCCTTTTTGTGAATATGGAATCATGAAGCTGCCTCAGAGATGATGAAAAGTATTCAAACAAAATGGCATACTTGTGACTGAATAAATGTATGTTCGACCATCTAAATATAGTCTTTGAAATTCACTTAAAAATTCTATTGACTTTTGTTTCAACCTAATAAATTTATTCAACTCTTAACTATTTGTAGTGCACTTCTATCTTCATGTTGGCAACTTGTCCAAATGAAGGTGTTAAAGTTGGAAAATAATGAAATTATTCAACCAGCCATATTTTTTTTTGGCTTCCAACTTGAACTCTTTACAAGACAGTAAAAAGTGTGTTAGACATATCACAAAAAATCTTTTTGCTTAAGAAATTCAAAAGTAATTACATATGATAAGCAGGAAGCATAGGCAAATGTGATGTTCATTTACTCTTTTCTGGATAGATAACTGATACAGTGTTCTTTGGGGTTGTGTTAATATGGTTGAGAGATTACCGAAAGACTTTCCATACTGAATGACATCAGGCAGCAAATTGAACTTTCTCAAAAAAAAAAACAAAAAAAAAAATGGTTTGCAGCAAAGTATTAAACATGGGAAAGTGAACTTGTCAAACTCAAGAAGCCAAATCATTGAAATGGTTAAGTTATACCTACAAATATAACTATTTACATAAAAATGATAATATTATCTGAAATCCTCAGATAATACTAAGAAAGACTGTAGAATGCATCAACTGAATCATTGTGATCAAAACAACAAAAACAAGGCTACCAGTACAAATAATTCAAGTCATATTATATTTACTCTTAAAACTTCAATAAATAAAGTTAGAATCATCTGGGATTGAGTGAAATTGAGTGCAAAATGATGGACTGAATATTGTGTTCAAGCATGAAACATACTAGCCAGTCTGTTTTGAACTCACTGTTTATTTTTATACTGACACATGCTCTGATATTGATTATTTTTAACCATAAATATAGCATACCATAAAAGTATAATTTTATCATTCATATATATATATATATATATATATATATATATATATATATATATATATATATATATATATATTATATATGGTGGGAGGAACTATAATAAAGTGGAAAATGTTTTTGTGTGATGCACTTCTTTAAGACAAGCGATGATTATGTTGATGCAACTACACACAAAGGAGAGGGGAGGCTGAGATCTTTTAAATTAAATTTTTTTTTTTAATATATGTATTTGGGTATATAGTCTAGCAGATTTCATTTAGTTATTTTTCTTTTTGATTGTTTTTATCACTTTTGTTATTAAATATCCTACATTGTGATAATAGAAAATCTGCCAATAAAGATGAAGAATCAGGATGTAAATTTATTACAGATGATCTCATGATTAAAGCACTTTCTAGACATTTTTGCCTTAGTAAATTGATTTATACTTTAATTAGAGTAGCATTTTTTAAATCTACATTTTAATCAGACTCATTAAGAGCACCGACTGCATTGAGTGTACGATTTTGCAAAAGATCCTTTTTGTGTTCATATAATTATTTATTTAAATTCTTTGAGGTTTCTCCTATGTATTCCTTGAGGCAATTATTACAGGTGAGTAAATGCCTTCTACAAATTTCATTTCATTTTAGAAGTAGTTTTAACAAATTTTATATTAAGCGTAGATCAATTTTTTTCAACTGTAGTCGTGCGCTACAGAGTTGGTGGGTAGAAAAATATTTTGATTTGTTGGGTTTATCAGGATGTTCCATTTTTCTATTTTTAAATATTTTATGTGCTTTTGATTTCGTGGTGAATATGAAATAATTGGGATATTGGAGAAGATTAAAAGTATTTTCAGTGTATTTCTCCTCTTTGTATAAATATTAAGTGATACAAATTCCGATTTCTCTTAAGTAGAATCTGAGAATTTTTTCCCACTTTGCCATAGTTTTTTTTTCTCTAAATTTGTTCTTGATATATAAAAATTTATATATTATATATTGTTTCTCCCATATAAAATTAAATCATTCATACGAAAAACAAATAATGAAGTTAATTATATGGCAAGAATCATTCTCGCAAACAATATTTAATAATAAAATACAATCAACCTCGAATCCGTTAATGAATGGTATGATCCTTGTTTATAAATTCCGGTTTTATCAGGTCTTATTTCTGCTACTAGCTCGACTTTCAATCGTTTCATACAATCGTCATCAGGTTGGAAATTAGGTAAGTTTTTTAAATCCAGGTAATAACGAGACATCGAAAGATAGTGCAAACCGAAAGAAGTGTTTTTTTAGAAATGTGATATTGTTAAACCTAAGAATAATTTTGGAGCGTGCAGTCACGACGCTGAGGTTGACGTTCCAAAATTATTCTTACAGTTAACAATATCACATTTCTAAAAAAACACTTCTTTCGGTTTGCACTATCTTTCGATGTCTCGTTATTACCTGGATTTAAAAAACTTACCTAATTTTCTACCTGATGATGGTCGTATGAAACGATTGAAAGCCGAGCTAGTAGCAGAAATAAGACCTGATAAAACCGGAATTTATAAACAAGGATCATACCATTCATTAACGGATTCGAGGTTGATTGTATTTTATTATTAAATATTTTTTGCGAGAGTGATTCTTGCCATATAATTAACTTCATTATTTGTTTTTCATATGAATGATTTACGTTATATAAATTGAACACACACCACATAATTGATATATATATATATATATATATATATATAAAATTGTGCATTTGAGCATTTATGCTATACATTTAATGCAATGTATTTATGCAATACACATGGTGACCTACCAAACTATCTGTAACATACACATTGATAATACAAATATAACAGTCTCATCCACATGTATAAAGGCTAAAAATAATGGAAGCATTAAAAAGAAAAGAAGCTAATACTCGATAATATCAACTATGCACATGGTCACAATATGCTGGCCGTGTTCAGAAAATAAAACATTCCTATAACTCTAGATACTACATACATAAAACAATGCATATATTCAGTTAAATGTAAAAATAAAATTTGTCCTTGATAATGGTTAAAAGTATAGCTGAAAGTGCTTAGATATATAAAAAATTTGGACAATTTTTATATACTTTATGTCCTAAAAAGATAAAAAAATTCTAAGAACAAATTAAAAATTATATAGAAACTTCACCCCAGCACCTTGTTAGTTATTTTTAACAAAACCTGCATATATATATATCTTTACATTTGCCCTAAGCTTTGGTAACTGAAGAGAGACTTGAAGTGAATCCAAGCCTCACTCAACTACTTGTCATATACAAACTCTAGAATCATTGACTAAATTGCTATTTATAGAAAGGAGTTGAGAATGCTAACTCATGTGATATTTAAATAGTTTACAACAATATATATATATATATATATATATATATATATATATATATATATATATATATATATACACACACACACATGGGTGTGTCTCCATCATGTGCAATTTTTTTATGTTTGGAATGTATCAAGTTATTTTGCATATCTTGAGAACTCTCTGATTTAATTTAGAAAGAAATCAATAGAGGCAACCCTCACATTTTTGCATTTGTTAACAAGTTTAGTTATAAACAATGCTACTCCCTCAGGAAATAGCTATGGTTAATCCCTGGGTGCCCGAGACATCTCAAAAGCAAAAATGCTGATAGGACTAGACTGTTTTGGGCCTTTCATCCATTTGTACATATATGAACCTCACTTTAAACAGAGCCTTGTGCCACATTCAATGATTGATTAATTCATTTCTTACAGCTTATCAAACAGTTGCAAGTTATTTAAAACCAAAAAATATTTTTAGATGGTAAGAATTTTATTTTTTGGGAAATAATAATGGTTTAGCGATATAAGTCTTACTAATTAACCCATAGCTGAGGGGAGAAGAGGTGGATTCATGGAGTCACTCATCTAGGTACTGACCAGGCTCAACATTGCTCAACTTCAGTGAGCATACAGGAATTGTTGTTTCAATGTGATGTGGCCATAAGCCTTACGTCACATTCATTTTGAGTGGGTGTGCAGATAAGTTCCATAAATCAAAAGGAGGTTTTACTGTACATACGTGCAGAAACTATTTTATAAGATTAATCAATTGGTAGAGCAATGCCACTGAACAAGCTTGCATACTAAGTGACCGGTACAACAACTGAACAAGTAGATTTTTCATATCCCACACAAAGTTTTTGGCAAGCAAATGAAAAAAAAAAAAGAAAAAAAAAGTTTTTTTAATTTCAGCAAAAGTGTTAAACTGTGCAAGCTTGTGACCATCAGTCCAATCATAAGGTACGCTGTTCTGCACTTTCTTCTCTTTGCTAACTTGTACCAGACATCTTGTGAATTTTGTATGGGCTACCCTCAGCATTGCTTCCAATACTCTTGTGCTTGTTTCAGGATGACACACCAAGACTGCTTTCGATTATTCACTATCACAAATTTTTGGGAACCATTGATGCAAAGCCTGTTCTTCAGCTGGTTCCTGCTCCCCAAAACTGACCATGGTGTGAGCAAATTCAGCAACGTAATGAGAAAGTTTGAATCCATGAAGACTAACATGGAAGTTATGTTTATTCAGCTTTGATATTGATAAAAAAATGCAAAATAAAACTTGAAAAATCCAGACAATATCCAAAAGAGGAGCTTCACAATGATATATAGATGTACACAGACAGATGAATACAAGACAGATAAAAAAAATAGTTTGCAATAATGTATTGCAAAAATGGCCAATTATTTTACTTCAACATAATAAAAAAAAATCATTTGCTTGAGTGGATGGTGCACACTATTCAAGTGATTGGAAATATTTCAATGTGCATTGCTTTATCAGAATTTCATGTTAACCTGTATTTTAGTTTGTTTTTTTTTGGTTTTTTTTTCTGTCATTATTTCCTGTTTCTATTTTCTTAATCAGTTTTTCAAGTTTGTTGTAAAAGCAAAGATAGACAAGAGATGTTCGATCCCAAGTATAAAACCAATTACATTTATATCAGTCTGGTCGGGTCTCTTTCTGTCAGTTTAGTTTCTCCAACCACCAAGTGTCTTGGCTAACTTTTGGGGGGGATCATCATGCTGGGACCAGTGTAAAAAACACAACATTAAAAAAAAAAAAACTTTACTGAATAAAATTTAAGCATCCTAAATTCCCCACTCCCACCAAAATTTTTTTTAAAAAATTTTTTTGTCATTCTTTGTTGCTCATACTATCATTTTAGGAAAATGTATGACAAAGTGGAAAATATCTGTCTGTATCACTGAGATGAGGTATTATGATTACTTGCATTATTTACATTATTTGAACTGTTATCCTCATCTTCATTGCCATATTCACAACATTTTGACTGTTAGTGGATAAAAACATTGGTTTGATCCAGTGACTAGACCCAAAGAATTGTGAGCGCAATACCAGGCTACAGCAGTGGTAAACCGAAACTTGGAGAGTTGAGTTAAAGGGAAATAACTGAGACATCCGGAGGAGGCATGGCACATGGAACTAGAACAATCTACCCTGGTGGATGAAATAAAGGGTTCAGTTCAAAATTTCAAGCACCCGAAGAAGGCCGGAACATACAACAGCAGAAACATTGTGAATATGGCAATGAACATGAGGATAACAGCCCAAATAATGTAAATAATGCAAATAAAGTGGGAAAAGTTTTCATGTGACATGTTTGATCCTAGTAGCATAATAAAAACACTTATAATCTTTAGGAAATAAATATTTATCCTGAAAAGGCACAGAGAAGCTACATTATGGTGGTAGCAAAGTGACTGAAGTCACTTTATAACAAGAGTTAAATCCTCATTGTGTGGCCAAATTTAGTAAATATTGAGATTATATATATATATATACACTGAAGAAAGTAAGACATTCAAGTTAATATTCTGAGACTATTTGAGCTCATCAGGAGATGAAAGAAAAAGAATCTTGTTGAATATTTCTTTCAAAGATAACTCTAAAGTTTTCCTTCATGTTTGGACTAAAATATGATTTTCAAAGACACTGCCATCTGGTGTCACCAGGACAAAGCAAAAGAACAAAAAGGCACCTAACTCTCAGAGCAAAATATACACCTTGTTTCACCAGTTCAAAAGTGATAACTATTTCTACAAATAGACAATGTTTTTTAAAGTTATGTCTCTTCCAGATGGAGATAATCATGCCTCTCCATGGGATCCTTTTCTTCATCTGTAAATTGTCAAGACTTTTTGGTAAAGATAATTGAGTGGTTTCTAACTGCCTTATCCACAATTCTGGATTCAGAGTAGTTCTTCTTCTAGATCAATTGCCACCCAAGATTAGTGAATCTCATCTACCCTGTTATGTATTCATGCCTTGCCAAATGGCAACTGTGTGAAAGTGAATGCAATAGACTAGGCCAGAACTTGAACCTCACTTTCCATGTCAAATACCTTTACACTACATAAACATTATATATGAATAAAGACAAGAAAGAAAACTTAGCTGACACATTTAATCCTTTGATGGACTTCATCAAGCCAAATGTGAGGATTCTATTTTGCAACAAGTATTTATAAACAAAATGTTAGTTTTCAGAATTTTTAAAGTTCAACAACACTCATAAATATACATCAGGCTAACTGGAAGCCAATGTAAATTATGGAAGATGCTAAGTGATGTAATTTAACGTCTAATAAAGAAAAGTGAGTAAATGATGTTGATTTTTTTGTTATAATGTAATTATTATTTATATTATTTTAATTTGGGATTAATTTATTTATCATATATTTTAAATAATAGAATGTTTAGAATTTAACTGTTTTCTTTTAATTTTAAAATTTTTTTTATGTTGGCTTGGGAAAGGAGTATTTCTTTTCAGAAATGACATATTTGAAAATATCTGGGGCGCATATTTATATTTTGGTAAGATTTGATAGCAGCACTCTCAGGAATTTCCAAAGTAAGTTACTTTATTTTTTAATTTGATAATTGTTTTGCATAAGATCTTTTTTGTGTTCATAGACTTTTCAGTTAGCCTGATGTATATTTATGAACATTTTGAAATTAAAAAAATTCTGAAAAACTAACATATGTTTTACTTCTGTTTATAAATATTTGCTGTAAAATAAAATGATTACATATCTGTCTATATTTCTGAGATGAGGTATTATTTACATTATTCGTACTATTGTCCTTGTCTTTGTCGCCATATTTATTATAACGTTTCGGCCGTTGTACGCTCCGGCCTTCTTCAGGTGGTTGGAATTTCGAACTGAACCTTTTATTTCACTCACTGGGGTAGACTGTTCTAGTTCCACGTGCAATGTTTAATGGATGTCAGTTATCAGTTGTCTCCTGTTAATTTTTCCCTCTGAAAGTTCTCCACTGCCTTAACCGGGTATTGAACTCATACTCTTTGGGTCCTGTCACTGGACCTAACTAACGCCTTTAACCACTGTGCCATATGTCCTTTTATGCTTACATTCTTGATAAAGTCCAATCAGAGGATGAAATGCATTGGCTAAAATAAGTTATCTTTTTTTATTTATTCATATTGTCTTTTGAAAGATATATATTTAGTTATATCTGAATTTTTACACACACACACACGTGTGTGCGTTTGTGTGTCAGCCTATTATATACTAAAATGATATATTGGAATATTTTCTTTAAAGCTTCCAGATTTGGTTGAGTGCCAACCAAAGTTCAAGTCAGTCTCTCTGCCATTATCTATATTCCTGACATTCATCTTGTGCCATATAACCTTTTAATGGTGGGAATAATAAACCTGGTAGGGTCTGCCTTAATGCTATATTTATGTGAATACATACAAGACTGCAGCATTTGTTTGCAACAGAGAAAAGTGTTAATACTTGTCTCAAGAGAGATATTAGCACAGATCAACATGTGGCTTAATAGCGCTACAATGATTTGAGGAGAATGTCTGTCTTATGGTGTTGTGGTACATTATTGATTGGTTCTGTACAAGGCACAAAATCAGAAGATTGTGAAGAACATTTCAAATACAGTCAGCCAGTATTTGAAATGATCAGAAAGATGTCAGTGTGGGTCGATAAATAACGGGTATATTGGAAGGTTAGTGGGAGAAGAACTAACATAAAAAAATAATTAAAGATGAAACGTAAAATAAAAAATTAATAAAAAAAACTATTTGATTGCTAGCCAAGCAGCTACTTAACAAATGACTTTGGAGCTACTTAGAACATAAATAGCCAACTCATTAGGTAGGTAGGATGTACGATAAAACCACCCTTAAATCCACCTCTCAAAATAAATATACAGAATATTCATAAATCAGAATTTTAAGATTTTTTTATTTGTATTTATTTCTTTAATTCACTAACATATAAAATAATATGTTCTTTAATTCTGTCAAATCTTAGTTTGATGCAAACAATTTTTAAAATATTTCTTTATATGAATGAATAATTAATAATTTAATTTGCAATTATTATTTATTTTATTTATTATATATATTGATTATATCTATTTAAAGTTTATATATATATATATATATGTGTGTGTGTGTGTATGATAATATTATTTCTTTCAGCATCTTCCATCGTTACCAGTTTTTTCTGTATTAGTATTTATTTGTTTTTGTACAACTAACCTGAAGATTGTCTTATTTTTACTTTCTGCTTTTGTTTAACTAAAGTTATATTTATCAACATGGCATTTTCTACTCTCATTGTTTTTTTTATCAATTGATACTTTAGGTATTAGTACTCAAAAAGGTAGTATAAATTATTTTGTTGGATTTTAAATAGTGACTTCATAATCTCCTAGATTTATATTTTCATTTTTTGGTTTCGGCTGTTTTTTCTAAAATAATCAAAGTTTTCTATATTTGTGCTTGTTTATTTATGTACTATTTTGTAAATTGTTATATATACAATGTTTATATAAGTACATTATATATGTTCCAAAGGTTGTCATAGCCACTAGTGATAGTGGTGACAAGCACCCACTGTATATAAAATGCTTCCGTGGTGTGTGCCTCAATTAGCTGCTGACAACCAAGACCAACTCCAAGCCGGCAAATGGGCACAGGCAGCAAACTGGTGCCTCATAACCAGCTGCTTTGCATAGATGGAACTTGACAGGCCAGGAAGGCAGTCCATCTAAGAGAAGGAAAACCCTTATTTTGAACCTCCACTTCCTTGCGGTCATATCCAAACATGGAA
>OZ038497.1:9132540-9315040 GCA_964036315.1 Acanthosepion esculentum
ATAACAATATCTTACAGAAATTGAAAGGACAAATAGAAATATTTAAAAATTGAATTTTCTTTTTTTCCTCTCTTAATTCACAGCATTAATGTTTAATATCAGTTACAGAGAGTAATTAAAATGATATAAATATCACTAAAGTAAGTTGAAATGGGGGGGGGGGGGAGATAAAACCATAAACAAAAAAATTATATCTTTTTGATAAACGAGCATAAATAATTAAAAATGTGTGGCATAAAGGGAAGATTTCAGCTGAGAAAATAAAAGGGTAACTCAAAAAGTAAAAGCAATTGCCATAAAACACCTTTATTACGACTGATGAAGAACATATGTCACTTTCAAGGGTGGGCTGTTCTCATTCCACTGCCCATGTCTAGGGATATCTCATCTAGTTCTTACTTTTTTAGTACTGCTCAATTATTACCTGCTCTGTCCCCACACACACAGAGTCCAAGTACACACTGCCTGACCCAGAGATTGAACTCACAATTACTATGTCACCAAATTCATGATCCACTGCTTTAATCCACTAGGCTATTGTTCTGTGGGACAACAAACAGATAACAAGGAGTTAAACATTAAAAATTGTAATTTATAAAGATATATGCAAAAGTATAAATATATGACAGAAAATACATGTTTTGATGGTGCATTTCAAGTCTTTATAACTTATTCAGTGCTCATCAACATAGAACAAAATGGTGTTCATACTCTCATGATATTGATTATTTTTCCTTGTAGACAAGATACTGATGTAATATGGCTTATATTGCCAGATAGGGGCAGAAGCTATTTAAGCATATTCTGTTTTTTTTTTGTTTTTACTGAACTTCACCCCTATACAAAACCAAGAGACCTCTCAAAGTAGAGTGTTACTGAAGGTCATTGTTATGGGAACAGTAAGAGTAAAGTGTAGTAATTGTAAGGGTAAACCAAACTCTGGACAAAAGTAAAAGTGCTAAGCTTTATTCAACTAAACAAAACTCAACTACAAAAGGAAAATAGGAGTTACAAGCTAAATAGCCAACTGAGTTGAGTCCATTGTTTGTACATAGGGAACATAGGATACTACTACCACATTCTTCATTCCTAGAAAAATGTAGCATTGCCATCCATAATGATCTGGGGGTCTTGTTGTCCATTCAGATTTCCTGACCTCTTGGACCCCAGCATCATCTCCGTTATGCAGTGTGTCCTCCTCTGGTATGGGGACACCCAGGGTACTCCTATTTTGTTCCACAATGGGGGACTCAGGGGTTAACTCCGCTTCCGGACAGGGTACTAAATCACAAACAGATACAGTAGACTCCCTTCTGTAGCCGTCATGCCAAAAAGGACCCGCTAGAATAGGGCAGTCGTCTCTCGTACAGAGTAGTCATCTCTTGTCGGCAACCTTGGCCCCAACTGCCAAAGCCTTCAGGCACACTCATTTTATAGACCATGACGAAGCAGCTGATTGGTTGAGTGGGAGAGTTTTACATATGCGTAGACACACTCTGCCAATTCCACCGTCGTTAACTGCTCTGCGACACCATACGTATGCAATGCGTGGGCATTTTCAGGCATGGTGTTGTGTATCTTGCTCACGACAATCACACTTTCCATCTGGATACTTTATGTTGGCATAAGTCGGATTACTTTCTAAGAGTTCGACTTGGTCCACATAAGAATCAGTTTTACTATTTCTTATGAACCTCTTTAGTAATATGGGGCGTGGTAACATTAGCCAGGATGGGAGAGAACTCCTGTGTGATGACTGATGAGGGAATGCAAATAAACGCTCATCAGGGGTTGTATTTGTAAAAGTCAACTCTAGACTTGAAGGCGTTAAAGTTACAATGGTCGGGAAAGCATCCTCTTGGAATTCTGTTCCACAAAGCAACAGTTCTTGGGTAGGAGCTATCTGAGAGAATTTATTCCTTACTAAAGAAATTAAAAGGCAATGAGGGTGGTTCCCCTCGATGTACACGGTATGGTAGGTGATGGGTGGGAGGGTTAGGGTTGAGTGAACTAAAGAATGTAGTTTGTCTTAACATTTTCCATGGAAATGGCAATAGAGTACGAGAAGCTTGTAATGTTTGTTAGAAAGGGGTTATAAAGCAATGCACGAAAGCTAAAGTAAAATAGATTGGGATAGAGTATGATGAACACAATAATTAAACAGTAATATATTTGCGTTCTTCTGAGAAGCATTTCAGAGACAGATGGTCAGAAGGTAAACAGTTGTAACGTACACAGATTTCAGAAGAAAAAAAAAAAAGTTCAGATCAAAATTTGCACACCAAAAATATTACCATTGCTATCATCTGGAATTAGAAACACAATGATACCAATTTCAGAAAAGGTTTTTAGACTAGGTATAATCTCTATCTTATTCAACCAAAAATAAAAACAATGAAATGACTTTACCAAATGTTCTAAAAAATAGCAAAAAAATAACAAAATCATAATCTCACCTTCAAAGGTGTAAGCATAGTAGGTATAAAGACTGTCACATACCACAAAAAATGAGTTAGTAGATAATAAAACCTATAAAAACACAAAAACAAAAAAAAAACTAACAATAAATATGTATATTGAAATATTTATAAAAAATTAATTAGAAAAAATATGTTCAGCCTACACAGAATATCACCCTCACTATACCCACATTATATTGTCTACCAAAAATACATAAAAATTAATATTCCAGCATGACTAATAGTCTCTGGAATTGGCAGCACCACTCACAAAATTACTAGTGCTATCACAAAAATTGTAACCACACTACTTGGTACTATTGTGACAGAGAGAGAGTCTGGGAAACACACACACACATTTTTTTTTTATTGAAATTGGAGTACATCTGAGTAGTGAAATTAGATCAGGGCATTTTGTTTACTGATGGGAAATCTGATCTAGGGCAAGAGTTGTACCCATTGGATTTGGGTCATTAGAAGACAATGGAAAATGGTCAAAATAATTTTTATCGGTTAAAACTTGGAATAGAGCTGAGTAAGCAAGAAGGACCTTTAGAATTCACATGATTTTGGTTGAAGCAGCCAGAACATCATGATGATCGCGTGCGAGGTGGTGGGGCCGAGGGTCAGTTATGACCAGCTGGGTTTTTCTATATAAATGCGTAGTTATGCTGGAAAAGTGGCAGACAGAAGAGGCCACGATTGGTTGTCGCGTCGTCGTCGTCGCATGTGTGCCGTCACGCGCATGGGCACCTGCATCGACCACTACGGGTTGCGGCGCTACATGAGTGACGGGAGAGAATTCTTGGTGAGACTGGAGAAGAGAATTAACCCAGGCAGAGTTGGGCTAGAAACAGTGGAGCGTTGAGTTGGAGACTCGAGGAAGTGATGTCAGAGATTAGAACGAAGCGTCCGCTAACATGTACAGTTGATATAAGTATTGCTGCTTATGCTACCATAAATATTACTACTACTGTTACTACTGCTGAGGAAGAACGCCACTATAAACTTTAATCCCCGCACAGAGATCTTATTCCTCTATCGCAAGAGTCGTATATCATTCTGATATGATTTAACAACAAGTTAATCACAATACACTCTCTCTGTGTCTAGAATCCAGTGTATGAGTTTTTACGTCAAATACTTTTCTGTAACCCGTTTCTTTTCTATACTATTCTTTTCTGCTATATAAAAGACATTAACAATTCAACCATTGAATAGTTGTTTGTCCGGCTTTCTGAAGATATTAATTTTTTTTTTTTGCAGCATTCTAAATTTCTTAGTGCAGACTCCCCAGCCGTGTCTACATCTTCAGTCGACCGTGAATGGACAGATATCACTTCTTCTTTCTGGATCAAACATATCACAACGTGTGCAGGGAGCAGGATTAAACCAGCGGATCGGTCAAATGATCTACGGATACTCAGGGGACCTATGGCCATTCCCTTAAGTTCGGTTAGGACCGAGTAGACACCTCAACCCAGAGAGTAAGTCGCTGTGGCAAAAGTGTTAGACTATCAGTTCAAATGTTTATAGAAAAGACACAGAGAAACTGTGTTACAGTGGTGGGAAAGTGACTGGAGCCAAGATGCCAGGTCAGGACTGATAACATTGGAGATACTTCTTTGAGTTTTATCAAGAATCTCTAAATACATAGCTGAAGCACCAGACAGGATGTGGCAGCAATATTCAATTCATTTGAAGAATTCTAGTAACTTGTTAAATAAAATCAAAAAGAGACATTAAAAAAGGTTGTGGTTCATTTACATATTAATCCTCTATATACTAATATTCCCATTGGTAAATGTCTTCATTTATTAGAAAAGCCATCTTAAAAAATAAATATAAATTTAGCTTGACTTGTTGATACTATTATCAGTATATGTAGATGAGGCATCAATTCAAATTCAACAACAATTATCACAAACAAAAATTTGGACTACCTATGGATACCCCTCTTAGTCGTTATTTAGCATGCTAATTTCTAGAATTAGGTCTCTTTCAGTAGATCCTTTCAAAAATTTGGACTCCCTATGGATACCCCTCTTAGTCGTTATTTAGCATGCTAATTTCTAGAATTAGGTCTCTTTCAGTAGATCCTTTCAAAAATTTGGACTACCTATGTGTAGCTTGCTTAGTGGTTATTTAGCATGTTTCTTTTTCTAGATGTTATTGAATGAGATCCATTTTAGAGAGAAAAAGAAATTCAACAGAATAAGCTGCACTAGAGGTAGCTTTAGCCAGCACCATGAACTGGTACAAAACTAAAAAAATAACCTGACAACTTGAGTCATGTTCTTAAATAGCCTTGTCAGATTGAAACATTCATATAGATATCATTCATGGCCCAAAACCCTTTCAGAAATATCTAAACTGTCAGCCGTATACAACCACTTCCTCAGATCAATGGTGAAGAAAGGCTTTAAGTGAGTAAAGACTAAGGGGCTTGGTGAATGTCATCCTTCTGTGAACATTGTGGATTGGAGCGACAGCATCACAAAGAACCAACCATTCTTACCAAATAAGAGAAACCACATGACTTTAAACATTACCAACAACTCAAATAGATATCACATCTAACTCTAAAAGAAAATAATATAATGAAAATGTTAACATTCCATATTACAAATAAAAGGTTAGGAAGGAAACCCCCATTCATAGTGGAAAGAGCAATAACAGCTACTGAACTTGAAAAACCTGTCTTCCTAAAACGTGTTTTAAGAGAAAGATTTTATAAATTTCAACAAAATACAGTATTTGTTGCTCGGTCAATGAATGACAAATTGGCTAATATTACCATTACAGCCTTAAAAAAACTCAAAACACCTCATATATAATGAAGAAATCTTAATCATTTAATCCAAAAACATTGATATAAAAAATAACAAGTATTTGAAACGTCAATGACAACTTGATAGAACAAATTAAATCTCAAAATATATTACTATCAACCGGACATTAAAATCTCCAAGTAAAAATATTAGAATTTTATGAACATTTTCATTGCCTCAGTTTGAAATTAACGTAGGTGTATGAAATATTTTGCTATAAATAAATAAAATAAGAATCTATCTAATATTCAACTCTATTCTCAAAATATCTCAAAATACACTTGGAAAAAACTTTCTTATAGAATTATATTATAACCCCATTTAAAGAAGAATTTATACTTGAAGGAACATTAAATTGCTGAATGATGACAAGATTATAACTGACTAGCTTAAAAGTCACCCAATAGGGTGGCATTTAAGTTAGTTTCAGTTTGTCTAGGAGTTTGAGAGCCCTTAAGTCTTTGCATATTCTCAGCATTGGAAGCTCTCCTGGTTGCAGTTTGATCTGGGTTTTCATTTACACGGGACTTTCTTTTCCTTGCTTCAGCCTTGGTTCTTTTGATTGCAATCTGGTCCTCTGTTGGCAGAGATTTCTTTTTTGCGAGGCATAAGTGTTGCCACATACGATAAGCATCAATAAACTAAAGAACCCAAAACTGATCACTGCATTTAAGTATTGCATTAATATTTAAGCTTACCTTTTGAAAGTTCAATGATAATTCTTCTGCTGCCACTTAATTTAAAGACACTTTGATGTGCATAACTCCTTTTCATACAAACAATTATTTTTATTTCATGCGTGACTGTCGCTGGATTTTGCAATTAATTTCAATTGTTCTCAAAGTTATTTCCAAGTTAAAAAAACTGTTATTGTACAAAACAAAATAAAATAAAAATAATAATTGCCGAAAACAACCACAGTAATGGAAACTTGGGAATCCAAAATTTCTGTAACATGAGCTATTGAAAGTAAGAGTTAAAATTGAAAAAGTGTGACACAGTGACACATTCACATTCATTATGTAGATGTCTAAAATCATGAAATAAAGCATTGTTATTATTCTATAATAATTCAGACAAAAAAAAAATCTTTACTTTATTTAGGGCTGACAAATTGGACTACATTTGATAGGCTGGCCTTACCAAATTCTGAAATAAATTTGGTCACATCACATTGAAACAACAGTTCCTGTACGATCACCGAAGTTAAGCAATGTCAAGACAGGTCAGTACCTAGATGGGTGACCATTTAAATGGCTTGGAATTGTTAATCAGAGAGCCAAGATCCATTTGGGTTCATTCACTTTGTGCAAATACCCTTAGGAAAGGTGTGAATCTACCTACCCCCAACCCAGCTATGGGTAAATAAGACTTGGATCACAAAATCATTACAATCTGAAAAATATAATATTTTTACAATCTAAAAATATTTTCTAGCTTTAAATAACAGTTGCTAAACTGAAGAAAAGAAACAATAAAAATTTGAAACCACTTTCTTCACAGCAATTGAAAAATTTACTAGCACTGGGATTTCAAAAATAAACAAATCTGGTAACCTTGATCTTGTTTGTTTTTATTACTACACTTGACTGATATGTTCCCCATCCTTTTTCAGGTCTGGGTAGTATCCAGTATATAGGCATATTTTTATTTCCTCAAAAGTTATTGTAGTGGACACTTTGTATCTGAAATAATAAATGTATTATTATAAATAACAGTTTAAAAAATGTCAGATTAAAAATATATATATATAGGAATATGTATGCCTTCTTTTTTAGGTAGGAAGACTGACAAGAAAACATGTCCATAGATACATCAATAATTTCATAGCCTAATGATGAAAAAATATTTTACACAACTAATATTTCATCTCCAAAATAATTAGCTGGTAAAATATCACACAGCTTAAAAATTCTTCTTTTATATGCTGTGTCCTTTCAGGATGTAGGCAATCATGGTTCTCCACCTCTTCCTGTCCCTTGTAGCTCTCAATAAGTTTTATCTTTTTGTTATTTCTCCCAGACCCCGATCTGCCATCCACTAAACCCATTAAGTAGGCCATGCATTGCTTTCCCATGTCCCTTTTTCCCTCTATCCACCCTGTGAGCATCAGATTTTCCAAACCCTCTTTTCTCATCATGTGTCCCAGAAATTTTAGCTGCCTCTTCCTGATGTTAAGCATAAGTTTCTTCTTTCTTTATATCTTCTCCAAAACCTCATCGTTGCTCATGTTCGGTCCATGGTATCCTCAGCATCCTTCTGTAGAAACACACCTCTGTTGCCTCGAGCCTCTTCTTCATCTTTGAGGAGATTATCCAACATTCGCTACCATAAAGGTAGACATCACGTAACAGTTCAGTACTCTTTTCTTTAAAGGGGTGGCGGTGCAATTGGCATTCTGAATATCATGCCTCATTTCATGAGGAAAATAACGATTATTAAAATGTTGTTTGTTTCCTTCCATTCTCACTTGTTCACTCACATACTCTCAATGCATAGCCACATAGATAAACAATTATTAAGCACAATGTTTCTTGAATTTTGTAACTCTTTGTTGAAGGTGACATTGTCAGCATTCTAAACCAATGGAGATTTCACTAAGGAAGATCATAAGTGTAAACACTTTTTGTTTCAGAAATAAGAAACATTAATGATAATTATTTTTCTCTAGAAAATAAATATACTTCTTTTAAAAAAATGTTTTTGCATCATCAAATGTTTAAATTAGAAACAAATTACAGCGTGTGATTATCGCTGTGTCATCAGTGATAATATTATATGAAGACTTCAGTCTTTTTTAATTGTAGAAGGAATCTTTTCTCAAAAATCAACTTTTCCCCATTTCTAGGGCAGATCCATATGCGCATGGTCTTTTGTTGTGAAAATGTCTGCATTAATGAAAAATTACCTTGATTTTTTTTTTTTTTTAATTAGTGCAACCCACCTTATGATGAACTGTGCCTCATGCGGCCCACTGTTCGAAACAGGTTGCCCATGCCTGGTCTAGAATATAAAATTACTGCCAAAAAACAAATAAGCAGAGAGGTAGTAGTTATCAAAATGATAGTGTTCTTTCAACAAGTCATCAGTCTGTTCCTGGTGCTTCAGGAAAATGTCACAGAATCCAGAAACCGGCATCTGTTATTGTTTGTAACTCCATTTCAGAAAGAAGAAAGCCTCCTCTTGTTTTCGTGCTTCAAGGGGTTAAGATCAATAAGGAAGTGTATATAGAGGACATCTTAGACGGTGCATTCAAGCCATGATGCAATGTCATTTATAGTGATGAACATTGGATACTTCAACAGGATGGAATAAGGCACTAAATGAGATTATATATATACACATACACACACATATATATATACACACACATACATACATATATATACACACACACACACACACATATATATATACACACATATACATACAGACACATATATTACATACATAATAGATTCTTTCGTCGGATCTGACAACTTAATTGTTTCTGTTATAAAATTTTGTGCGATAATCTTAAGTGCCATTTAAGACCCGCTAGTGATTTACAAAGGAGGCCACATATGGAGCAAGAGTGAGGATTGTGGGATGATATCACTGTTAGATTGGCTGACCTTTTAGATCTTGCTCTCACTTCTTGAAGACTTTTCAGACAAGCAGATTGAAAACTGCTGAGTCCACTAAAACACGTTGATCTCCATTCTACTCGCTCCAAGGCTATGCACTCAAGTGTGTTATGTGGTATATTGACAGCTGACAAGTTGCTTTTCAGCTTGTCTTTGTATCTTAACCATAGGCGTCCTACATTTCTGTAGCCCTGATCTAACTGGCTGTACATTAGGATCCTGGGTATCCTGTCATCAGACATGACCAGACCATCGTAACAGACTGTATGAGGAAAGTCTTGTTTCCTCCAATATTACACCTGTTAAACAGTTCTAATTTAGATGTCCTATCTTGAAGGTTAAATCCACAGATTGCATGCAGACAGCTTTTATGGAAAACATCCAGCAGGCATATATGGTACCTGTATGGAGTCCACATCTGAGCCATACAAAATGATGGCAAGGACAACAGCTCTGTAAACCTGAGTTTTCGTATCAAGTCAAATACCCCGCTCATTCCACAAGCAATGGCAAAGTTATATATACATACACACACACACTCACATATATACACACACACACACACATATATATACACACACACATATATATATATATATATATATATATATACACACACACATATATATACACACACATATATATATATACACACACACACATATATATAAAAACTTTTGGAGCATGCGGTTGCAACACTAAGGTTGAATTTTTTGAAAATTTAAGGAAGTGCATTTTTTACTAATATGGTAATTAGAGAATTTTTCTGTTGTAAGAGTTTATCAGTCAATATGGCATGAACTAAATTGTTCAATAAATAGAGTAATGTCTCAATATATATATATATATATATATATATATATATATATATATACATGTGTGTATGTGTATATGTTTTATCCTTTAACAATAACACATTTCTAAAAAAACACATTTCGATTCTCATTTAATCTTTCGTCTCCGATGCTACATGGATTTACTAAAAACAAAATAATTTCCCTGCCTGAGGATGACTGTATGTACAGTTGAAAGTACTAGCAGATTAAAAAAAAGACCTTATACAGCTTGTAGTTATTAAAAATAAGGATCATAACATTTCAAGTGGTTCGTAGGTTAATGCAACTTTAAAATTTTGTTTGCAAAGAGTTTTTATATCATTAACTTTACTAATCAACTTTTTGTATGAATGATTCATTGTAATATAAATTGAACTGCACCACATATTTGATATATATATATCAATTTAAAAAAATAATAGACCAAAAATTCATCCTAATAATAAATATATATTTTGTTGTTCATCATTTGGTAGAGCTCTCAGTTTCATGCATGTGGTAATTTGCTAGGTTTGGATTAAAATGTGTCTTCAATTCATGCATTAAACTCAGAGTAGTATGAAATAGAGAACAAACTGTATATTTACATATATTATTATATTATGGATATATTATTTTTTAACTTTTTTTTCTTTCACTTTTTTTTCCCTTTCTCCTTTTTATCCCAGTATATATGTCTGGATAGATTGATTCCATTTTTTTAAAATATTCGATCTGAAGAGATGAATATAACAATATTCATGAAATAAATTATATCTGATATGCATTTTTCAGGTTTTCTTAGTTTATCATTATATATTGGTCTCTAACCTACATTGAGCTCACATTGGATTAATGTCCTTCTTGGAAAAATCCCAACCAATTACAAACTGGTATTTTATATATATATATATATATATATATATATATATATATATATATATATATATATATATATATATATATATATATAATTGGACACTGAGGTCAACACCAAGTAGTGACAATCTGTTTCAGGCTTCAACATAATCTTCAAATGGCCTGAAGACTGTCACCACTTGGTGTTGACCTCAATGTACAATTTTACATTTACATACACTAAATCTGATATTGAACATTTACCCATAAATATAGCATACAGTTTGTTAGCACAATACTTATAACACAAGTGTTATTTAAATTAAGAAACTTGCTATCAAGTAGTGTATGATTAGAAGCAGACAGCACTCAGCATTGGACATCCTCTCACAATAAAAACCAATAAAGAAAGAAAAGTGTGTTAAGATCACCCAGCCATGAAACTGGCAGTTACACTTATTTTTTCTTCTTGATTTGTTTTTATTGATAGATATCTGTGAGTTGTTTATGTGTGACTGACTGGTATTTCCTCAGAATACATAAGAGATAAACCCATAAAAAAACCCCCCAAAAACCATACCTATTCGGAATCATCCAGCTAAGGCGTTTATACCATTTATTTGGACCTCCACAGACGGGATATTTTCAAATGTTAATACTCCATAAAAATGATTAAATCAGCTGTTATCTTGGAAGCAAGGTGCTTGTATGTGCATGCATTTCTTTCCGGTCTGAAGTGAAAAAGAGCTAAAAATGAAAAACAACAAATGCAACCAAAACAGGAAAGATGTTAAAAAAAAAAAAAAAGTGGGGGTGGAGGTGTTGAGAAATGCTTTTTCCACCTGTAGCAGAATGTGCAACTCACATAAATGAAGACTTTCAGTTATTGCACATTTTTATGGGCTGATGCATCTCCATAAATGGACTAGGATGCTGGGAGGGAAGGGTCATCATTTCTGGAATGGTTTTCCAACCAAAATGACAGGGGGAAAAGAGAGGGATTCATAACTGTCCCTCGGGTATTTGCTCATAAGTAAATGTAACGAACCTGACTGAAATTCAAACTCTGCTCTACAATTTCTCATTTCAAGCAGCTGTTGACCACCAATACATTAAAAACAAAGTGGAAAAAAAAAGAGGAAATGGGTAAAAATATGTATCTCCCAACCAACTGATAAAAACAAACTTGACAATTGTTTCATTATCATTAAACTTTTTAAAATTCAATTGGATTGTGATACAATGCACACTCGCATCGAGGGAGATGAGGTGGTTTTATCTCGATCTCAAGTATTTCTAGAAGACAGAAGACCAAACTTCAAATGGAACTAAGTGGTATCTACTTTAACTGAAAAGGAATGGGAAGTAAAGGGATTTTTGAGGATCAAGTGGCAACAAAACCGAAAATGGGTTATATCAGAGTGCCAGTCTATATTAATAGTCATACTTGGGATCGAGAAATGTGACAGTTTGTCCTTGCTGAGAGATAGATCTGTGTGTATTGCAGTTCCGAGGCCTCCATTTTCGTGTTGCCATCCATAATGGCGGGATGAACAGGTGGATAAGGAATTGATCAGGAGAAGAGCTGGCATAGCAGAAATTATCCCAAGTATCATCTACTCACATACCCAGACGAGCAAGCAAAGACCTGAATAAAACATCTACATCTAACATGGGAAACGGGGTTTGCATTCTTCATCCTGGACATGACATTTGTCTTTCATTGTGTCACCTTGTGAGTATGCATCACACACTTCCTTGGCTTTTGGTGGATACCAATAAGATTGAGGATTGAAATGCAACATCGGGGTGATCACTGGCCAGTCAGTGGAAAGCTTGGGTGAGGCTTGTGCTCTAACTTTACAGGATTTCTAATCGAGATATGTTACGTCAATGCAATCTGGCATTGGTCTTAATTTCCATGTAATTAGAAACTGAAATTCAATCAGAATTAAAATTATTGCATAGTCTTGAAATTAGAGAGCAAGCAAATGTCGGTCATATATATTTTTAACATAGATAAATTCCATGATTATTTAATATGGAAATCAAAACTTTTTTATTTTATTTTATTTTTTTTTTTTGAGAAATGATAACGGGAAAACTTGACATATAAACGTGTAACAGCCAAGAAGGGTCATAATTTGAACATCAATTAGATCCATACATAAAAGATTATTGATAAAAATTGGCCACTAATAAGAAAATTACTTATGAAAAGGGTTTGAAAATTTTTAATTTATAAGTTTTTTATTTCAGAAAAATAAATGCACCCTTTGTAAAATGATCCAATAGTCATTTTGGGGACAAGTGATCAATATACTGCTTAATTGAAGGTAATACAATAATAAATCAAGATTAATAAAATTCTAGGATTTAATGATTGTTCATACAAAATTAAAACTTTTCCTTTTGAGGTGATCGATAGACTCATTTTTTGCTGACTTATCAACACTTTTGCTGGTTATTTAAAGCCAGAAAATAAGAATTTTTCTTTTCTATTTTGAAATAATAATAATTTAGTGATACAAGTTTTACTAATTAATCCATATCAGTGGGAAAAAGATATGGATTCATACTTTTCCCAAGAGTACTGTCAAACTGGGATTTGAAGGTTGTTCTCAGTGGATTCATCTCCAGCTCCTATCCCACTAACGCACGTGTTCCTCAAGGCTCCATCCTAGGCCCTACTCTGTTCCTCATATTTATAAACGACCTTCCTGACGCCACAGACTCCCAAGTCGGCATCTACGCTGACGACACCACTATTTACTCCTGCCTCAAACACAAATCTAGTGAGGCGGACAAAGTTAACCTGGCAGCTCAAATTGAAAAGGACCTCCAATCGGTTGTGAACTGGGGTGAGAAATGGATGGTTAACTTTAACGCCTCTAAAACAAAACTGCTCTCTATTAACTACCACAAGGATCCATCCCTGCATCCCATTAGAATGTCTGAAGACCAACTTCTCGAGAGCTCCTCCCTGCGGCTGCTTGGTTTCACGCTGTCTGCTGATCTGAGATGGAACAAATACATCGAGTCAGTTGCATCAGCCACCGCAAGGAAAGTTGGTTCTCTGTCTCGAGCCAGGAAATTTTTCTCCCCGGAATTGATCCTCCAAGTCTATAAATCGACCATTCGCCCTTGCATGGAGTATTGCTGCCATATATGGTCTGGGGCCCCTGCTGTTTGCCTCAGGGTTCTTGATAAGATCCAGAGACGGATATGCAATGTGACTGGCCCTGATCTGTCATCTCGTCTGCAGTCGCTCTCTCACAGACGCGATGTTACCTCGCTCTGTCGTTTTTACAAGTACTTTCACGGTAATTGCTCCGAGGAGCTGCTTTCGCTTTTGTCCCCAGGCCTCGTGAATTTAAACGCCCCATGAGGCTGGCATCCCGCTCTCACCCCTACACCGTGGAAACTGTTAGATGTAGACGTCTCTTCTACTCCAATAGCTTCATGTCTCGCACATCTCGCCTATGGAACTCCCTTCCCTATTACTGTTTCCCTGACAAATACAATCTCCAACGGTTTAAGTGTAGCATCAATCGACATCTCCAGTTGCCTTGATCTATCCACTTCCCTTCTCCACATCCTTTCATTTTTCATTCCTATCTGCTCTCGCTCCAAATCTTCTGTAACCCCCTTGCCTTGATCGACCCACTGTCTTTCTCTTTCCCCACATCCTCTCCTTTACCACTCCTATCTGCTCTTCCTCCAACCCTTCTGTAACCCCTTGCGTGATAGTGGCCTCCAGCCTTGCTTGAGGTGATACGCTTAAAAAAAAAAAAAAAAAAAAAAAAAAAAGTACTTGCATCTCAGTGAATATAACAAACTGAGCTGAAATTGAAACATGACTTTCCAATTTCCAAATTCAGAGACATTATTCATTACACCCCCTGGTATTCCCAAGCAGTCACCCATCTAGATACCAACCAAGCTTGTTTGTTTTGTTTTGTTTTACGGCATATCAACCTCAAAGGGTCATTTAATGCCGATGGCTTTTTTTTTTTAATATTATTGTTTCATTAGAAAACCATTTCTGTTTCTCTTTTTTTTTCCTTTTTCCCTTTAAACGTATAACTTTCTTTTAAATTTTCTGATAGAGGCCGATTTTCTTGAAATACAAAAAAATGATTTGGGGGCTGTTTTTTTTCAAATATATCTTTAATATTATTTTCTTTGTAGAGATTATTTCTTGTTTCTGTGAAATCAATGCGGTCTGTTAGAATGTGTTTAATTGTGAGTGGGGTTTGACATGGTATACAGAAAGGTTGATCTTCTCTTTTCAGGAGATATGAGTGGGTTAAAAATGTATGGCCTATTCTTATTCTTGCAAGTGTAACTTCTTCTTTTCTGTTTAGCTTCGTATTATGTTCCTGTTTTTTAATTTTTGGCATGATTTCGTATAGTTTGTTTTGGGGAAATCCGTTCCAGTAAGTTTGCCATTTTTTCCTTGTGTATGTATTGATGTGTCTTTTAAGATCTGTGTAGGGAATTTTAAAGTTTGCATCAGTTGGGATATGTAAGGCAGCTTCAGCTGCTGAATTGGCTAATTCATTTCCTCTGATACCTGTATGACTTGGAATCCAGCAGAAAATAATTTCTTTGACATTGCGTAACTTCAATGATTGTACAAGGAACTTAAACGCCCCATGAGGCTGGCATCCCGCTCCCACCCCTACACCGTGGAAACTGTTAGATGTAGATGTCTCTTCTACTCCAATAGCTTCATGTCTCGCACATCTCGCCTATGGAACTCCCTTCCCTATTACTGTTTCCCTGACAAATACAATCTCCAACGGTTTACGTGTAGCATCAATCAACATCTCCAGTTGCCTTGATCTATCCACTTCCCTACAAGGAACTGCTATATGGCCATAAACCCTCCCAAGTCAATTATCATCAATAACAAACAGATGTCGAAATTTAAGAATATTAATTATCATCCAAGGACAGTTTATCTCAAATCCATGTGTATTTAAAATACATGGTATGATAATTTTAAATGACTCAGGATACAAATTAAAATTTTCCAGGGTTTATTTCTGGTTATCATGCAAGTCAAGTGGTTCTACTTATTTCAAATGTAAATAAACATTGAAATCACTGAATATTAAGAAACCCTGAAGGTCAATTGATCTCTTATCAAGGTAAATGCAAGATAAATGATTATGGCAGTGGTCTTGACATTTTCATGTTGAATGCTAATTTGAATGTTAAGATTAATGTTAATTATTAGAAATCTTGGTAGCATCAGTAAATTTCTTTGTTGTGTAATATTGAATGAAAGTCAAACATGAAAGTAATTTGTGACTGACCGAAAGAAAATCCTGGAAATCTTTTTATACTATTGTTCACCCAAGGGCCAAGAGCCACTCATGGTAGAGATTTACTGAATGAGGTTGTTGTAAGGGTATAAAGGAAAGCAGTAACAAGTGCATATTATGAGAATATGTAGGATAGATAATAGCTGACTTTAGACTTGAAGTTAAGATCATAGTGATCGGGGGAAGCATTTTCTCGCGAATCTGTTACATAGATCTGAGAAAGAAGCTGTCTGAATGGAACTTTCTCCTTATAAATGAAATACAGTTGACATATGGTATGTGGTATGGCAGATCCTAGATGTGAAGAACTCAATACGTGGAACTAACGAATATAGATCGACAGAACATTTTCAAACTCTGTCAAGGCTTGAAAGTGAAGACTGAGCAGCTCCATTCTATATATATATATGGCAGCATTACTCCACTTTTTATCTATTTTGGCTCTTGTACAGATAGTCAGAGAAGTCCCCAGATTGGAAAAATTTGAAAAAATGTTTGGATTTGTTATTCATTGTAGCCTACAGAGAAGGTTTGAATGGTATAGTTGAGACGTGAATGATTAACATGGTGAAGAAAAGGTACATGCTTGAAGCACTGTGTGCTATTTAAATTTTTTGTGTTTGTAATGTATTTTTCACATTGATGGGAGAGAGAGAGAGAGGAAGAGGAAGCTTATACCCCCCGACTTTTTTTACTTCTGAAACAGTGCCACCTAGTAGCAACTTGGCAGACCAGATAGGGGTAATTTCCACAGCCTCTTAAACAATAAAAAGTAATTAAAAAAAAAAAAAAAGGAAATAAACGAAAATGTTGCATGGACCTTGAGAAGCTGGGGAGGTGCTTGAAATCCAATGTAGACAATTCAAAGCATGAAAAGCAAGAAATGCACCCAAAAGTATCCCAGATAATTGATGAGACTGCAACTGATGGAAATTGTTTTGAAACCATTAATTGACTATATTTTCATGAAAATCCCCCAGCTGTCTGTTTTCAAGTCAAGTCAACTTTCTTCAAATTTATTTTCCTTTACAAAGAAAAACATTTTGCCAGAGAGACTTCTAATTCACACTCACACTTACCATATAGATATTTAAAGTATTTTTTTTTCCTTGAAATAGTCACCACACTGAGTGCTTTAGTTCCCAGATAATGTGGGCTATCCTGCTAGTATCTATGTATTGTATCAAGACTGTGCTCTCAACCACTTTGAAATTGTTTCCTCCTCAATACCACCTCTCTGCCTTAGGAAGAAAAATCAATTTCCCTACATTGCATTTCAAAAATATTTATGTATCTCAGCTATGGTAATAGATTCTCTTGAAACAGACAGATCGTGTATAAAGAAAATAGCTAATTTATTTTGGAGATGCGTTTGTCATTTTGTAGTATAAGGACCCAATTCTCATGACAAAACAATCATTAAAAAATTGTTTTGTTGTTTACATAGAGAAACAAAAATGACCAATTAGCTAATTCTCAAAGTTGAAGAAAAAAATCCAATGGAATATTTCATTATATCTACATTATTGAAATGCCCAGGTGGTTTGATTGGATGATTTTCAAGCTTTTTCCTCACTCAGTCTGCTTCATATATTAATGAAGAGAAAAAATGTTGCTATCATTGTTCAACCTATCTCTATTTCCAAAGAACCCATATATTTTGGTTCATCTACAACAATCTCAAAAGCAATACTAGCTTGATTTAAAATGTTTATTTTTTTTTAAGACACATGAAAACCAAGTAATGACTCATTAATAATAAGGCCCATGAAAAAAAAATTCAGTTTGTGGAAAGAGGGGAAAATCTTTATTCAAAATAAGTAATATTTTAATTTTAATACATCTTAAAATAAAAGTCATGTTTCAAAAGAAATGCTGTAATAAATTAAATGTTACAACACTAGCAGCATATATTTGTATTGTAGTGATCCTGTTAACATCATATATTTGTAGTGATATGTAGACTAACCGATTAACATAGCCCAAATATTCAGGATATATAACTACTCTAATTATGAGGAGGAGGAGTGACCTACTATGCATAAGTATTGAGTAGTAACACAAAAGACTGAGGACTACACAACAATATTATTAAATATTACTTATTTCATTAGTACAAATTAAGTATGATTTTTATTAAATAAAGATCATTGTTTATTTTATGAAAAACCTGAAGGAAAATATTTTCGCCATAATTTTTTTTTTTTTATAACCTGCCTACAGAAGTTAAGACTTTTTCCAATGACACTTTTGACAATTTTTTTTCTGTCTCTGAAAACAACTTATTTTGAATGAATTTCTTTTCAGTGGAAACTTTTGTAGAAAATGCTATGTATTTCTCATGTGTTTTTCCAAGATCAATTATCAGAACAAACCTTGAAAACCTAATTAAATGTTAAACTACTAAAATACCGCTTGCTGTATTGCTATTATTTTCTTCATGTTTTCATTATTAGTAATCCTCAATATTTTCATTGGAACAATCATTCAATTGCCATCATGAAGTTGGTGAAATATTTCCTAGGGTATTGTAAGCTGGGCGTTTTAAGCAGTATTTCTACTTCCAAGTGGTGGAGCTATCTTAATCTGAGGTTTGGTTGTCACAAATAAATTAATTCATAAAACAGTAAAAGTGCCTACAACAAAGCCTTCATAAGATGATGTCAGGTATAGTTTGGGGCAAAAATTGCCACTAATGTCAGATGTTGCAACAATACCTTAGGATACTAGTAGACTTTAAATTCTTTCCTCTAGCAAGGGAGGGAAGAAGGCTTTTGGCGTGGGAATACCAGATCTGTGTAGATGCAGCCATTGCCTGATTTTGGTACCTCTTAACATATTTCCTATTTTCTGTTGGTAACAATGCAGTGATTAAGTTCACTAGAAAAGTACATCATCAAACTGTGATAGAATAATAACTAGATTTAACCTGTGAAAATTTCACTGTTTTCCTATTTTAAATTTCTGATGAATCTTAATTCTTCACTTAATAATTGAATAAGCTCATGGCAAGTTCTATAACAATATAAAATATCTGTAGAAATTCTCCTATAGCATTTTTAAACATTTGAGCTTAACAAAATATTGCAATAACAATCGTAAATATAAAAGTTGTTTTTTATTTTAAGAAGTGGGTAGAAATGAAAAGATTTGAAATTGACTTTTTCCATTTCACTACAATTGTTAAACACTTCTATCTTCCCTATTTTCATTTTTTTACTGAAACCAAGTACTGTCTTTTTCCCCCTCAGTCAAAACAGAATAGTCCATTATTTATAAGGTATTGGCAGGACATAATGGCTGTGCAAATCAACAAAAGGAGTGACCAGCACAATTATAATACGATAATAATATATATATATATATATACATGTCCTATTATAAAATTGCTTATATTATTAACTAGCCTAACAAATAAGAATTTCTATGCACATAATCCATACACAAATGTAGTTTAAATTAAACAATAGTTTTCATTCTTAGAGTCTCTGAAAATTTTGACTTTCTCGTCATCTCTTCCACTTAACTTTCTCAGCAATCAAGCAATTGGGTTAAAGCTCAGAGACAATGGTTCTCCAGGCAACAGAAAAAAAAAAAAAAAAACTGACTCGAGAGCTCCACAGGGTAATCATAGACCAGTCAACAGAAGTGACATCTCCATTAAAAGTTAAAATCTCCAGCTGGTTGACTGAAGGTTGGAAGCACAATGCCTTCACTGGACAGTAAATTTTATATTTCTTGTCAACCACAACAAACAAAGAAGATAATTTCCATCATTTTTTTCTAATGATAAAATAAAAATCAGATTTCAACTTTCAAGTCTATGCAAAATTTTGTTGCTTTGATAAAACAAGCTTCTGTTCACATCCAATTATAAATAAATATAAAGGAAATTAATAAAGAAAAACAGAAAAAATAAAGAAAAACAGATAAATACATCTGGATAGTAATTATTGAAAGAGAATACACCAGAAAAATCTTGATTGTTTGCTTTCGCAGGAACATCACAAAAAAAGAAAGTGAGAAAGAGACCGACTGCAACATTGATTTACCAGCACTGAATAATTGGAAGCCATTGGAATTTGGATCTTTATGTTGCTCAATTTAAATGTCACTTCCTTTGCTTTTATCTAAAATTTATCTTCCTTCTATTGAGTACAATCCCCATCTCTAGTCCTTCATCTTTCACCATCACCCAACACTTCAAGATTCTTAAACTTCTCATGTCCACTTCCTGTCCTTTTTACTTCATAAAAATGTTTTTTTGTTTTTTTTTTAAACAAACCAAACACAATTGATAGCCTTATTAAAGTTATAAATATAGTTACTCTCTTCCTGATTTGTAATTTGAAATATTTTTTGACTTGTTTTTAAAGGAATAAATCTCTAATGGGTGACAAGCCGAAATTCACCAAGTTTGAAATGCTAATCAATACAAGATGATGACTATATAGCAAAAACAGAAAGTATATAATTTGGAATTATCCTTTTCTTCCAGTGACAATACTGGATAGTGCTATGTATCCTGAATTATTGCTTCCATCCATGAAATATCTCAAACTAAAAAGAAGTTTAATTTTCCAGCGAGATAACAATCCTCAGGATACTTGAGTGAAAATGAACGAGTGCTTTCATGCTTTCAAGGTGAAGAAAGCAAGGGTTTTTGGATGGTAGAGTCAGGAATCCTCGAATCTTCAGTGATTTTAAGGTCATTTTTTTTTAACAGGTGAAGTGTTAATTCAAATTATTCTAAGCATCTGACAATTAAATCAAATAATGAATACATCATTAAATAATGCATGCTGTTTACTGACATGCATTTAAGATTTTTGCATCTTACTTTCTGCTCTATGTTAATACATTTATGTGAAGGCAAACATTTCTTTATTTCTTATTATGCATAATACACCCCTTGGTAAAAATCTTAAGACCAGATACAAAAGGGCTAAAAAAATAAAAATAAAATACTTTTACTTTAATCAAAATATATTTGAGAAACATTTACATTTAATTAGAAAATGTAGTTTATCAACAAACAAGTGAACATTTTAATCTTTTAATTAATTTAAACAAACATTGAAAAAAGGATTTTTTTGGTTGGTCACAAAGATAAGACCATGTAAATAAAAATAGCAAATACAGAACAAATAAGTCACAATGACAATTTAATTCTCAGTATATCCTCCATTTTTGCAAATTCTTTTGAAAATTCGCTTTAGCATACTCATTAACTTCTGCATGAGGGTGCTTGGGATGCTCGCCCAGGATGCATAAACTGCAGCATGAAGAGCATCCACAGTTTCAAATTGCAATCTATGTTTATAAACATCCTTTGCAATCTATCCCCATACATTCTTCATTGGGTTTTGATCTGGAGAGCGTCGTGGATTGCAGCATTGTCCTGCTGGAAAATCCAGTTTTCTCTACATAGATGAGGGCCTTCAGTAATTAGTGATGCCTTTCTTAACATATCATAATTGATCCACCTCCACTGTGTCGTGTTGAGAAAATTTCTATTGGGACATCATTTGCATGCCAGTAACGCTGAAAACCGTCTGGGCCATCAAGATTGAATTTTTTCTTGTTTGAAAACACTTCCTTCCATTTATCCACATCCCAAGCTGGATAATCAGAAGCAAATTGTAAACGGGAGGTTTTATGGCAAAGAAGAAGGCGAGGTCTCTGCAGCCGTTTGAAGTTCTTAAACCCTTTCTTATTTAAATGCCGTCGAATTGTTTGATAGCTGCATTCAGCATCTGTATTCGCTTTTATCTGATTTCATGTTAGGCTTGAATCTCTCTTAACTTCTCGCCAAATGCGTCTGTCTAAATGGTGAGATTTTATTGGGGTGACAGCTTGATTTTTTAGAAGCAGAGACATCTGGATTTTTAATGAAGTTAGCAATATGACAGTTCTGCTACGGCCAATTTCATTTGCAATGGCTTGTTGTGAAAGACCATGTCTTTGAAGTTCAACTATCCTGCCCTGTTCAAACTTTAAAATTTTACCCGTAGCCATTTTAAAATCTGAAATTTAATACTGGAAATGAGCTACGTCGATGTCTACATGCCTGAAGCTATGAGCACACACACTAATTCTAAAATTTTTGTCCAGTTATTTGTTTTTTTCACACATGGTCTTATCTTTGTGACCAAGCAAAAAAATCCTTTTTTTCAATGTTTGTTTAAATTAAAAGCTTAAAATTTTACACTTGTTTGTTTATAAACTACATTTTTCTAATTAAATGTAAATGTTTCTGTTATGTTTGCGTGAGTTCTGAGGACCGAGCAATGCATTTGTTGATTGGAAATAATTACCAAGAACGTTTTTAGGTTTACAGCATTTTATTAGTTACTAGATAAACTGAGTTAATACTACTCTACAAAAGAATTAGTGAAATATGGAGAGACGTTTGCCACACTTGTCCCGGGGTAGTCCTCCATCTTGGATCTCTCCCTATTGCCACACGTGACGTCTGACGTCACAATGTCCAAAAAAGTGGGATAACTCTTACAATACTTTGGAGTTATCTCCCTTTATATTTCCTTCCAACAGTTTCACAAGTATTATTTTGATTAAAGTAACAGTATTTTAGATTTTTTTTTAACCCCTTTGTATCTGGTTTTAAGATTTTGACCAGGAATGTATATCCTACGTATTTACAATTTTTAATTTAAGTTTTAGATTAGTTGCAAAAATACAATTTATTGCTTTCTTAAAAAATCCTGTGTCCAATACTTTTACTTATTATATATATATATATATATATATATATATATATATATATATGCACATTTCATTGAAAATGATAGACAAGGTGCTTTTATTTAGTCTTTTATACAATTTCTCATGCAATCTATAATTTTTTTTTCTTTTCAGATGGTAAATTATATAACTGTGTTTTGAGAAATGAAAAGATTTTATAAAACATACATACAACAAACTATTTATTTTAACAGTTAAAATATAATCCTTGAAAATGGCTAAATGTATAGCTGAAAGTGCTCGGATAAAAAGAACATTCGGACAGTTTTTATATAATTTATCATCCGGAAAGAAAAAAATTATTAGATCGAATGAGCAATTGTATAAAAAATTAAATAAAAGACCTTGTCTGTCGTTTTCAATGAAATGTGCATGAAAGAAGGATTGCTGCCTATATATATATATATATATATATATATATATATATATAGAGAGAGAGAGAGAGAGAGAGAGAGATATTCCAAGTAAAAAGATAAAATAGTGCTTGTCCATTTTTTACTATAGTTTTGCCCTGATGAGCTCATAGGTTAATGAACAAAGATAAAAACCCCAGATCAACAACCCTGAATCACGAGAATTTATGGGCCATAAACACATCAAATTACCATACTCGTGTATTTAAACAATCAATCAATCAGGTGCCATATGTACCAATAGATTCTTCCTCACATGGCTTACACACAGTCATGATTTCTATTTTATTCTGTAGTTTTTGTTACTTGTATAAAGTGGCCATAGTCAGCTTCTCCTCTTGGCACAGGCTGCAATGTTAAGCCCCAAATATATAACTACTTGTTCTCAAAACGAACACACACACTGAAAGCAGGGTTATTAATCATGCCATCAACATGTTAAAACATGATTTAATTTTATAAAGTTCTAAATACCAAACACCATGAAGGAAAAACAAAAATATTTTTTTTAATTTCTAAAATCTATTCTCATCTTGTAAATGACCAAAAATGTTTGAAAGCTCTCAAAGTTATATGTATGGAACATTTTTATACATTGAAACCTTGTTAAGTGGTCAAGAGAAAAATCACTAAAAGAAAGAAAAAAAAGAGACAAAAAAAAAGAAAAAAAATTTGTCTCTGGTGTTTAATAAAACCTGCTTAAATGGAGAGACACAGTTCTTTGATGAAAGTATTTCAGCACAATGTCCAATACAAAATTATCAAAAGCCACTTAAGATGCAAACTCATCTGTTGTTTTTTTTTTTTTTTTTTTTTAAGGAGGTTAAAATGCTGGAAAATTTAAGTATAGTGTGCCTGTACATAATCTGTGTGACAGGAGTGAATTGATTTATTATCCTTTAGCACTGCATTATTAATATTACTTACTTTTCCACTGCATTCTTTTTCAAGGCCTCTCAATTGCACTATCCTTATTGTTAATTTCACTCAAAGTTGTTTTCTGTTGCCATAGCAGGATATGACGCCACAACTATGAAATTCAAATACACTATTGATCAGAGTTACCTTCAGTGACAGGATAAACTTTTTGTACAGCAAATGAAGTCACATACAGATTGATAAAGGTTAAACAACACTCCCAATTGTCCACTGGTTAACATACTCATCTCATTAGCAATCATTAAAAGGTTTGGTGGAAATGCAGCCTTGGCTCACAGTTGGCTTGGCACCACAACCTTTGCTCTGATCCCCAAAGAGGTTTTAGGTTTATTGGGGGTTTATAGTAAAAACTAAGGTATCAAATTTTTTCACAAATGACATTTATTTTGAAAATATCTCTATGCACCTGAAAAGGGAAAACAAAGTCAATGGGATGAGTAACACATTTACAACAAAAAAGTTTTCAGTATCTGTCTATATTTCTCAGATGAGGTATTATGTACACTATTTACATTATTCGGACTATTGTCCTCATCTTTGTTGCCATATTTATTACAACATCTTCAAGGACACATGGCACAGTGGATAAAGGCGTTAGTTAGATCCAGTGACAGGACCCAAGGAGTGCGAGTTCAATACCCGGTTAAGGCAGTGGAGAACTTTCAGAGGGAAAAATGAACAGGAGATAACTGATAACTGACATCCATTAAACATGGCACGTGGAACTAGAACAGTCTACCCCAGTGAGCTAAATAAAGGGTTCAGTTCAACATTCCAACCACCTGAAGAAGGCCGGAGTGTACAACGGCCAAAACGTTGTAATATATATGGCGACAAAGATGAGGACAATAGTCCGAATAATGTAGTGTAAAAAATTTTTCAAATCTGGATTAATGGTATAAATCTAAACTTGCCTGACCAACAAATACCAATAGTCTCAGTCAGGTGATTCTATTCCTTTGGATTTTGTTGATACATCTGAGAGGGGGTGGGGGAAATGTGGTTTGGGCAGTGCATGATCTTCATACAACATTACCAAAGCCTGCATCCTGGAGAGCTCACTCCAGTCTCACCACCAAACAACTGAATAGGTGTGGTAATAAAATAATCACCTCCCATCCCCCCCTCTCGCTTGAAAGCATCCATCACAATAAAATAAAATGTTTTTCAGCGCTAAAACCGAATTAGTCAAATAAAGCTTTATAAACTTCTACTTAGAGTTGTTTCTATATTACACAAGATACTACCATTATCATGCCAGATAAATCCATTTGCCTATTAAGTCAAGTAAATTTCTTGGATTTTAATTATTTGCCAAATTTAAGATCAACTTGTTAAATCATGGAAATATAACAGTTTGTCAACTTTTTTTAACAAAATGAAAAGGTTAAAATTTTAAGAATGTAAAAAAAAAAGATAAATGCTTGAATTTTGAACATAATTGCCACATGTTGATGCGTCAGGGATATCTAATGCAATTGCCTCATGTTGATGCATCGGTGATATCTAATGCAATTGCTTCATGTTGATGCATCGGTGATATCTAATGCAATTGCTTCATGTTGATGCGTCAGGGATATCTAATGCAATTGCCTCATGTTGATGCATCAGGGATATCTAATGCAATTGCCTCATGTTGATGCATCAGGGATATCTAATGCAATTGCCTCATGTTGATGCGTCAGGGATATCTAATGCAATTGCCTCATGTTGAAGGGTCAGGGATATCTAATGCAATTGCCTCATGTTGATGTGTCAGGGATATCTAATGCAATTGCCTCATATTGGCATGGTTGGTTAGGAATATCTAATGCATTTAATGAGTATGGCAAAATCTGTTCAACAATTCAGAATCAAGGGAAGTGCTTGGATACTATATTTATTTCCCAGGTTTTGTATTTTGTATATTCTCTGGAATATGGTCCTTTCTTATTCAAGATGACAATTTTTAAATTTGATATCTCAAATGAAAGGGAAAATTGTCAGATATAAGATGCTTTTGTTTTATCCACAGAAACCAATGAATCAAGGATTTTGTTTTGTTTTTTAAAAAATAAGTGTCAGTATATCAGAAATGAAAATAAAGAATGAAACTTGAAGCAGTGAAATAAATGAATGCAACAAAAATATACAAAATATACAAATTCCACTCATAAAAATCAAAGCATTAGGTTTGAATTCATAAATTGGGAGAAGAACAAAAACTTGGGTGTTTATTTGGTTTATAATGAATAACAAATGATACCAGAGAATAGAATGAGTATAAAAATTAAGCAATGCAATTAATTTAAATTCTAAAAGTTATTATAAGAACAAAAGATATCAATTTAATTATGAACTGAATTTTAAAATAACAGAACCAGTGATAACCATAATTACTTTAAAATCAGAAAAATCAAAATACTGAAGAACTATCAGTAATAAAAGATCAAATTAATTCTTGCAAAAAACAAAACAAAACAACAAAAAAAACCATCACCTAAGTTGAAATAATACTAATAACAAAATCAAGGATAATTTTTGTCAAGTAGGTGTTAAATAATGTGGACATTAAATTTAGAATAATTTCTTTTTTAATTTTCATAAATTAAAAAATTTCAAAATGGCTGTTAAATAATAAAATGATGCTGAACTAAAATCTAATAATAATAAATCTAATAATAATAATAATTGTGTCAACAATAACAAGAACAACAGTTAAGTCATCATCATCATCACAATAAACAACAATTGTGGCTATTATGATATTCATAACACTGGACAATAAAGGCTTTCCTTCTGAGTATGTGTTTTTGACTAAATCAAATACATTGATTCTGAATCCAAACTTAGAATTGTTCTAGCATGGTAAATGTTTTAGATATGTGCATCTTCTCATCTTCTATGTCCTGAAGGAAGATGAGCAATCATGACTCTCCACAACTTCCTATCATTTCAGTATCTGTCTATATTTCTGAGATGAGATATTATGTACATTATTCGGACTATTGTCCTCATCTTTGTCGCCATATTTATTACAATGTTTTGGACATTGTACGCCCCGGCCTTCTTCAGAAAGAGTGAGTTCAATACCTGGTTACGGCAGTGGAGAACTTTCACAGGGAAATTAACAGGAGATAACTGATAACTGATATCCATTAAACATGGCACATGGAACTAGAACAGTCTACCCCAGTGAGCGAAATAAAGGGTTCACTTCGACATTCCAATCACTTGAAGAAGGCCGGAGCGTACAACGGCCGAAACATTGTAATAAATATGGCGACAAAGATGTGGACAATAGTTCGAATAATGTAAATGATGTTCCTATCATTTGTAGCTCTTAAAGTTTGTCTTTTTGATATCTCTCCCAATCCCTGTTAGTAAAGCTAAATGTTAGCACCCACTTGAGCTATCAACATAGATTCCTTCAGGTCAGTTGCACAGAACTTTCTTGGATCACAGAAAGCTGAAAACTACGCTGGCTTTTATGAGCAAAATGCTAACGGTATAACAATGATATATTAAAACTTGTATCCATATATTAGTTTTTTAGCTAATAGATCTGGGTACTATAAGCAGTGAGCTTAGGGAAAAGTTTAACCAAGAGAAATCTGAGATGAAATCAAGATATCAGAACCAGTTCAACCTGAAGACAATGAGTTGGTTCCAAAAATAGGAGACCATCTTAGTGCAAAAGTAAGTACTTCAAATATTTCCAAAATATCAGAAATAAAACATATTTTATATTTATTTGATTATTTATCCATTATCCACTAAATGTCCCTTGAACATAAATGTACTATTTACTAATTTTTCTTCAATATAATTTATACTATTTTCCTACAGGTATCTGATATGTCTTTTGCTGATGGTGGACTCTCATAATGTTTGTGTTTGAAATGAGAGAGCGAGTGAGCTCATATTCTCTTCATCGTGGTGACCATCTCAGAGATAATGGATGTAATATTCAAATCTTAGATAATATGTTGAACTCTTGTATATCAGTTATGTAATAAATATACTTGGTACTCTGTGTCATTTTTATAATCCAAGATACTAGTATTTAAATTGTGTCCTATCATTATGGGACACTGTATTTCTGTCTGAATTTCTGGGATGAGGAGTTATCATTATTTACACTATTTACATTCAGACTATTGTCCTCATCTTTGTTGATGTTATCACATTTCGACTGTTGAACTCTTTGGCATTCATCAGGTGTATGTTGAACCAGGTGATATACCAGGAATTCTGAACTGAATCCTTTATTTAATCTACAGGTGTAGACTGTTCCACTGCCAATACCTAAGGATATCTAATTTACTTCGCATTCTAAGCCGAGCAGTATGTACTTGGACTCAGTGGAAATGGTGCAAGCAATAACTGAGCAGTACTAAAAGTAAGAAATACATGAGATATCCCAAGACATGGGCAGTGGAATGAGAACAATCTACCCTGTAGATTAGATAAAAGGTTCATTTCAGAATTCACTGTTGGTCATCTGGATCAATATACACCTGATGAAGGCTGGAGGGCAAAATCACTGAAATGTTATAATAACAACAACAACAAAGATGAGGATATTGTTATTCTTATCACAACATTTTGGCTATTTTGTATGTAAATATTGTAAATAATTAATATTTAGTGTGAACATAAATATTCTATGCATATATCTCAAGATCGTTGCCTTATATGCAAGGGCAATTCCGAGTTCAGATTTGGAATTAATATACTCATTTTAGTCTGTAGAGCAGACAAGTTTTTATTTGTAATAAGTGAAATAAAAACTAACCCCAGTAGTATTAATGATACTCAACAAGGATATTAAAGTAATACTAGTGGCAGTAATTACATGAGTGACTAACTGGTTGCTAGTAGAGTGACTGAAAAAAAAAAACAAACAAACATGGATGTAAAGTCATGACATATGCTTTGATAGAATAGAAAAAAAAGTCATCAGAAATTAAACCCTAACTTAGGCTTGTGGGTAAGAAACATTCAGAGAAAATAACATTTCAATTTAAAATTACCAATATTTGAAGATACCTTAAAATAAAATAAAATTCAGATTTAATTTACAGTAATAAAATAACATTTTAATAAAAGAGATGCAGAAAATAAGAAATTTAATTTATAATAACTCAAGTAATATTTTAATATAGTCTATTAAAATATTATTTTCTTGCTATGAATTAAATATGAATATATATATTAATTTTTTTTAATAGTACTCAATAAAATTACTTATTTTAAATAAAAATATTAATTCTTTTCTTCTACCCACAATCCGAAGTTAGGTCTTCATTTCCTAGGACTCAATTTCCCCACCCTAACAAACTATATCTTGACTATTTTCCAGCAACAAGTTGTAAAAATAAAAATTAAAAAACCCAACAAAAAACAATAATAAAGATGGTAATGATAGAAGATACAAAAACAGAAGATACAAGCAATAAAATTCATGCAACAGAACAAGGACACCAGAAAGTTAAAAGTGAATACCTTGATTCTCCTGTGTTATGTCTGAATAGAGACAGATACATCAAATAAATCGCTACAACTTGTGCAGACATAGATATTTAAGAAAAAAAGAAAAGAAATCTTCATAACATCTCAATAAGTTAATGACTGAATTGATGAATACAAAGAAATACAAAAACAAAACATCAAAGGGTGAAAGTAACAGAAAAGAATTCATCTAGAGAAAATCAAACATTGATCAATATATGGAAAGATGAATATGAATGTGAATGGATGGATGGATGAATGAATTGAAGATCAGAGAGAGAGAGAGAGATAGGGTCATGCTGAGAAAGAGAGAGAATTAAATACTGTTAAAAAAAGAAATGAAATAGAATTCTTAAAGATTGAAATTTCATTTTATTTACTTCAAATGTTGCTCTCTATTTTAAGAGATAGAAAGTTCAGGTAAAATATGTTTTTTGGGGTTTTTTTTTTTTGCAATTTTAATGTTTCTATTATAGTCCTTTGATATAATTTAACTCAAAAGTTTATAGCAAAAATAAAACATTTTAAGATATCTGAGATAAATATCAATTTATGTAAAATGTATGCATTTACCAGAGATTTTTACATTGATTTTAAGAACATTTAGATTAATAACTAGAATGTTTAATCCTTTAGTATTCGACACTCTCAAACCCAAACCATAAATATTGGCTCTCAAAGTCTCACCGATTGCATGACTTCCTGTATTATTTGCAATGATGTTGTCATAAATTATGGCAGAGTATACATGGGGTGGGTTGAACATTGAGAACCAATATTTACAGGGTGTGTTTGGGTAGGTTGAATGCTAAAGGGCTAATGTAAAACTATGACCACAAATGTATATATCTAGCAAGTCACAAACTGGTTGTGCTAAGGAAATTTACTTTTGTTTCAGATAAGGAAAACACATGCCAAAAATTGACTGAGTCAGTTATTAATAAAAATGCTAAAGGTATCAGAGTTCCACCTAATACACTGATGCTACCCCTCTGTGAGAGAAACAGCCAATCAATTTACAAACTGTATGACCTATAATCTCTGATAAAAAAAAAAAACTCTGAATATGACATTTGGAGAGAAAGTAGTTCAGATATGTTATCTCATCAACTGCAGTCAAGATCACCAATTCAACCCCATACCAATTGTGAATTTCATAATCTTTTTTTATGCCTGCATAGTATAAGGGTTTCCAGGGTTAGATATGGTTGTTTAATTCAGAATTGTCCTCATCCTCCTCGAATGGTTGCCAACCATGGATAAAGGACCCACTCTGCCCTGCTATATTTAAGCCATATCTGGGGAACAGGAGAAGAGATGAATTCATATTCACCCCAGTAACCTTAAAAATTTAAAATATTTCACACATTCTAATATTTTATTCAATTTTAGAGACTTTGGTTTTTTTTATATACGAAGTCGGTTGAAAAATTGTTAGAAAATTACCAATATTTAATTTACTATAGTTACCACTCTTATTTTCTGATAATGTTGTGTCTGAACTTTCATCTTTACAAAAATCAGTACATTTACATATAAAAAAAAAATTCAAAATTCTTTTTAAAATATTGGTGACTGTAGTAAACTTTTCGAAAAAAAAAACAAAAAAAAAAACCCCTAACTTTTACATAAAAAAATCCTTTGGTCTTTCCTGTTAATAACACCAAAGATTGTTAGGATAAAATTGTTTTTATTAAGTTTTGGGCATCTTTTCATCATGTATGCTCATTTTTGAGTAAATTTTTGGAGGTGTGTGTGTGTGTGTGTGTGTGTGTTACAGCACACATTTTCTTTATTAAGCCTGTTAAATAATAGGTCTGTAGACATAATTCAGATTGTTAAAAAAAAATGAAATAAATAAATAAAAATAAGACGGTATCCACAAAAGAATGTTTGGAGTAGTAATATATATGTGTGTGTGTGTGCGCGTGTGTGTACACATCCACACATATATTGGTACAATAGTATTAAAAAGGATGTCTGCAGGAATCAAGTTACCTGTCTTATCTTTCAACATATCTGCTAATGTGCGATTCAATGAAGACCTTTATTTGTCTAAAAAGGATTTTATACATGGCCAATCTCAAATAACTAGAATTCACAGATGGAACCAATCTGTTAATTCCAATCTTGTACCTCACTAATGGCTTCCAAACAATTTCAAGCACAAAGATTACATAAATAAACATTCAGAAAGAAATAATATGAGGAAAAAATGTCTCAGTAATTTTTAAATTGGTGAATGGTCGTTAGAGAAAGGGACAACCCAAAGAGCGAGCAACAAATTGGAGATGTCAAAATAAAGCCAACTACAGAAATTTAACCACCTGGGAAGAGTTTGAACAGATGATCGTAAATAGTTTCTTGCTTTCTTGCCATCTACAATCATCAAAAATGTAGGTGCAATACCATTCAATATCTTCTGTCTTCTTGAATCCTATTTTTTTTTATTGTCCTTTCTCTTCACTAAAGTCTCCTCATTCTCTTTCACTCACAGTAAACATTAAAACATTACAACCATTAATTTACCACATCTTGAGCAGATTTATCTTGCTCATTGCTTAATAATAATAAATTATAACAGGCCAAAAAAGAAAATGTGATATGGAAATCTGAAGACACACTGTAATAGTTAAAGGTGCCTTCCAGAAACTAAGCAGAATATTAAGAAACAGGAAAATTTCATTGGAAACAAAATCTAAGATTGATCAACTGTTAGGTAATATCAATCCTCACATATGGCAGTGAATACTGGATAATTTCCTCAAAGATAAAGAGAAGACTTAACAAAACAAGAGATACGGCTCTACAGAAGAATACTGAGAATGTCATAGACAGAACACGTGAGCAATAAAAAAGGAAAATGAGAATGAATGCTTAGAATCAGAAAGACATTTGAAATTTCTGGATCATATAATGAGGTAAAGAGGCTTAGAGAATCTGACACTCACAGGACATGTTGAAGAAAAAAAATCAGAGGAAAGAAGCAAATAACATATCTAATGAGCTTATGTAAATGGATGGCATAAAATTAACACTCAGAGAAAGCTAATAAGGGAGTTAAACACAGTTAATTTACTACAAAGGGGAGGAACCTGTAGAGAGCCATGACCTGAAGAGACAGGGTACATAAAAGAATGAAGAAAATCCCTCTAAACATACAAGATGGTGCTGCAAAGTTCTTGGATTGACTAAGAAGAGATCAAAGGAATAAACAAAGAAGAAGTTTCTGATGTTTGGTTATTTTATCAGAATCTGAGGAGTGAATTGCGATGAGAGCTTTTTCACACTCCCTTTTATGTCCACTGGTGGGATGAAAATGATTATTAAAATTATATGACTTTGTCAGACCAGTTCATGGAATAGTGTCAAATTTAGTACAAATATATTTATGATCAGCTTCTAGTAATATACCTGGAGTAAAAGCATCCATCCTGAGGTGAGCCATTCAAGCATCGGGGAGGAGAACCCAGCACAGAACAGATACTACAGCATGCATCCAAACTATTGTGTGTGTTTGGGGAGGGGTGGGGGTATTCCTTTTCTGCTAAAGACAAAATCTGTTAGCTTTTATGTCAGCTTAGCAGATTTTTCATGTCCACCTACAGGCATGTTATTACTCCTAAGGCACTAGATATTTTACATGACCATTTATGGTACAGGTGATTTTGTGCATCTTTCATTGGGGAGATAAGCTATGTCCATTACACAATTTACCCCTTTTTTTTTTTCTTTCTTTTTTTTTTAACCAACTCATCTGTGAGGTAAGCAGGACTCAAAAGACGTTAAATAGGTGTAACTCCTATGTCGTATTTTTGGCTTCTTTTATTTGCATTATTTTTCATAACAAAATTCAGGAATACTTGAAGGTTGATGATAATCAAAATTATGATTTAGATATTTTTCTTATTTGCAGACAAAAAAAAAAAAAATTATGGATGAAAAAAGAACTGGTTCTTACAAGTTTGGACCTCACTACAGCATATATCTTATTGTGGAAACAATGTTGAGATTGTACACTTACATTAAAGTTATCTAAAACCAAATACATATTTGATGATAAATATACAAAAGGGTGCTTTGTCAGAGGGAGAACTTTTCAGCACCCACCAATATAATCTTGTTTTAAAAACATCCTTAATATTCAAGAAGATATCCTTTAAAAATACGTTTTTGCCTAACTTTGCAGTTTGTTGTTATTACTTTAGTTCTTGTATCTTGAACTGAGTTTGTGCAGATGAATACCAGAAGTGCCTGAAAAGGTCATCTATTAAGGACACGTTGACGTGAACACTACGCAATAATTACTTCAGAATTTAACAGCTCCTGGAGGATACAATCACTACTTCTGCACATTATCTTTGGCAACTTGGAGATGAGCCAAACATTACAGTATCTCCTACAGTTTGACTAGAATCTGTGACGTGATTGGACTGGAGTCCCACTCATCACACTAACCACAAGACACTACAGTGACTACTTGAAATGGCTTAAATTATATGGTTAAATGCAGATATAATACAATACAAATAAATATTCTTTAAATACAGAATAAATGCCGTATGTCTGAGAAAAGCCATTTATTTAATTACTTAAATATTTTTTGGTTTGTGTTGAAATATTTTTAAAGAAATAACTTATTTCTTTTAAATAATACAGGATGCTAAATATGAGTTTCTATTTTAATTTATAACTGGAACGGATTCCTTAAAATCAATATCTCTAGAAATCATGCAACAAGTCATATGATTTAATATATTGATTGCAATTTAGAGTTATGATACATTAGAAAGAAGACAAGTTAGAATTGGCTTTATGAAAGAAAAAAAAAACAACATTAATCATACAAAGAATTCCAGTCTTCTGTTATGCTAGATAAATTTCATGGCTTGCCAGTGTGAATACATTTACAATTTTGGTAATTAGGAAGTAAAACAATATAATTGTAAAGAAAAGAAAAAACTTCTAAAATTATTTTATTACACCAATTTCACAAGCTTTTATTTGCCTCTACTTTCAAGAAGGAAAATGGCAAATTCTAATGTAAGAATTTCAAAATATATTGGAAAATTATTTTGAGAATAAGGTGAGGCATGCCAGGATGGAAAGACAAAGACAGCATTGTAAAAAAAGAAATGGAGAATTCCTAAGTCCATCTTCTGATTCCTTTCAGCCTGACATTTGAAAGCTGAACTACTTTTCTCACATTTTTTGAAGAAAACTTCCCAATAATGTCTTTATTGTATGGAATGGCAGCCTTCCTTCACATACACACATTCTATAACGTTTCTCACTATTCCAAGTCTAATTCCTCAGTAATTATCTTTCCTCCTACTGGCATGTGGTCGAATGGTTAGAACATTTGCTTTTCTACTATAGGATCTTGGTTCAAATCTCACCATGGATTATTTGTCAGGAAGGTGACTTCTTGATGTTAATCAGCCTGGAGAAGTGATCCAGGTGCATGGCACCATTGGAAAGTACCTGGAAACCATAACAGGTTGACCCAAGCCTTATGGGTGAAATTAGGTAAACAGAAGTGTCCGTTTATAGTTGTGTTAGCATTCATGTCCTCACAATAAAGGGTTTGAGTATACAGGCCTTATTCAAAATGTTCATCTCACTAGGTGATGTGCTGCCTCTCAGAAACTGTAACTAATGCCCACTCGGCATAATTGCAATATTAACCACAGGTGAGTTTTATGCATGTTGAACAAAACACAAATGTGCCTGACCAGGCATCTGCAACAGGGACTGGCTAGCTGCCCACACAGACAGGCATACTCTGATGCAAGAAGATAGCCATTAATATCTTTCATCAAACTCATTTTTCCTCTAATGTACAAGCTTTCTCTTACTAACATCTTCCATTCTTCTCGTCATTCTTTCTGTCTTCACTTCTTCATAAGCCCATTTCTTTATTTTCCCTCATTTGTTTTTCTTCCATGTTTTTATTGCTCATTATCCAAATAACCATTTCCCTTTATTGTCTTTTCTCTCATTCTTTCTTTCTTTCTCCTGTTCTCCAATCTCATCTTTTTATCACCATCCTGCACACCATATCACACCAATTCATCCCCATACATCTTCTGTCTTCTGCCTGATTGGCAAAGTGACAAAAACCCTCAATTTAACTTTAAATTTCTCATCACGTATGAAAGCAACAATAGAAAAATTTTAAACAGTAAAATAAAATTTACAACAAAGAAAATTAAAGTGAAGATGATTTTTTTTTTCACAATACCCCACACTTTGAATGAACTTATTTAACACTTGACAGCACTAACAATTTTCTTGAACTCAAAAAGGAAAAGAATATATAGCACCAAATTTTAAATTGATTTGTTTTTTATGGATTATCAACCCTTAAAGCCAAAACATTTTGGTTTGTAGATTACTTACAGAATCCGATGTTCGGACGCAGTCCCTATCTAATTACTGCCCAGGCTTGATGCTGCTTAAGATTGGGGATCAAGCAAGAATCACTGTTTTCATTGTGATTTAACCGTAGATACCAAATTTGAAATAACTAGTGCAGGTTATAGATAAATATAACAATCACATTATTTTAACAGCCTAACAGTAGAAAGTTTGTATCCCTTATAAATATGTGCAGGGGTTCTTCACATGACTGTCAATATGCAGATGTTATCTATATGTCAAATTTTTGTTAAAATACATTTTCTTTTTTCTTTTTTTGTCAGTGGAATGATTGAATACAGCAAATTAATATTTACAATATGATTTTGGATAAAATAAGCCAATTAATTATGTTTCAAAACTCTGGGCAGCTTATTTTATCTCACTCACGTGGATGTGTGTGTGTGTGTCTGTGTATAAAATTTTAAGATATGCTATATTTATGGGTTAAAGGGTTCAATATTAGGGATAGAGTATACATAGATAGATAGATAGATGGATGGATGGATTATATATCTCACCATTGTTGGCTTTATCTTGTATCCAAGAATTTAATAACTTCTTTGGTGATCACTTCCTTTATGATGGGGTTGTTGACTACATTCAATACCAACATGCTGAAAAGATCTAATCGAAATTTCAGTTGACAAATATCACTATTATTAGCAATTAATTTTTTTTCTATTCTTTTTTTAATTTTTCTATTATTTCTAGATCCTTCTGCAGTGTAATTCATTTAATGTTCCTTTATTTAAAGGAAGGAAAGAAAGAGAGCCACATCTTCACCACCAAAAGCTCAATTGTCAGCAATAATTAGTCAAAGTGGATTATCTTAATTCTTGTCTTATAAATTGAATAAAAATTTATTTTTGTTATAATCCAGGAAGATGAAGTATTAGGTACCTCCACGAAATAGCTAAAAAAATGGCATAGCATGATGAAAAAGAGGCCAAACTTGACTAAAACAAAATTTTATCGTCTAAATGCTTATGTTATCATGAAGAGGAAAGACCAAAGTTTTTTTTCATTATTTTTTTTAAAAAATTCCTTCTTTTTAGAACATTTTAAATTTTGATTAAAAAAAATATTGTTTATCTTTGTATCACCAGCACTAGTAAAATAACATATACAATTTTTAGCACGTTTTTTTTTTTTTTGTATGATACCCATTATTTTGTGAAATCTTGCAAAAATAAAAATAATTGTCAGATGTTAATGAAACTTTCAGAAAGTATTCACAGATGATGGAAATTATTATAAATATGTTTTTTTTTATTAAAGTCATGGCAGGAATATTTTTTTTATATATTTATTTACCCCCCCCCCGCCAACTAATTTTATGAAAACTCTAGAAATTCGCTCGCGTCGGGTTTAGTGATTACAATAGTTAAAAGCACAAAGCTTTGAAGAATGCAAATCATGTTTTGTTGTTTTTTTTAATTGGACCACCTGTACCTGAAAATCAGCTCTGAATTGTAACATACAAAACTCAATAAAACAAATATATTATTTAATTTCAAATGCTTTTATTTGCTTTTAGTTGTTTTTATGAATATGGACAATATTTTCTGAAAGCAAAAAATTTTTTTGATGAAAAATGAATTTTTAATATAGTTATTTGTTATTTATTTAATTATAATAGATTTTTACATTTAAGTTGTTAAAATATTGTAAAATTAGTTAAAAGCCGCGTCGGGTTTCCTAAGTGTCCTTATGAGATAGATCTTGTTTTAGCGCTTTGTAAATTGTATCGTTTTGACTAATCAGAAGACAGGAAGTAATTGAGAATGTAATTTTGTGTTCATAATCGGGCTCTAATTATAAAGTACAGAAGACCAACCAGAATACAATTAAGTTGCGTTATTTGAGTTAAGCATTGTTCTCCGCTGTTAAGGCCTTTAATTTTGCGAAACACGTGGAGAAGTTTATTTGATTTTTCAATTTCAACTGAGAAGGGTACCTAAAGGTATCAGTATCATCTTATGAAATTTATATGATCTTATTTTTATATTAATCTCAGTTATGGCATTTTTTCCATAAATGAAATATCAAAATTAATAAAATGAATGGAAATACAGATAACACAGTAAAATGTAGTAAATGTACATAAAATTATAGTATTTTATGTACACTTCTGATAAAATTTCATGAGAAAGGTACCTATAAATTAATTAGATACCTTTCCTATGAAATTTAATCTCATTCATAACAGTCTTGTTTTAATTTCTTTATAATATATTTTCCATAAAGCATCATAAACGTTAAGGTGAAAGCTAAGTACAAAAAAAAACAAAAAAATTAGAGCGCTGAAAGTTTTCCTTAAAAATAACGAGGTAAATAATTTGATCACTTAAATGTAAAATATTTCACTTTTCTCCTTCCGTAGAACAAATTATCCTCACGGAATCCATCAATAGGTCATTCAACACCTGTCAAATGACGCGAAAGTTTATGACCTGCTTTGTTTTATTTTCAAATTACATTTTTTCGGCACAAAAGCTAAGTTAAGCGTGGTTAAAAAAATTTTAAATAAACATTATAATTTATGATTTTCTTAAAATAAGTTTTGATAAAATGATAATTAATATTTAAAATTTATTAAAATTTCATTGATTCTATAAAATGGAAAAAAATGATCAATTTTGCTGACTAAAAAAAAAAAACAAGATTTTTAACGAAATTTTCGAATGTGTTAGGAATGATTAAAAAATGTAAAAACATACCACAAAAATACTTTGATCTTTCCTCTTAATAATAACATAAACATTTAGACGATAAAATTTTGTTTTTGTCAAGTTTGGCGTCTTTTTCATCAATCTATGCTCTTTTTGTTTACATTTCGTGGAGGTACCTAAGTAAAATGATTTTGCTAACGATAAAAGATTTAAGAAATTTTCTGGATGAATTTGAAAGATAACCAAATGAAATCATCAACCTTTGTCTATGAGACTGTTACATACCACTGGCTTAAAAAAGGTATTTCTTTTAATGCGAAGAAATAGAGGCAAACAAAGTGGGTTTACATTGAAGAGAAATCTACCTAATTTTCAATACAAAGAAATTCAGCTAAGATTATAGGGCTTCATGGATGCCTTAGCATGAAGTAATAGTTAGCCAGCAAGTATGCTTGACTATTACAACCAAGTAGTGAGTTTGAACCTCCCTCGGTGCATTTACACTTTGGGTCTTGGGTCAGACTAAGCTAAACTGATGAAACTACTTTGAAATAGCTTTATGTTTTTTGGTATCTTTTTAATCAAAATGTGTTTTTAAATGAGTTGAAAATTGGCATCAAACTGTATCACAACACAAATCAATGCAGAAATTCAGACTACCTTTATCTGTACAGAATATGGATGATCATAATTCTCCACAGCTTCCTTTCTTTTGTTGCTCTTAACAATTAAATTCTATGACTCCTCTTTCTCTTTGGATCTCCTACAACTAGTTACTCAAATTTGTCAAGTAGGGTTCTACCTATTTTCCTTGGTTTCTTTATATCCTGTGAGTGTTAAATTCTCTAAGCATTCTTCTTTCATTGTGTGTCCTAAAGATTTTTTCTGAGTGTTATCAATAGTTTCTTCCTTGTTCCTATTCTCCAAAAACCTTTTTCATTTGTCACAGGCTCTGTTCATAATATTCTCAACAATCATTAGTAAAAACCACACATTGGTCACTTGAGTGAGAGCTTTTCTTTCTTTGTTATAATGAAATTGTCCAGTTTTCTCCTCCATATAGAAGAGGAGACATTACATAGCAATCTAACAATGTTTTTAATCTTACTTTTCAATCCATATATAGCCTTGTCAGAACTAGACTCTCATGTGGATGTCATGTATGGCACCCAACTCATTCAGAACTGTCTAAACTATCACCTATCTGCAATCATTTTTTCAAGTCAATGATTAAAAATGATAAGTAAATGAACCAGGTATGTTTTTTTGACCTCATAGATCTCGAAGAATGTATTTCATTACTTCTACACACTTTTCAATTTTTGTCCTACACTTGCTGTCATGTTTTGTTATACTGCCTGGGGGTTAGAATTTCTGCACCAGTATGCATGAGACATCCCCAATGTGTAATTTGGGCTGTTCCTTTTGCTCACTAACATGCATTTCACAATTGGCACTCAGTCCTTCTTGCTTTTTTTGACTACCTTATCTTTCAGTTTTCTTTTGGAATCTGATATCAACAGAGAATCATCCGAGTTCAAATTTTAGCTTCTTCACCTTGCAATAAAACCCTTTAAAACCCTTTTGCTCACTAACATGCATTTCACAATTGGCACTCAGTCCTTCTTGCTTTTTTTGACTACCTTATCTTTCAGTTTTCTTTTGGAATCTGATATCAACAGAGAATCATCCGAGTTCAAATTTTAGCTTCTTCACCTTGCAATAAAACCCTTTAAAACCCTTTTGCTCACTAACATGCATTTCACAATTGGCACTCAGTCCTTCTTGCTTTTTTTGACTACCTTATCTTTCAGTTTTCTTTTGGAATCTGATATCAACAGAGAATCATCCGAGTTCAAATTTTAGCTTCTTCACCTTGCAATAAAACCCTTTAAAAAGGTTAAGTCTGAGTTTATGCTTTACTGCCAGCACAGAGTAACTCAAAATAACCTCTTGCCTATTATTTGGAGAGGAGATTGATACTGCTAAATAATCCTCGCTGCCACAAGAAATCTCAGAAAGAATCACAGGATACATGATTGATGATATCATGCGATAAGTTTACATACTTTAATTTACTCAAACTATTGTTCCCGGCGATATAATTAGGGATGTTATTATAGACACAATGTTTCGACTCAGTATCTTCTGGCCATCTTCAGGTATTCCTTCTTTGGGTGATATGAGATATCTGCTGGAGTTATTTTGTCCTTGTGATACCAGTTCTTATTCTTGCTGTAATGACATATACGGTTTCACTACCTGATTTAGGGATTGAGCTCATGACACTACCTGACATTAACACATTTAATGAACACCTGTATCCCCTACACTAGCACTCCTGAATCTGTGGTATATTTTTGGAGCCTTAATATTATATGGTTTTGACATTTATTATGGCAGGTTTGAACAACTTTTGAAAAAAAAAAAAATAAAAAAATAAGAATTACAAATCATGTGCAGCCTTTACTCACAGGATTATTCACTATGTTCTTTTATTTTGCAGTCAAATATTTCTTTTTGAGAATGCTTTTATTCAAACAAAAATTGTGTATGAAATAAAAAATAATTTAATAGTTTGTACATGAAAAGATAGTCATTAGCATCCTTGTATTCGAGAGACAAGTCGATAGAAACATTAAACTAAAAATAAAATTTATACAGAATTTAATAGCGGCGAATAAGTAGTAATACATCATAAATAATTTATGATCCTAAAAAGTTTGTAAAAAGAAACTTAAAAGACGGGGGCCGTTGCAGAGACAGACCAAAAAGGTGCACTGCAAATAGATATGCAACACCAAACAGCATCATATTTTAATATATGCTTTCTCTTTCCTAAACCAACAATTTACTTACATCTCACACTTTTCTTCCCCTCAGCAAAAATAAAATATCATTTGAGTTGCTTGTAAAGCATTTCACCCAGTTTAATTGGCCATGAAGTAACTGTTTCCAAAGAGAAACATTCGAAAAAATGAAACTTTTCCAGAATACTTTATTGCCAACTTTCGGTCAAGCAATGCCATCCAAAAATAAATCCAAAGTGTTGAAATAATAGCAAGCCAGACATTCACACTGGCTATGCTTCTACCTTGGTAGAGTGCACTGATTCTTTATTAGTTAAATTTGTTTAATTTACCATTGTAAGTTAACTCTTGTAGCAGGCACATATTACTCTCAATCAGAAAACTATACACACATTTAGTTAAGTAAAAAAACTGGAGATAAAAATAACAGACAACATTCTCAATTATAGAAGATAATCTTTAGAAATGCAAAAAAAAAAAAGAAAAGAAAAAAAAGGCAGATAATAGAAAAAGGAAAAACAAGAAAAGAATACAAGAAAGTACCAAAAACCGATCCTCAGTCTTTGCTCTTCCTTCAAAAAGATTTTCCTTATCTTTAAAGTCTGACAGGTTTTCACAAAGACTAATTCGTGAAAAGCTTCATTTTCTTCAACATTTCTTTAATGCAGGCAAACAAATAATGAAGTGTGAAACAGATGACAATGTCATTACATGTTTTATTCTATTTGATTTCTGTGTTTACATAAAGAGAAAGTAACTTAGAAAAACATGGTTCTTGGTATTCAATATATGATGGCAGAGAAATAGGATTGAGTCTGATGATATTTCAATGTTTATTCAGCAACATCCTCAGAACAGTGAGTCTTACTGTATGACTGCAAATCATCAACAAGTGTCCAAATACCTACACCTGTAGACATATGAATGTAACAGGCAAGGCAAGTTTTATGAGGGTCTCTTATTAAGCTTATTTAATGTTCTTACAGATTCTTATGGGGGCAGGGGGTTTAAGAGAAGTGTAGAAACTGTATGTGACGGTTACTGACCCATGTGCTTTCAGTCAATTTATTAGCTTTGAACATGAAATTAGAAAACATCAAAAAGGAACCCCTTGAAAAACTGCTAATAAATTGGCCAAAAATGCTTGGGCCAATAACTGTAACAAACAGTTTTTACACTCTTTGACTCTCTCCTCCCACCAAGAAAACTTTAAGAACATTAGAAAAAGTTAATAAAAAAAAAAAAAAACTTATAAAATTTTCCTTGTTTGTCATATTCAATGAAACACATATAAAAGAAAAGTTGCTAATAATCTGTATTATTTTGAATTATTGTCCTCCTCTTGGTTGATACAAATGTTATGATAGACACAATGTTTTGATCAAATACTCTCCGCCCGTCATCAGGTATTCATTGATTGGTGTGATATGAGATATCAAGAACTGTAGTGGATATGCAAGTTGAAGCACAGATTCAGTAGGAACGAACAGTAACTGACATCACAGGGACAAAATATCACAATAATCAATAGATATCCCAAACAAAGCCAATCAATGGAAACCTGATGATGAACAGGGAGTAGTTGGTTGAAACACTGTGTCTATAATAACATCTATATAAACAAAAATGAGAACAACAGTTCGAAATAATACAAGAATATTGATAATTACTTATCTCAGAAATGAAGTACTAAATTAAGAAAGGATGCTGGTCAAATATCGAATAACAATTCATATAGATATAAGAATACAAATGAATTAAAACTGTAAAGGAGTGTGTATAAAACAATGCTCATCATCATATACAAGGATAGATGAAAAGTTGTCACTTTAAGCTACTTAGGAAAATGGGATCAAGCAATCAGCTATTAGAATTTTTTATTTTAAAATCTCATTTGCTGAGCCAAAACCTTTTAGCAACCACTTTTATATACTAATTTAATAACATATATCGACATATATCTTACTATGTAAAATGCTCTGCCTAAGCTGTTTGTAACTTGGAATTGTTACACACGGGTTTTCAATAACAGTCGATGCCAAGTGACAGTAACTTATGGCAACAGCAGAGTGTTCATTTCAAGATGTTTACAAAATAGTTTGAAAAGATATATTTAAAGACATCTAATAATGGTAAAGACTTAATCAAATATGCCATCCATTTTGACAGCATAGGCAAACTGGACTCCACAGGATGTAATAGGAAAGCCACTTCTCCACTAATAAGCTATTTCCCAAAGAATTACTACATATTAATCTAATAAATGAAAATATATACTTAAAGACACACATGTGAAAACTTAATAATAGTTAGGACTAAAAATATATTTTCATATGCATAAATTAGTCTAGTCCAAATCCAGGGTCTTCTCACTCCTGTTGGAGTAATCCCTCCTTGGTTGACCTCCACCACTTCCTATCTCTGGCCCTACAAAACCATTTGCAAACAGACTGAATGGAATTTGTATAACATTAAAATAAACTAAATAATCCAAATTCAAAGCCTTCTCACTCCTGTTGGAGGAACCCACCATAACTAACCATGTTTCAGAAGTGTAGCTGCACTCACTACATTTGGCCAATTGTGGGTTGGTGAGGCTACTTAATCCATAATTGGTGTGGATGTCCATTGACTTTGAGGAGCTCATCTGACCTTTAACAGCTTTTGTATTTTTGTGCTGCCGGGGTTCCACTAACCACCTCACCAGACCAGCATCTAGTGGGGGAATCAGTTTAGTTGCAAACAACTCAGTTTTGAATTCAGAGATGTCCTTCTCCTAGACTTCTGCCATCCAAGGGCAGAGGACCCAGTCTGTCCTGCTATTTAACCATAGCTAGGAGGAGAAGAGAGGGATTCATACCTTTTCCAAAGGGTATTTGTATGTAAGTGAATGTAACAAACTCAACTGGAATTTGAACTTGGTTCTCAGATTTCTCAATCCAGGCTGCTATCCACTGTTCCTTCACTATTCTAGAGTAAATAGATAAATGTAATTACATGAATAATTTGCATAATACCAGTTGTTTCAATACGTATGTAGAGAACCATTAGTGGTGAGGAGTAAAAATACTATTAAAGTATAAGAGAAAAAGAATTTCTTCATAATTCTCATTTTCAAAAGAAATTGAGACTCTTACAAGGAGAGTTTTACATCCTACTTGTTTAGTGATGCCACTAATGATAAGCCACCACAGATAGAAACACACAGACAAAAAGAAAATCTGTTTGCTATTGTGACATAATGACTGTCTCTTGTAAGGCAGCTGGTGTCCAATGATTCTCGCTTTGTCAATAGAGACATTGAAAGAGTCTCATGAAAAAAGCCTTGAGAATTATAAACAAGTATTGGTATAGCGAGATGCTATCACAGACTTGTTCCATCAGATTTCATAGAATCGGTGATTGTATTTCATCGAAGAAAAAGTTTCTAGATTGCTTTTAAAATGACTCCGACAGAACATACAATTGGGAAGTGCCTGTCTGCCTTAAACACAAGGTCAGTTTTATAGAGAGTCCTCACATTTGGTATGTGTACTTGTTGGATCTAGTGTAAGGTTTCAACAAGATTTTTTTTGGTTCCCATCAGTGTAGAAGACAGACCGACCTCTTCTGCTATTTGGATAAAATAACTTTTGGATGAACAATTGCTGCTAGATCTAGATTTTATTTTTTTTTAACAAGAAGGTTTACCCTTTACAAGGCCCGAAGGCCACTCAAGGTTAAAGGGTTATGCTAACGGCAATTTGGGCATACAGAATTGGAAGATAATGGTTAACCCTAGCCTTGAACAGGTTAAGATTGTAGTGATCAGGGAAATATTCTCTTGGGAGTTGGTTCCACAGAGCATTGGTTCATGGGAAGAAGCTGTTAGAGTGGAACTTACTTCTCACTGATGGAATACAAGAGGTAATGTGGGCGGTTTGTTACAATGTAAGTGGCATGGTGTGTTCTTGCCATAAAAGTTTGAATTGGCAGAACCAGGGAATGTAGTTTGTCCAAGCATTTTCTGTGGAAGTAGCAATAGAGCAGCGAGAGGCTTGCCATATCAGACCAGTGAGAGAGAGAGAGAGGTTGGAGGGTGGAGAATAATTCCTCACCCACAAGGACTCAGAGACGCTTTTGGGTTTGATCAAGGCTAGAGAGTGATACCAGCAAAAAATGGAATTTTTTTTTCTTTTATATAACTAATTTCATTGTAGTGTCAAAGAAAATGAACCTTCATGCAGGTGAATAGTGACAATAGCAAGGTTTTAAATGACAATTAAAAAAAAAAAATCTTTCTTAGTTGTATATTTTATTTCTTTCCCCTCAGTATAACAGGTAGATGGGACTACATTTTAGGACTAGAAATGTGAGGTACACAGAACGCCGAGCCAGGTTGAAGGAAATCAATCTAGGAAAATGTAAAAAGATAAATTCAATTCCACAAAAAGCCGTGAGTCAAGATGTAAAAAAAGCCCATGAAGTTCATTTATTCATAGCCACCAACACGTGGCAGAAAAATTAGTTTTTAAAACAGTTTACTTGATGCTCTCTTGCTTTGCTTTATGATTGGCCAGGAGAGAAATGTATTTGCATGTTCTTTAAAGCAGTCAACTGTGTAGGTTATGATTGGCTAAGTGTGAAACTGATTTGCATGTTTACTGACCTATAATACCAGCCTCATTCAGCAGAGAGGCTCCCCCCCACAAACATGAAATTGCTTTGGTTAACAAGGTAAGCTACCATTTTCTTCTGTACAGAAAAGGAATTCAAAGCCCTGTTGTCTTGTTGGTTTCCTTGGCTGGAAAAAAACTAGGACAAGGCATCATTAAGACAGATATTTTGCTTCAGCTTGTCTGCAGATTACTTGGCTTTGTTAGGAAGAGTCTGTTGACAGGTCTTAGAATATGCTAATTGCATCCCCTGTTTCAAAAAGGGGCAACCTACTGAGTATAATACTGCCATTATTATTAATATTATCATCACCATCATGTTCATCTTCCACTTTCTGTTTTATAACTATGAATGGTATTTTGTCATTTTTCTTGTTCTGTTGGTAAACAGAAAAGTGAGAAAACACTATTGTAACTTTCCCTATTGTTATATTAAAACTTCATGGACCAAATTCCATAATGAAATTCTGACAGGAAATTGGAAGTTAACAATCTCTCCCCAATATAGTATAGTTTTTGATGAAAAAATAATTTATTTAAATGTTCCTTAATTTCATATACTTGGGCAATGAAGTTAAATTTCAGCCAATCCTGACAGAAAACAATAGTCATACATACATAAAATCAATACTATACTTAGAATTATTTTTGTCTCTCTAATAAAGAACACGAAATGGTACCAGCTGTGAGAATAGCAGCAGCAGCTGCCACACATTTAGTAAAGACATTAGTTAATTAGAGAAAGAGTTGTGATGTGTGAAAAAAAAAATGGAAGTGTGGTAGGGGAGGCAGAAAAAATACAGAATGTATTTTGCTATCTGGTTAACTTCTGTGCAGTTTATCAACAATAGAAATCGAAACATTAGTGTAATAACAGCTAAAAGATAACTTTATTGGTTCACTTTCTCTCACACAAGTACAGTAACAATGAATGAACTAATACTTTTCTATACCATATCCCTTCAGAACCTGGGGGATCGTGGCTCTCCACAACATACTATCCTTTGTAGCTCTTAGTAATATTTATCTTTTCATTATCCCTACCATTCCTTGTTCTGTCATCCATTTACACAAGCTTATACTTGCTGTTTCCCTCTGCCCAACTTGCTCTCTCTTTATCTCTCTCCATGCACACACACAGGGTGAGATGCATAAATTGTCGTCATCTAAATGACACAAAAATGAAAATAAACACTGACATCTCATTTTAACAGATATATTTACCAAAATTACACATTTAATAAATAAAATTGCTATTGGCTTCAATCACAGCCCCTAGACGACTTTGGAATCTCCTGCAACTCTTCTGGAAGGTTTCCTTGTTTAAGTTTGTGAATGCTGGCATAATCCTTACCTTAATTTGGTGTTACAAAGGGTTTTGTTGGTCTCTCACTCAACTGCACCCCACACCATGATAATCAATGGGGTTGCAGTCTGGAGATTTAGGTGGCCAGATGTAAGGGGTGATCTAGTTGCAGAAATTGGCTGACAGCCATGACTGGGTTCTCCTGCTTGTGTGGCATGGTGCAGTGTCCTGTTGCCAGACATAAGGTCTTCCAGCAGTCACCCTCTTGACCCAGAGCAGCACTACCTCCTCAAGGCACTTGATGTAGGCCTCCGTGTTGAGTCTGGGGCCCTCTCTAACAAATTCAGGAGTTCTTTTCTTATCAGAATAATCAGAGTGAGTTTTCCAAGTTACCATAACTTCATAATCACCATTAGATTCATCCAACTCTTTCCAAATCCTCTGCACTGTCCTCAGATTGACACCCAAACACTCTGAAATGTTTGTATTGGAGTTTCCAACGTGAATGCCAAGCTGTACAGCATGCTGTTTCCAAATTTCTGGCAGAGTGAATTGCATCATGGTGTTCTTTTTCTAACAGACGGTGGTCAACTAACCCTACTATACTGTGCAGTCGACAAAATCAAAAACAATGTGCAAACTTATAAATATAAAATGGTGACAATTTATCTGTCTCAACATACACACACATATATACACACACACTTTTTTATGTGCTGTGTCGTCTCAGGATGTAGGTGATTATGTCTCTCCACAATTTCTTGTCCTTAATAAGTTTTATCTTTTTGTTATTTCTCCTAAACCCTGCTCTGTTATCCATTTATTTAAAGTTCATCAAGTATTTTATGTGCTGTTTTACTCTGTCCCTATCGTCCTCAATCTGTCCTGTGGGGATCAGATTTTTTACAAGTTCTCCTTCCTCATTATATGTCCCAGAGTGAAGGTTAAATTCTCCATTCTGTGTCTCCAAAAATTTCAGCTATCTCTTTTTGATTGTAAGTATACATGTCCTTTTTGGCTCCATTTTCTTTAAAATTTTCTCATTTGTCACATACTTTGTACATCATACTTCTATAGAACCATGTCTGTTGCCTCCAGTCTTCTTTTTGTTTTTGAGGAAATTGTCCAGCATTCACTGTCGTAAGAGGACTATATATATATATTATATATATATATATATGTATAACATAATAGTTCACACCTTTTTATTCTTAACAAAATTTTCCAAGTTTCTTAATACTTTGTTTCACTTTTGGAAAGCTTACCTCAAATCATTATGACAAATCCTTTGTCAGGCAGGACCTATCTTAGTTTGTGCATGATTAATCCTGGCCCTGCCTACACAAAAGAAAAACACAGCGATGTATGTATGTGGCTTACATATGAGGCTGTTCCTTTTGCTGATGATCATACATTCTGTCTCCTTAAAATTGATGGTTTTCTTTCAGTCTCTGCCATCAACACGGTGTCGTCTGTGAATCTTATGTTAAGAGTGTGCTCACCAATAATAAATCCTGGTAAGACTTTTACTTCTCTTAGGATCACTGTGCTGTGAAGGTTAAATCCAATGAGAAGTCATGACACCTTAGAAGCCTTATGCCTATATGTGTACTTGCTCAATTCATTTCTGATCCATATGCAGGTGGTTTGCTCCAGGTAAATGTTCTGGTTTATTCTCAGATTATTCCACAATAAATCTATTTTTCCATGTAATTCAAATAGAACTTTGTGTCTTACCCTATCAAATGCTTTTTTCATAGTCTATGAAACACGGGCACATATGTCCTTGGGCATTTGTGTTGCTTACTCTAATTATAAATATTCTTCCGTATTCCAGTGTCTTTAACAAAACCAAACTGTTCTTGTCCCATTTCTGGTCTAATCCTGCCACACGTTCTATACATAAGAATCCAGGTGATAAGCTTAGTTACATGGCTCAGAGTTGGCATGGGAAAACTGGTATGAATATAAGATTCTACAGATCATAAAATGGAGGAACGGTTTTCTATTGTTATGAAGTAATAAAATGAACCCCCACAGGATTACTACATTATTAATGTAACTGCATTAATTGATTTGTTTTTTATGGCTTATCAAACTTTTGTATGTTATTGTAGCGGTTTTTATTTGTTTTTCTCGCCCCATGTCAAATGTCAGGGTTACCATATGTAGTGGTATAAGAATAAGAATGGACCATTTGTAGACGGCTGTTTATGGCTGCGTGAATAACATGACCACACAATTTATATTTAACATAAAATTACCACAAAACATGAAATACAAGAAGGAACAAAATGGTTTTAAAACAATAACATTTGTACTTATTTGTGTGTTGATGTACATGCGTAGAAGTTAAAGATCTGTTGGAGTTATGTCCCTTAGACTGTGAATATTTTTATCTGAACCCACAAAAGTTGAATTAATTACAAAGCTGAGAAATGCTGAACAACTGTAGCTTTAGAAGAATATTTCAAAGAGAAAAGTTCTTGTTTCTCATTTGGAAATGTTCTGTATGTTTGTAATGTAGTTTGGAAAACTTTGTACATACGTGTATGCGTGAATATGCTTCTAACATCTGACCGTCCATGGTCGAAACGAGAATCCTTTTGGGACTACATCTTGCAGCAAGAAGAGAGAAAAGAGAAAGCAGCAAGCTTGTGTCTGCTATTCATAGATAATGTAATCACGTGACAGGATCACAGCAAATTGGTGGGAAACTTGACTTGGTCACATGCTGGAAAAAATACTTGTACGTGGGTGGATTGCAATGCCCACTTGTGTGTTTATTGACCAATTAGAAGCTGATATTTCCTGAAAATATTTACTAAGCTGAGTAGGCTCTCTGATCCACTATTTTGCACAAAAATGTACAAAATTCAACATTGATAAGAAAGTGGTAGTGGAATGCTACATTATTTAAAGCCAGAAAATATATTTAGATTGTATTAATAAATCATTATCTCCAAAAATTCTTACAAAGACTATCTATGTCCCACCCTTTTACTGTTGAAATAGTTAAATGTAACCACCACTTATACTTCTGTTTTTTTTTTCGCACTTCCTGCCTGTGGAACTCCTTTCTGTATACTTGTTTGCCTGAAAACTACTGTGTTTAAAAATTTAAATGCAACATCAAGTGTCTTCTGTCTTCTTGTATCCTGTTCATCTTTTACCCTTTCCTCAACCCTCCCTATACCCAATCTCACTGTCACTCTGTGTAACCCCATGTATAGTAGTGGCGTTCTCACCTTGCTTCGGGTGAACTGATTAAAAAAAAAATTTTTTAAATATTAAACTGTAGTTGGGTAGTGATTCATATCTTTCCCATTTTGTTACTTATACAACATTGAATAGTTCATTTTAGTAATGTTTCAGATAATTCATTCTGTAGCCTGTGAAAACAACTAGAAGAACTTCTTATGCATGACACCTGGTGAGGGTTGAAGGATAGACTGGCTGAAAATGTTGGGTTATCAGCACTATATTATCTCTCTTCATATAGTGCTGTTAACAGAACAATTCAAGCATTAATTCTCAAATTTATCAACAAAAAGTTTACATGCTACAAATTAACCAAAATACTTTCTAAAGTCAAAGCGAAAATGAAAGAATATTGTTTTGAATATAAGAATAAACTCCTGGGTCTGAATAGATTTGTATAATAATCCTTTAATTTGAATTCTTACAATTGCATTTTTAATTCTTACAATGTAGAGTCATTTAAAAGACATGGATGTCAACATATTTATGTCTCATGTACAGGGTGTCCAGAAGGTTCGTGTGCACTTTAAAAAATTTATAACTTTATTTGTATTTGCGATAGAAATAATTTGTAAAAAGGATTAGAAAGAAGTAAATCTATATTTTTTAAGATTTTATTGAAATTTGATTTAAGTTTCCACATGTCCTCCATCATTAGCAATACAAAGGGTAATACGATTTTGCAGTTCACGGAAAACATTTGCCAACTGATTTACAGTAATGCCTGAAATGACATTAGTTATTTTAGCTATACTTAAAACTAAATGCAACATCATTTTTTACAGAATATTCTGATCACAAATACAAATAAAGTGATAAATTTTTTAAAGTGCACACAAACTTTATGGACACCCTGTCTATATTCAATGTGTGTTTGGATATAGAATCTGAAGAAAAGTGAAGAAATCACACAAAATAGAAAAGCTTTTTATTATCAACACATTTCTCCTTCGTTAGGTGAGTGTCTTCAGGTCAAAAACACAGCTTTGTCTTTAAATAGGCATCTTCAGGTCAGAATCAAAGTCGAAATGCATTGTCAATACAAAGGTTTCCCACTTTTTCTAATACATATTCAATATAAACACGCACTAAATAGTTTCCTCAAAGTTTTATACACTTTACAAGTAAAGAAATTTGTTTTAAAGTAAAAGGAAAAAATACAATCATTCTTCAGTAATAAGGTTCAGAAATAATAAATAAGACCTGATAAATAGCATATCTAATGACATTTAATCAATAAATGTGGTGCTGGCAAATAAAATACCTTTGTAATTAGTATTCTTTTTAAACAGTTCTACAGGATATGTTACACGGTGTCTCTGAAGTTAGCAGATAAACAATAAAAATTATAAACAATGGTTGTGTTTGCTTTTACTCAAGAAATTGAAAAAAAAATAGTAGGGTAATCTCGTAGAAATACTTTTATGTTTTCCTAGGGTAATTAAATATATAGATACAAATCCAACTTGCACTTTTATAAATCTACCATTCCTACATGCCTTGAATATTACATTTCCCATCACCATGATGTAGCTTCCCTCTATTCTATAAATATTTTCATGGCAGTTGTTCTAATGAGTTCTCCTCCTTGGTACCTCAACTGCAGGAATTCAAGCATACTACTAGATTGGCAACTAGGTCTCATCGTTTTACTGTTCAAATAGCAAGATGTAACTAGAAATTCTATTCTACTTGTTTCTTTTCTCATACTTTTCACCTGTTGAACTCTCTTCCGATTTCTTACTGCCCTGCCAGCTACAAACTGCAAAAATTTAAATGCAATGTCAAATCACAATCTTCTTTCATCTTGAATCCTGTTCTTTTATTCTTTTCTTCTCACTGAAGTCTTCTCATTTTCTTTCACTCCCAGTAACTCCTTGCACCTTAGTGGCATTAGCACCTTGCTTGAGGTGAAATGATTTGAAAAAAAATGTACATATTTCAAAGTTTGTCACTAAATCTCTGTACAAAACTTACAACTGCACACACACACACGATAAAAAATAGTTTCAAGTTATGCTATATTTATGGGTAAAAGTGCTAAATATCATTGATAAAGTGGATGTAAGCATGAAGATTGTGTTCAAGCCTGGAACAGACTGTCACCACCCAGTGTCTTATATTTATATATATAATCTGATTTAGTCAGAAAATATTGTTGACCATACTGACAGTTCACAGTTTTTGATTGATAACGATTCAAATAGTCAAAAGTAATTGAACAGGGAAAATGAACTTTGGCTGTTTATTCATAATTTCAATCCTAATATATAACATCTGTTTCAGAAACTTGAAAAATATAATGTATCCTTAAAGAAAGTTACAAACAGACAAAGGTGGCACTTGACTGAAAGGAACAGCAACATGTGCGTAGATGAAAGAAAGAGAGGTTTATTGTAAAAGAGAATACACAAAAAACAGGGAATCAATTAGCAGGCTAGTAATTCCTGAAGCAAGTCACCAGGTATATCCTGTGCACACTATATATATATCTATTGATATAGTCAGTCCACAATAGGCAATAGGGAGAGTGGGGCATTCCATTATAATATATAATAAAAAAATAAATTAAAATTAAAAAAACCTCGTCAGTTGAATTTAGTAAAACTTGCTGTCTAAATACACCTTATATATATATATTTGAATTTTATTGGTGGTACTAAACTTAATTTATTTTTAATATTACCACACATGATAAAAATGAAAAACAAGTGAGCTTACCAGTTTCGAACCTCACTCAACAGAGCTAAATCAAGGTTAATAAATAGGTGTACATTATTGATAAAAGGAATGGAGAGTATGTGAAAAAAAAAAAAGAAAAAAATTATTTAAATGGAAGTCAATTGGAGGCCAAGAACAAAATCCTTCTGTTTGCAAAGAGAAGGTTTCATAGATAAAATGTATATGACCTCCAATATTTTTAGGTGGTAATTAAAGTGGGACTTATTCAAGATGGAAAATGAGTCCACATTGAAATCAGCAGCACAATTGTGGTTATTTATAAGCTATTCCATGATAGAAAACCCATATATGTTGGTCAGATCATCTGACCAACATATATGGAGATCTGGATTTTTGTAGGCACGTGTTGCTTAACCCTAACATCTAGCCTTTGAGTTGTTCTTCCTATGTAGTGTGAACTGCAACTACATTTAAATAAATAAATAAGTGAATTATTACAATGAGGTGGAAGAATGTCTTTGTGCATAGACGCAAGAATAGGTGTAGTGAAGAAAACAACCAGTGTGTTAGCAGAAAAATAGCATTGTCGAAATCCTAAAGAAACCCGCTTAGCGTATTTGTCACTAACGCTGCTGAGCTAAAGAAGACATAAGTACACAGGACATCTCTGTACTGAAGCAGGTTTGGCTTTATTAAACTCCAAAATTTTCTTTTTAATTACAGATTGAACAATGTCCAATGGATAGGCATTGTTGCAGAGAGGAGGAGTAATAAACCTGATCTCATCATCCAGCTTGGTTTTAGAACAGATCATTAAGGCCCTGTGGGTAAGAGTCTTCATTACATTAAGTTTGTTTTTTGGGTACAAAAAGAATCCCAATGAGTGTATAAACCAGTAAAAGTTGGTTTTCAGTAAACTGAAGTGAACAAAATCTGAAGAAGTTCTACAAACAAGTACATCAAGAAAGGAAGAAAAGAATTTGTTTCCTTATCCTGTGTGACAGGCTGGATGGATATTGTTAAGAGATGTAAGAAGAAGGTCCGCTCCATTCTCATTATTGAAAGGACAAAACGTGTCATCTACATAATGAAAATAAACATCAGGTGTATTGGGATCAGATAATAAACTCTCTTCATGGAAGCCTACAAAGATGTTAGCTAAAATGGGTCCTAAAGCAGAACTCATTGAGACTCCATCAATTTCCCTGTACATGATGCAATCAAAACTGAATTTCAACTGAGATTGTGGCAAATTTTGTAAGTTCAACAAAAATATACTCTGGAATAAGAGGAGGGGGATAACTGACTATAGTATAAGGCATCAGCACATATATTAATAGTCTCTGTAAGAGGAATGCTGGTAAAAAGGCTGGATATATCAAAGGAACAAATAAATTTGTCAGTCAATGGGTAATTCTGTATAAAATCAGAAAATTTTATGGCAGATATCTATAATATAATAATGGGAAATTAAAAACCAAAAGAAAATCACACCAAAAATATCATGGAAAATAAGGAAAAGAACATCAGCCTACAACAATCAATTCAAAAACTGCAAATTCTGCTTGGGGGAAAAAATAGCTATAATTACCTTTCCAGACCAAAACAAACTACTAAATAAATGATCAGAACTCATCTCAAAATGCAGACATGAAAACAAATTTTTACTAAGTTACTTAAAAATAGTAAACTGAAAAGAATAGATAAAAGTAAATAAAATAAAAATAAGCAAAAACAAATAAATTAATCCAATCTGTACATATAGTCAAGAAAAAACACAACACACATGGCCTGCTGATTGCATTTATCATGAAACAGTCTGTTGCCTCTGAATGTTGATTTCAATGTTCACATATGTGTGTGTGTGTGTGTTCCACTATTGTCTGATATGTGCTTCTTTGCTGGCAATTTTTAGCTGCAAACCTAAGTTATTTGTTCTTTGGTTTTACCATTGCTCTTCTCAATTTATTTATGTTGAAGAATCTTACCAGAAAAGACAGCCTATCAATAATATTGCAGAGAATATTTATTGAACTGCTTTATTACATATATAAAAAAATAAAATTATACTAAGTTTCATTTGATGTTCAAACAAAATCTAATTTTTCTTTGCAATAACATTTCATTGATCTAACACTTCATCTGCAGGAATAGTGTGAAAATAAAATGAAGAAATGCTAACAAAACACTTTCCTATTTATTAATCAAATATTGATTAATTTCAAGCTTGTTATTTAGACTTCCTGTTATCTGCTTGAAAAAGAAAAAAAAAGGTACAAACATATAACAGTATTTATGCGAATAAACAGTTAAATAATGAAATCAGCTACACTTGCTTATCTTTTAAATACTGATTATATTCAACCACAAAGAGTTTGCTACAAAGGATGAAAAGGGCACATTTTCCATTTCACTGAGCAGGCCAATTTTGAATTTGTACTCAGCAGAATTATTCTGTCAGGATTCTATTTGATGTGCATAAATGGAAAGATTAATTACACTGGGCAAACAAAGAACGTTGTCTTCTACGAGGACAAATAACTGCACAAAACTCAGCCAAGTTTGTTTATTCTGAATCTAAACTCTAGTTTTTAAGATATGTGCCTAGTAGATCTATTTTGATGGTCAATATTATCTTAATCATATATTAATACTGCAGATAGTATATTTATATTCAAGACAAGCGGAATATTAGTAACTATTAGTAAATAATACATTTATGTTCAATACTAAGTCCTTATGGAAAAATAACTGAATAAATATAAAAATGACCGGTGTCTTTTTTCTTGTTTGTACAAAATTAGCTCAATGGGCAAGTGCAAAAAAAAAAAAAAAAAATGTTGGTATTACTGGACTTACCTATAAGTTAAACAGGCTATAGCCTAGTAGCACACACTCTAGGGGGAGAATGCTTTTAAAAAAATACATTATTTTATCATTAGTTTTTATTCTTTAACACTAAATCATCAACAATTACATACAATCATTAATAATAATCATGTATAATTATATTGAATTTTTTTGCCCAAATTTATTTAGAAGAGCCTCAAATTTCATAGAGCTTAGGGTTTCAGTCGGTGAAAGTCTGGCCTTGAGTGTTGGATGCAGACATTTCTGAAGATATCAGAAATAATCTAAGTACTTTATGTTTCTTTAGCTTTTTCTCATTATCTAACTGTTCTTTGAATAGAAATTGGAATGTTTACTAATATACTATTTGCCTTGAATATAAATAAGCTATTTACCAATGTTTCTCAACTAGTATCCCCTGGAAACCTAGGGTTCCACAAGAAACAGTGATAAATCGGCTAATGTATTCTTGAGTAATTTTTAATTTTATATTCATAATTTTACTATTATGTATGTCATATTGTTGGGAAACCCTTGGTTTTTATAATAAATGCTTCTACCTCTTATATCATAGTGAATGCATTTAGCAATGTCTATATGTCGTCAGTGCGAAACTGCCTTCACTGGTTAGTGGATAGGACTTATATGTGGCAGATTTGTGTATCATTATGTGACATGCAGGTACAGGATGCCAACACTGTTTCCATATATTATGCTTACCATGTAAACTATGATAAAAAAAAAAGAGATATTAATAATGGTATATAATACTTTTTATGAAGGGTTTCCACAAGGGTAAAAAGGTTGAGAATCGCTATTATTTACCTTGAATATAAATATTCTGTATGCATATCTAAGAAACCAGACAAGCAAGGGCAATTCTGGCTATAGATTCATATAATCCATATACTTTCTTTTGTCTCATTTATCTTGGTTGCGAGATTTTTTTCCCCTGCTTTTTTGGTTATCGAGTAAAATTAATGTGTGTGTGTGTGTGTGTATGTATATATATATATATATATATATAACAAACAGATAAACACTTTCTGGTCATGGATGGGATAAATTGATTTATAGCAACTCTTATCCTCAGAGATCCCAAAGTACTTTTCTTACAATTTTATCTTTCATTCTAACCTGAAGAATCCAATACAACAGATTGCTCTTTCAGGGAAATGCTTCAGTTATAGATTTGCCACTTTGTCTCCTTACCTCCACTTTTGTTTCAGATACATTGCAATTAAATTTTTGAAGCTCAAAGTTGACTGGAAAGAAGAGAGTTCCACAAGCGAGAAGTGTGAGAAAAGAAACCATTAGTATAGAACTTACAATTACATATAACCATTTCAAATGTAAAATGATGAAATCTTGCTACCAATCTAGTACTGTACTTAAATTCATAAAGTCGTCTAGGCACCATAGAGGAAAGTTCATCAGAAGAATTACTATGAAAGTATGTATACAAAAGTCATAGGGAAGCTACATTATGGTGGTGGGAAAGTGATTGAAGCTGAGATGCCAGGTCAGGACCAACAACATTGCAGATTCTTTGTTTTTGTCAAGAATCTCTGAATACATAGAAGAAGCACCAGGCCAGATGTGGTAGTAATATTCAATGCATGGACAAATGATAGACTTATAAATAAGCAATTCCTGATATATTCATACACACTTGATCCATGATAGTGAGCATTTTTACCCATACCTTATATATAATAAATGCAAATGTCAGTGTGTCACACTTTTTCAACTTTATTTCTAAAGTTGATAGCTCAACACATCTGTCTATATTTCTGAGATGAGGTATTATGTACACTATTTACATTATTCGGACTATTGTAATAAATATGGTGACAAAGATGAGGACAATAGTCCAAATAATGTAAATAGTATAGCCCAACATATCATGCCATTTTGGAATCAGGCTGACTGAGCAAGCATTCTGGTCTGGATCCAAACCCACAATCCTGCAATTGTTTTCAGCGATTTTTTTACGTGATTTTTTTTTGCACAATATCAATTTTTATAATTTGGAAATAAATTTGTGATTAATCAAAATTAATTGTGGAATCCAACAAAAGTTACTCCTGAAATAAAAAATAATTGTTTGTACAGAAACTAAAGACCTACATACATCAAAGTGTTTTTAAATTAAGTGGTGGCAGAAGAATTATCATTGAACTTTTACAAGGTAAGCTTAAATATTAATGCAATACTTAAATGCAGTAATCAATTTTGAGTTCTTCTATAGTATATTGTTGCCTATCGCATCTACTCCTCCCTATCTATTGTGACGAAGGCCCAATCAAGAGCCCTCCACAGGAGCTAGCTTAAATGTTGCCTGATACAGCGGCTTTAAAGCTAGTAAAACTAAAGAGTAATTTTAAAAAACTTATTAACACATCGCTCTTCAGTTATGAATTGAGCATTATTGGCTATTGGTATTTATATACAACATGTATATAATAGGTTACAAATTTCCCTTTCTCTGCCGTGTGCCAATAGCTTAGGGGCAGAATCTCTGATGCCAAATCGATTGAGTTTCGATCCCGGCTTAAAGCAATTGGATGACAAGCCACACTGATGAGCTGTGTTACAGCACTTAACAACACTTAGAGTCCTCTAAGTGTTGACTTCAATGTTCACTTTTATATTTACACCCACTATCTCTGATATTGAGCACCTTATCCCATAAATATAGCACACCTTAAGAGTGTATATATATGTATATATATATATATTTCTGAATTACCTTATAGATTACCAAATTAGACTATTTCTTTCCAAGGTAACCAATAGCAACACTGAAGATACAGATAAAAACAATAACATTTTTGACAAAAATCCATCCAATACACATTAACTATAATCATAAAGCATTATAAAGAAATACACAATCCCAATAGACAAGAACAAGAAAATTTAATTTAAAAGTTAACCTTATTGTCAACAACAACTCACCTGCAAGATCCAAATTATTGAGAACCAGTATCATTTATGAATTCATATGTTCCTTAAGGGACTGAATCCCTGATCAAACCAAATTCATGAATAATTATATTGGACATACCACTATATACTTATCAAGAAGATTCACATTACATCTCTCTGACCATAGCTCAATTAGGACCTATTTAAACACATAAAAACATACCAAATTCCATATGCAACATAAAAAATACTATAATAGTCTCATCTAGATGTTAGAAGAAAATGGTTAAAAATCATGGAAACATTAATAATAAAAAAGAAATAGCTCAATAACACCAACTAGGAACATGGCTACAATATGCTGACCTTGTTTGGAAAAATGAAAACATACACTCCATCACTCTAGATACATATATAAAAAATCTACACATTCAGTTAAAAATAAAAATAAGCAACATCTTCGATAATGGTTGATACAATAGCTGAGAGCGCTCGGAGATATAGAACATTCAAACAGTTTTTACATGCTTTAAGACCAGAAAAGTAAAGATTTATACAAACACAAGAAAAACTGAATAAAAAGCTTAAAGTCAGTACCTTGTCAGTTACCTTTAATGAAATTTGTGTGTGTTTGTGTGTATAAATAAATAATGAAGTTTAGTAGGGATAATTCCAAGGAGGATATGAATCCAAAGAGAGCTCAATGTAAAAACAGAGCAATATAATAAGAATGAACAAGGAATCCTTAAAAATCCATTATGTGGTAATAATTTTATTTCATGGGATATTGCCCAATCATTCAGGCCAAAAATACCTTGAGAAAAAAAGATTTTTCTCAATGTAATTTAGCCCATGAAATAAAATTATTACCATGTAATGGATTTTTAAGGATTCATTATATATATATATATATATATATATCCTTTTTCTTAATATTGCCATATGGGTGGGACTTGTTTTGGGCTATGAGTATATGTGTGCATGCTTATGGACGTATATATTCGTTTATGCTTTTATAAATGTGCACACTGCGGAATATGACTCATTCTTTCAACACTGCAAAAATCAAGTAAAATCTAATTGAAACTCAACACAAAAAATATAAAAATCTATTTGCAGAAAAAAAATACTTGTGAATGTGAGCCTAAGAATATTTGAGTGCACACTTGTTTGTAAGCATCCTGGGGAAATGCAAACACATATGCAGCAATATTAATATTTTGACAAATGTACAGGATGCATAAATGCAACAGATCTCTTGATAGATTCAGTTCTTAAATAAAAGGGAATAATTTTAAAAAGAAGTTTTCATACCAATTATTTTGAAAAGAAAAAGAAAATTTCATTTGTTGGATTGAAATACAAAGCGCTGGAAGTGATGCTAAATTATTTCATGAAGTTTATTTCCCAGAAATTATGTACAAAATTTATTTGAGCTTGATGGATCAGGGCAATTGCATTTCCACATTTTTTTTTTTTTTTTTTAATCATTTAGAATTTTTTTATTTTTTTATTTATTTTTTTTTATTTCAAAGTAAATAAAAATTAAAAATGAAATAAAAACTAAAGAAAAAGTAAGTTCTGTTCTATCCTCCTTTGAAAAAAAAAACAAAGCCTATCTATAAAGTTAAGATATAATAAAAAAAAATGAAGCTTAAACAAAATAAAAGCAACTGATTTTATGCTTTTAAAGTTTTTACAAAATATATCATATTTGGAAGATGCAAAATGTTTTTCATTTGTGAATCATTTAAATGACGTGATTCTGCCACATTCATATATGCTAAGCGTTTCAATTAAATAATAATTATTTTACAAATAATGGAAACTGTTTCCATTGTACATTACGTCCTTGATTACCTGGACACCTTGAGACAAGGTTTTAAATAAGATCTTTGGATAATCAAAGTCTGAATAATCAAGCAAATACTGCATATTTAAGATTAAGCCAAACTAATGAAAAATGCCAATGTAATATAAGATGAAGTGTGACATGAATCTGAAGATGAACTTTTTGTTTTAATCATTTCACACCAAGCAAGGCAATAATGTCACTAAGATGCAAGGGGTTACTGTGAGTGAAAGAAAATGAGAAGACTTTAGTGAGGAGAAAGGAGAATAAAAAAACAGGATTCAGAAAACAAAAGATGGCGATTGACATCGCATTTAAATTTTTGAAGCTTGTAGATCATAGGGAAGCAAGAAATTAAAAGGAGTTCCACAGGTGAGAAGTACAAGAAATGAGACTATTAGAATAGAGCATAAGGTTATGTCTAGCTTGTTCGACAGTAAAATGACGAGACCTAGTTGCCAATTTAGTAGCGTGCTTAAATTCATGCAGTCAAAGCACCAAAGTGGAAAGCTCATCAGAACAACTGTTATGAAAATATTTGTAGAAAAGACAGAGGGAAGACATGTCAAGTTGGTGAGAAAATGTCTGGTCAATGTGTCAGGTCAGGATAAAGTAAAAAATAGAATCAGAAATGCAGAAAACTGTTCTAGAATGCAATGTAATGTCTTACGTACACAGCCGTGAAAATTACAAAAAGAAAAAAAAAAGACTTGGAATAACCAAGATGTGGTTTTGCCAATTAATGTTTAGAACACAATAGACAAAGAACGTGATGAACAAAGTTTTAGGGAGAATGGAAAATATAAAGAAACTGTAGATAACAATCAGAAAAAGGCAGCTGAAATTTTCTGAAGCACAATGAAAAATTACCATGAAGAAGTTAGGAAGGAGGAAGTATTGCTAAGAACAATAAATGATGGGAAGTTGTGGAGGAACATGTTTGTTCATATGCTGAAAGGACACTGCCCATGGAGAGAGTTGATATGAACTCTTGAGCTTAAATTTATGTAATCAGCAGACACAAAAATACAGAGAATTTTAATAAAAGGGGGGAATGTTTGTAATGACCTTATTTATGCAAGAGCATTTTCAAACGTGTGGATATATTTGTCTACAAATATGACATTTGCAAATTTCGCACAAAATGATGGATTTAACAAAATGGGAAAAAAAATCTAAAAAGCCAATAGATAAAAACTAAAATTTTATTAGAAAATTCTATGAAAGAGCAACAGACAAGCCATTCCACTCCCAATAATCTTAATAATTATCCTGACATATTGCCGCAAATGAGCAGATAGTGCAGCAGAAATCATTAACAACCAAAGCTGAAATCTTTTGAGTTCACTTTACACTAATGCTCTTGGGTGGGAGAGAGATTAATGTTTCTTTTTCCTGAGGCTATGGATTAAATAACAGGGTAGAAAGAACTCTCCAGCTTCGAGTGGTAGCCATTCTAGGAGAAAGAGTACTCTGAATTACGAAACCATGGAGAAGACAACAGGAAACCACTCCACTATCTTTGCCAAGAAGACAGCAATTCAGAGACATAATCCCCAATATCCTGAAAGGAGAAAGATGGCCATCAATTGTAAACTGTGGAGAAGACAGAAAACCACTCCACTACCGTTTCCAAGAAATCATGGCAATTCAGAAATAATAAAGAAAAGGAACCTGTGGAGAGTCATGATCCCCTATGTTCTGAAAGGAGAAAGATTACTTGGAATTCAAAAGATAACAGGAAACCACTCCACTATCTTAAGTCATGATAATTTACAGATAAAGAAAAGGAACCTGTGGAGAGCTATATCTACCATTGTTCTGAAAGAACAGTAGCAATTGATAAGAAAAGCAAAGCAGCAAAAATAGATAAAACATGGGATTGATTCTAAATATCTGCGTTCACTTGCCAATCAGGTAAAAACTGTTTTTATTATAGGATATAAATATTTAAGTGATTGTTCATAACAGAACAATCACAGAAAAAAAACTTATGTGAAAATTCAAAATGGCTTCCTAATCCTTTGATTAAGCACAATGAAAATTTAAAATGACTTTTGCATCAGAGTTCATTCAACAATCCTTAATCTGTTTTAAATTGTGGAACAATAGTTTGGCCACCCATCCAGACATCAGAGTGACAAGACAGATAAGTGACTATAAGAGAGTGAAACAAATTTACAGATGCCCCCCCCCCCCCACCTCAAAAAAGCAGGCACTGTTTTCTTGTTTTGGCAAAGAAGCTTTGGCACAAATCCAATAAAATTGACTGTGTAGCAAAACACAACCATGAAAAAATGTAACAGGATGATAAAAATAACCAATTAGTTGAAGCTGAAGAGAAAAAGGAACAAAAATGAAAACACATGATTCCTTTTTATATACTTTGTTTGGAGGATATTTTATATAAATCATTTTATTATATACACACACACACACATATATATATATATATATATATATATATATATATATATATATATGGGGAGTATCAAAAATACTTTTACAAGCTTTGGGGCAGCTTCCTCATACAAAATCAAGGACAAAAGTCTATATAAACATCTATCTGCAAATCCTTCATTTTTGAGTTATTAAGTTTAATGTTTACAGTAGACACTATTAAAGGTACAATCTAAAAATACTTTAACAAACTTTGGGGGCAAGTTCCTGATAAAAATGTCCAAAAGACCATCATTGTACCTCAACACAGCTACTCATAATAAATGTTCAAAATGTCCTCTGCTTGCGTCTACACAAGCATCTGATCATTGACTGGTGGACCCTTTCAAATACTCTCGCACTGTGTCAAATGGTTTCGCAGACCCCCATAACATGTTGATGAAGCGTCTCTGCATTATTAATGTCTGCTGCATAAACAAATTGATTTAGGTAGCTCCATCAATAAAAATCCAAAGGATTGAGATTGGGAGAACGTACAGGCCATGGAACTGGTCCTCCACTACCTATCCATCTATCATGGTAGATGTCAACCATTGTATCATGAACAACATTCCTAAAATGTGCTGGAGTCCCATTATGCATGAACCACATGCGTCTTTGTATTAGCAGGGGTACACAGTCTAGTAGGTCTGGAAGTGCGCTCAAAATAAAGTCTCTGTAGACAGCACCTGTAAGACGTGCTGGGAAAACATATGGAACTACCAGACAGTCACCTACAATTCCAGCCCATACATTAATCATAAACTGATGCTGGTTTCTAGCCTGTATTGTATCATGGAGATTCCGATCTATCCACAAATGTTGGTTGTGTAAATTTGTTATTCCATCTCTTCCAAATGTTGCGTCATCCATAAACAAGACTGAAGAGACAGACAAGAGATCAGCAGTTTGTGCAATAAACCATCGGCAAAAGTTCTCACGTGGTGAAAGACCCTGAACAAATTGTAAATGATACGGATACTTGAAATAGCCTCCATATGGTACCATGAGATGTACAGCATGCAAGGACCACTTGACATGTACTGATACCTGGTTTGGTTTGGTTTGTTTTACGGCATATCAACCTCAATGGATCATTTAATTCCGACAACTTTTTTCTTTTTTTTGTTGTTTTGTCAAAAATTTATTTCTGTTAATATTTTTTTGCCAAAAAAGTATAGTTAGTAATATCATTTTTTAAAAATGTATAGCTGGTAATATTATTTTTTCAAAAACATATAGCTGGTAATATTTTTCAAAAACATACAGTTGGTATTATTTTTTCAAAAATGTATTGCTGGTAATATTTTTTCTTCTTCAAAAATGTATTTCTGGTAATAATTTTTTACAAAGTATTTCTGGTATTAAAACCTATTTTTACACTTTTATAATGCTTTTTACCTCAGTTTCATGGGGTTAGTATTTGCAGATAGCTGGGACCATAACAGGTGCTACCACCCCGGGTCAGGGTTGACCTGAGAACACCAGCAATTAAGAGGAGATTCCACGCTCCACAAGGCCTATTGTCTTACCCTAGACGCAGATGTAGCTTATCGTCATATCCAGGACTCACTGATACCAGGATCATCTCTGACAGCTTGTAGAATATGTTCTTCATGGTCATGTGTACAAGGAGATCTTGGTCTTCCTCGATAGTTTGTGGTACCCCTCACATTATGAATATCCTGCCACTGTTAAACGGAATACTTCTCAGTTAATTCACTACTACACATGTTAACAGACTAGCCACAAATGTACACGAAAGCCAAATGTAACATAGTCTACGTGGCAACACTGCGCCACCTACAGTAAACTTTCTATCATCTCATCTTTTAAATGTACTTTCTAAGTTCTAAATTTTCTTTGATTTTGTCTATTTCTCTCTTGCCTTGAAATTCTGTTCCCATTCATTTATTTATAGATTAATTTCTTTCCCCCTCACCCCCACATTAGCTGTAAATGATGAGCTAAATCTACAATAGAAATTATTATAATTTTTAACAATGAGAAAATTCAGGATTTTACAAATTTGACCGCTTTTATTTAAGAATATCCACAGCTTCATTAATAATCTGAACGTCAAACCTATTCCTCTCCTGGCAACTGTACTAACCATTGAGCTTTCACACTTGGAAGATTTTATTCTGATACTTTCATATTAAAAAATAAAAAATAATTAGAGGTAAATACTTTCTAAAACTTGAAAGGATTTCTATTTGCAGATATAACCACAATTCCAATGAAATATTGCATCATTTTTATCTTTTCAACAAGTCCCGATGACTGTGATAATCATGTTGATAAAGCCTCTTTCTATAATACAGTTTTATTTTGAGCTGTTTTCTCTGATAATACAATAGGGATTATTTCAAACATTATTCATTATTACACTGGATAATCAATAATTATCTATTCCTTCTATAGAATAAGTACTGTAGGTAATGCTGCTGTTTGGGTGCCAGCCTTACAACCTATTACTGTAAATAAGGTTGATTCTCATGGAATTCTCTAAAAATGTAGCTTTATATTAAGTTAGTTTTAGTCCAACAAGTAATATGTATACAATAAATTTATCTGAAAATGGAAAAATGCTACTGGAAACAAAGAAGAGAGTTCTGAACTGCTTTTTAATATCAATCCCCTTATATGGCAGAGAATCTGAAATAATTTCCTCACAGTTAAAGAGATCGATTTGTTTTTTTATGGATTATCAATCCTTTATGGCTGATTTAAAGCCAAAACATTTTGAGATAGTATGAATAATTTTTTTTTTTTAAAGTGAATATGCATTAACAATTTTTCGAGAATAACTGATTTTTTTCTTATACAAGCCCTACTATTTAACCTATAGTTGGGGGGGAGGAAATGGATTCATACCTTTCCCAAGGGTATTTTCCTGTAAGTCAATGTAATGAACACAACTGGCACAAATGAAGAGAAGACTTAAAGCAAGTAAAATGTGGTTAAATAGAATGAATGCTAAGAATACCATAGAGACAAAATAAGCAAAAAAAAAAAAAAAAACAAAAAAAAATAAGGAAAAAAAAAAACAAAAACAAAAAAAAACAAGCAAATTTTAAGAAAAATAAAAACAAAAGGCACTTAGAAGAATCAAAAAGAGACAGATGAAATTTCAGGTTCACATAAGAATTTACACTGACAGGACATATTAAAGGCAAGAACAGCTGGGGAAACAGTGTGTAAACTACTGAATAAGTTTGTGTAAATGAACAAACTTTAAGGGGAGAAATGTTACTTAGAGCTAGAAAGGAAAGGAAGCTATGGCCAGCCATGATCGCCCACATCCCAAGAAGACACGGTACATAAAAGATACAATGTATGTTTCTATGTGAAGTTCATTTATTTATTATTTTAAATTTTGAAAAGAAAAAACAAGACAAAAATAAACGTCTTTAACCAAACTTAGAATGATATATGTGCAGCAGAAATACCTCCCTCATAATGGTAAGACATTAGTGGCAATGTCTTACTATTATGCGGGAGATATTTCTGCTGCACTCTGTGTAAGCCTTGCCTACATTTGCTAGTATTTTTTTTTTTTTTTTTTCAGAAGGCTGGATTTTTATTGATTTTTTTCTATATGAAAATATCAATAGTTCTATCAACAGCAAGAATTTAAATAGAAATCCCAAGAGAGAATTGATGTACAAGCAATGTATACATATATTGCTAAGGATAGTTTCTTCACAAAGTAAAAATTCTATTTGAAAAAAAGAAAAAAGAAAAGAAACTGATTTTAAGTTGACTTATTTTTTCACTTTAGCATGATCGTTAATCATTCTGTCAGACAGCAATTGCTCAGTGAGCAAATCAAGTAACCGCAACAAACTCGGATCCTCAAGATCACAAACAAACAAAAATATTTTTAAGTTATATCAATTTCTAAGATGAAGTATTGTTACTTTTTAACCAGTTTTCTTTTTTTTGTAGATTCTTATGCCTTTGCTCAGGTGTTTGTTTTTTTTTTTTTTACATTACACAAGTTTTAAGCAAACATGCACAGACTGAAAATAAATAATAAAACTATCGCGATTTCTACTGATACCCCTTATATTTGGAAGCCTTTCTCACATGAACAGTGCCTTACTGATTAGGTTAGAGAATATAATCGACATTTAGTCATGTAGCTACCGTTTTAAAAAAACTAGTAAAAAATGAATAAAATCCTTGATAATTTTATATGCATCTGATTTAAACTGATCTATCAGTTTCAATTTAAAAGCAACAAAAGTGTTCCAAATTAGCAAATCTTAATTAGTACTCATGAGAAACTAATTAAACCATAACAGTAATAATTTTTCAAATTTTGATACTGGTTTTTACCATTTTATCTGGTTTAAAACTTTTATAGGATTGGAAATCTTACTTCATCAATCAATCCATATATTCTATCTAATGAATATGTATAGATCTGTACATCGGTCGATATGTGTGCATGTTTATTTTAATTCTATTCAACATGAACTCTATAAGAAAAACAAAATCTCTACAACACAAGTTCTGATGATTACAGGAAAGCTAGCAGAAAGTAGTTGAGCCCTAAAATAATTCTATTTGAAAAGCTATTTCAAATTATGATTAACTTGCCCCAAGAAAAATGTCACATTTAATAAAAAATCTTAGAAGAGAAGTTTTTCTTCTGAATCAAGAAAATATCAGCCACAAAAGAAAAGAGAAATATTCATGCTGTTTTGACACATCACTCCTCATTAACCAGTACAGATTATTTGGGATTTATTCTTAGACAAAACAAGAATTTGAGTGGGTTTTTGCCCCCCCCCCTCTCTCAGATGATAAAATGGACTTGTGTAGGTGAGAATGCACACATGCAAGAAAGTTGTTTTACTTTTATTACCCACTTTATTATCATTATTATTATTATTATTATTATTGACAATTACCTTTTTTCTTTATTTGCTTGATATATACTCAGATATTTGGCTGAATGATAAGCCAAAAATATTGATCAAAGGTCAAACATAGCAGCAGCAGTAATAATAAACTAAAATCAATCATTTGTCTCTCTTGAATAAATATAGGAAGTCAATATCGATTCCGAGTCAAGTGCAAGCTTCAACAAATTAAAGAAATGAAAACTCCAGATTTTACTGAAATCATCCATAAATTTCTAACAAACTAGGTAGCAATTACGATACAAAGTTGGTGCCAGGATGAAAGTCATCCTCTTGAAAAGGCATACCCTCTTTAGAGGGTACAAATATAAAATAGCCATGTCTGCAAACAATTTCTTTCAAATAAATCCTCAATGGAGTCAGTCAGTTCTGGTATGAGTAATGTAATCAATACCCAAATAGTATATTTATAGTTAGTTTTCCTACTCAAGTACATCTAACTTGGAAGCAGTTTTGTTAACCAATGAAAATGCTTTTAATCTTCACACTTCATTCTCTTATGGTACAGCAGTGTGTAAAATTGCTTCTATAAAGACGTTCATGTTGATGGGGGTTTCGATTAAGATGAATTTATTCATCAACATTTGTGTTCTATCCGAACATAGGAAAATCATTATCTATTCTCTAATGTAAATGCAATTTTACTTATATCTTTCAGTTCCTTTTTTTATATTCTGTGTCCCTTCAGAACATTGGTGTTCATGGCTCTCCACAAATTCATGTCCTTTGTAGCTCTTAGCAACATTTGCCTTTTCGTTTTTATTATCTTTCTCATCCATTTCCACAAGGTTGTTAACTAGTTTATTTGTTTCCCTCTGCAATTTTTGCTTTCAATATGTTCTGTGAGTGCCAAATTCTCATAACCTCCCCCCCCATTATGTGTTGTAGATATTTAAACTGTCTCTTTCTGATTCTCAATTTTCTTCTTGTATGTGCCATGTCCCTTCTGGACGTGTGACGTCATGGCTCTCCACAATTTCCTATCCTTAGTCTTTTTGCTATCTCTCTTAATCCTTTCCGTTATACATTTACACAAGCTCAGCTTATTCTCTGCTTTCCTCTGTCCCTCTTGCCTTTTAATATGTCCTGACAGTGTCAAATCTTTTAAGCCCTCCTTCCTCATTAGAAATTTCAACTATCCTTCTGAAGTTATGCATAAATGTCCATTTAGTTTCCATTTTCTCTAAAACTTCATCATTGTTCACATGTCCAGTCTATCCTCAGCATCCTTCTCTAGAACCACCTTTATATTGCCTCAAATCTCATCTTCATCTGTGAAGAGATTGTCCAGCATCCACTGCCAGATAGGAGGATTGATATCATGCAACAGTTCTTTTCTTTGTTTCTAGTGAGATTTTCCTCTGAAGTGTCCTTTTTGTTTTCATTTTCCTTAAAATTTCTTTGTTGCTCATGTTCTGTCCATGTTATTCTCAGCATTCTTCTGAGACCAACATTTAAAGTTTCAAGTCTCCTAAGTTTCATCTGCGAGGAAATTGTTCAGCATTCACTAACTTATAGCAGAATTGATATTTAGCACTCTTTACTTTGTTTTTAATACCTTGCTTAGATTTGTGAAGGCATCTTTTGCAATTCTATGTGCATTTGGATTTTGATGTCTCATTTTCTGTTGTCTGTTCAAACACTTATGAAGTATTTAAATTTCTTTACTTGCTTGATTTTGACATCTTCAGTTTGTAATTTGCATCTTGGGCTGTCCCTTTAGCTGATAGCAATATGCAGTCTTCTTACTACTGACGGGTCGTCTTTTCTTCCTGCTTTATTCATCAATTATGCAATCTAATCTCAAAATCACCATCTGCATTCTCTTCGTATTCATTAGTAAGGAGTAAGTTCCACTCAAACAGCTTCTTCCCAAGAACTGCTGCTTTGTGGAACAGACTCCCAGCAGCATGTTTTCCTGATCACTACAATCTTGCTATCTTTTAACCATTATCCTACATAACCTCATAAACTGTACTTCTAGATTTTTCTTATGCTCATACAACACTGCAGAGTAACGCTCTACCTTGGGTGGCTCTTGGGGATGCTACTGCGTGAACATTAGTATAAAAAAGTATCAAAATGTAGAAAGAGGAGTCATAATTTTAGACCAAAACTGCCAGGTTATCATAATTACTGATTATATCATTCCTAAAAAGTGAGAACAAGCTGCTCATGCATTTTTTTCAATATAAGTTTACCAGTAGTAATAATATTAACTTTTTTTTATACTGGAGTTGTTCTAAAATACATAATATTATATCAGCAAATATTGTCCTTGACTTTTAGTGTAATGTACTTTTCAGGATACTTTTTATATATGCGGTTTTTTTTTTTTAATTTTTTCATGATGACAATAATTGGTCCTTAACCAAGAACAGATATTCCTTTGTGTAGCGGGTCCTTATTTTTATCAAAAATTTGGCAGATTTATGGCAATGCTGAGCCAAACATTTTTTATTCTAATTTTGATTTGTTCTTATTGCCACAAGCCAATCAGCACCAAAATTATACCTGCCATATTACGCCAATGATTGCACCTAAGTCAATTTGAGTTTAACCTTGTCCTAAACAGGAATGAAGAAAACTAGTTACAATGCCATAGTTGGAAAAAAAAAAAAATGAAATAAATTTTCCCCTAAGACTTGCACAGAGAAAGAGTTAATAAAATATGAATTTCTGCAAATTAGCAACAAATATGACTCAAAGTTCATTCTCATCTCCCCCCCCCCCAATAAACACACATACAAATACATTTTTAGATTTGAAAGCAAATTATAATTAAATTATTTTCAGGATTATTGTCTTCATAATTAACTAGTTGTAACTAAAAACTGATGGGATTCATACTTACCTAAACAGAGAAAATTAAAGAATTTAATTTATTCAATTCTTCAGCAAGAAATAATTTGTTTATATTTCTGACATAATTACCATTTTAGACAAATATGGAGAAGCTTTCAACATTTTTCCATTTTTTAGTTTTGTTTAAATTGTAGCAGAAGTAATGAAGAATATTAGACAATTGAAAATAATCATGTGAGTGAGCAAGTAGCAAGATTTCAGTTTTAAAAAAAGTAAAATTAAAAATTAGAAAGACAATCAAGAAGTCTAAACTATCAATGATAAAGATTTGAAGGAGCTAAGGGAAAAAGATCCAAAAACCTCAATAAGAATTCACACTAAACTTTAATGTATTTGTGGGCTGTACACACATTGCTTTACACAAGAAATAATACTGGAGCCCTCCATTTTGTAAATTTCAAAATCAGTTTCACTAAATCTGTTTCAGTGTAGACTTAGTACAGAACCATATCACATGACAAAGTTGAAGAATAATGAACCAATCAAATCATTCTAATTTGTTATTAAAAAGTCCTAAGCTTGCTGGTTCTAAAAGGAAGCATAAACAAAATCTGCAACCCAGAAGTCAGTAGATGCACTGAAAGATTCTGCTTTAGCTGCAAGATCAAAAATGCCTGTCTTCAATCATCTACCAACTGTTTTGACAGGTTTACACTCCATGACACAGTTGAAGGTTCAACAGACCCCCACTTTCTCTGTGTATGTAAATCCCCTTTCTTTTTCACATGGATACATACAGACCTTTTATTTAAATGCCAACATCTGAAAAGTGCATTCATTTAAATCAAAACTTTTTTGTTAACAACCAATGTTAAATTGCACCAACTTACTTTGCAGTTTTTTGTATCACAATCATTTTGTTTGAACTATATATATATATATATATATATATATATAAGACATTTTTATGTTTATACATTCTTTTTATAGATACAAATATTTAAGTAAATGTTCTGTTTTATAATAAACAGTATTAAACAACATTTACCGCCCTGAATGTTGGAGAAATTTTCATGTGTGTGTGTGTGTGTGTCTGTATATATATATATATATATATATATATATATATATATATATATATATATAATTATCATTATTATACTGTTAATCCATGTACACACTGAATTAATTTATTTCAAAATGGCTAAAATGTTCTACCAAGTTTTGTTAGGAGACTCAGTTAATTAAAATTGGACTCAAAACAAATATTAACCTTGGGTTCCCTTCATTTAACAGATCCATTTCAAGTCAATTAAAAGTGACAAGCCAAAAAAAGAAAAAAAAATGCCCACATTCAATAACAAAAAATATATCGAGATCAATCATTTTTGAATCAGTTCATCCCAAGAAAGGCAAAAATGGCAAAAACACACAGACTGTCAAAGAATATGAGAAAAAAGAAACATTATTAAGGAAAGAGAACATTAAAAGAATAGGAAGATTGACATTGCATTTAAATTTTCAGCATGAAGCCAGGAGAGATTTCCACAAACAAGAAGCATGAGAGAAGAAACTGTTAGCATAGAACTTACAGTTACATTTAGTCATTTCAGTTGTAAAATGAGATCTTGCCATCAATCTAGTACTGCACTTAAATTCAAAATTTACGTACCAAAGAGGAAAGCTTATCAGAACAATTACCATGAATATATTTATAGAAAAGGCACAGGACAGAAGCTACATATGGTGGTGGGAAAGTGACTGAAGCTGAGATGCCAGGTCAGGACAGATAACATTGCAGATTCTTCTTTGGATTTTATCAGGAATCTCTAAATATATAGTAGAAGCAGCAGATCAGATGTGGCAGCAATATTCAATGCATGGATGAATGGTAGACTTATAAATGTGTAAGATAGAGTCTAGCAAGAAAAACTGTCTAACATAACACAGTGAAACAACTTTCCTAGCAATTGATCTAATATAATCTTTCCAGTTCATATCAGTGGGAAATTTTAGAACAAGAATGTGCAATGTGTTTTATATCTTATTTATATTTGATATCAAGTAACCATATTGACTAGGTTAAAACTGCCCTAACAGGCAGCATTTAAGTAGCTCTTGCGAAGGGATCTTGATTGGGCCTTCATCAAAATAAGTAAGGAAGAGTAGATGCAATAGGCAACAATAAACTACAAAAGAACTCAAAACTGATCACTGCATTTATGTATTACATTAATATTTATGTTTACATTTTAAAAGTTTAATGGTAATTCTTCTGCTGCTACTTAATTTAAAGACAATTTGATGTATGTAGGTTCTTACTTTCAATACAGACAATTCTTTTTATTTCATGGGTGCTGGATTTCACAATTAATTTCAATTATCCCCAAGTTTATTTCCAAGTTATAAAACTTTATCATACAAAAAAAATGTGTTGCAAAAATAAATAAAAAAATAAAAAATAAATAAAAAGTTACCAAAAACAATCTCAGTAATGAAAACCTGAGAATCCAAAATTTCAGCCTTGCAGGCCTGGATCTGGCCTGTAATGTGTTTAATCTGCTCATGGAGTCAGGATGATTTCAAAATGGTATGATATATTGGGCTATGTATGACCTCTAGGAGTAAAGTTGATACAGTGTGACACAGTGACACACTGACATTCACATTTATTATATAGATGTAAACTAGTTTGAAATAGCCTTATGTTACAAAAAAGAAGTTAATAAGGCTGAATCTGTAAAATACAACAAATAAATATTTTAATAGTATTAATATATTAAGCCAAAAGGAAATATTCTGATTGAGAAAATTAATTAATTTAAAAAAAAAATGTTTTTTTAAATATATTGAAATGTCAAAATCTGACAATATTTTTTTTACCAGTTTACTTTGATCTTTTTTTTTTCTCTTTTCATTTCAACTTGACTTAAGTCATCAATCTGCAGCAGTGAGTAGACAGCACAGGATTGGAAATAAAGGGTAAGCTCTTGATGAGATCTGAACCTACATTCCTTTCCCCTGATCAAAACCTGGTGATCCCACATCTACCTTAACCTTTAATCAAGAAGAACATGACAGATTTGCAGAAGAATAAATCTAACCGATCACATCATTCCAGGATCTTTATCAGCACCATAATCACTCATCCATGAACAATATCAACAGATTGACTGGGTTCTCTAGCCTTGGTTGGCATCCAGTCAAAGAAAGAAAACTGAATTCAAAGCCAATGGAAGAAGTAAATGGGAATGCGCCTATCTTTCCAATCAACTCCTGGCAATTCCCAGTTAATAAAGAGAAATAAACCTGTGGTGAGCCAAGATCATCTACATCCTGAACAATTTATGGTAGTAATAAAAAAAAAAAAAGTTTTTAAATGAAATATTGTGAAGCATTTATTAATAATTTTTGACTAAAGTTTCACAATACATTATCGAATAAAAAAAAAAATATATAAAAAAATATAATACTGATGCTAACTTAATCTTGTTTTTATTCTTGTTACAGTCTGCATTGTTGGGAGATGAGGTTCTTGTTTCATTATTTTATATAATAATACATTTGGGTAAATAAAGAAACTATGATTGAAAGCTTTATTAAACATACTGTCATAAAATTTAGTGAGAAAAAAAAACAGTTGACCTCTTTTCTTTTTAATAAATTCACCGCAAGTAAGGCAATAATTCCACTAAGAAACAAGGGGAGACTGGGAGTGAAAGAGAATGAGAAGACTTTAGAAGGAACCAGGAAGCCAATCCTAAACAGGGAACAAGGGATAAAACTCTACTTCTGTTCAAAAGACCAGGGAGGAGTATGAACAGGACAATAGATGAACCTATTTACTTCTATTGTGGGTAATTATTTTCCACCCTACTTAGAAAAAAAATAATATTAGGTTGTTCAGAAAATGTCTGATTTTAGAATCAACACTTATGTCTGAATGAATGTATTTAAAGAGCGTTTAAATTGGTTGAAATAGGAACACTGAACATCCATACATTTTTGTGATCGAGTTAGAATTTTATGCATTTACAATAAAATTCTAAAGTTTTGGATGTGAAGAAATCTTTGAATGCAGTTTGTGCATCTTCTTTGCAATGGAAGTGGTAATCAGTGAGGGGAGAGATGAGGGGAATGTGGCAAAGTCTCATATCCCAGGTCTGTTAGCTTCTGCAGTGTCATCCTCACAACATGTGGACAAGAATGGTCATGAAACAGAATTGGACAGTCCAGTGCCAGTCCTATTTTGCTTAACTGAATGTGCATTTCATCCAGTTGCTGGCAGTAAACTTCAGCAGGGATGCTCAGGTTAGATTCCAGAAAGCTGTAATGGATAATGCCAACTGCAGACTACCAGACAGTCACCATAACCTTTCAGTTTTGGAAAGTGTTTGGGTCCTTTGTCAAGATCAAAAAATTTAGTTGATCATTTAAGATTGTCATAAAAATCATTTCTCATCACAAATCATTATTTGATCAAGAAATCAATCACTCAAATTTTGCAGATGCAGTATTGAACACACTTGAAAACGAACTCTTTGACTTTCACTGAGTTCTTGTAGAATGCATTTATGAAGTTTCTTCACCTTGCCAATGGATGTCTTAACACCTTGATCTTCAAGACTTATCCTCACTGCAGAACTTCAGAAACCAGTGCCATACTGTCTGATCACAAGTGGATCCTTCATCTCCAGGCTCTGTTAATGTTGGCAGTGCTTTGAGAAGCATTATGATCAAGCTTTCGACAAAAAAAGAAAAAAGAAAAAAAAAGAAAAAAAAAAGGTAAACATTTCATCTTTTTTCCTGTTCAAGATGAGGCTTATATAATATTTTAAGTTAAATTCTGAAAGCAGTTGACATAAAATTAACAAAGAGGACACTTTAATCATTAGGAATGAGTCGTATATTTTTGTGCAACTCTTATTAGAACAGAAAAGGTTTATTCTAAAATCGGACATTATTTTCCAAACAACCTGATAATTTAATTTACAAATAAGCAACTTTTGTTAAAAAATATCATTAGTATATTTTTCATATTTTAATATACTTATCAAGTAGATAATTCTATAAAATAATATTCTTTAATTTTATTTAGAAATGAATATATATCCATAAATATTGATTGATTGATTGAGTCATTCATTTTGTACAGCTTACCCTTTTGCAGGTTATTTAAAGCCAGAAAATATTTTTTTACATTTAAATTTTTTTTTTGTTGAGATAATGATTCATTGCTACAAGTAATGAACCTAAGAGGTGGATTCATACATTTCTCAAAAGGATTTTGCATGTAAGTGAATATAATGAAGTCAACCGGAATTGAAACTTTTCAATTAACAATTCCAAGCCATTATCCATTACACCACCTGCACATCCAAGCTTACAGAACCTGATATGGTCACTCATCTAGATACTCACCAGGATCAATGTTGCTTAACTTCAGTGATTGTTCAGGAACAAGTGTTTCAATGTGATGTGGCCATAAGCCTTACCCATAAATATACAAGAATAAAAATGGGAATATTTCTTGGCTTTTGTTTACAGCTATGACAACTATGAAGAAATTAAAATTCCTATATGAAAAAGGTTTCAGGTTATAAATTCTTTTTTTATAATTTCACAATAAAGACGTTGCCACTAATACTCAGAGCATCTAATAGTTAAGCATTGACATAACCTCATTATTTTTGTAATGAGATCAATCATCATTGGGTTCCTTTTAGTTGAGACCTGTACAGGAAATAAACCCTATTTCCAACACAATTACATCCCCACATACATATATTAAAATACGTCCAAACTTTATTTTCTATGCAATTATTGTTTGTAATTTGGATGCCTTGGATTTTTAATATAAAAAAAACCTGGACAACTGAATTTCCTACACTTGCATGTTGGTATCTTAATAAATATGAGAAGTTGCTTCAGTAGTCAAGTGACTTGGTTAGTTGCTTCGGTAGTCATCTGACTTTTCCCATTGGTTAGAATTTAAATGAAAAAGAAAGATACAAATATTAATTTTCTTTGTAAATTCCTTTCTTTTTTTTTTATTACTTGTAAGACAGTACAGCGCCAATCTTCCTATCAACATTGAGCCTTTCATACAAAGCAAAAAGCTGAGTAAATAAAAAGAAAGATAATTGCCACCTAATTTGTTTCTCTTAATAATCAAGGGAGATTATCCAGTTATGCCTGTTCTTTAATTCCTTCAATTGTGACTTAATAAAGTGCAATGAAGCTTGGAAGATGATTCCATGATAGGAAACAGTTGGTTACCATCTTTTATCAAACGCCAAGAATCCCCATTTCATGTTAAGCCGCTTGAAAGCACGTCTTCCAGTTGAAAATGGTGAATTTACTTTCTGACATGAGCCGTAAGACTAATCTTTATTATGCATGCTCTGATGCTAGCAAACAGGAATTTTATAAAGAGTGCCACGACAGCATTAAAAGAAATTAATAATTCATGCAATTTGCACAGGCAAATATTACTTGATATGTCAGAGTATCTTTGGGTTATAGCAAGCAGAACAATGACACAAAATATAGCTTGCTTCTGGAATTTTACTTCTCTTCCGATTTATAAAGAAATGGTTGCTACACAGAGCCAGATTAACCATTGAACAAAATAAGCATGTGCTTAGCATCCTCCACTAAATAGACAGGGGTATCATGGTTCCTCCCACCCTCCATAACAAAACTATTATGCCTTGAAGTGACCAGATTGGATTTGCGATAAAATCTAATTTTTTTAATATCATCTCTTCAGAAAGGAGGCAATCATGACTTGATTTTTCTGTCTGTTAATTGCCATGCATTCTTAGGAAAAATAGTGGCATAGCTTCCCATTGACTTCTCCATGGTTTGGAATTCAAGGTTTTCCTTCTCCTCAACTGGTTGCCACCCAGTCTACTCTCTATTTAAAGTGGGGAGATTACCCTACTCTGTCTGTCAGGACACCCACTCTGTGATGTTCTATTTTGGACTATAAAACAATCTAATAAATAGTGTTTAATATTTTTGTTGTCAATTCTCAAGAACAAAAAAATGTATAAATTCACTTTCATCATACGTTTAGGTTTCTAATCATCACCTTTTAAAACTATAAACCCTACTGAAGAGTGAAGGTAGTTAAAGTAAAAGCAGTATCATGGGGGACACACACACACATGTCCTTTTTGACTTTTTTTTTTTGCAGGCTCGAATATCCAGGTTTGCTGATAAATGTCACCAAACTGTGACAAATTATTCTCTACCATTCAACCTCTCTCCAACAGGCGGGATGTGGCAAGCCTTTTGCTGCATTATCACTACTTCCATGAAAAGTGCTTGGACAAACTACATTCCCCGGTCCCGTCAATTCAAACTTTCATGGCAAGGAGATACCATACCACTTACATAGTAGCAAGCCCCCACCTCCATTCAATCTGTATTCCATCAGTGAGAAGTTCCACTCTAATAACTTCTCCCTCTGATCCACTGCTCTGTGGAACTGACTCTTGAGAGGATGTTGCCCTGATCATTACAATCTTAACCTGTTTTTGGCTAGGGATAACTGTTATCTTCCACTCCCATCTGCACAAATTGCCTCATAATGTACTTTGAGTGGCTCATGAGCCTTGTAAAGGGTGAACCTTACTATAAAAAAAAAAAAAATAAATAAATAAAAAATATAATAATAATAATATTAATCGATAAATGTTACTAAACTTTCATTGTATAATTAAATTTTCTACAAATTTAACATGTTCATTAAACTAGAGACTCTATAAAGATGGTTTGTATATGAATTGAAGTCTTTTCAATGTGTACCTTTTACAGACTTTATATCCTTTTGGCAGATTTTATGATGAATTAATCTGAGTAGACATTGAGTGTTGCTGAAAAGTTAGCAAGAAAGAGTAAGAATCTTGTCAACAAGTCGGAACATAAAATAGGAATTGAAAAATTCATGATTTTAAAAAGTGAGGCCTTGTAAAAGTAATTTTCATTTGTTTAAGCAAATTTAAATCTAACAGTGTCTGACATTAGGGAGTACCAAATGAAGACTGAACCTTCAATTATCAGTAAAGGGAATTCGCACACCAACTGTTGAATAATGTGCTGAACACTTGTTGTGCAACACTATGTATAATGAGCATATTCCTAAAGAAAGCCAGTATTACTACCATCCCATAATATCAGGAGGGGTTTCAAAATTGTTGGCTCAACCCAAACTAATATCTTGTTTTGAAATTGCTTTTTGATTTTCTGTGGATATGCGGGTGATATACTGGATAGCGGCTTAGAATCAGAAGTTAGAGAGCTCAGTTTGAATTCCAGTCAGTTTGTTACATTCACTTACTTGCAAATACCCTTGGGAAAAGTATGAATAACTTTCCCACAGCTATGGGTTAAATAGTAGGATTTGTATCTGAGGAAATCATTGTTAATTTCAATAAACAAAAAAAACTGTTAAATCAACATTCACTGGCAACTCCCACAAAAAAAAAAAAAAAACCTTATTCTTAGAAGTCAAAATATATTTCAGTTTTAATTATCCCACAAAGGATTGATAAACTGTAAAAAATCAGTCAATTCTTAGTTGGGCTGAGAACTTTTCAAGGTTTCTTTGTAGTGGTTACATTCACATATGTATTTCATATACTAAATGAAATTAATGCTGAAATCTATGCAATCATTAATTCAGTTCTTGGAACTATTAGTTTTGGTAAACATTTACATAATTGATATTTAAGCATTTTTTCAGTATCTAAAATAGCATCAGGGTTATGTTTAATGCAGTTTAGTAAATGATCCAAGTGTTTCTTTATATATGCATAAATTTAGAGGAATTATGAATATCATTTGCTATTACAGGTTTTGTCTTACAGCTATTAAATATCAACTGATGGTGGAAATTTATCTACTGAAACAAAAACAGGTGCAGTAAAATTATGCTTAACTTTGAACAGTTTAATGAAAGACCTTGTTATTTAAAGCAATTACTTTTCTGTCAATTCTAAACCAAATACAAAACTGGAGGACATATGAAAATTTAGATTTTCATAGATGTTGTCAATAATCAAAAGAAAACTATGCAAATATAACATAAGATATGTAAATAACAAAGTGTTGATAGCAGATATACAAAGGAAATTACAAGAACTCCTACAAAAGGTAGAGAAAGAAAGTGAGAAGAAAGGACTAAACATCAATTGCAAGATCAAATGTGTGGTTGTTAGCAAAAAGAACAGTCCTACATGCAAATTAGAGAGAGCAAAATCAAGCAAGGACAACAACTTAAATATCTGGAAATTGTTTTAACAGCGGACAGAAAGTGCAACACTGAAATCTGAAAGTGCACTGGGTTAGTAAAAGATGCATTCCAAAAGTTAAGCAAAGTATTGAGAAACTGGAAAATTTCATTAGAATTGAAGAAAAGAGTACCGAGCTGTTATGCAATATTGGTCCTCCTATATGGCAATGAATGCTGGACAATCTCTCTATAGATGAAGGAAATACTGGAGGCAACAGAAATGTGGTTCTACAGTAGGATGCTGAGAATACCATGGGCTGAACATGTGAGCAATAGCAAAGTTTTAAGGAAAATGGAAACAAAAAGGATATTTATACTTAATATTTGAAAGAGATAGTATGTGTCCTAGAAATTTCAACTGAGGAAAGAGGGCTTGGAAAATTTTACAGTGTCAGGACATATTGAAGGCAAGAGGGATATAAGAAAATAGCACCTAACCTACCTAATGAGCTTGTGTAAAATGGATGGTGGGACAGGGTTTAAGAGCAATAGCAAAAAGACAAAATTTACTAAGGACTAAAAAGGACAAGAAATTGTGGAGAGCCATGATCATCAACATCCTGAAGGGATATGGCACATAGAAGAGGTAATATTACCTTTTTTTCAGGTTTTCAACTGTTTCTGCAAGAAAAATGAATTGGTGGACACAAAATAGGCAATGATCTCCTCGGGTTTTTAGACAAAGTGATCTTCATGCTTACAATTATTTCAAAATTTAAATTATCGTTCAAAGCTGCCTGGTGTTATCTTGATATTGAATGATGGATTTCTGTTACTTAACTTTTGTCCCTACTTTGCTTTTGCCCTTGTCAAATCTTCTATGTGCCACATCTCCTTAGGACATGGGCGATAATGGCTCTCTGAAACTTTATATCTCTTGCAGCCCTTATCAGTTTTTCTACTTTTGTTAAAGCTTTCGCTCCCTGTTCTGCTGTTCATTTACATAAAATTGTCCGGTAGGTGTCTCACTGTCTTCCCTTACCTCTCTTGCACTCAATATGCCCTGTGTGGGTTGAGTTTTCCAATCCCTCCTTTCGCATTACAGGTCCAAGGAATTTCAGCTGTCTCTCTTCCTGATTCTGAGGATAAGGGTTCTTTTTGTTGCCATTTTCTTTAAGATTTCCTCATTGCTTACTTGCTGTCGATGGAATTCTCAGTAAAATTCTGTAGAAACAGATTTCTGCTGCCTCTAGTTTTTTCCTCATCCATGAGGAGATTGTCCTGCATTTATTGCCATATAAGAGGATGGATATCACATAGCAATCCAGCATTCTTTGTTTTGAATTGAATTTCTCTATTTTTCAACACTTTGCTTAGCTTTTGGAAGGCATCTTTCACTAATTCAATGCATGTTTGGATTTCGGTGTCATACTTCCCAGATATTTAGCCTTCTGATCTTGCTTAATGTTGATATCTCCCATTTGTAACTTGCGTCTTGGCGTTTGCTGATGACCATGCTTTCTGTCTTTTTGCATTCGATGGTTAGTCCTTTCTTCTTGCTTTCTTTTACAACTCTTGTCAAATAGGCAGCAAAAAATTCACCAATCAAAAATGTTTTGTTTTGAAGATGGAATCAGATTTTATTGAATCCTCCCCTAATACAGAACCTTTTATATCCATGGTTTCAATTAAGCAAAATAATTCCTAAATAAATTATACTGTCAGGAATTTTAATTAACAAAATGAAAAAATGAAAGTGCAAAATTTAATTTGGTCATGACAAGATGCCAAACATTCAGGAACTGGTTTTGTCTCCCTGGGGCCTTCATTTACTTGAAAACAAGGCTAGCCTTAAGCCAAATGAACCTACTGTATCCAATTAGAACCAGCACTGGATTAATTTAATATAATCTTGGCTAATACATGTAAAAGACAACACACTCCCACACAATTGTATAGAGAACAGCAACTATTTTAATTTTTTCTGAATAATTAGAGAGCCAGTAATATTTGTTTATATTTTGAAATCTGTTTTACTGTACTTGAATTATATAATACAAGGTGAGGCAAAAGTGATGCACCATAGTGGTTAATGAATAGCTCAAAGAGGTCCTGCTGAGTGGCCACTGAGGTCACCAGATCTCACAAGCTTGGGGTTTTTTTTCTGTGGGTCTATTTGAAATCAGTTGTTTATTAGATGTGCCCAAGAAATATTGAGGAACTTAAAGAAAGAATTAAATATGAATGCAGTAAAATGACAGAGGAAACTCCGACGTGTTAATGAATCATGCAGGCACAGAATTGAAATGCCTTCTGAAAAAGAAGGACATTTTGAACAACACATTTAACAATTAAACAACTAGTAAATTGTTCATGTGTAATTATACTTTTTAATAAATTATCCGTATGGTGTGCAACTTTTGCCTCACACTGTATATTAATAATTTGATAGAACCATGTCAAAATTTATTTCTGTGAATATTTAAATATATTTACAACAACTACTAAGTCCAAAGTAGTGAACCCAACTGGGTCCCATTGTTGCTCAAGACACAGCCCTCTTTTTTAGATGATACTTTTACTTCTTATATTATTTGTCTGCTGCTCTGTTGCTCAATCAGAGGTGAACTGAAATAGTTTTGATTCTTGGTTAACGTTGTACCTGGAACTGGTACCCAAAAGGTAGAGATTGGTATAACACTTAAATATCAATGTTGGGGATGGATGCCAGTAGAAGCAGAATTGTTATGGTGGCAAAATGCAAGCAGAATTAAATCTTGTCTCAAATCTTGGAAAAGTGTTTGGGTTGCTGGTCAATTTTTAAAATTTTTTTATTGACTGACACCTTAAAGTCTGGACACATAGGAAATCTCAATAACAATATTTCTTTTTTATAGATGTGAGGACCAACAGGAAGAAGAACCACCTGATCTGGACAGAGTCAGGTTTGAGGCTGCATAAAGACAGTCCTCAAGGTTAAGGGCCATTTTAGTAAACAACCTTTTTCTCTTTTCTGACAAGTGTCCAAAGGTTTTTGGAAAATCTGATTTTTTTTCTACTGAATATATTTGCTTATCTTTCTATTATAATTTGTTCTCCGTTAATGCTTTTATAAATGGTGTAAATAGACAGATAATTAGCACCTGGAAAACGATATTCATTATTGCTTTATTCATTAAAAACTCATTTCCAAAGAGCACAATAACTTCAGTTCAGATCTTTTTTTTGAAAAATATGGTACAGAAAACAAAAACTCCTGTAATGTCAATAAAACTTCCAGGAAAAAGACAAAAATGGAGATTAAGACAAATTTTTTTGTTTTGTTTAATCATTTCACCCCAGGCAAAGGTGATAAAAGCCACTAAGATGCAAGGGGTTACAGGGAGTGAAAGAAACTGACAAAACTATATATGTAAAAAAATCTTACATCATAGAATTTTTCATGTCTTTTACATCCTGTAAAAGATTTCAACTTCTGTTGTAAAGTAGTTTTATTTTTGTTCTGTATTTATTTCTTATTTTCAAAGATTATATATATATATATATATATATATATATATATATATATATATAAAGTCTTACATTATAACATTTTTATTTTTATTTCTTCTTTTCAAAGATTTTGTCTCTAATTCTGTTAGAAAATATTGAAGAATGAATAGGTATGATATAAAAACCACAATATCTTTTTTTTTTTTTATATATATATATATATAAACCAGTTCTAATGATATAGGCCTACTCAAGTTAGGAACATATGCATAGGCTTTATGAGATTTGTAGGCCATAATTACTTAATTACATAAAGAGGATTCAGAGTCCTTTTGTGTTTCAACTCCACAGCCCTGGTAAGAGCACAGAACTGTTACACTTAACAATTTCAACAGTAAAATGATGAGAACTTTTGATTATAAAGGCATAAATATTATAATAACTGCATTTTTTAAAACCTTTTGACACAACAAAGATCTTTATACACTATTTATATTTAGACTATTGTCCTAATTTTTGTTATTATTATCACAGCGTTTCAGCCATTAAGCCCTCTGGACTTCCTCAGGTGTATATAGATCTGGGTAAACTACAGGGAATTCTGAACTGAACACTTTATTTAATCTACAAGGGTAGACTGTTCTCATCCTACTGCCCATGTCTAGGGATATCTCATCCAGTTCTTATTTTTGGTAATGCTCCATTACTGCTTGCCCATTTCCAAGTACACACCGCCTGACCCAGAGACTGAACTCACAAACACTATGTTATCATATTCACAAGCCAACACTTTAATCCACTAGGCCATTGTCCCATAGATATAAATAGTGTAAATAATGATAACTTCTCATCCCATAAATTCAGTCAGAAAATCCTTTCTTTTCACCACAAAATCTTTCTGAACTCTTCACCCATCTCCTGTTTTCTCCCTTTGTCTTTGAAATTAATCACAAACACTGAACCTGAAACAATTCATAGATGATATATTATCAGCACTGATATAGTCTGTTTCTCCCCTTTTATTCATTGTTTATCCAACCACCTACACAAACTACAATTATGATTTTGACTTCCTACATTGTATACATTATTACTGACAGCAACCTCCCCCTATTCTGATGTAGCAAATCTGGTCAAATTTTCTCTGCTAGAGCAGCAGGCTTTCACTGAAGACAGATAAGAACATAATATATATATATATATATTTTACTATCAATAGTTATTGCATCAAACTGAACAGTAAGATGTCTGGGGATAAATTTATATTCTGCAGACACAACAGTAATATTCCAAGGTGAAAGAACTCGCAAATGGAGATATTATATTATTAAAAATATCAGTGGTTAGTTGCATGTTTGTAAAATCAGTGATATGTATAAAAAAAAAAAATCAATGAAAATTGTTGTACAAATGTCAAATTGAAATCATGTGAGAACTTAAATTGGTATTTGTTGAATATGTTTGGTTTGTTGATCTATTGCAATTATTTTTGGGGGGTGAAATTGAATACAAGAGATTTGCCTTTTGTCTACTTCTTGGGAGAAGGAGTTCTCTTTCATTCAACCACATGCTTTTCAAGTCCTTTGAATAATGCTTAATACAGGTTCAAGGTTTTTCTTTCTGTTAATCACAGTTAAGAAACATGGTTGCAATAGTAATAGTTAATATGCCCGTTTGGCTGATGATTATTACTTAGTAGGCAGTTCAAACCTCACTAGGTAATCCATAATTGTAGCCTTACTCTGAAATAGTTCTATGGTTAAAAAACATTAAGATGTTACTTCATCTGTTAGAATTTATGAGTTTTCAATGTATTTTTTACGTGTGCGTGCGTGATATTGAATTTTGGGGTTTACCAAGTAAGGCCAATTGTCTAGTGCTTCACTATTGAAAATTGCAAGAAAGGACATCATTTGTCAACTAACCTTTGATGTTTCTTTCATTGCTTGATTCAATTTTCTTCACCTCCAATTCTAAATAAGGGTCAAATTTTCTGATTTAGGCATCTTCCCTTTCTGAGCCCAGCTCTCTTTTTCTTTTCTAATTTTCAACCTTTCCCCTCATTTTCATCTTATTTTTATTCCCTTCTATAATCAATCTCTCTTTGTTTTAAGTCTTCATGTTTTCCTGGTTGCCCACTTTACTGGTGAGTGTGTTTATCATGTCAGTGTCACCTAACCAATTCTTGAGCAATCAGATGGCTGGGGGCATGGGGAATGAGATTTGGGACACATGCTTAATAAACCCAAAACCACCTGTTAATAACTGAACAAATTAAACTGCAGGATTACTACCATTAGCTTATAAAGTCTATTTTATTTAACTAACCTGAAGTCCACTTACAGTTATTAACTTGAAAAATGGTATGCCTGTAGAATGAAGAGAATTAGTAACAAGATCAGCATTGGCTCCAGTTCTCTCCAAACTATATAACTATTGCCTCAATGCTTCCTGCTTTCCAGCTTGTTGGAAGTCGTCCTTCAGAGTTCCTGGTTTTAAGAACTCTAGTGAACCTTCTAACCTCTCTAACTACCACCTTATCAGTCTCCTACCACATTTCAGCAAAGTCTTTGAGGCTTTAATCAATTCTGAAGTGGTTAAGCATCTTACCTCTCACAACCTACTGACAAACAATATGGATTCCATTTTGCCCAGTCTACCGCTGACGTGCTCACAGCCATACCTGAACATATACATCATTCTCTTGATAAGAATGGTGAAGCTCGAGCTGTGGCTCTAGATATCTCAAAGGTGTTCGACAGAGTTTAACATGCTGGTCTTCTGCATAAGTTTCAGGGTTATAGTATTACAGGATGACTATTTGATTTAATCTAATCATTCCTTTCAAATTGTGAAATGAATGTTGTTCTGAACAGGCACACTTCCAGATCCTTCCTTATGAATGTGGTGGTCCCCAAAGGCTCTATTCTGGGTCCTACACTGTTTCCGATGTTCATCAATGATCTTCCTGATGACTACCATTTATTCCTGTTGCAATAGTAAACCTGGCAGCAATGACAAAGTCAACCTGGCCGCTGCTCTCAAAAAGAACCTTCAATCAGTGGTTAATTGGGGTAGGAAATGGCTTGTAAATTTTAATGCCTCCAAAACTAAACGGCTCTCATTTATCCACCACAGAGACAATTCCCTGCCTGCCATTAGCATGGTTGAGGCTAAACTCCAGGAGATTTTGCCTCTCTGCGCCTTCTTGGCATCACGCTTTCAAATGACTCAAAGGGGAACAGCTACATTGAATCAATAGCTGTATCTGGTGCAAGGAAAGTTGAATCACTGTGTTATGACAGAAGGTTTTTCTCATCAGAGTTCATCCTACATATCTACCATTCATCCATGTATTGAGTACTGTTGCCATATCTGGTCTGGTTCCCCAGCTGTTCATCTCTCAATGTTCTTAACAAAATCTAAAGAAAGCTCTGCAATGTAATCGATCCTGACTTGGCTTCTAAACAATTTCGCAATGTTTATAAGTAGTAAATCACTTACTGAACATTTTCTTTCAGGATTCCTTGTTTGAGTTAATAAAAATGAATGAACTAAAAAACAAAATTTTCAATAAAAAAAGTAAAATGTTTCATGCTCAAATGATAGCACCTGATCCTTTATAAATTAAAAAGTAAACAGGAACCTGTTCATTTCATATCTAAAAGCTTTTTAGATCAATAGAGAATAAATTTTCATTCTCTTCTCAAATGTTTCAGATAATCTAAAAAGAAATATTTGCAATGAAGGTCTCAAGAAACCTACATACCAAAAAGTAGCCATTGAAAATTAGTCTGGTTTTTAATGCACAAACAATTTTTTTTATTCAAAAAATTTATTAGCATATACAAAAATTAATTTAATGCAGAAATTGAAGGCTAATTTAAAATACTTTAGATTGCAAGAAAATCAAATTGGGTTTTACTACAAAAAATCTGACAAGGCTACAATTGACTCATGTCTGTGAAAGAAATCCTTCAGAAAGAATTTGGCAGCATTTTTTTGTCTAAGCCACAACTTTCAAAGTGGAATGTTTTTAAATCTGATCCAGACTTGGAACATAGCAGCCTAATTTGCTGCAATGTGGAAGTAGGTGTGCGTCTGTAACATGCAATGTACAAAAGAAACAGAGAAATGAAAAATTTTTCAAACTATCTACAGTAATTTTTTTGCTTATTAAAATATATATATATATATATATATATGGGAATATGCATAATACCCCACATCGATAACACTACTTGGAGTTTCATGCAGTTAATTTTTTTTATCCTACCCACACACACACACATATATATATATATATATATATATATATATATATATATTTTTTTTTTAATTGGACATAGTCCGACAATTTATTTAAAGACATTTATAATATGTTTAACGTTCTTTTTTATACTTGTATCTATAAAAAGAACGTTAAACATATTATAAATGTCTATATATATATATATATATATATATATATATATATATATATATATATATATATTCCTTTCTGATAATCCTGAAACCATCTTTTGCTTTGCATATAGGGATTAAAAAATGTCTTTAAAATTATTTAAAGTTCAGGATTAATTACATATTTTCCATAAGTTTTTAAGTTCAATTAACATGACACTTTGAGGACATTAACTACAATAATTGAGTATTTCCTGTATAAAAATGTCTTGAAATATTTGAAACTATTCTTTGTATATAGAAGTGAAATTTGGTATAATGTTTATCAATTTAAAGCTAGACTCAACGTTGTATTTATCTTATATCAGTATCAATGCATTTGTGAAAGAAGTCAAACCTTGTCATGCATAAATAGACATTTTGTTCATGGTTGACTGGAAAATGACTAAGAGATGACATGGTTTATTGATCCTTTAATAATTAACTATCCAGGTAAGAGAAACATTGACAAATAAAAGATGTCATTGTAGGCAATAACAGAAACATTGATAAATCAAGGACACTAGTATAGAGGGCAACTATCAATCTTAGTTTCAAAACTTAAATATCCAAAAAGAAAATACAATATTTTAATAAAGACTTATCAAATCTATATTTGTAAACTGTGATAGCCAACTAGTTTCTCAACTTTTAATGTTACACTTGTGCATGTTTGTCAGAACAATGATAAAAAATGGCATAACATGTCAATGTTGATGATCTATCTTTCATAACAGAAGTGGGTCTATAGTCTAGAGCAGTACTCAGCAATCTTTTTTATGTGTAATGCCCACTTTTCAAAATTGGAAATCTAGAATTCCCATCAGCCAATGATTTCCGAATTAAATCTAAATGAAATTTATTTAAGTTTTAACTACTCAGACTACTCATGAATATAAATGTGAACAGAACTTCTTTTCTATGAAAGCCCATTTATTTATGGATTATCAAATATAAAGATTATGACAGACAAGAAAAAACTATGAGCAAAAAGCTGAGGCTATTCAATGCTTTCTCTGAGCTTTTGATATTTTTTTTAGTGAGAATCAAAACATTTGGAGAAAAGTTTGTTAATGAGAGACAAATCAACCCTTTTGGTAACACTGAGGTAATTTCATGATTTTATTAACATATGATTCACCCTGGAGAATGTGGTTACCTCAAGATATGAGGTAAGAAAGGAGACAAACAGTAATTCAATCTTTGACCATAAGTTTTTGATACCTGCTAGTAATACTTTTGTGTATCCACATGACTTGATAACCTAATTTGTCTGCCATCTTAGCTTCATTATCATGTCGCAACATGAGAAATTCTTCAACCAAACTCAAATCTGTCACCAGATCTATATCCATAAAAAAAAGAATCAAAGATTCATTTGGCCAAATCCTTGTGAATAATGTCCACAAATTTGAGATCATCAGAAACAATTTTCAAATATTCGCAAAACATACATAATTGCTGTCTGTAATTTCCTCGGCAACACCTGTCAGTTGTGAGAAATAATACAAATCCTTGTGTAGGACATGGCAACAATAAAATTGCATTTTCTCAAAGAAAAAGAAATGATACATTTAGCATAACATTCTTTCCTTGAAGTTGCAAATTCATGTTAAAAATCTAGGAAAAATCTGGCATGTAGAAAATAATAATTTTTTAATATTTCAAGCTATTTGCCATTGATTCTCACTCCAAAAAGTTCTAGTACACTGTCAAATAATTGTATGAAGGTTGGCACTGACAGTTGCCTTACAAAAGCCACCAAACAGTAATTACTTGATCCATCCATTGCAAAAAAAAAAAAAAAGGTTGGACATCCACAGCCAGTCAAATGACTATTGGCCAGGGCTAGTACCCAGACTGCCAACCACTATTCCTAAGTCTAAGCATCCAACTAGATTTTAGTTTGTTGAAAAGTGTTATTGCTATATGATATTAAAATTACTGTCAAGGACATTATCCTAATTTATATAGAAAAGCTGAAATTGAAACCATTTATCCATAAAACACATATTTAGTTCTGGATTTTCAAAATCAAATAACGAGGGACTGACTGATACAGTAAGGATTGAAATGTTAAATCCACTAACCTAATTCACATAGATGTATCAAATTAGATTGAACTTTGAAATGCTAACATGAAAAATTCATGATCAACTGACAGATGTAAAAATTGCTTCATCTTGACAAATCAAACTTTTTGGTCACTCAGACGAGCGAAGAAAATTTTTGCAATGAAATGGCTATGCCAAGATAAAGAAAACAATAATCAATACTTTGCAAAAACAACAGATTTGATCAAGTTCATGCCTGAGAAGAGTACTTAGAAATCTGCTCATAAATGTTAAATTAATTTATAATTTGTCTAATGTTTGTGAATTGTTTAGACAAGGCCTACACAAAATGTGGCCCAGGAAACTACTCAGGCCTGTGAGAAGTTTCAAAATTGTTATCAGAATAAAATAGGCAACTGATTGCAGACAAAATATTCAGTTTTATTCAGCCAATATTTATTTTTAAGTAAAGATACTTTGTCTGGGATGCATTAATGCATTTGCATCATTTTTTTCAATCGGTAACTTACACTAAAACTTACCTCTTGCAGTCCACGGCTAATTTTCTATGAACAATGTAACCCTACACATTTTTTGGATTGTGCAGCCGCAGCTTACACATTTGAAAATAGACACTGTCTATTTAATTTTATCCTACCTCTGTATACAGACATCCATAATGAATAAACCATCTTATTTACATGCAGAAGGGAAAGAAGAAATGGATTGCAAGGAAATAATGTTTACAAAAATGCCGTTCCTCAAGATAACACTGACATGTTAAATGGTCAGCTATTATTGCCAACAACAGTTCAAGAGCTAAAAGAAAAAAAAATTATTCATGTTATTTCATTTTTCTTTTAATCAATTTTCTCTGCAATTATATATAAACACTCATCAATATTTTTGTTGCTAAGAAAACAAAGAATCAAGTAATCCTTTCTTCTATCACATTTGGCCTTCTTGAAAAGACGTGATTATTTTTTTCACACTGTGAAAACCAAGTAAAAAAAAAAAATAACTTGTTATTTTTATTCTTCAAAAAGCCAATAATTTTAAAACTAGAAGGAAAACATTGCCCATAACCCGACCTGAATTCAATTGAATCTAAGATGAAGTCTTGTTGCTGAATAGGCTGATATTAATAACTCCAACAGGTTTCTGACTGAATATAATTGTCAATTTAATATATTTTTAATCATTTAATGTTGAGCAAGGCAATAAATCCACTAAGACTGATTTCATTTTTTGTGGCTTATCAACCTTTTCAAGGTTATTTAAAACCAGAAAATAATTTCAGATTGTAAGAAGTTTTTGGGGATAATGATTACCTACTAATTAACACATAGCTTGGTGGAGAAGAAGTGGATTCATACCTTTCACAGGGTATTTGCCCATAAGTGAATATAACGAACCCGACTGGAACTGGAACTTGGCTCTTTGATTTCCAATTCCAAGCTGTTATCCATTACACCTCCTGCAAAATCCAAGCTTACAGTAACTGGTATTCCCCAGGCAGTCACCCATCTAAGTACTGGCCAGGCTCAACATTGCTTAACTTTGGTGATTATACAAGAACCAGTGTTTCAACATATGGCTACATATTGCCGCTAAGATGCAATGGTTTACTGAGAATAAACAAAATTGAGAAAATATTAAGGTGGAGAAAAAACAATAAAAGGACAGGTTTCCCAGAAAATGGTGATTGGCATTGCATTTAATTTTTTAAAGATCATCATTGACAGGGAGTGAAGAAGTGCAAGAGAAGAAACTATTAGAATAGAATTTACAGTTACATCTAGAATTTTCAGCAGTAAAATGACGAGACCTAGCTGCAGTTCAATTTATATTACAATAAATCATTCATACAAAAAGTAAATTAGTAAAGTTAATGATATAAAATGGCGAAATCCCTTTGCTAACTAAATTTTAAAGATGCATTAACCCACTAATCACTCAATAATGTTATGATCCTTGTTTTTTAAAATTATAAAATGTATTAGGTCTTCCTTAAATATGCAAGTACTTTCGACGGTTCTTCCCATCATCATCATGCATGGAAACTATTTTGTTTTAGTAAAATTCTGGTAGTATCCAAGACAAAAAATATAATGCAAATCAAATTATGTTTTTTTTTTTAAAGTGTTATTGATAACGGATACAAACTTGTGGATTTCGATGTATGAGGATCCATCAACCTCATTCAGTTTTTATGTTTGTGTTGTATGTGATACTTCAGTGCTGCTAGTGACCTGCATATAAGTTCATAATTGTGCAAGGATCTCGGGACATAGACACAGGAATATTTGCTAATGCTTTTCACTGTGGGTATTCATCTTTAAGCTGGTCAATATGACTGATTGTGAAATTTTTGATACCACTCTGGCACTAATATCTTCAGTTATTTCTATTCAGGGCAACTTGCTCGAAGTTAGTATGAGGCACATTGATGGCTGAGAGGTTACTCTTTAGCTTGTCTTTATATCTGAGTCACAACCGTCAAACAGTCCTTAGTCCCCTGTCAAGTTAGCTATACATCAGAACCTTAGGTATTCTGTCGTCACTCATCCTATATATATGTGTGTGTGTGTGTGTGTCTGATTAACATTAATACTGTTAAATAATCAATACTGAACAAAACATTCTTTTTAAGCTAAAATTTTTCTTTTACAGATTCTGTCTGAATTGCTAAGATGAGGAGTTAGCATTATTTACACATGGAATATTGGACTCATCTTTGTTGTTGCTATTACAATGTTTCAGTCATTGTGCCCTCTGGCCATCATCAGGTGCTTATTGATCTGGGTAACCTTCAGGGAATTCTAAACTAAACCCTTTATTTAATCAACAGGGGTGCATTGTTCTGGTCCTGCTGATCGTGTCAAGGGGCATCTCATCTAGTTCTTATTTAGTACTGTTCAGTTATTGCTAGTCTTGTTTCCACTAAGTTCAAGTACACATTGCTCAGACCAAGGACTGAACTCAATTAGTATGTCATTATATTCATGAACCAATACTTTAATCCACTACTAGGCTAGTGTCTGTGTAAATAATGCAAATAAAAATTTCAAATGTTTTTGACATTTAATCTCTTTGTATCTTTGATTTGCCAAATGTTTCAGCTGATTCATTCTACAGCCGTATTCAGATCTAATGACATTAGATGGCAACTGGTCTAGGAGAAGGACAATTTTGAATTCAAAACCTGCAGAGGGTCGTTTGGGGACCTTGTGGCACATTGTGCACCAGGACTCTGTATTCGGTCCTTCTAAAAGTGTGGATGGTTCTGCACTAAGTCTTCACCACTATAATCAAATCTTATGTGCTGTTGCCTGACTGTCAGTTCCTAGGAACTGAGCTGCTTGACCCTCATATGTTGGAAAAATGATGGGAGAGTCCAGTATATATATATATATATATATAAGAAATCATCTCTTTCTGGCAGTGTAAATCAAAAACTGAACAGCTTACAGAAATCTTTTTTTCTTTTTTTTTTTAAATTTCATCTAAATCATTTTTTATGCAGGTTCTTTTTCCATCATGCAGACAGACTGTTCTAATTACACAGAGACATTTTGGGATCTTTTTTTCACCTTTGTAAAATGCGCTGTCACTTTCTTTAGTGAGTAAAGAGAACCATATCATATTAAACTCTGCAGTAGCTTGACTTATGAACCCTGAAAATAAGTCACCTCTTTCAACTTTCTCACTTTCCTTCATTGCTCTTATCTCCCAGCTATGGGTTAGATAGTAGGACTTGCACTGAGGGAGAAAAAGTATTAAAAAAAAAAAAAATTTACTAATGCAAAATGAGAATTATTTTTACAATCCAACATATCTTTCAGCTTTCAAAGGGTTGATAAGCAGGAAAGCAAAACAAAAAAAAATATCAATCAATCAATCTTGTGATGCACTTTTCCTTATGCAGACCTTATCTGAAAGGGGGTAATGGACACTTAATTGATATGATGTATAATACTGGATTTTCTCTTTCTTTGGATTAATGGTGTGAGAGGATTTCACAAAGAAACCTAATATACTGAGATGAGCTACATGCAGGAAAACAGAATAACCAATTTGATAAACACTATTGCTTAAATGAATTTAATGAAAAATACTGTTTTCCACCCTTTTTACGCCCCCTTTACACTCCCAAAAGAGACCCTGTTTTTCTATAGAGACACAGTTCATCTGAACAAGGCTGCAAAAAGAATTGACTGAAACACTGTGTTGATAAGATTCAAGACAAAAAAAAATTCATTTGCCTGCAGAAGAAAAATTACTGAATGTTATTAGATGCCTCTTTAAGAAACCCTACCAGAAAAAAAAAAATCTGCTATATTTCTGTATTGAAAGGAAATATTAACTTTAATATTGTTAGATCCAGCAAGGTTGGCGAGTATAATGGATGGAGAAGGAATGAAAGCATTGAAGAATTTCCAACCTGAATAGAAGCTCCAGTGAAATGACAAGAAAGAGAATGTATGGTGATTAGGGTCAATGTGTGTACAGATGAAGGCTGCAATGAAATAGATAGGAATGAGAAGTAGAGAGATGAATGACAAGAACAGAGTGACTGATAAGCTCCCATTAAATTGCTAGCATGAAAAAGATCTTAAAATACAAATATTTAAACCAGCTTTTGTTTGACAGATGATAGCAAGATCATAAATAATTTCAAACTCCAAGTTTCAGAATCTACAGAAGGATATATACTAAGACATGTCTCCTAAAAATTGATTCATTAAAAATCTAAAAATGCGCACAGAGAGAACATTTTCATGTCTGTGATTGTTGAAGGAGTCAACATTGTTTCCTGTGATCAAAAATTTATATTTCATTTTTTTATGCATTTCACAGAAAGGATAGACAAAATCATTTACACATTCCAATATTGACATTTGTAAGATACACCTTTGGAGTGAGTTAATTTATTTTAGCCCAAACTATAGGTATAAAAATGCAACAACAACAAAAAAAAATATTTTAAGAGCAATCAGTGTTTGGGACACAGGTAATAATAATTATCATGTTAATAATTTCACACACACACACACACACACACACACGCATGCATGTGCATATACAAAAAAAACAATATTCAGATATTATTGCCTTACCACAACTTAAGGTTTCATGTGAATACCTCAATGGTTATGTGGCTGTCACACAAATCTTCAGGTAGTACAAGGGACGAGATACTCAAATACTGATTTAGTACTTTGTCCCTTGTACAACCTGAAGATTGTGTGCCAACTGCATATCTATCTAGGCTTTTTTAATTGGATTATATAAAATCAAGTAATTTGGCCTTTTTATGTATATGAATACATACATAGAAACTATTTCTTATTTAACAGTTAAAATACTTAATCCTTGAAAATGGCTAAATGTATAGCCGAAAGTGCTTGAATAAAAAGAACATTCGGACAGTTTTTATATAATTTATCATCTGAAAAGAAAAAAATTATTAGATCGCATGAGAAATTGTATAAAAAACTAAATAAAAGCACCTTCTCAGTCGTATTCAATGAAATGTGCATATATATATATATATATGCGCCCACACACAAGATGTGGTTCACTGAGATTTTATTATCATTATTAATAATTATTGGTCATTTTCATAAGTTAGTTAAAGTGCCTATTCTTCTTTATCCTGCTGTTGCTACTTGACTGGTTTTTCATTCTCACAGAAAAAAAAGTGTTTTGAGAAAGTAATTCACTAATCATGTAGCATTGTTCCAAATCAGCTAAGCTCAATTTTTATCATACTTTAGATCAGAGATTTCAAATTTGCACCTGAGGTGCAATTTAAATGAGTAACTCTTATGAATTCAGATTAATTCTGAATTCAATTAACAAAATCTTTTGTGCTAAAATCTGAACTGACTACACAAATATAACTCAACTTTTTGAAAAAAAAAAATACCTTGGACATGCTGAAATCTGACAGGTGGCATAATGGTTATCAACATGGAATATGGAATCAGCAGGTCATGTTCAAATTCCAGCTGATATTGCTGCACTTATTTGTTACTTAAACTCTTGAGGGGAGAATATGAATCTGTCTTTTTTTTCTCCTTTTCCATCTCTGGGTAAAATAATAGGGTAGACTGAACTATAATGCATTGGTAGGGCAACCAGAAAATAATGAAATTCAAAACTAGTGAGAAGACAACAGAAAACCACTCCACTACCGTTACTAGTCATATCAATAATAGATATTAAAACAAGTTGCAAAGAGGAATGTCATGATCATCTATGTCTTGAAGGGACATAGCATTTTAAAAGATTGTGTGTGTGTGAGAGAGAGAGAGAGAGATCTAATTAAATTAATCTACTTCCTTTTGTCTTAAATATCTGAAATTCTCCACACCATAAGGCTTGAACAGTTTTTCAATGTTTGTAAACAATTTGTAAAACACTCAGATATATTTCTAAGAGAAAATTATGGAAAGAAGACAGAAAAAAAAAATCAGATAGGAGATTCAATGACTTCAGAAGTACAAAATTTAGGTGTGGGGAGCATTAAGATTTTGGAGTTGAGATATTTTGCCTTTCAGACAAAGTTTTGGTAGGATGCTAAAAGTTATCTTTAGAAGGTGGATAGAAAAGAAGCAATATTAAATGAAGCCAAATGTTTGATTTCAGCTTTCTTGGAGAATTTCCCTGAATTGCTAAATAGATTAACATTGACGGATAATAGCTTGTTTATTTCAGGCACAAGTTATTTGTGGAATTACATCATCTTGAAAGAATTATGGGAAGATGTTGGGACTTGAAATATGCTGATTGGTCAGAGGTGGAAGCTGGTGTATTGTAGATAATGAGCAAAAAGAAAAAAAAAAGAAAAAAAAAGAAAGAAAAGTTGTATGAAAGCCAGTACATTTGAATAAAGAAATAGTCATCTGTTAAGTAGAGAACACCAATATAAATGTTTAATAGACTTTGTTTAATTCAATGCATGTCTAGTGATAATTAGGAAGATGCGTTTGTGCCAAACAACTAGTGTGGGTGGGTGGGTGTTTGGCTGGCTGGCTGGATAGCCCGACTCCAATGAAAACCATTATTTAAAATCCTGGAATTTTACCTGTGCTTAAACACAGGCCATGGGCAAGAAGTATGCAACTATGTTAGCCAACAAGTATACCACAGAGAAGATAAGTTTTTTTTTTATTTATATCCAGTCTTTATTTTTTAGTTTTATATTTAACAAATAAACAAAGTCATCCTCTACACTAAGAGTCGACAAGAGTGGCCAGACACACAAATGCAAAATTATAAATTTAAAATTTGCGCATTTATATTTGTGATGCAATTATCAAATGTCTTCCTGACTTTATTTCTGAATATAAACTATATATAAAATGTTTTACTCTTGATAAGGGGTGGTGATATATATATAAAGGTAACAAATCTGTTGGTATATAATCCAAGTGGATCCTAGTAATATAAAATATTAAAACTGATCCACAAAAAGAGCTCAATGTATTATTATAATGACAAAAGTTCACAGCCTTCATAGTTTTGGAAAAAAAACATTGTTGTAGTAAAATATAGGTGAGTCAACATCATATTGAGTGTCCCCCCCCCACCATACACACACAGTCTTCCATAACTGTATATGAAACAATGAGATTTGGTAATAGTGATGCCTTCGGAATATCAACAGGAGGGTCATAAGACAAAGAATTAAATGTCTACTGGAAGTAATTTGATGATAAAATAATTTAACAGACATTATTTTCTTCAGGATTTGGCACCACAGAATTATTTAGATGTCACTAACTTCATTTATAAGCTAAGGCCTTTTAATTGGTTCCAATATCTGGAAATGACTGCAAAGGACATTCCTCTCCCCAGAGTTGTAGACAAATTTGACAGATGCATGCTGGGATTTCTTCTTAACCAATAAAAACGAATAAATTCTGTCTCATCCTTATACAGTTGCAGCCAAAATATTCAGAACAGCATTGTTTTTGTCAGAAAAGTAGGTATAATTTTTTTATCAAAGTTGTTTTATATTCTATAATTTTCACAGACAATAAATACGATATTATTTGTTATTGTCTGAGATTTTGGTGTAATTTGAGAGGATAATACAAAAGTTATGGATGATTTAGTGATTTACTGCAAAACCCATGGCGGCCAAAATGATTGGAACGGTTGCTTTTACTCTATGTTTTAGTATATTTAACCGGCGAACTCTATTTTTTTAAATTCGTTTACATGACGGTTCGTTTACTAAACATTAGTAAGAATATCTGCAGTGTACATTGTTAATATAATGCCACTTACTCCGTTACCAATTCTTCAGCAGATTATTAAGCTTCGAAAGAAGGATAATTTAAGTATTGGGTCTATTGCAAAGATTGTTAACAAGTCAAAAAGTGTTGTTCACGGTATTCTTAAGGTCTTCGTTGATTGTGGTTCGTGTGAAGCAAGAAAGTCTACAGGTAGGCGAAGAAAAACAACCAAGAGAGAAGATCGTGCTATGGTAAAGTTGGTTAAAAAGCACAGATTTAAAACTGCTGCTGCTGTTTCTTGGGAAATGAGTATTGTACTGAAGAAAACTTTATCTCGAAAAACTGTGTCTCGTCGTTTAGTTGAACATGACCTACAAGCAAGAGCACCTGCAGTGAAGCCACTGATCAGCTCCAAGAATAAAAAGTGTTGTCTTACATTTGCAACAGAACATGTGTTGTGGTCTCAAGAAAAATGGCAAACGGTGCATTTCAGTGGTGAATCTAAGTTTATGTTATTTGGCTCAGATGGGGAAAAGGTACATTCATCGAAAAGTAGGTGAAAAATTGTCACCTTAAGACTAATGTTAAATTCGGTGGAAGAAGTGTCATGGTTTGGGGGATGATATCTGGAGATGGTGTGGGTCCTTTGGTGCGATTACATGGAAAAGTAAATGCAGAAGTTTATAAACAACTTGTAAAAGATCATGTCTTGCCTGTGCTGAGAAATTCAACTAAGCGACCACCCATATTCATGCAGGACAATGCCCCATGTCACAAGGCTAAGGTGGTCATGAACTTCCTCAAGGCTGAAAAAGTTATTGTTATGGATTGGCCTGCTCAAAGCCCAGATCTCAATCCTATTGAAAATGTGCGGAATATTCTAGGAGAACGTTCGAAAGCCAGAAATCCTAAAACAACCGAGCAATTATGGAATGCCCTTCAGGAAGAATGGAATAAGATCACCCAGCAAGAAATTGAAAATTTAATTTCCTCATGCAGTCGAAGATGTCAAAGTGTGATTGAAGCTAAAAGGCTTCACACTAAATATTAAATAATTCCAGTATTCTTTGTCATTTTTTATTATTTTGTTATTTTTTCAACCGTTCTGATCATTTTGGCTGCCATGGATTTTGCAGTAAATCACTAAATCATCCATAACTTTTGTATTATCCTCTCAAATTACACCAAAATCTTAGATAATAACAATTAATATCATATTTATTGTCTGTGAAAATTATAGAATATAAAACAACTTTGATAAAAACTTATACCTACTTTTCTGACGAAATCTATGCCATTCTGAACATTTTGGCCGCAACTGTAGGTTTGTTTTTTCTCGTCTTGATTTCAGGTCACTATAACCAGCTGACTATCCCTTTCGCATATGAACACAATTCTTTGCAAAACAAATTTCCAAGCAATTTCACCTGTATCTTTATGATTTTAAGTATAAGTTTCAGCTTGACGACCATTTACTAGGCATAAGGTCCTGAAGGAAGACAACAATTTTAACAAAATAGTTGAACTAATTGACTAAAATAGTGATAAAATATCATCACAATATATTGACAAGTATATTTCAGGCCTCATTGACCAATCGGAGCTTCATAATTGAACTAATGTTACTACTTCATTTACTGTTAAATGTAATTAGGTTAAATATAATTAGTTATTCAAGGCAGATCTAGCACAATAACCAAGATTATCTTGTTTAAATTATCAGTTTTTATTCTTGTTTTTTTTTTTTAATTCATTTTTTGCCATAGTAATTATCAGCACTGTACATATTTATCAATTCCACTCAGTCAACGGGTTTTCTTTTGTTTTTATTTTCCTTAAAACATCCTTGTTCCTCACATGCTTAGTCCAAGGTCTTCTCAGCATTTGTCAATAAAAAAGTCACATCTCTCACTTGAAGTGTCTTCACTGTCTGTGAAGAAAATCTCAAGCATTTACTGCAATATAGGAGATAGGATATTACAGATTAGTTGAGCATGTTTTTTGGTTTTAATATTTTCCTATTTCTTGATACTTTGCTTAGTTTCTTGAAGACAGTTTTGCTACTCCTATGCCACATAATATAATGCAATCCCTCTTTATCCAAATGAAATCTTTCTGAAATCTTCATTTAAATTTATTCAGTTTTAATAGGAACTGTCCAAGTCTCTTGCCTATCAGTGGTTGATTAAAGGCCATGGAAATTGTTCCTCTATTTATCAGATATATGATGCAAAAAAATCAATGAAAATGCTTAATTAGAAACCAAAAATAAACATATTTGAATTAGATAGGGAAAATTTCAATCCAACAGAAAACCATTTGATTCAAATTACATGAATTAACAGATGGAAAGAAAAATCTTTATCCTATTCAAGATGAGAAGCATTACGGTAAATTAAAATTTTATAAATTTAAACACCTTAGTAACCACTGCATTATCAATATCATCAAGAAAAACATAATTTACAATAGGAATATTTGCAAAAATTCCTCACCCATCCACAACAGAGAAATCATCAGTAGAAACACTGACTGAAATGATCAAGATGAAGATACTAGTTGAACTAAATCAAGGAAAAATATTGATTTCTTGCTTCCCTGATAATTACTTCAAAAATTTGAGTGCAATGTCAATCATCTTCTGTCTTCTTGGACCCTGTTCCTTATTTTTGTCCTTTCCTCAATCCTCCCCATTTTCAATCTTCTCATTCTCTTTCACTCCCTGTAACCCTCTGCATTCTAGTGGCATTGTCATGAAACAATTAAAAAAAAAAAAGAAGTCAAATTGTGAGATTAATATAGTCTATTAAATGATCCTGTTTACCATATTGACTTAGGAATGGTCAGAAATTAATACAATGATTCTTGCAACTAAATAAAGAGTGTTATAAGCTACCAATAGCAGGACTCAAGAAAATTAAACTCCTTGGCAGTTGAAATTATTGTAATAGGATAAATACAGGTCATTATCTAAAGTAGTAAGAGTGTACAAATGTAAAGGTTCAAAAAAGATTTCCATTTCACTGAAATATACACTAAAGGCATGAGAGCATCTTTCTTTCTTTCACCAAGATCAAACAGTTTCTCATGTTTTTCTTTGCATTCAAAATGGAATGGTCTATTGTTTATCTGAGGTAATATCAAGACATGAAATTAGTAGGTACTCACTACAATAGCTCGATGGAGGTTAATGGCAATACCACATATTGAGGCTAGCCAGAAGTCAACAAAATGGTTAAGAATTTATTCTGTCTGCTGCTGCTAAACTTCAAATGTATGGCCAAAGAACAGGTAAGCTATTATAGGACTTACTGACATTCTAACTTACTAATAGAGGAACAAACAAAATTATAATATGATAATATGTTTGGGTTAATCCCCAAAATAACAAAATGGAATCTATATTTTAATTAAATATTAATACAAAAATGTCTGTATCACCAAAATGGTGGTTATGTTTGGCTAAAGATAGACATTGTTTGCTTAATGTTTCTTGACCCTGTGTCAAAGTTGCAAATCCAAATAGGGTGCATCTGTCAATCTGTTTCTTTCTAAAAATGCTGCAATCTGACGCCAAAGATTTCCAAATGACAAAGAGCATCAGCAAAGGTGCAGTGAGTTGATTTTACACAAGCAGCATTTAGGGGAAGTTTCTTCATGGGCTAAAAGCAGTCTTCCAATCTATAATTTTTATAATTATAATACTGTGTTTGATGTAGAAACACTACTAGGGCCAAACAAATGCTGATAAAATTTGAACAGGATATAAGCATTTGGGACCTTGACAGCTGGTAGAAAGGGGAAAGAATGTTACATACAGGTGAATAATTTGACATTTCAGCTTAAATGATCACCCCCACTCCCAACACCTATTTATCTGCAGGATATAGCACTTAATAATATTAAATGTGAACTTGAATTTTGAACTATAGACCCTAAGGTTAACTTATATGCTGCATTGACTCACCCTCTGGTATTTATAGTAATTGAAATAATTGGCAAAATTATGAGCTCCATACACCGACAAGATTTTGAGCTAAAACAGAAAAATCATTGAGTAGGAAAGAAGATGGAAAAAAACTAAACACTCTTACTAACAATGTTGCAACAAATTATATATATATATATATATATATATATATATATATATATATATATAGAGAGAGAGAGAGAGAGAGAGAGAGTTTTAATTCTAAGAGTGTCTTCTGCATGCCAAGCTGGCCTTTTTGACAAGAGCAACCAGTATTCTCAAAACCCTCCAATAGAACTTGGTGATTGTAGCAAAATAGAGAAAAATGTAAAATATATTTCAATGTTGAATTTCATTGGTTGGTTGTGTTTTAATCATTGTACAAGGATTTCTTTTTTTTAACTAATATTTACCCTATTAGAGGCCCAAGTGCCACTCAAGATAGAGGGTTACTGAAGAAGATTATTGCAGGAGTAGTAAGACTAAGTAGTAAGAAGAGATAAAATCCAGGGTTTCTCAAGGCTTCTGTTCTTGAAATTCTAAAATAGTTTCCAAAAAATTGTTCACTTCCATTCCCAAGCTACACTAATATACATCTGATATTATAGAATCATCATTGACCTTTAATAAAGCAGTCACAATATATCCATGTCTATATGCACAGTAATAAATTTCTTCATTAGATTGGATAGCAATTTTAAGAGTTATTTTTAAAGGTAAAACATGTTTTGAATTAGAAAATAAAATAAACCATTAGGATTTTGAAAAAAAAATTAAATTCAGTCACCTATTTTATCATTTATAAAGATATAGTGTTGATATTAAAAAATATACCTTCACTGATTTTTGTTTTACAAAATATATAAATATATATATATATATATATATATATATATATATATATATATCAAGGTCTGTCCGGAATATATCCAGCCATTTTGAACGTATCTGGAAATGGTTCTGTGACTCTGATGTAACTTGACAATGAAACATATATCCGATTACATGTTCATGAACAGACACTCTCCTGTAGGGCTGCTCAGTAAGATTTGACATACAACTGATTGAATATATCTATTTATTGTTTGTTGGAATATACTTCAGAAAATGTAATTCTTTCACCAGCAAAAATATGTCATTTGATTTCATTTTTAAATTCAGATGCACAAGAACAATATAAACTTAACTGACAATAATTCAAAACACTTAAAAACATAAGAAGAAGAAGAAAAAAAAAGATATTGTGCTCGTGCTTTTGAAATTAAAAATTAAAACATTAAATCTTTTGGATGATGAAGGGAAATCAACATCTGAAAAACTGGCTTTTACTCAGTTTGAACCCTGGAACAGTGAAAGAATTAATATCATATGCACTGTTACACAAACCAAGGACACAAATTAAACCAGATTGTATGTGTTGCTGAATACACAGGGAAGCCATTTTAGGGTTTATTTTGAGAAGTTTGTTAATTCCTTAGGAAGGTTAATTTATTTAAATTGAGCTGTAATTATCAGTGAAAACATTGTATGACATTCTCATGTTCTTCAGGTTTAGCATTTTGATGCTCTTTATAATTGATTCCTGATTTTCAATTTAAATGTACAAGAGGGAATTATTTTCAATTTAAAACTCTCAAAATTCTCCCCTAACAATGATAAGATTCAGAGACATTTTAATGGCATTATTTAAAAAAATTGGGATTAATTTTAAGATGAGAAATAAATGCTTTTTTTTCTTTTCTTTTTTCAAATTTATCAAAATTTTATGTTTCCGAAAGAGATTTTCAGAAGCAAAAGAGACAACGTAAAGAAAAAACTAACGAGAAAGAAAATAAAAAAGAATCCAAGAAAAACCTGTACAAAAAGCAAGAAAACCCTAAAATGACGGAAGAGGATAAAGCTGATTGGGAAATGAAGAGAGAGAGAATCAATGTAAAATTGCTAAGGTTATTTCAGATTTAGAAAGAGAAGCATGGTGGGGGTAGAACAAAAAAAAAAAGCAGTACAAACTAAAAGAGGAACAGGCAAAAATGATGATTTTCAACTCTTTTGAGCAAATGGAGGAGATTCTTTTAGAATTTACAAGGATCACAAGTAAAACTGGAGTCTATCTTGACAAGTTTGAAATACACAGATAAATTTCTAACACTTTTGGTCCATTTCGCATGTGGAGGAGTGAGTCAACTCGCAATGAATCAACCCTATCAGCATGGTGTTGTGCAAGCTGAAGTGACTCAGTAATGGTGTAGCATGATCAGTTGGAATGTTTTGGCAGTTTTGAAATCAACAAACACACTTGTAGATCATTTGCACCCTTTTATACTTACTATGATCTTTGCTAGCAGCAATACAAATGCAGGATATATACCTATGTTTTAGAGATTATGCAAAGGTGTTTGACAAAGTATGTCACAATGTTAGAACTGCTAGGTAAGCTTGATATATTCAGGAAGGAGATTAGAATAATCCAGAGCCTATACTAGCAGCGAACTGTCTCCATATGCATAGAAAAATCAATTCTGTAAATATACAAAAATAGAAAGGAATGTAAGACAAGGATATGTCTTCTCACCGGACATTCAACCTATACAGTGAGGCAATTCTGAGAGAATTAAAAGTATTATCAGGATTCATTATTGACAGCCACAATCTTAACTACATAAAGATATGCAGATTAACCATATTACTTTGAATGATTGCCTATGAATGTCTGCAGACATTTTCTCAGGCACATTCATTTCTGCCACACCCATAAAGCCAATCTGTAGTTTATACAACTATACTGAGCAGACTTTAGTCATATTTTCTGGAAGAGAAAACAATCTGCCACGATCAGTAATTGTACAAGACCAGTATGCTTGAACAGTTTGCCACAATGACATGTGAGTTCAATGCTAGCATACTTATCAATGGCTTCCAAACCATTTTATCTAAACCTAATTTCAATTTAGGTCTTAGGTCAACCTGTGGTATGGTTTTCAGGCACTTTCAAACTGTACTGCAAGCTGATGTTATCAAGAAGATACCTCCTTCGTAAATTGACTCTGGTGAAATTCAAACTCTTCACTCATGGTCAGAAAGCTAAAGTTCTAACCACTTGGCTAAGTACCTTGTCTTGTTTGACAAGAGCGGACAGAAACTACCGACTTAAAATAACGATTATTTTTGGCCTTAATTAATACATTTTCACTTATACCTTTTTTAAAAGGCCACTTTTGTAATGCCATAAAAATGTATAAATAATTCAATTAAAAGTAATGTACTTTGTGACCTCTTCTTCTATTTATTATGTCCAAATTCAGCAAAACCTCTTTCTGTATTTATGGTTGCAGGCAGCGCTAATGCTTGGTTGGGGGATGAAACGATAACATTCATCTTATTTTGTCAATTTCTCAAAGGTTTACAATTCATGTCAGGTGTTCTTTAAAAGAATTTATTTTACTTCATGTGTCAATCAAATAATAAAACACTCGCCTCCATTTTAAACAAACAATTTGAAAGTGCTTGCAGGGAAGAATCTTGTTTACAATCAAAAATGTATTGAAGAGAACAGAAGTGACCCACAATTGGATGTTTAATTCACATTACAACTAAGTGAAACGACAATCACCATCATGAAGTGAGACAAGAGTCCATTTCTCCTCAAATTTTAATAAATGTAAATTGATGAGGCATACATTTAGGCAATAAGAGACAAAGAAACACATTTTAGATTAATCTAAAATAATTTCTATTTGAACAAGATGAGAACACCTTGCCCTTAAAGCAAGGTATATGTGATTTGTTAGTAAATTATTTTATGCCTGGAATATACATACTGTTTAATCTGATTAGACTGGATAACAAAAATTTTGCTAGTGGGGTAAAAGCACATATTTCAGATTAAACTGTAGATGCCAATTCTAAATCTCTCATTTTTTTTTAATGATCTAAGCAAGAAATCTCAAAAATACAGATCAAGTACCGATTACAGAGGGTAACAAAAATGTTGCTGTTGGGGTAAAAACATCTATTTTAGATTAAACTGTAGATACTGAATTAAAATCTGTATCCAGAATGGTTCTAGCCCATCAGGATTCTGTGTTATGCACATGCATAGAATTAGGGACACCTCATCTCATCAATTCACTGAACATCAAAAACAGCTTTTAATCTTCTACAAAAGATATTATAAATACACTCAGAATTCTCCTAGCATGGCAGTTTGTTTTTGTTTTTTTAGAGAGTACACAGACATTTATGTTCAAGGTAAATATTATGAATAAATATCAGTCATTGTGCTGAGAAAGAAATACAAAGACTGTCTGAAGCAATCCCTCAGCACTTGTCACATTGACAACATTCAGTGCTTTGACCTTACCACAATCAACGAAACCTGTCCATCAAGTCATCTACTACTCTGAGAATAAAGGCAGGGCTGAGCTAGTGGACAAGACAAAAAGAAAAATATTGTCAACTATATCAGTACAGAACCAATTGCTGCTACTGCAGCCAGATTTGCTTGTTCTGTATAGGACTGACACCAGCAGACCTGGACAGCCTCTTACCTTTCAAGATCTTTGTCTGCAAAGCCAAAAGAGATGAGAATTATCAAATTAATTATATATTAATAACATTTATAGACTACTTATGTTCAATGGCAAATAGTACACACTGTACTTGTTTATGTTCAAAGAATATTTAGATGACAGTGGGGGATAATGAAATGGGTGACTACTCTTGGGTCTAGAAGAATCATCACACATTTCTACTTAGTATTTTTTTTAATCCTCAAACTCCTGCTTTTATTTCAAAAGCTTATTTATTTTCAGTCTCAGATTTTTCAAAACTCTCTACCCATTTATAAGAATTTAAAAAAACAACTTCCAACTGCTCCCTACTATTGTAACCCCAGTTTTTATTCTAAACTCCATAGTTTCTAGAAGATTTCAGTTCAATAACAAAGCACAAAAGCAAATATCTCAAACATTTCTGTAGATATCAGAAATTAAATATTTCATTATTTCTCAACATCCTATAAAAAAAGGTCTTTTGCACATGAATTCATTTATGACGAACACTCTAAAAGTAAGGTATCTTGTTTATGACCACATAAAAACAGTGACACAATAACACCATTGGATGAAACAAACTTTTAGTCACCCTTCTTGGTTAAGCATTTTCACCAGTGATGAACAAGTTTCTGCATGCTTAGCTAGGAAAAAAAAAAAAAAAATCTATCAGCAGAAGCAACCCCCGTTTCTTGCCCATAATGCCTTTGGCACCCCCTGCTGAAAGTCATTATTAAAGGAGTACCAAAAATACTATTTCGTTTTGTCTTTATTTGAAATTACAAATGATGGAGATCTGAAAATACAGTATAAAGAAATTGTAATTAACGTTACTATACATTGCAAGGTTACATATATATATATTCCTCTATCCCCTCCGAAGTCAAAGGTAAATTCTTTCAAAGAATCAACAATGGCTGATGTCAATGTTAAAAGTCCCTGACAACTGTTTTGTATCGATCATAAATGAGGCATGAATGTAAATTTTTATTTATTTATTTTTTTTTTTTTTACATCAACACAAAACAAAAAATGTGGTTTGCTATTGAAAAACCTGTAAGAGTCCAACATTTGGTGAAACACCTCTTTTAAAATGAATAGTGAACTAAGGTGATGTATTCAATGAAGTCACCATGTATCAAATAATGAATATTGTTTTCAGTTGTCCTGCTCCATTGCTAGCAGCACATAACCACTTTGGTTTCCTACTAGGTCACGTTGAACGTTGTGGAATTGCAGGTGTATGTATGGGTGTTGTTGGCTGTTATGTTTTTGGAGGAATGGATGGCTGCTCCTGAGGCACTGGATTAACCGTGGTTGTTGGTATTGGTGAATCAAATGAAGGTGATGCATGTGGAGCACTCACTGGTCGTGGCATTTCATGACCCTTGTCATATTCTGGGCAATTAATAGCCCCAGACAAGGGACAGTATGTAAGCAGGTACTGGCGAGTTATTCTTCTTGACATTAGTGAGACCAGTGGGTGGGGCAGTGTGAGTCTCGGTTTTTGTCTGCATTAGCAGAACATTCAACTGACATACATTAGGTCTGAGTGTGTTCTGTAGAGCAATGGCAATAATCTGTCATACGGGAGGCTCAGATACTGGAGCATAATGACAGAGAAACTTCCTGTTATTCAGTGTTATCCTTCCAGACCCCACAAAGGCAGACAGCATGCTGGTTGAATTGATGTACTCCCATGAACTGTCCTGTTTTGTCCCACTTTAGAGTGTGGCGGCTCGTCTGATTCCGAATTCTGACTAAGTCACCAGTTATGCTAATCACTCGCCCACAATGTACAGGAGTTCCACAAGGAAACAATCCACTGAACATGAAGGTGTCATATTTGATTCATTATGTGCCTGTACAGACGTCAACACGAACTATACTAACAAAGTTCTTGTCTTGGACCATCATGTCCACATGTGTTAAATGTACTCGATTTGTACCAATCTAGTAGGTACTGTTAAAGATCCATACGATGTTCCTCCGTTGCACGGAATGTTAATTTGGTAGGCACGACAGGTGGAGGTTTTCGTTTGGGGTGATGACACAATTGTTATCAAGCAGTCCAATGGACTTCCTGAGTGTATCACCTTCAATGTCCATTGCATTGTGTTGGCACTATCAAATACATCATTACCATCAACTGTCTCGTGTATAATATTCATTGAAACACTGGAACTTTCAACTGTTTCTCCAAGTGTTTGGAAATTCATTGCAATAATCCCAAGTGCAGTACATGACTCTCAACTAAGGAAAGTTTTATCAGAATTGTTGGTAATTTATACTATCTGCCATGTCTCCAGTACAGTGCCATCAAAGGTTTTGCCAGAGAAGCAGAGGATGGATCTTTATTGTTAGTGGCATACATTTTTATTGTCACTGGAATTAGATGGCATTCAGTCAATCCCAAGCAGTTTACAACTCTGATACCAGCAAAACAACTTTGTTACAATCTTAGCCATGGCTGATACTGGCTGCTAGTCTTTGGTTTTGATGGGAAGCTTGATTTATATCCAAAACACTCAGAGTCATCTATTACAGTCATTGCTGTGAGACTGACATACGGTTGAGGTTTAGATGATTGTTGAATCCATGTATTAGACATGTTGTACACAAGCACTTTGTTAGTATAGGCAGAGTTGAAGTCTGTAGAGACTCACAGTGAATCAAATATAGCACCTTCATGTTTAGTGGATTGTTACCTTATGGAACTCCTGCACATTGGACAAGTGATTAGCACAGTTACACTTTAAGCATGTTTGACAATATGCAGCACATATTTTTGTCTGATTTGTGCAGGTGCTCAGATCCCACGGCCAGATTTACTGCCGTATGAGCACAATTCATGTTTGTTAGACCTTTTGGCGGTAAATTCCTGGGCCCTAGCTTGTGCAGGATTCCTGTTGTGATGATATAAGCTTACAGCCTCAGCACCCTGTGAATCCAGTAATTTGGATGCCGAGAGTTTGCCAGCTTCTTTGGTTTCAACAAACTTGAACACTTCTTCTAAAATCATGTTCTGGTTTTCAGCTACAAGTCAGTCAAATTGAGTTTCCTGGGTTTTAGAGTCCATGAACAATGTCACGTAAAATTTTATCAGTATAATTTACTTCATGATTACATTTGTTGCACTTTAGAACAAATTATTTTTGAGTCAGCTTTTAGCATTCAGTGTGTCATTCCTACATGGATCCTTTCCAACCCAGATCAACTTGTGTTACCAATTCAACTCTTCTTGTTCACTTTACATGATAAATGAGGACCAAAAATATTGTTTTATTTATTCTCAATTTGAAATTATGAATGATCGATATCTGTAAATACAGTATAAAGAAATTGTAATTAACATTAATATACATCATGGGGTTACACATAGATATTCCTCTAATTATCCAGTAACTAACTGTGTTTACAACCACTGATTGGTTTCTGATAATGTTTGGTAAGCAAGGCATTCTAAGAAACTTATTTTTTATATTACACACTTCTGACCATAATCTTTTCACCATGGAAGAACTATACAATTCCTGTATGCATTGTCATACCAGATGCTATTTTGCCAGATTGCTGCTTAGATGCCATTCGTAAAAAGGCAAAAATAAAATAAAAAAATGAGATTAGCAGAAAGGTTAACTCTCTACTGCCGCAAAATCATTTTTGTCTAATATCATGAGTTAATATAATAAAACAGGGTACATTACTTTTAGAACAACCCTCAGACTAAGATCATATTTGCCTTGAACATAAATAAAATAACATTGTACAGAAATAGTATATAAATATACTATACATTTATCTCATATGTCTGATACATTAAGACAATTCTGAAAAGAAATTATCAATTAACATTGCTCAATTTATTCAAATGCTGATTTCTTACTCCTGCCAAAAATCCAAAATAATGTCAGCTCTAAGAATTTTTGACAAATGTCATAAAAAGGGAAAATAAACGAACATCTCCCCAATCTTAATCACTAATCTTTATCTTTGTAAGAATGTCTTGTATTATCAATAATCTCTATCAGGAGGTACTACTAGGTCCATTTTTCATTAAAAAAAAAAAAAAAATAGATTTACTGATGAGGCTTACATTTATTTAAGGAGGAAGATTTTTAAAAAATATTTCTGGATTAATTATAATGAATTTCTATGAAATGATGCTTGAAGAATGGTTGGTTCATTGTATTGCCGAGAAAATATCTGACTCCTGATACCATGCCCAATCTTTACGAGAGTCAAATCAGACCAAGAATAGAGTATCGCTGCCATATCCGAGCTGGTATTGTCTAGCTTTGACAAAGTTCAAAAGCTGTTTACATGACCTTGTGGGTGATAAATTATTCTCAAGGACCCACCATGCTATGTTCATGGTGGCAAACCATCCCTTTCTGTTCCTTTGATAAAAAGCTAGTTCCACTCAATTCCTTCCCTGGAACTGTTACTTTGAGGAAGACTCAAACCGACTCCCAAGAGGATACTTCCTTACCAACTACAACTCTGTTTTTTTTAAGTCCAAGGTCAACCAATATCTATCCTCCACATCCTCATTATACTCTCTTACTTCCCACTCCCTTACAATCTCATTCTGTAGCCCCTTACCTTGAGTGGCTCTTGGAACTTGTATTGGATGAACTAACAGTTAAAAAAAAAAAAAAAAAAGATAATGCTAAGTCCTGGAAGAGACAAGTCACAGAAGAGAGATATGCGAGATAACGAGATCAGAAATTCACTCTCTTCCAATTTTCCCAACCAAAAACCTCTACAAAATATCAATTCCTGTAAACCTTCGTATGAAGAATGCATGTTAAACAGTTTATAATAAATTGCCAAGATTTCCAAAAAACATTGAAATATTTCCATACATGTATTCACATGAAAATATTGGCTCCACTCCATCAGTGAAGAGAGAGAGAGAGAGAAAGCAAAGCATTAAATCTGACTCCTACTTGAAATGTCCCTGAAATTTCTTCTGTATTAAATCTAGTAAATTCTCAATGAAAAACAAACAACTTAATTAAACCTGATTTTCCTGACACATTAGTGAGACTTTTTTTATATGAATGTGCAAATGAAAATCAATTTTGAATCAATTTTATTATTCCATTCCTTGGTTTAAAATATTAGAACTAAACTTCCCAAACTGGAGCATCATGACACTTGAATTATTAAATAAATGTTTCAATGAATTATTTAATTTGATATCCATTTTGAATTATGTGTGACTTGGATAAGAAAACTTTGTGTTGCCCAAAAATTTATCTCTGAAAAGCCAGTGTTAAAAGTTTGGAAATCTCTGCATTATACAGCAGGAGTGAAAATTGGAATAGGAGGCATGATAGGATTATATATATATATATATATATATATATATATATATATATATATATATATATATTATATATAATATCCTCCTTATTCATTTTTCACTATTATTAAATGTTTCTTTATTTTTGAAAAACACAACTGAACGTATTTAAACACGGTTTTTTATTAACTAGATGAGGCAAATAAACATTGACCTGTTTATTTGCCTCTTAACAGAGCAGAACAACCCTCTTGCTTTTAAAATATTTTTTAATAAAAAGTTTACATGGAATCCGGTTCAACAAGTTGCATAAATGCGATAATTATTGCTGTCAGCTTTTAACAAAGCTTACAAAATTCATAAGTTTCTTTCTAAATAAGCAAGTACAGTAAGACCGATCAGGTAGTGTTCAAATGAACCTAGTTTTTCTATGGCACAGTTATCGGACTATAATCCCAAAGTTACATTAAATGAAAGTATTCAGAAAATGTACAAAATCTGGTTGTTAATGTCAAGACAAGACTTTAAAGTATGTAGAAATCAAATCATCTGATGCTACAATCGTTAGTGACTGCAATGGGTTAATTTTTTTTAACATGGCCCTCTGAATAAGTAAGGTAATTTGAATTTGGTGTACCCAGGAGGACTGGAATGTGTATCTGGCCAAGATATCTTACAGCAGGTGGTTTAAAATGTTAGGATTTAGTTACAATAATTAGGTCATCACAGGCATTAACATTCTAAAAGGACAGATAGTAAAAAAAAAAAATAAAATAAAATTTCATTCATGTTTACACTTTCCTTCTAAATGTACAGACTGCTTCCTAATCAGACTACCTTCCTTTCATTTTGTTCTTCCTATTTCATTTTGGGGGTGACTAGAAACCTATTAAGAGAATTATTACTCTCCCCTTTTACTCTTGCATTTCCTTTGTATTTTCTTACTCTCTCTCTCTCTCTCACTCTCTCTCTCAATTGCTTATTCTTAATACTTAATCAAGAGTGCTAAATTTTCACTCATGGTAAACCACCATCTTTATAGTATTAAGTCTGTAAAATAACAGATTTGATTTGCGCCATTTTCTGAAAATTCTCATTGTTAAAATTTTAACTATTTCTTTTTTCAGATTCTTTTCTGATTTTACTTTTTAAATTTTTCCTTCTTCTATCGCAAGTTTTTTTCTTGTACTTAAAAAATCCTCTCACCCATCAGTCTCTTCCTTTCTCCTCACTATTTTGTCTCATTTAATTCCTCTCATTCTCATCTTGTTCCAACTTTTTCATCTTCTTTTAAATCCCCCCTCTCTCCCCTTTTCTTTCTCCTCTTTTCATATTTTACTTTGATTATGCCAACTTTCTTCCTCTTCTTCTTTCCTCATCCTCTTCTTCTAATTCTCATTTTTTCTTAGTTCTCCTTCTCTTCTTCCAAGTCTCTTCATCCTCCTCTGTTTTTTTTACATTGCTTCCTTTTCTTTCTCTGCCTATTGTTTCTCAATATGCTCAATATTTTTTCAAGAACACTGTTGAATACAGTAAGTTTTCAGTGACAAAACAAACTTTTACAACAGTCACCCCCATTAGCTAACACATGTGTTCCCCAAGGCTCTCTCCTGGGTCCTATACTGCTTCTGATCTTCATCAATAATCTCCCTGATGTCATCAGTTCCCAAGTAGGCATCTATGCAGACGACACTACCATTGACTCCTGTCTCAATAGTAAGCCTGGCAGTGCTGGCAAAGTGAAACTGGCTGCTGTTCTTGAAAAGGACCTCCAATCAGTAGTTGACAGGGGCAGGAAATAGCTTGTAAATTTTAATACCTCCAAAACTATACTGCTCTCAACCATCATGGAGAAACGACCCTGCACCCCATCAGCATGGTTGATGCTCATCTCCATGAGAGCGTCTTACTGCGACTTCTTGCCCTCATATTATCAATTGACTTGAAGTGGAACAACTACATTGAATTAATAGCTGCATCTACTGCAAGGAATGTTGGTTCACTGCGTCATACCAGAAGGTATTTCTTGTCAGAGTTCATCTTACACATCTACAATTCATCCTTGCCTTAAATACCAGTGCTATATCTGATCTGGTTCACCTGCCACTCATCTTGAGGTTTTTGACAAGATCCAAAGAAGAATCTGTAATGTAATCGGTCCTAAATTGGCTTCTCGACTTCAGACACTTTCTCACAAATGTGATGTGGCTTCCCTCTGTCTTTTCTAAAAATATTTTCTTAGTTACTGCTCTGATGAGCTTTTTTCCTTGGTGCCTCGACTGCATGAATTTAAGCATACTACTAGACTGGCAACTAAGTCTCACCATTTTACTGTTCAAATAATTAAATGTAACCACCACTACGCTAAGAGTTTCTGTCTCGCACTTCCCGACATTGGAACTCCCTCTCACTTGCTTCCCTGATAACTACAATCTTCAAAAATTTAAATGCAACATCAATTGCCATCTTCTGTTGCTTTGATACCTGTCCTTTTTTCCTTTCCTCAACCTCCCACACCCACACTTTTCCCCCACTTTACTCTGCCTTGCTTGGGATGAAATGCTTGAGAAAAAAAAAAGTATTTTTTTCTCCAAAAGTAATGCATCACATTTATTTCCACAGAAACAGAAGATACAAGGAACTCAATAACACTGAAAGAGAAAGTTTTCTGCAAAAAAATACCATTTTCCCCCAACAATAAATTAGTGTCTATGTGATGTGCTTAAAACATAGCTAAAATGCATTATCCACTTTAACTTTGCTCACATTCATTGTTTCGTCTCTATAAACATTCAGCAAGCATCATCAAATATCAGTGATTGCAAATTGTTCAATGGGACAATGCTTTGTATACATTTTCATGCAAGATACTATTTTTCCAGGTTTTGGTGCATAGATCAGTTATAACAAGTTTAGTATAAGAAATAAGGAAATTGAACATAGAATAAATGGCACTTGGGGTAGTTTTGCCTAGTGCTGCAAATTGCTACAAAAACATTAACCTGAAAACTCAAGATCAAAACTTTCATAGAGATGTCATGCAAGTCACCAAACTTGTTCAGAAATATCTAAACAGTCAGCTGCATGCAACCAGTTTCAATGGTTGAAAATGATTTTGAGCAAGTGAAGCATGTAGGTTTTAGCAAAGATCATTCTTTGAACCTTGTGGACTGGCACTACAGAGTCACAAAGAACTGTACCAAATAACAGAAAACGCATGGTCTTGAGTATTTTATGACACATTCCCATTAACCAATGTTCCTTCAGGGATGTGCAGAGAACCCAAGCCACTAGAGGAGAAAAAAATTACTTACACTACTGTGTTTAACTGTTGGAATGGTATTTTGGATACCATATGAAGTGTTCCTTTTTTCTCCAGATGTGTCTTGAACTGTGTTCTTTGAACTGAAGATGTTCAATTCAGTCTAGTCAGGCCACAGCATTCTCCCTGAATAAATCAGGCTTCTTGGTGAATTATCAACTCACAAAATTATTTCAGAGAGCTCTTTCATCTTTGGAGATTCAGAACTCCTTTACCTTAAACATTGAGAAAACCATTGCACATGCCAACCAGATCTTCATGGGGTCATTCACAGAGCATCAAGATGTCATGGCGTGAGGAATACTATGATTGGTTAGCAAAGGTTTGCAAATTAATAATTTGAATAGAAGTTAAAATGTATTTTTTATCATTGGCTTCATTTTATATTTACTAAATATGGCCACAACTTTTGTATGTTATTTTTTGTTGCATTTGTCAATAAATTTAGATGTAGAAAAATGTTTCTTTATTTCTAAGTATTATTGTATCTGACAAACAAGCAAACAATCTGGGAGGATTCAACTTTGTCAAAGTGACATTGAGTAGTGTGAGAAACCAAATTAATGTTCTAGCACATTCTTTACAAAATGTTTGGTTGTTTTTTTTTATATTAAAAGAACAGATTACTGATTATTACTTTACCTGGGTCATGTACTCATTAAAAAGTGGGGGAAAATACTTAACACAACCTGGTGAAGGGAAACCAATAGCTTAAATAGTTATGAGGTTAAAAAAAGACAAAAATTTCTGATAATTATATAATGGTAAAAACCTAGAAAATTAAAAAATCTATATTAATTCATATGCATCTCCAATTATCATATATCTTGTCTATCAGACAAAAATAAAATTTAGAATGAAAAAATAAAAACTCCATTGTAAATACTTGATTACCAATTAGTCATGATTTGTTTATTGTTGTGTTTTGTAATTATTTCACCCCAAGCAAAGCAATAATGCCACTAAGATGCAAGGGGTTACTGGAAGTGGAAGAGAATAAGAAGACTTTAGTAAGGAGAAAGGACAATAAAAGACTAGAATGCAGAAATACATAAGATGGCGATTGATGCTGCATTTAAATCCAATAACATAGGTAGAAGGAAGAAAGAAATCAGAAGAGAATTCCCCAAGCAAGACATATGAAAAGGGAAACTAGTAGAATAGCAATATTCTATGCATGGACATTACTGGAAGTGAACAAGAATGAGAAAACTTTAATAAGGAGAAATGATGATAAAAGGACAAACTTCAAAAAGACAGAATATTGTAATTGATGTTGTATTTAAATTTTTTAAGATTGTAGTTTTCAGAAAAGCAAGAAATCAGAAGGGTAGTTCCACAGGCCAGAAAAGAAACTATTAGAACAGAACCTTTGGTTACATTTAGCTATTTTAACATTAAAATGATGAGACCTAATTGCCAATCTAGTAGTATGCTTAAATTCATGCAGTCAAAGTACCAAGGAAGAGAGCTCATTTAAACAACTGCCCTGAAAATATTTATAGAAAAGACAAAGGGAAGCCAAATCATGGCAATGGGAAAGTGACTGAAGTAGATATGCCAGATCATGACTGATAACATTACATACTTCTTTGGATTTTATCGAGAATCTCAAGACATATAGCAGGAGCAGCAGACCAGTTATAGCCATGTTCATCAAATATTACTTTAGTCAGGTTTTGATTATGAAAGAAAAGGAATCTGTTTCCTTTTCAAATCAGTATTCTACAAAGGAGCATTTCATGGGAAGAAGCTGCTCAAGTGGACTTCATATTGCACCAATGGAACACAAAGGGAATGAGGGTGGTTCACTACAATGTGCATGGCATAGTAGGTCATAGCCGTGAAAGGTTAGAAGCATTAATCAAGGTACAGTATCCCTACACTTTGTATTCTTTGTCATCTATCCTGATGATTCTGGTAATATTTGGAATGTCTCAAATGACATGTTTTCAATACCCTTAAAGATTTTCTGTCTTTGATTTAGTCTGAAAGCTCAATTCAATTAAAAGTATCCAAGCGGACATTAACCAGTTAGAATGTTATCATCTAATCAGAATTCGAAATAGAACACTTGGAGCATTGTAAAGTCCAATGTTTTATGATGACAGTCCCAAATGGTTCATTTCCCACACAGTCTATTTGCCCATATGTATTAATCTATGGAGGAGAAATGTGTTTATTTAATGGTTGCTTCATCGATTTTATTTGTCTAGGACAAGTTGAATTGATTGGTTTTAGACGGCACTTTAGTTTTTCAATTTGGGCAAAAGTCGATTTAACCCTTTGAGTCCTGACCATTGCTTTACTGGTGGTAGACAAAAATGACAATGCCCAACCTCCAGTTGAAAGGTGGGTAAACACTTGTAACTATTTTTATAAATACCATGAAACATTACATACCAATTATTTGCAAAGTTTGACTCAGGAGTTCAGATAGAAGGGTTAAAATTGTTCAGGAATGCAGGGCTCAAGGGGTTAATTTAAGGCATCTGTCATTTTACCAAGATAATTTCCAATTTCGCTGTCATACCATTTTCTCTGATGTCATGTTTAAATATATTTAATTTTTCTTCAAATCTTTTTTTTTTTAATCTCTACTGCCTTCAAATTCGTTCTCTCTTATTTCTTTTTTATACCATGCTTTATTTAAAGTGTTCCTTCCTTTTATTTCTTCATTCATCTTTTTCCTCACCATTAATTAATTTTTCCTCAGTGTATTTTTATTACTCTAACAGATGCAAAGGCACATAAGAATTTTGAAAGATGCTTTTTCAGAAACTCATAAGAGATTAAGGAATAAAAAAAGAATAATATCACAAGCAAAGCAAAGAGTGTTGGATTGCTATTTAATGTCTAACCATTCTGTATGAAGGTCAAAACTAGACAGTTATCACAGATGAAGAAAATATTTGAAATATAAGACATGGTTCTACTGACAAATACTGGCATAGTATTGTTAGAGTGAAAAGGATTCACCAGGTAACAAGAAATTACTGGCTTAGAAGAAATATCATAAGCTTTTAATGTATTCTATGTACTGACCCCATTTCAATCAGCCAGTAACAGACAATTATAAACACATTGATTGGTTTCTAGTTTCTGGTAAACTGGAGGTTGTGAGTTCAATCTTTCTGCTGGGTAGAATATATATCAAGTCGGGGAGAATGGGAACTGTAAAGGAAACAAAGGGACAGCTGAAATTTTGGTGTGTATAACGAGGAAAGGTTTGGAGAATTTATTACATAATGGAATAGAAGAAAGCACTAAGTGAACCTACTTGAAAACTTTGGGCAAATGGATGTAAGAACAAGGACTACAAGACAAAAGAGGTCATGAAGGACCACGTATTGCTGAGAGAAACAAACGTAGAAAGCTGTGGAGAGCTATTATTATCCATGTCTCTACAGAACATGGGTGATATGGCCTTGCTCCTGGAACTCTCTTCCAGCTTCTTGTTTTCCAGTCAAAATCTAATTTTCCAAAATTTCATTGTCGATGTCAACTTCTGTTTCCTTAATTCCTGTTCTTTTATTGGCCTGTCTCCTTAATAATAGTTTTCTCAGATTGTTTCACACTCAGTAACTCCTTGTGCCTTAGTGGCTTTATCACCTTGCTTGGGGCGAAATGATTTAAGAAAAAGTAAAAAAAAAGAAAAAAAGAGAGATGGTGGAGAGAGAGAGAGAGACCTGACAAAGTGATAAAGAATTTCATTTTTATTTTTTCTCTCAGCTACTGCTACATTTCTTACTACCTAAGTTCTTCCTCATCTTCTCTTTTGTCTTCTTGCTGTTTCCTGTCTTGGTTTTGCATGACATTTGTATTTTTGTCAAAGTAGTAATACCAAAGAACTTTTAGAACAGTATACTTTATCTAAGCCTATCCACGTGCAGCATCTACGACTTTGTCGTCTCATAATGAAAAGGGATTTGTTCTCTAATTGAAATTAACTGCATTAAAAAATAAAGAAAGAACTTGACTAACTTGAGCAAGTGTGCAGTCTAAAATTATTTTTGAAAAAACTTATAATTATCTCTGAAATTTAAGCCGAAGCTGACATAGATGCTAAATAATCCAAGTGGTAATGTTAAATATCTATATTATTCATTTGTAACTGACAAAAATTTTTCTTTATTATGAGGATACAGTCAAGCAAAGCTGTTTCATAATAACCGGCTAGATAACATTTATTGGAGCAATTTCACCAAGATAATATATATAAAAAAAAAATATCAAACATGCAACATCTTTTCTTTTATATTGAACAGTTTGAACATACAGAAAGATAATATTATCAATAAATGGATTTTTCAAGGTTTCACTTTTGTCTGATTATTAAAGTGGTTCAACTTATTGAAATCCATTAAATTCCAATGAGATTAAGAATGACACATGATGACAAGTGATTTTTTAACCTGAGTAATAGCACATGTCAATCCAGACAAAGAACAAGGTTACTCTGACCTAAGTGCAATGGAAGGATCCAACAATGAAGGAAGAGGACTTATAGCAAAATCATTGCTATTGTATAAATTTTCAAAATTTCACACAAACTTGTCAAACTCAGATTTTGAGATTTAAAAATTAGTAGAGATGCCATAAAGATAAATTCACAGGAAAAAGATAAAAACAAAAGAGGGGGGAAAAAAACAAAACAAAAGGGGAGTGGGAGGGAAAGGAGAACAAACAAAAGGGGAGTGGGAGGGAAAGGAGAACAAACAAAAGGGGAGTGGGAGGGAAAGGAGAACAAACAAAAGGGGAGTGGGAGGGAAAGGAGAACAAACAAAAGGGGAGTGGGAGGGAAAGGAGAACAAACAAAAGGGGAGTGGGAGGGAAAGGAGAACAAACAAAGGGGGGTGAGGGTGGAAAGGAGAACAAACAAAGGGGGGTGGGAAAGAGAACAAACAAAAGGGGGTGGGAAAGAGAACAAACAAAAGGGGGTGGGAAAGAGAACAAACAAAAGGGGGTGGGAAAGAGAACAAACAAAAGGGGGGTGGGAAAGAGAACAAACAAAAGGGGGGTGGGAAAGAGAACAAACAAAAGGGGGGTTGGAAAGGAGAATAAACAAAGGGGGGTGGGAAAGGAGAATAAACAAAAGGGGGGTGGGAAAGGAGAATAAACAAAAGGGGGGTGGGAAAGGAGAAAAAACAAAAGGGGGTGGGAAAGGAGAAAAAACAAAAGATTTGAACACCAAAACAATTTTGGATTGAACTGATTGAACCAAAGATGACTAGCAGACTCATCCAAATCTCTCAAAAGACTTGAAGGATGTTTAGATATAACTCTGTCCCAAACAGGTTAACAAAAAAAAAAGGCGGGGAGCTCACTGTGATTGGGTTAAAGTCAGTTTGTCCTTTGCAGATGTCAGGTTTCACTCGCCCAATACCAGGAATAAAAGTGCAGGTATCTCAACAGGCATTCCAAATTCAGTAAATAATGGGTTACACCTGTGTGTGTGTGTGTGTGTGTGTGTGTGTGTGTGTGTGTATATCTATATCAGGGGATCTTCTGCATGATTCTTACTTTCATTGTTCAGTAGGAAAGCTGCTGGAGAAGAATGAGAATCATTAATGGCTGACACAATGAACTGAGAATCTATTTATTACCCACAGAGAATTATTAAGGTGCTAAGTGGGAGTGAGGGGGGGGAGAGGGAAACTGGTGTGAAGGAGGCACAGGACGGACGAAGACAGAAGAAATAAAGATCAATTCAACAGCAAGTTTTATCTTTCACATTTACTCAGTGTAATATCATTTGGATATGTTAAAGGCTCCCCTGAGGGAAACAAAAGGAAAGTAGGAAAAAGAAGATATTGCCAACATTGCACATATGTACAATGATTTTGTAAACATGTATTCAGCAATAAACATTAATAGACACCTATTAATGATGCTCTCATAGATATGTTGGAAGGCACTAAATGAGATTATATATATACACACACACACACACACACACAAATATATATATATATATACACACACATATATATACATATGTACACACACACATATATATACATATGTACACACACATATATACACACACACATATATATACATATGTACACACACACATATATATACATATGTACACACATATATATATATGTACACACATATATATATATGTACACACACACACACACACACATATATATATATATATATATATATATATATATATATATACACACACACACACACACACACACACAATGATTTTTTTCATTTAAGAAAGTTTTATTGAAGATCACAAACAAATTTCTTTTTTTAGTATTTTTCTCTTGTTTTCATGCTATGGAAATATTTATAAAAAAAGGCTTTAGGAAGCTAAGTTACAGCAGTGAGAAATTGACTGAATCCAAGATGGCAGGGTGGATAACATTGTAGATTCTTCTTTTGATTTTATCAAGAATCTGTAGATACATAGCAGAAGCAGTAGACCAGACGTGGCAAGAATATTCAATGAAGGGTTGACTTAAAAAAATATAAAATGGAGAATAATTAGAATTCGACCATCTATGATTTGCGGCTAACATTTTATTAATATTACAATCCTTGAATAAATTCATAGCTGCATGGAAGAAGAAATGAATTTGTAGCTTTCCCCAAAGATAAATGAATGTAATGAAGCCAACAGGAATTTGAATATTGGCTTTCCAACTTCTCATTCTCAGCTACTATTCATTGCACCACGCCCACACATAAGGGGATGTGTGGTTGATCAAGATAAAAAGATGTTAAAAAAAGTGATTAAATAATTAAAATGGAGGTGGGCAGAAAGACAGAAAAGATGATAGAAGGAGAAAAAGATTGTTTAACTGGCAGCCAGTCAGAAGCAAACATAATTGGAAAAAGACCAAAGAATAAAAAGACAAGAGCCCAGGTGGTGTTCTCATGGAAATATTTGGGAAAAGACTATCTACTGACAACCTGTCACATCATACTGCCATTGCTATTACATTACTGGATTTATTTCTCTTTTAACAGTACCTTTGGCTTATTTTTTATTTTTACAATGGCTTTCACCCTGTACACACTTGAAGTAGAGGGTTACAGAGCAAGAGACAATTTATGTGGATACATGGGGAAGATAACCATTAACCAGAGACTTGAACAGATTAAGCTTGTAGTGATTAAGGAAGCATCTTCTTGGGAGTTGGTTACATAAAGCAGTAGTTTGTGGGAAGAAGCTGCTCAAGTGGAACTTACATCTCATCAATAGAATACAAAAAGAATGAGGACTGTTTGCTACAATGTGTATGGCATGGTGGGCCCTAGCCATGAAGGTTAGAACTGGCTTTCCCTATTTCTAACTCACAAAGTTGTTGATCTTATTAAGTTCATCCACAAAAAAATCGTTTTGTAAAGAAGTCAAAATTACAGATATATCGCAGCTGATGAGTGTTCACTATTAACACATGTTACGAAGATTCCATAAAATAAACAAAGTATACACACACAATGATATGCATCAAGATATAAAACATGTCAGTCAGACCTTTGATGATGACAGTAAAAATTTGTTGAATTTGTTAAACTAGCAGGAGATATGCTTGATGGAGCTAATACCAGCTAATTTTTGTGGAATATCAAAATGGAGTTTCTGACACTTTTCCCATATAAGACATTATGGATTTTAACTTTTACCTGGAAATAATCATCAACTTTTACCTGGAAATAATCATCAACTTTTACCTGGAAATAATCATCAACTCTTACATTGTACTTCAATATCTATGGAAATTAAACAAACGATTCTATGTACTATATTTTTACTGCAAATGTATCAATGCCACACTTTATTACAGCAATAAACAAAGGCATAAAACACAAACTTTATTTTTTTTATAAGTTAAACATTGTCAAGAAGTGACTTATTGGCAGTCCCTTCGTATATTAATGGCTTTGCTTGGTGCTTATTACTTTTACTATGAATGGAACCAATTTTTTTTAAGGCACGATTTGATGGTGGCAAGAAAAAAAATGAAGGGGAAAATGTTATTTCTAATTTCCAGCTAGGACATGTTTTAGCAAAATGTCTACTTTATACAGCTAAATGTTTACTTCTTATATCCAAAATGCTTATCTTGTGGCCACAACCTCAAGGCCCAGTTTAATTTTAAACATACATTGTAAATTAAACTAATTTTGGAATTTTCCCTACAAATATGCTAAAAACATTGGCACCTCATTTCTAACATTATGTAAGGATAAGTCTCACTGTCCTCGAGTTATGCAGTGACAGACAGACTGAAAAGTTGTACTGGAGTAAGGGACACAATCATTACAACACCCCAACCTTTTTATTTGAAGCTTCAGCTTTTCAAGATGATTTTTCAAATACTGAGAAAGCCAAATGAGTCTTCAAGGGTCAGATTTATTTATCTTGTTCATTGAGAAATAAATAAACAAGTGTTAAGAGTAAATCTATAAGACATACTTAAATCAACATCTTTTATAACAATTTGATGTTAGTACTTATGTACAGTATCAATGAAGAAACTTCAAGGGAAGACAACTCATGACCCTTAAAATCTAGTTTAGTTAAGGATAATATTACTTACAAGCAGGCAATACAGTAATGAGTCAAAGAAGAAAACGCATTGAAAAATATATTCCAGGCTACAAGATTCAAAATAAACTGATTATTGTTATAAGGGCATAAAAAGATTACGAAGAGAGTGGAATGAGTGAACAGGAACTGGTCGTCTGATGTGAGTAAAAGCTGTCGAGCCAGTTTCTGTCTTCTTCTCTCCCTCTTGAACAGGAAGACATATTCATTGCAAGGAGTTCTCTGCTAGTAACAATCACTCAACCAAATATCTGATTTGGCTCAAGTGACACCAAAATTAAGAGATCCATTTCCTCATCACAGATGGAGGAGGGGGAGTAGAAAAGATGAGATGATAAGAAAGTATAAAGAGAAAGGGAAAGAGAGAAAAAACTATGTGAGTGACAACATGCAGTATTGTATGGTATGACTGCTTAATAGAAGACACTTGTCAGAGGGAAGCCCTTGAGATATTTATCATAGGCCAACCTTCCCCCTCCAAGTATTGTTCTGGAGGCCTCAATGAATATTGAAGTGTTTTATGTAAACAGGCACCTACAGGAAGAGCAAGTGACAACATCAGTGTGTAATATAAATTGGCAGCTTCTTGATATAAGGAAGACTTAAATAAGAATAGGACACTTTCAGGGATTCGAGCCTTGGTTCTTGTAATCATTTCTACTTCTTTCAGATTTCACCTCTAAGTTATTCTTTTAAGTGTGTTAATATACAAGTAATGTATACAGGCAAGGTTTAGCATAGCTACAAAGGCTATATTAAGCAAGTATCAATGTTCAGTTTTATTTGTATGCATGTTGATTGGTAATTAAAGTCTCCAATTCTTTAATTACAAGGGTTGATTGATAAGTAACGTCTCTAGTACTAGAAATGTTTTAGACAAGACAGATTAATGAAACAGTTATCAAAATTAAGTAAATATATTTATCATCAAAATTTTGAGGGTTAACTGGGAAGTAAAATCTCCAATCCTATAAAAGAAGTTTTAGACCAGATACAAGAACAAAACTGGTATCAGAATGAAGATAATTAATTTCTCTTCAAAGGTACAAGGTTACTTTCTGATAGTCACCGTTTAGTATGGTTCATTTTTTTTTCAAAAGATCTGACTAGCAAATAAAGTGCAAAAATAGGGCAGGTTGATTTTTCACTTTTCTTAGAAAATCAATTGTACTTGATGTAAAAGATGGGGTAAGTACTGACACCAAAAATTAGATTCATAGCTTTTACCAATTCCTGAGCATTTAATTTTAGAAATCATATGAAAAATGAACAGAAATATCGAATTTCTGCAGGTTTCTGCTTACAGGCTTCAAAATTGTAATTTCAAGAATAAATCCAAATAAAGTTAATATTTTTGTATTAAATTCATTGAATGAAGAATATAATGAAACCAGAATTTTAATTAATCACTACAAGCAAAATATGCAATTTTGTTTACTGTATTCGATAAGTAAAAAATTATAAAAGATTACAAAAATGGCTACTGAATGAATAAGATTTCTTAGATCATAATTAATAAAAACAAAAAATAGCTAAAAGTGTATACAACACCATAATACTGCTGGGTACAAATTACATTGTTTATTGAAAAATCAAACTAAAATTACTGCACTGTATAATAGATTACATCATAATATATCAAAATTGTTCAGTATAATTTCCCTTTGAAGGTCTTATTTGGTGGCACAACAATTTAGTAATAATGTGCTTGTGCAATTCATAAACAATTTGTGATGCTTTAGATAATTATAAATTTTATAAGGCTTTCACTGATCAGTGGAATGACATTTCAACATTACAATTTTGTCCCTAAACTTAATCTTCAAACTAGTTTTCTCAAAAAATGGTAATGAGTTGGAAAACAAATATTTTGTGTCATTATTTATCATGTCAACCCCCCAAATGCCAAATTGAGTGCAATACCACGATTTCAAAATCAACCTCATGCAACAATTATGAATTTCAAGACTTTTTGCTTGCACCAATTTCGACTGCAATGCAACTTTGCATTGTCATGATGCAAAAATATATCTCATCGAGACATTATTCTGCATTTCATTACTTTGACATATGCGTCCGCTTGGATTGGCATGCACTGTTTTATATATTATGCAAAAGTATTTGATATAGTGTCACAAAAAACTATTGGAATTGCTAGGTAAGCTTGATATATTTAGGAAGGATATGAGAATAATCCAGAGTTGGGAACAAACGGCCTACATGCGGTTAGAAAATTGAGTAGCTACACAAAAATAGTTGCTGCCAAAAATGGTCCGGTGCCTCTCCTGTTTACCTGGAGCTCCTTGATAAGATCTAAAGAAGAATCAGCAATATTATTGGTCCTGATCTGGTGGTTCTGCTGCAGTCACTTGCCCACTTCCATAAGGTTGCCTTTTCTATAAATATTTTCATAGTAACTGTATGAATTTAAGTGCAATATTAGACAAGTGGCAAGATCTCATCAGTTTAAATCTGAGCTAGCTAAATGTAGCTGTAACTTCTATGCTGACAGTTTCTTTTCTCTCTAAGCACCCCTCGTCTGTGGAACTCCCTTCTAGCTCCATGCTTTCCAGCCAACTTTAATTTGCAAAAGTGTAAATGCAATGTCAATCGCTATCTAGTGCCCTCCTAATAATGTTTCTCTTCCTAATTCCCCCACACCCTGTAACCTCTTGCTTGTTAGTGGCTGTACTGCCTTGCTTGGGGTGATACCGGAAAAAAAAAAAAAGCTGACCTTCAGATTGAAGAGGCCAAGATTATTATGCATCTTCTCACCAGATTTATTCAACCTCTACAGCAACACTATCCTAAGGGAACTGGAGACCCAACCAGGATTTATTATTGGTGGGTGCAATCTTAACAATATAAGATAAACAAATGACACTGTGCTGATGGCTGACATGGAAAGAAAACTACAGGACTTCCGAGGAGACAGGGAAGTAAAAGAAAGCAAGAAAAAGGGATTAACCACCAAAGTATGGTCATCAGCAAGAGAAAATGCGCAAGATGTGGGTTACAAATTAGAGATATAAACATCAAACAGGTGTCAAAGATGAAATACCTAGGAAGTGTTTCAATACATGGTGGAAAATGTGACACCAAGATCTGAACATGCATTGGACAAGCGAAAGAACCCTTCCAAAGGCTAAACAAGGTACTGAGAAACAGAAAAACTTTTACAAAGAAAAGAGTGCTGGATTGCTATATCATATCCATCCTCTTATATGGCAGTGACTGCTGAACGATCTCCTCACAGATGAGGAGAAAACCGGAGGCAACAGAAATGTGGTTCTACAGAAGGATACTGAGAATTCCATGGAAGTAGCAAGTAAGCAATAAGGAAGTTTTAAAGAAAAGAGCAACATAAAGTATACTTTTACTTAATTTCTTGAACACATAATGAGGAAAGAGGGCTTGGAAAATTACAAAGGATCATGTTAATTCTCTAAGACATGTTCATAAGTACAGAAATAAGCATCAAACAGAAAATAATCCGCTAAGCTCATTCTGATTCACTTCCATAGAAAAGTAACTGGCCTCCATCTTTATGAAAGATTTAATTATCTCAGAATGAGAATGATATCTCAAAATGACATTTTATTTAAATTGCAAACAAGAATTATGGTTGATTCAATTTATATTTTCATGTTTATGCATGGCTTACTCAGGGGATGTTCAATAAGCAGAAGTGTTAGAGACATTGAAAATGGAACTGGCAAGCAGTGTCAAAATTCTGGGCTAGTCTGTTGCATTCACTTTTGCACTAATACCCTTGGGAAAGGAATAAACTCATCTCATATTATCCCCTCCACACAGTTAAATAGCAGAAGAAACTGGACTATGTAGCTTTGGATGGCAGCCAGGCTTGGAGAAAGACTACCCTGAATTCAAAACTATGGAGAAGACAACAGGAAAACTACACTATTTACATTATTTGGACTATTGTCCTCATCTTTGTTGCCATATTTATTACAATGTTCAGGTTCTACTGGACCATGTGAACTCAATAAGACCTTTGATACAGTTCACAATGGAGAAAGAGAGTAACAACACACTCCCATTCCTGGATGTTCTAATATCTCGAACAGAGCATGGGTTTCAAGACATCCATATACCGTAAACTGACATTCACCAGACAGTACCTCAATTTCAACTCCCACCATCCATACAGCATAAAGAAAGGGATCGTCCGATGCTTACAACACTGAGCAAAAGTCATGTGGCCACTCAGAGACATAAGTAGTACCCTACAATGTAACAACCACCCTGGGTACATGGCAGCAGCCCCAAAAAACTGGGATAGGTGGGTACAACAGGAGGAGAACAACACTCAGAAAACAGTCTGCCTACCTATGTGAAGGGGTCATCAAAGAAAATACAAAGGATCTGCAGTCCATATAACATCAGGACAACCTTCAAAAGCTGGACAACACTTCGCAGATATCTCTCCTGAGTAAGACCGCCCCATAGAGGAGAACATGACTAAAGACTGTGTATACGCTATCCCGTGCAGCTGCAGAAAGAAATATAAAGGGGAGACAGGCCGTCCCCTTAAGGTAAGGCTTCAAGAATACCAGAAAGCTGTAACACGAGGGGAAGAGGAAAAATCAGGTGTGGCTGACCACATATGGAGAGAAAAGGGAGATACCGCCCTCTGTGGGATCAGGTTGAGATCATAGATAAAGAACACCATTGGAAAATTCATAAACTTAAGGAATAGCACATATGCTAGGCCACAAAAATCTGAGCTGACCAAGCATAGAAATGAATATGATATGGGAACTAGTAATCAGAGAAAAGCGATAATAACAACAAAAATTGCAATATGAGCACTGGTAAAAAAGGTTGCTGAAGACATTAGGTTTATAATACCCAGAAATTCATAAACCACTGTCCTCAAGGACACATGGCACAGTGGATAAAGGTGTCGGTTAGATCCAGTGACAGGACCCAAAGAGTGTGCGTTCAATACCTGGTTAAGGTGGTGGAGAACTTGGAGAGGGGAATTAACAGGAGATAACTGACATCTATTAGACATGGCATGTGGAACTAGAACACTCTACCCCAGTGAGCAAAATAAAGGGTTCAGTTGAAGAAGGCCGGAGCATACAACAAATATGGCGACAAAGATGAGGATAATAGTCCGAATAATGGAAATAGTGTACATAATACCTCATCTCAGAAATATAGACAAATACTGAAGGAAAAACTACCTTCCCCAGAAAGTCATGATAATAAAGAGGAATATGAAGAGTTTACTGTTATCATTATCTAGCCCCCTTTCATTATTATCATTATCTAGCCCTTATCATTATTTTTATTTTTGTGATATGCTTTGAGATGGATCATTTTCATAATTCCATTAATTATTAGAACTCCTATCCTCATATTCATTAATTTTTCAAGATCGGATTTTCAGAATTGCTCTTTTTGAAGAAGTTAATGTTGGGGGTGTTGGGGGGGGGTAAATGCAGCAGACACCAAAGGACAGGCTGGTCAAAATGTGATAAAAATAATTAAGGAATAAATAAAAAACAAATAAAAATACAGAACAATGTGAATAACTCATTTCTAAAATACAGCTTTTTTTTTCTTTTTTTTTTTTACTTCATTTTTTTTTTTTACTTTATTTTTTTAAATTGTTGGTATGTCTTTCTAGACCATGATGGCTGACGGTATCTGGCTAAACAAATGCACACAAAAAAATAAATAAAATGATTTAGATCACTTTATGGCAGAAGAGAGAAGTAGCTGTTTGAGTTTTGCCAGACAGCACTGATTGCAACTTCTGACAAGGATGTCAGGGCAACAATATGTCATGGCGTATTCTAAACAACTTCTTTATGATTTTCATGCACAAACATATCCCCAGCTCTATGAAAATCCTAATCTCTAAGAGTGAAATATTATATATATATATATATATATATATATATATATATATATCTCACTAAGTTTAGTTTCCTTTGATATAAGGCCTGGAGCATAAATATGAAATCAATAACCACTGCTTGCGAGATCAACTAATTACCCATTTTATCACAACAGACTGGAATAGGAAGGAATATACAAAATAAGGTGATCATATTCAAAAAGTGTGACCTCAGTGAAGAGGTACAAGGACTTGTTGAAAAGGACCCTGATCTTTTGCGAATTCAACCACCATCAATGTGAAATAGAATTAGCTGAAGGCATAAAATCTTTTAAACAACCACACTTGCTGAATCAAAATGCAAAATATAAGAAGAAAAGCAGCACCACAAGGCTGTTGACTACACTGGCTGCCAAAGTCTCCCTGGCAGTTGAATATAAGAAAACATGTCTCTTCCAAATAGGTCTCAAACTGCTTGAAAGCAAACAATATATACAGAAAAACATTCAAAATTCATGAATCTAAGCCATGATGTTGGCATAAGGGCACTACTTAAACTAACTGGTCCACCTGTGAAAAATAATGTAGAATTTTTAAAAAATTTTATATATTAGCTTTCATTAAACTTCAAGCCATGATATTTGTTAGAATTGAAATATATTAATTTTTTTTCTTTTTTTTTTTTTTTATAGTTTTAGCTGGGGATCCTGTTCATAATATAAAGTGTCAAATTGATCCCTGATGTCTTATCTGTACTTTGTTTTTATTTACTAATGTCAAATCTGAAATTGTACTTATATCATTGATAACCATGTATTATTACAAATTGGGAAATGGTCGTCAGTAATACTTATGTATACTGATGTCTACATTTATACATGTAAAAGTTACTTTTTACCAACTTAAAATATTTTAAATTCTATTAGAAAGTTGAAAAGAGAATTACTTCTAACATAGCAAGAGACCAAATGATGAGTATTAAAACTGAAGACAACTACATTTATGTACGCACACACAAAGAAGATGTATTCAAGTTTTAGGGTGTCCAAGAAAAATGAGAGCTATGAAATTATTCCATTGTATTTCCATGAGAATTTTAACACACTCTTGGTACATTGTTTATTAACTGTTAAAAAAAATTAATAAAAACAATGTTTAGTCATTGAAATACTGAATTTCGGAAGTGGGCTAGACTAAGAAATTATGAGCACCCTCTCCTCATATATAAGGTTTAAGCAGCAGGAATTAATTTAAACAGGTCTTGCTGAGGTTAACCAACAAAGTCTGTCCACTTAATATTTTATCATAAGTTTTCTATTTTGCATATCTGGAGCAACTTTGTGGATAAACTGTTGAAAGTTCCTGTTTTTCATCTGTTTTTGTGAGAAGAAATTTGATCATTTCAGTCATTATCATGGACATATTTGATCCCCATGTGCTACAACTTATTTGAATATTGAAAAAAATATCATCAAAATTGAAACAGAGATCCTATCAGTTTCCAATGTGTTAGTGATCAGACACACAAAGAGGAGATTTAAACAGTTCGAATGTTGGTCTTGCTTCATGTTGCCAGGAAGTTCATTCCTTGCTAGGCTTTCCACAATTTTGGCTTTGTGTCCAATTTGTAGAACATCCAATATAGATACAAAGGAACCAAAATACAATAGACACATGAAGCCAAGTTCCATACAATTAACTCTAGCAATTCAATAAAACAATAATGGCTATCTGCTCAAGCACTATTGTCCAGCCGAATTGGCAAAGACATCAGGTACATTCCTTAAGAAAATAAAAAAAAAAAATCTCTCAGTCACGTCAAAATATGAAGATCACTTCAAAATAAATTTGTGAGGGGAGTTGGAAAGTTCTGTCATAGCAAGAAGAAATTCACCTCCACGCCCACACCATGAAAAAAAGAAAAAAAATTTTTTTATTTGGAAATGTGCCAAATCCGAGAACTTTTCTGATCCCACTTGGAGAAATCATAACAGACATTAAAAGGGTTCATTATACAAATATCATAAATGATTCAACTATCAAAAATGCCACTGTTTGACATTTTTTTTAATCTTTAGAGTTAAAAAAAAGATTAGCAAAGAGAATAAGCAATATTAATAAAATAAAAAAAATAAAATTACTATTGATATTTTTCAAATCCTGGTGGACACTGTTTCAGGAGCTTAATTCCAACAGTCAAAGTAAAAATAGTTAAACCAATAAAGTCTACAAAATCAATGTCAGAATGAATAATGATCTGAGAAATAGGATTAAATATTTGATGGTATGCTATAAATCTCGCATTGTTGAGAAGCGCCAATAAACAGTCACTAGAATGTGACCAAACTTGACAGCATAAAAGATGGAATGTACTCGGTTCTGTCAATGACCATTAAGAATCTCCCTCAGTGAAGAATCAGCCAATCTGAGATTCATATCAAATAGTAATTTACAAGATTTAACTGTTCCGAATAAAAAGTAAAAAACAAAAAATCCATTTATATCAATAAACTAAAGTTGGAAAGACGTCACGAGTGACATTGTGAAAATGGAAGTTGACATTTTATATCAATCTTTAGATAGGACACTCTTTGGTATTAGGGCTTTTATGAATATGAGAAAAACATTTCACATGATAGATTCAAAATTTTACAGTATGCGTAAACTTATAAAAATAGGTATTGTTTATATTCTATACAAATATATTTATAACATACAAAATTATATACAGGGTATAGCAGAAATACCTCCCATATATATACCTCCCACTTAATAGTAAGACACTAGTGGCAATTGTGTCTTCATCTAGCTAATGTCTTACTATTATGTGTGAGGTTTTTCTGACGCACTCTGTATTATTTCCATATATTGCAATGTTTGTGTATTTTAAAAAAATCATATTAAAATGTACAGATTTTCATTTAATGTACAATTTTGTCTACTTCAATTGGACTCTTTAAGTAAAACATCATTTTTAGAAATACTATTCAGAAATAATTTAAAAGTAAGTAATAAAACCATATGTTTGCAGAAATCATGCTTTCAAAAGCAGCTGATGTAATAAATGAATTAAATCTTCAAAACTGCTGAGCTTAGCATTCCCGAGTCTTGAAATTGGAAAGATTCAAGATGTATCAGAAAATAAACTGTAGATTGAAAGAGAAAAGTTAGAAACAATTATTTATTACCTTTATAAAAAAAAACATTGGGCTAATGTTTACTTTCATTTAAGGTCATAATTTAGAAAAAGATAAGAAATAATTATGATCAGAAGTGTTTATAAAATAAGTCAACATACAAATAACGTACATAGACTGTGATGCTAAAAAGTTCACGGGTGGACCATGAAACCCTTCAAACCAAAATTCTTATGTTTGGTCTTTACAGATTTTGAGAAGTGGGTCAGGCTGTGAATTTTTTTTAGCATTTCTTTATTAGTGTGTGTGTGCGTGCATGCATGCATGTGTTGGGTTGGAAAAAAATTGTTTGGTTTATTAAGTAAATTTTCTACTTAATAAGCGAACAAACTTTTTGTTTAACCCAATACAAATGGATATTTATTTTGGATAGAAGGCTTTCATTAAAAAACGGCTAATGAAGGTTGAGTATCCTTTATCCAAAAACCTCCAAAATCTCAAAGGAAGGTGAGGTTCCTAGGTGATGTGCAGCTATTATAAGTAACCTCATCTGTCCTACATTCGTGACAATTTTTTGTTAATGATTGTCACTGCAACACCATCATGGATTACTTACCAGGTGTTTTATGCCCAGTAAAGATATTGTAGTGTTTTGTGTTGTATTTATATATTTTTTGTAAGTAATGATTATGTTGTTTTGTACAAGTACAGAAAGTACAAAACATTATTTTTATGTGAAATTTTAATTTCGACACTTAAAAATCCGTATGAGCATTACAGGACTAGCATCATTACCTGTATCTGTATGTACACAAACATTTATTAAATTCTATATAAAACTACCTCCAGGGTATATGTATAAGCCATGTTATGAAATGTAAAGGGATATCGTGTTGATGCTTGGGTTTCATTCCCAAGCTGCCCCATTTTATAGATGCTAAATACAAATTAAATAACCTGTATTCCAAAATTCAAAAATAATCTGGAAACAAAGCACTTCTAGTCCCAAGAATTTTGGATAAAGGATTCTCAATCTCTATAATAAAACAGAATCTAATTTTATATTGTTCATGCAGCCTGATCTGTGTTCTTACTATTTAAGATTCTGTTGTTATAATAATGGGTATTACTCCATACTGATTATTTAACATACTGTGAATTACCATAACAATGGAATATCTCTTCAAGAAAACAGAGATCATGTTTCTAGTCTAGAGCTTGTCATTTCAGGTTACCTTTGGATATTTTTTACTTTTTTGATTTAAAAAAGCAGAGTCATTTCTTATATGCGACAACAGAGTTAATTGAATAGATAAAGCATAACATCTACTAATTCAAGTACCAGTCTCTGCTGGGTAACAGAGTCAAAAAGTGCATCACAGCTGGTTATAATGAGTCAGTCAGTCAATTCCTTGTGAGTTGGTAGTGATAAGACACCATCAGATTGAATTTGTTCAGAACAGCTGAATCATTTTAAGAAAATATTCCTACATAATTTCTCATATCAAAGTAGAAGAAATGAAATGTACAACTAAGAAATACCTATTTTTAAAATTTATAGTCATTATTCATGTCACGCTTCATTTTCAGCACACCAACCATGTACAGTAACTTTGTTATAACCTCTACCAAAAACTATGGAATTAGTACTTTTAGAGGATGTTCACTTTGGGTTTTTTAGCAGTAAATAAACTAATAACAGGTAAGATGCAAAACATTTTTTTATTAAATAGCTGAACGTTTTGACTTCATAAAATATACCTTAAACTGGATTAAATTATTGGATTCATTTTTTTCAAAACCATGTCAAGGAAATAATTATGGAATGATCTTGTAATTTGCATTTCTAAATCAAATAGTATCAGAGGGCGAGGTATATTGGTTTCCATTTTAAAAAAAAGTTCTTTCAGACTTCAACAAGTGATTGGGCATCTGACTGAAAGGAAACATAACTCCAAAGAACTGTCAGTTAGAATAATGAAAAGGATCACAAAACCGATTCAAGAAGGCAATCCACTGTCGAGTGTGACAAAAGACATTGGTTATTCCCAGTCAGCTCGGTCTAAAATTTGGTGCACCAAGATAGACATCAAGGTGTTAGAATAGAAAAGTCAAAGCCATGAAAATAGAAAATATATGACAAAACAAATTGAATAACGTATGTGTTGAAACAGGAATCAATGTTTCTGACAGAAACAGTAAAAGAAATCAGTTGAATGAAAGTGGATTTACATACAGAAAAGCTGAACAAAAACCAGCACTAACACACAAACAGAATAAAATGACATTGTTTGGGAAAGGTATGAATCCATCTTCCCCTCAGCTATGGGTTAAATAGTAAGACTTCTATCTGGAAAAAAAAATCATTGTTATTCTCAAAAAAAGTCAAAACCCACAAAGGCTTGATAAGCCATAAAAAAATCAATCAATCAAATGAGGTTAAAGTGATCCAAAGAGAAACCATAATGGTGTGTGGACAATTAGATGAAAGTGATATACAGTGATGAATCAAGTATCTGCATTGGCCAAAGTGATGATAGTGTTGTTCAAATGAAACATAAAATTTGATAAAGTGACCACCTTATGCAAAATTTTAGTAGTATATGAATAATGTTTCATGGCTGGAACAAATGAAGTAGTTATACAAAACAAATGCAAGTGGGTATGGATATACAGAAAATTGAGAAAACTATGTTGGAAAAAGAAACCAAATGAAAGCAGTTATTTAGAACATCTAAAAATTAAAATAAAAACATACTTGATTAAGATTTTGAGAGTGTGTATGTGACAGAAACTTTGACTGAAAATACAAGCAAAAATTATCCAAATATTTTTCTATTCAGCCAGAATACATATAAAGAAATACAAAGAAATATATTTATGGGTTCATCGAGCAGCCCCAGTTAGATAATTAAGGACATCTGTCTGCAGGACAATTGCAATATTTGAAGATATTACGAAAAGAATGATCCACACCTGCAGGCTTTAGGAGAGAGCTGCCACAGTCAGTCAGTAAGGCCAGTTTTGCCCACCTGGCCATTCGAGATACAGATTTATTGAGTTGAAAGAAAAGAGTTGAGTTACAAACTGAGAAACTGACTTAAAAAGGAAGAATGCTGACAGAAGAAATTGCTACGACTGTTAGACTGATCTTTTATAATTAAAAGGCCTACAAGGAAAGAACTCCTTTTGAGAGACGAGCATTCGTTCCAACTACAAACCTAAAGAAAGATGGAATAGATTAGTACTCACCAATAATAAATAGTTGTTTGTTATTATCAGAATCACCTTGTCATTTGAATTGCTTTTTTAGCTAAAATGCCTGTCAGATATTCAACACATAAATACAACACCAGTTGTAACATAGCAGAGAACAAATCATGACATGACGAGTTGCAATATAGCAAAAACAGATTATGGCTGGTGTTCTAGCATTCACAACTATTCATTCCCCTGAGAAACAATGATGCTTGCCACAGGTCAATTTAACATAACAGCAACAGTGCAGTCAGGAAAGTTCTTAGGGCCTGTCCTGTTGTCGGTTATATATAAAGATGACTGCACGAAGAAAATAAATTTCCTGAAGTCATTCATGTATAGAGATGTGTATCATTTAAAGTACCAGGGGAGATGACAACAATTACCTGAACAATTAATGCATCTGTGTATATTGAAATGCTAGATAATTTTACAATTGGTTTGATAATGATGAAGACAATCATACATCTTGGCTTTCCTTCAGGAAAAAAAAATATCAATGATATGGCCAGCAAAAAGTCCAGATCAAAATCAAATTGAGAATTTATTGTGGGAATTTAAAAAATGGCCGCCCATAAAAAGGATCTAGCCACCATTTGGGAAAATTAGAACCAATTTGACAAAGTGTAATACTCTAAATTAGTGAAACCTCACCCTGACAGAATTAAGGCTGTTGTAAAAGCTTGGGGAGAGGCAACTAAATACAAATTCTTTTTGCTGATGAATTTGATAATTCTTTCCTAAATATTGAGTAATTTCATATTTTCCTCTACATGGCGTGAAAACTTTTTTTTTATTAACTGAAACAATTTAATCTATTTTTTTTTTTAAGGCAAATATTATAAAGCCAGAACATTGTTACTGAATAAAAAATGCTTTGTAAATTATCTATTATTAGTTTATTTAATGCTAAATAAAAAACCATCATGTGATCATTCAAAAGTTTTTGTTAAGGGTAGTATTTAGTATATTAAGTTCCAGACATATTTCCAATGAAAAAAATACTATAAATAGAAAATATAATTTGACAGAGGAGAAAGTTGCTTTCTGAAATATATTATATATTTTTAAAACATTAATAATAAAACAGGAATTACTATCTTACACTGAACAGTTACAAATTGTAACTGTTAAAGATAGATCCATATAACAGAATAGAGGTAGACACTCTTTTTCCATGATGAAGAAAAATACTTCAAAACCTTATCCTGGCTTCAATAAATGTATATACTAAAATGGAAGACTGTGTACTGCCCAAGATCTTTAATCTGGCATGCTGTGATCCAGCAACTCTCATGGTTTGGTACTTTTTATTTTAATTAGAAATCATTAGTTCATTAAGTGGCTATGAGAGCAACACCAGAAATTGTTTACAACTTTATGCAGCAACTGAGAGCAGCACCAGAAATTGTTTACAACTTTATGCAGCAACTGAGAGCAGCAGAGTATTTTAGTGATATGGTCTGGATCATCTCTTATATATAGCTGCATAGTTACCAAGAGAGTAAGTGTATATAATTTGTTGGTTTTAGATTTTTTATTTTTTTAAGCCTTTGTACTGCATGAAACATGTGGGATGAGCTGACAAGACCATGTTTACAAAGGGTTTTGGTGGGTTGATTTCTGTCATCAGGCATTTTCTGTGAGCTGGCTGTGGCCTGGTCCCAAAGGTGCCAGATTAAAATCCTCAAATGTTATTCTTTTTTCAAAACAATAAAACCAAACAAAAAAAGGCTTATCCTACTAGAGTTGATACATTTGCATGCACACACACACACACACACACACACACACACAAAATGTAACAACTATTCTGGGACTGTGATAGTTGTTTTATCTCTTTTCAGCCTAAAACTGAAATACTGATTTCAGTAAATAACTCAAGATTCAGAATTTTTGATATTGGCTTTTATACTTCTCTTTTGACCTCAGTGTTATTTAAGAGAAACAAGACAACCAGATTCTCTAGATTTTTTTTTAGATAATATTCTGTTCCCAAACTCAGAGTTCAAATTTCTTATCCAAACCAAAAGACTCAAATATCCTCCTAAGATGATGAAATCAGTTTGAGATGAAGACATGATTTCAAATAAAATATGCAGGCATGAACTGTACTATTAAGGCTGCAATCTGCCCCAATTGATTCTAGACACTTTTTGGTGGGGTTGGAAAATTCGAGTAAGATTTGATCAGAGTTAAAACTTTCGGCAACCAGACATGAATAACTGACTTATCAAAGAACCTATTTCAATAAAGTCCTAATACATTTTGACAAAGACATATCAAAGAAAAAGTTATTTCTGTTGGATAATATATTTTCTGTCTAAATTAGGGTTAACTTCTTTTTTTTTGGCTTTTTTTTTTTAAATCAATCCTACTCAGTTCATTTATTGCAAAAGTAAGAATTTATGACATATGTAAGATTAAATTTAAATTTTATTTTGTACAATTAAACAGTGACTAATTTTCTCATTATTTTTTCTTCAATATTTGAATTGGATTTACTTTTATAAGTTTGTTCAAACACTTTTATAAGCAAATACAGTTTGTTTATAGCATGTTCAAAAGCCAAAGCAATGGTTAGAGAGAGACAGAGTAAAGATATCAGATCTGAAAGTAATTACAAGAGAAAGATGGTTTATGGAAAAGATGAAATGATGGAGAGAGAGAGAAAGGCACAGGCAGGCTAGTCTACTCTACCTTTTTGTTCGCACAGTGGGGAAATTTCTAAAATGCAAAAGATGGGAAAAATGAGGAAATAAAAAATATCTTGTGGTTGATAAAGGAGCAGTAACAATCAATAAATGAATATTCATACAGGAATTTACTGCAGTTGCATTTTCATATACATATACACACACATATATATATATATATAAAATTATATCAATGAGTTGATAAAATATTGCTTGCAAATTTATGAAATTTATATTAAATGATGAAGTATAAATAAGTATAAAAATAATATTTTACAAATAGTAATTTAGCAACAACAACAACCACCACAAACAATGTATATACCAACAGTATCTTATATTTTAGTCAATATATTAACAGTGATAAATGTTTATGTATGAACAATACAGATATAGACATCAAGTGAAACAGGAAACAATATTAATACTATGCAGATTCACAATTCATCACAATTCATAATTCTTGACAGATTTTAATATTGAAAAGCAAACATTTGAAGTTAAAATTACAAAGCAAAATAAGCCAAAAATAATGTTTCTTCTTGCAGTATTTTTGAGATAAGGCATCATTATTATAAACATTTACTTGGATGATTGTCCTCGTCTTGTTTGCTAAAGTTGCAATATCACAGCTACTGTATCCTGATGCCTTCCTCAGGTGTCTGTAATTGGTAATGTTCTGGGAATTACAAACTGAACCCTTTATTCAATCAATGGGGACAGATTTTTCTCATTCTCATGTTTGTACAAGAGAAATTCTTGTATCAGTTAATTCTTCCTAGTTTATACATCTTACATGACTCGTATACTGAACCAAAGTATACATTTTTTTGCACCACCTCAGATAAAGATTGAACTCATGGCTGCCAGGAATCTGGATCAGCTTCACCAATGCTTTTGTCCGATGGGCCACATGTCCTGGAAGGTTACCAACTATGACAGACATCTGAAGAAGACTATACAGTGGTGGACAGATTATAACTACAACAATGAAGCTGAAGACACTACCCAGAATGACTCAATGTATAATAATGAATTTTATAGTTGGAAAAATTGTGTCATATAATGAAAGAATATGATGAAATGAAAATGAAACATTGCGAAAAAAATTTTCTTTAGTAACAAAAACGCAACATCAATGGTAGACTTTGTATAAGAATACAAAACTGCAATCAAATAATCATATAAAAAAAGAATAAATTACTTAAATTAGATGGATTGCTTTCAGAAAAGTTAATTTTACAACATGAATGATGATGATGATGATGATGAAAGTAATGATGATGTCAATGAGAACAAGAGGCAAGCAAAATGGCTGTGGCATTGGTAGATAAAATTATAAATTTAATAAATTACAAGTTGTTTTTTTTTTTACGAAGAAATTAATAATAAAAAAGACAAACCTCTTTTCCAATTTGTGTCCCAGGAGGGTAGACCCATGCACTAGAGATTTCAATAGGTTGAACCAAAACATGTTTATATAGAAGAAATTGTTCTTACCTTTGCCTGGACATCTACAGCTCACCATACTGATGGATTCAGAGGCAACAGATATCATGCATCATTTTTTTTCCCCCATATCTACATCTTTTATAATTCACTTAAAAATGCGACAAAGAATACAGCAATGGTCTGTTTTGGATAAGATCTCTTTGCAGAATATGGAATTCTGAGAATACCAGAGATATATGTATAATATGTATACCTCAAGAACAGACTTTGCAATTATGCAAATACATTGAAATTCATATGGATAAACATTTCAAAGTGCTCATAAAGGATGGGGTGGTGATAAGTTCTTGAGGTTGGGACCCACTTCCCAAAATCAGTTTTCTAATGCTTAGTCATAGGAAAGCTGATTTTCTGAAGTGTATTTCGGGACACAATGAGTGTTATTGGTAATAAAACAGTGCTTGCAGTAAAATAACCGATGTAAAACTTATACAAAGAATAAATAAGTATTTCTTTCTCACCATAGGAACAAATAAATATTTATTCTCAGTATATATATATATTTGATAATGGCTTATATAAGCCGAGAGCTTAGATTGGATTAAAAATATGTATCAATATTGTGATTTTCTTTCATTGTTTAACGTTATTAAGCTTATCAGACAATATGAAAAGAACTTACATAAAATAAATAGACAACACTTGTCTATATTATTTAATGAAACATGTATGAAAATATATATATATGTATATATATGTATATATATATATATATATATATATATATATATATGATGATGATATGATGGATTCTCTCTTCATCATTGACATAATACAGTCCAGCAGCTCAGAACTGAACTAGATACAGATAATTTACTTTTATTGGTGAAGGTTTGTGTAAAACCAACTAGCTTTCAGAAGAACCAAATACGGAGAACTAATGCACAGTGTGCAACAAGGTTACCAAACAACCCTCCTCTGGTTTGGAATGCAGAGTTGTTTGATATATAAATTAAATTTGTTCATTTCTTTTATGAAGTACCTACTTTAGAGTTTTACAGAATTCCATTCACTATTCAGAAGACGAGATAGTAAGCTTATTTCAAGTCTCCTGATAAGTGAATATGATTCAATGAAACCCAGAGTAAACAGACAAAAGATAAGCCAATAAATTTAATTTATTTATAATTAATTCTCTATTTCTTCATATCAAACATTAAATACAAAGCATGCTTGCTCTAAAACATTATCACCCAGAAATACACTGAATAAATGTTTGTTTGAAAAATACAATCTTTGCTATTACTGTTTAATATATAAATATATATATATATATATATATACATTATATATTATTGAACATTCCTTGATAGCAATATACATGCTGAAAAACCTATCAACTGACTGATATACTAGCATGTGGCTTATGAGTTATACGATAATTGACAATTGCAAGATGACAAAAATGAGAAACCTTTTTATTATACTTTTTTCAATAAAAAAAACTGGGCATACACATGCAGACAATTCATGAATAGACAACACACAAATTTTGCATTTTCAATATTTTATTGTTTCTAATCAAATGTTACTGGGTTCAGATCTCCTGGCAGACTCCATAATGAATCACACTGAAGTGATAGCTCATGGATTATTTAGTAACAATCCTCAAATAGATTCACACATTTTTCCTAACATCTCCCCCCCATTTTTTTTCTTACAAGTGAGTGATCACTCTGAATGCTCATCATCTTGAGCCAACATGTGACCAGCCTTGAAACATCTGTGGCATTCAAGAACTTGAGCTTGACTTAACAATTCTTCTGATGAAACATTTCAAGTGTCTTGGTAGCAGATTTGCTGAGTTTCATAAAACATTTGGTACAGGTACGTTCCTCAAATTTGCCAACCATTGCAAAGACCACACACCTGTCCCAACACTATTCTGAAACCTCACATAACAATTGAACACATGTTGATAGCACTGAGTCAATTGGAAGACCGACTCAGTAGGTCTTATACTGTTGGCTGTGCATACAGTCTGGAAACATTCTGATCACACCGTTGTAAGTAGACTTGGGTTAATGTTAAAATATTGAATCAGTTACAATCACTTTTGATGTAATGTAGCTCCACTCTCTTATTTGACATCAACAAAATGGAAAATCAAGCCTAAAATATTTTTCTGTTTATGTGAGTGTGGTTCAATAAATCTCTCAGTCTGATATGAACTACACTCATATATAAGCCAAATATTCTTTCTCTTTATCTGATGAACAAGCAAAAGAAAAAAAAAAATTTTTTATATGTTTCAGGGGATGAGGGTATAGAATTGCATAACAGTAACTAAATAAATATATACTGATTATTTCTGTAGTCTTCATACTGATAATTTGCATGACTAAACTTTTTTATAATATCTTATCAAGAAGGATCCAGAAATTCAGTGTTGCAAAAGGTTACAGAGAGCACTAAGAAAAATATACATTATTTACATTTAAATTTGGTCTTACTTTTATTTTATTTTCACAACAATTCTGGAAAATAGCTCAGTGTTGATTCATGAATTTAGTGGCATAGTAATTGCAAGTTCAATCTCAGATCTGAGTAGAACAAACTCGGACTCGGTAAAAGCAGGGCGAGAAATAGCAGTGTCGTACTAAATTAGAACTCAACAAGATATCCCTAGACATGGACATGAGAACAAGAACCATCTACACCCATAGAGTAAATAAAGGATTAATTTTGAAATTCCCTGAAGGTTACCTGGGTTAACGAGCACCTGATGAAGAACAGAGGATACAATGGCCAAAATGTGATAATAACAACAAAGATGAGGACAACTACCACATGTAAATAACTCTTCATCTTAGAAATTCAGACAATAAAAAAGAAAATACAGTATGAATAACAAGTAGAAAAAGCACATCACAAGTTAAAAGGAAAAAAAAAAAATAATTATAAATGTATACAATTCTACAATTTTTTTCAGTTGCCAATTATATAATAATTATATAATAATTTATTCTATATAATATATAATTATTATAAGAATATGGCAGTAGCGTCTTGACAACTAAAAAAAAAAAGAAAAAAAAAGATTTTAACTACTATCTCCATCCCATAATAGTTGGGACATACACATTTTGTACACTAAATCTAACAACTGTTATGGGACAGAGGCAGGATTCATTTTTACTGAAAAAAAAAAAAATTAAAAAAAAAAAAAGGCATTTTGTGCCAATCAAGAACAAAGTTAGAAATAATTGACCCAACTTTGATTCTTGATTCTTCTCTGCCCCCACACCATTTCTTCTTGATTTTCTAGCCCAGCTCATTTTTTTTTCTTATTTTCCTCTCCTGTCATATTTCTTCTCTTCTCCCAAAGTCTTGATAAAATATGCATTTTGTACCCTTCTTAGGAGCTTGGATATATTTATATTGTATCAGTGAATTGACCGTTTATCAACATAGCTAGTTTAAGCCTCAAGGTTACCTCTTCGCCTTGTTCTACCTAAAATTAAATCCCTTGAAATATATGAATACAACAGAATTTGTTTCCATCCATCCAAAATTAATAACTCTCATCTGTTAAAATATGATACTTATACTTTCACCAGCTCAGACAATACCAAACAGTCACCTGATTTCAATGGCATATATAAAAAATAATAAATTTTCAAATTTTTAGTTTGAATCAAGGGTATTACACTTTAGATAGATATGGGTAACTATTAATCTGGTTTATTTTGCTGCATTTTGTTCTGTCTCTGGCTTCAGTCATTCAGAATTTAATTGACTGTATGAATGATGGGCGATTCTTATCTCAATTTTTTTTTTATTTCGTGAAATGGATTAAATCTGACATATTTGTTTTGCTTAAACATTTATGAGGGACAGTAGTATCATTTCTAGGAGGAAGTCAGAAGGACATGATCAGGAGAATACCTGCTGATCCCTGGCTAGGATTTCATTGCCATGTGCTAGCTTGCCTCACAAAAGAATCTGTATGCAGGAGGCATATTGACCTTTCAAATTTTTCTGGCTCTCTCTGTATATTCATGCCTTTTTAGTCTTATATCAAAACTTTAACAAAAGGTAATCTATCACTGTCAGAAGTCAACACCTATGGTGCCTTCTGACTAACAGTTTACTATTCTGGGTTTAGCCTGCACATTCTGTAACAATCTTTAATGAAATTGGTTAGGAAATGAAAGGGCTCTTGTAATCTTCTTCAACATTTGCCAGGTCCTATATTTTGATATTAAAGCTTGATAAGTATTTTCCAATTTTCTTTTTTGATGCTGGCTGGCTGGAATAATCTTTGTTTTAATTACATAAAATAGAGGGGAATTGAATAAAATGAGTATCTACTTGTAAAGCTTGTCTGTTAAATTCATCTCAGGCAAGGAATCGTAAATTGACAAAAGCTAAGTAAACTGGATTTGTCATCATTTCAATCAATTCTGTCTTAAAAGTAAAGATTGAGTGTCATATCTAAATTTTTCATTTTTTTTCTTTGATTTAATTACAATTTGTATTCATTTATATCCCTCCTCTTCTCTTTCCTCTTTAGATTTTATTCCCCTTTAACTTTGTCATTAATTCACTCCAACAGACAGAGGTCATGTGAGCATAGTCAACTTGATACATCCTTGGTGAAGCAAGAACATAACTATTTTCTAAGTTTAGTCTAGCCTGGCATCAAGCCAACATGCAGCATGTATTTACTCCGGTCTGTACAGTCTGGCAAAATACCATAAATATCGGTACCAAGCAAATATTGAAATCACTGGCGACGCCTTGCAAAACCAGCTTACTAACAACTGCTCTGTAACCAGCCACACCTATTTTAGAGAGGAATCATGGGTGAGGAAAATCTGATTTTATATGGTTATAGAACAAGAGTGGTTCCAAAGACATATTGGGATGGTCAAAGACACATTCCAAAAGCTAGTCAGAGTATTACAAGACAGGAGGATTTCATTGGTAACAAAGAAAAGAGTACTGAACTGCTACGTGATATCTGTCCTACTTTACGACAGTGAATGTTGGACAGTCTCCTCAAAGATGAAGAAGAGACTCGAGGCAATGGAGGTATGGTTACACAGAAGGATGCTAAGGATATCATGGACTGAACATATGAGCAATGATGAGGTTTTGGAGAGGATGCAAACAAGGAGGAAGTTTATACTTAACATCAGGAAGAGGCAGCTGAAATATCTGGGACACGTAATGTGAAAGGAGGGCTTGAAGAATCTGATACTCAAAGGGCAGATAGAGGGAAAGAAAGACAAGGGAAAGTAGCATGTGACATACCTAGTGGATTTAAGCAAGTCGATGACAGAACAGGGTTTGGGAGAAGTAGCAAAAAGACAAAATATATCGAGAACTACAAGGGATAGGAGGAAGTGGAGAGCCATGACCACCTACGTCCTGAAGGGTACATAAAAGAAGAACAAGTGAAAGAGACTTTTCAGAAACTGAATCAAGCATGAACAGATAAAAAATGACTGAACAAAAACAAAGACAAATATACTGGCTTACTATTTAATGTCTATCTCCAAGAGAGTTGTACATCTCTTCTATGTGCCATGTCCCTTCAGGATAGGGGCAATGATGGCTCTCAACAACTTCTTATCCTTTGTAGCACATAGTAAATTTTGACTTTTTGTTATCTGGTCTACTCTCTGTTCTGTCAACCATTTACACAAGCTTGTTAGGTAGGTAATTAGTTGCTTTTCTCTGTTCCTCTTACCTTTAATATGTCCTGTCACTAAAATTTTCCAACTTCTCTTTCCTTATTATATGCCCTAGAAATTTCAACTATCTCTTTCTAATGCTAGATATAAGTGTCCTTTTTGTTTCCATTTTCTCTGAAACTTTGTCATTGCTCATCTCTTAAGTTCATGGCATTCTCACTATCCTTCTGTAGAACCACATTTCTGTTGCTTCAAGTCTGTTCTCCTTTTGTGAAGATGCTTCAGCATTCACAACCATATAGTATTAGCGATATTACCTAACAAGTTGGTACTCTTTTTTTTGCTTCTAATGAAATTTTCCTGTTTCTTAATATTTTGCTTAACTTTTGGAAGGTATTGGAGATATGATTCTGTTTACAAATGTTGAGAATGCCTTGGAAAGAACATTTGATGAACAAGGAAATTTTAAGAAGACGTACTACAAAGAAAATACTGATAATCAGAAAGAGACAACTGAAATTTTGGAAAACATAATGGGGAAAGAAAGTGTAGAGAATTTCACACTCACAGAACATATCAATGGTAGCAGAAGCGGAAGAGAGCAGAAAGCAACCTCCTTGACAAGTTTAAACAAATAGATGGAGGGACAAGTACCATAAAGACAAACGAGGTTCATAAATGAACAAGTATTACAAGGATCAGCAAAAGATAGGAAGCAAAAGCTGCGGAAAAACATGCTCACTCAAATCATGAGGGACACAGAGAAATGTAGGGAGCTCTCTGTTAGAATATAAGGAAACAACATAGTAACCTAAAGTTTGCATTATTTCAAAATTTTACATTGGTAGAGTCTATTCATTGGGTTGTGAAGAGAGGCATCAACAGTTATCATCCTTTATGGAATATCAGTAGAAATGTGTCATTAAAAAAAAAAAAGAAGAAATTATACAGACACATATGCATCAAGTCTATTCCAGGTTTAACTTAATCTTGATAATGTAAAACAAAAGATTACTTTGATCTAATCAATTTTTTAAATTATGTGAAAGTTATAAAATTTTTAAGTCATGACTGGGTATCTTTCTAACATCTTCTGCCATGACAATGGCAAACACCTTCTAATGAAAATAAAATTCATTGTAAAAGCAGGTATGATAAATTTTTTCACTCATGTCCCTTCACAAAAGATCACGGCTCATTTTTCTTTAATAAGTGGGAACTGCTATGGCTTTTCTTGGGAATGGTAATGAAGTAGTCTCTCATAGCCTTCTATACAGTTTTCAATTCTTGAATTTTGATTCTCCAAAACTGGTTGCCAATCAAGGTTAGAGAACCCAGTCTGTCCTATTATAACAAGGAGTGAGGAAAAAAAGATAGATTTAAGCTTTGCTACAAGGCTATTGGTTAAAAAAAAAAAAGAAGCAACACAACAGCCCCTGTCAGAATTTGATAGCATTTTCTATGTTAAGATTCATGACACCACCATCAGATCCAATAATTAAAGACTGACTATTAAAAAAGAAAAAGAAAAACTAAAACTAAAAAAATTCTGCAGTTTCAGACACAAAAGGAAAAAATGAAATGTATTTCATTGGGTTTCTTTATTAAAATTTCAATAACAAACAAATATTCAAGACTAGAAATCACAATAAAAGTCACAAAGTATCCAGATTCTCATATTTATTACTTAGACATTGTCGAATTATATCTCTGAATGGCATTGACTCCTGCACAAATTATTGTTTATTATATATTACAGGAAATCAATCCCTGTCTTATGTGCCCTTGTAACATTTCCTCTCATCATTTTTCCTTGCTCAACTCTAAATGGACATGCATATACTTGCATGTCTTGGGTCTCAATAGATTTATGTAAATATATAAAAAACGTGCATTTAATTTCATAAAATTGTCCATCCATCAAAAAAAAAAAAAACAAAAAAAAAAAAATTAAAATTCTTTCAAATGAAAGTCATCTGATCAACAGATCAATATGTTTTGAGCTCTTTTAAAGAAGAACATCAAAATCAATCTCTGATTTGTGATTTATACCAGTTAATAGGAAGAGACAGTTGAGGCTACTGGGGCATATAATGAGGAAGGAGGGCTTGGATAATCTGATACTCATAGAACAGAAAGAAGGACAGAGGAAAAAGCATAACATTCTTAGTGAGCTTGAGTAAATGGATGGCGGAACAGGACTGAAGAGAAATAACAGAAAAACAAAGTTTATTAGGAGCTACAAGCGATAGGAAGTTGTGGAGAGCTATGATTGCCTATGTCCTGAGGGGACATGACACATAAGAATTCTAGATGGTCTAAATAGAATTTAATGACAATAAAGAACCCTTGTTCCAGGAGAACTTGACCTCCAATGACGCCCAATGTGTACTGGGCTTACTCTGGATGATACAGAAATAGACTTTATACTCAGTATTATATCAGAATGTCAGAGAAGTCAGGTGCATCAGCAGGTAGACTTGGAAGAAAACCTAGCTACCAGGTGCAGATTTGGGCCTCCACTGGATTATCAATGGCCACCCGACATGTAAACAAGTGGTCAACCCATCTGTACTTTGGGTGTGCACCTTTGGGACAACCAGGTGGCAGGAAGATATGAAAGCACCCACCAGAGAAGGAAAAGGTAGAGAGTTTCTCACATCCTCACAAGGAGGAGGATCCACATTTGGAGACAGACCCCAAAGTCATACACCAATACTAGAGTTGAATAAACCATAATTTTACCTACGTAAAATTTAGTCTTGTGTTCTTATTAGTCTGCACAATGATAAAATTGTAAATCTATCCCAAGTGTTGTTGCTCTTATATCTAGGCTAGAGAGTCTGTGCAGCCTTGTGGGTGATGAATTATTTTCCACTCTACAACCCCTTTCCTCACAGATGAAATGTTGCAAGCCTCTCACTACTCTATTACTATTTCCATGAAAAATGTTCTGACTGGTTATATTCCTTAGTTCCACCAACACTGAAACTCACAGCTAAGACCTGCCACACTGCATACACTGAGACAAGCCACCATCATTCCCTTCATATTCCATTAATAAGACTAAAAAGCTGTTCTACTCAAACTGCTTCTTCCCACAAACTACTGCTTTGTCAAATTGACTCAAGAGAACACTTTCCTGACTACTACAATCTTAACCTGCTCAGGTTTAGGGTTATCTTCCCAGTATATCCTTATAAAAAGTGCCTTTGACTCTTACTGCTCACACAACCACCTCCTTCAGTAACCTACCTTTAGTGGCTTTTTGGGCCTTGTATAGGGTGAACATTAGTAAAAAAAGAAAAAAAAAAGAAAAACATATTTTAATGGATATATGAATACACAAAAGAAAAAATGTCTTTGTTCAGTTTATTATTGGATAACAGAGCATTTTGATTACAAGGTTCAAGATAAAATTTTTCTCTCTCCATTTCCTTTCAGCTTTATGTTACAAGTTTTAAACAAACACAAGGAGTCTAAGCTTTCATTTGATGTAACATATGACATTTAAGATATATATGGACATGTCTGGTGAGTGAGATAGTTGTATTTTCCCCCACCAAAAGCCCAGGCTAAAAAAAAAAAAATGTTGAATACCAATTTTAGAGCAAGCAAGAACAAGTGCAAGCAAGCACACAAAAAGGAAAATTGGAACAACACAATTTCCCTATTCTCACTGTCTTCCATTTTGCTTTGTGTAGGAAAGTCTAAGCAAGCTTAGTAAATGTGAGAGAGGGTAAACCTTCCTACCAATAAATAATTATGGAGATGAAACAATGGGTGAAAGTATACTTAGGCAGTAGGTAATAAGCTCCAACAAGATAGTAATGTGTGACAAGTCAAATACTAAATGTCTTTGTACAGCTGTCAATCAATGAAATGTTCATTGCTGGCCCAAATTCATAGCCAATGACGATCATTTTGTGAAGAAATAGTGTTTTCCTCTATCCACTGATGTTATTGTGCTCTGTACATGTTTTAGTTTCCATGAAAATAATTAGAAGGCATTACTTTTGGTGCATCTAGTGTATATATATATATTAAGTATTCTAAGAAATCTCATCAAACTGAAATGTTAAAGAAAATCTTACATATCTTGCCTATCAGTCTGTTATTCTAATATTTATTTAGAGACTGACCGATATTTTTTGTGGGTTATGTAAAACTGAAAAATTTTGGACTATAATAGTAATAATTCTTTTTTGCAAGTGAATATTGCATTAACATTTTTTTTAAATATAACAATATCTCTAGATGCAAGTTTTACTCTTTAATCCATAGATTTTTTTTTTTTTTTTTTTAAGCGTATCACCCCAAGCAAGGCTGGAGGCCACTATCACGCAAGGGGTTAAAGAAGGGTTGGAGGAAGAGCAGATAGGAGTGGTAAAGGAGAGGATGTGGTGAAAGAGAAAGACAGTGGGTCGATCAAGGCAAGGGGGCCACAGAAGATTTGGGGCGAGAGCAGACAGGAATGAAAAATGAAAGGATGTGGAGAAGGGAAGTGGATAGATCAAGGCAACTGGAGATGTCGATTGACGCTACACTTAAACCGTTGGAGATTGTATTTGTCAGGGAAACAGGAATAAGGAAGGGAGTTCCACAGGCGAGATGTGCGAGACATGAAGCTATTGGAGTAGAAGAGACGTCTACATCTAACAGTTTCCACGGTGTAGGGGTGGGAGCGGGATGCCAGCCTTGTGGGGCGTTTAAATTCATGGGCCTGGGGACAAGCGAAATTTGCATGAAAGTGAATATAGAGAATCAAACTAGAATTTGAACTTGGCTCTCTGATTGCTCATTCGGAGCTGCTATCTGTTAAACCACCTGCATATTCAGATTATTCAGTATTCCTCAATTTGGGAAACGGTGTTTTTTTAATACATGGACTATTCCTAAAATATCTCCAGATTTAAGAAAAGTAGGGACTGAGAGAAGATCATGTTATTTTCATCAATTAACATTGATCCCATTTGTCTGTATCGTATTCATTCTTGCATTTTAAATAATACCAAATAAACTTTATAAAAATATTTCAATCAACATCTTCTGATTCCTGTTTTTCTTTTTATCTTTTCTCCAATTCCCCCTATACCAAGTCTTTTCTTTTACTTTCACTCTCTGTAAGCCCTTGCATACTAGTGGCACTCCCACCTTGCTTGGGAGTGAAATGCTTTAAAAAAAATAAAAAATAAAAAAATAAATAAAAAAATAAGCAAAGAATGATCAAGTTTACCAGCTGAGCCATGACACCTACCAAATTTAATGAAAAATCTAAAATTCCTTCTTAAAAAAAAAAATAAAAAATAAAATAAAGATTTCCAAAGATTTGATAAAACAAAGAGAAAGAACAAATAAAAAGAAAACAATAAATTCCCCCTTTTTTTTTTCTTTATCTCCTTTCATTTGATAGAAACAAAGGATGAATAGTGTTCATTTCTATTCTATTTCATTCCAATACTTGACCTACCCATCCACTGTTGGCTGCTTGTCTATTGATTTTCACAAACGGATTTATGTCATTAAATTCTCCAGAATTATTTCTACATAAAAAAGCAGTCTAGAAGAAGAAACAAAACTGCAGTCTGACTGTAAGAAATTACATCACAGTTAAAATTCTGATTATCAAATAAGACTAAAAGACATGCAATCATTATTCCATCATGGAACACGAAGCTTCTGCTGAGACTAACAAAAGGAAAAATGCTTTCGTTTCAAAAGATAAGACAAGGTTTTTGAAGAAGATACAACTTGAATCTGTTTATAAGTGAGAGAAAAAGGAAAAAAAAAATAAAAAGCTGAACCTATTGAAATAATATGATAATTCTTAGTAAATACAATGAAAACTTAAAATAAAACAACATTAAATCAGTTATATAATAGAGAGAAACAAAACTTTAATGCTGTTTAAACATTTTGTAAACAAAAGTCAGGTCAGACCTGCTACTGGTAACATGTAAACCAGCACAAGGACGGGTCTAGCTTTTATGCTGGTGAAGAGGTTAACATGTCACCTAGCAGGATGAAAAACAAGACCTGTCAAAGGGTAGATAAGCTTATTATAGGAGCTAATAGCTTATATATATATATATATATATATATATATATATATATATATATATATATTGTATTGGGACAGCAGATCATTATGCAAGCATATAGTTTAAATATAACAGACAATGAATGTTATACAATACAAAATAATGTCAAACATAAGACATGAACAATATGTTTGAATTATATATATATATATATATATATATACATACATACATACATACATACATACATACACACACACACACAAGGTCCTTGGGTTACATTGAACCTGATGTACGCCATTTTGTGGTTATACCGCCATCTCTTATAATACGTCATCATGCAGTGCTATCTGAGGAAAATGGCATTGATTGTTTCTTTACCGGCTGTTTGCCATATGGGATTGTGCTACATTTACTATCTCTTGTTTGTGCCATTTTTGGGGGGAACTTTTTGCCCTTCATTACGGTTCCCAAGCATATAACGCAGACTCATGGGTGTTTATGTAGGTAAGTTCCAACCTACCTCTAAAATCAAGTTAAGTTGCACCATAGGGATGTATCTGCAACATAATTTGCAGACTCACTAAATATATATATATATATATATATATATATATATATATATATATATAAGAGAGAGAGAGAGATAAGAAAAAGTGTTGGTAGAACCAACAGACAACTTGCCAAAACCTAAAACTTATCCAGATACAGTCTTATATATAAGACTAGGATGAGGTCTCAAGCTTTGAATGGCAACCTTCCTAGAGATGGTCTCTCAATAAAAACATTTGGTGTACTTTGACTACCGTGAGTGCCCAAGTTGGCTGACAGGTGCAACATCCAGCCTTGTAAAACCTTGCCTCAAATCATTATAAAAAATGATCCCCTGTCAAGCAGGACCTGCCTTGGCTTTGTGTGAGATTAATCCCAGTCCTGCCTCAACAAAAAAAAACATGGCTATGCACAGCTATGCATGTAGTGAAAAAATGTTTTTAGCAGGTTCTGGTTCTAATAAAAAAAAATCATAAATTGTCCTGTTGGTGAAGTAGATATATATTTCCTATGAGTGCCAATGGTTGAGCTGAAGTAGAAACCAATATTTTAATTTACTTCATCTTTGTCATGTCACAAAATTACAGAATATGACTTTTTACACAAACTAACTCAGAGATTGAACTCATTATCTCTTCTTGGCAATGTGATAGAGGCTCTAATCATTTCACTTCACAAACAATATGGCTTTTGCTTTTCTAGGTGAAGCATCAATTTTTTTATCAAGCTTTAGAAAAGAACAGTGAGGCTCAGGCTGTGGCTTTAGATATTTCAAAAGGCATTTGACAGGGTTTTGTATGTTGGACCTCTTCTTCTTGTGGTGTCTCTGGTCAAATATTTGACTTGATACAATCTTTCTTAGAAAATCATGTAATGAAAGTCATGCTGTATGGCCACTATTCTAGATCATTTCATATTAATGTGAGTATTCCCCAGGGCTCTATCCTTGGACTTATGCTGTTTCTTATCTTCAATGACCTACCTGTTGTCATTAGTTCCCAACTCAGTATTTATGCTGATGCCAACTATTTACTCCTGTCTTAGTAGTATGTCCAACAGATTCAATAAAGGAAAACTAGCAGCTGATCTTGAAAATAACCTCTAATCAGTTGTTAACTGGGGCAAGAAATGGCTTGTAAATTTTAACACCACCAAAATGAAACTGCTATGTTTTAGTCATACTATGGGAACATTTTTGACTTCTATCAACATGGCTGATGCTAACCTTCATATGAGCAACTCAGTGTGCCTTCTTGGTCTCACGTTTTCCACTGACATGAATTTGGATGATTATAGTAAATCAATTGCTAGGTCTGATACTAGGAAAGTTGGTTCACCATGTTATACTAGACCGTTTTTCATGCCAGAATTCCTCTTGCATGTTTATAAATCTACCATTTGTTTGTGCATTGAATATTACTGCCACACCTAGTCTGGTGCCTCTGCTATATAACTGAAGATTCTTGACAAAATCAAAAGAAGAGTTTGCAATATTATTGTTCCTGACCTGGCCTCTCAACTTTAGTCACTTTCACAATGGCATGACATGATTTCTCTCTGCCTTTTCTATAAGTATTTTCTTGTTTATATTTACTTTCCGTAATCACCTTGCCTGAAGTGAAAGATTAAAAGAAACTTGATCCATATCATTTTTTCTTTCAATTTTTGAGATGAGGAATTATAATTTGGATGAATGACCTCATTAACATCTGTTAACTTAATCTACATAATGAACATTATGGGTCGGGTAGTACAATAAAATTATATACTCTGGTTCAGTGACATCACAAGGACAAGAAAAAAATTAACTGACAAGACATATCCTCTAGCATGGAGAAAGAAAATGAAAAATATTTACCCTGAATAAAGTTTTCAGTTCGAAACTCCCAAGAAATGACCAACTATGACAGACACTTAAAGAAGCCTGGGGGTTATTTAAAGTTAAGATATTTTGGATTTAAAAAAAAATTTTTTTTTGCAAATGAATATTGCATTAACAATTTTTTGACGGATTGTCTTTTTACCTTTATGTGGCAATCTCAACACTTATTAAAAAAAAAAAAATGGTTTTGATTTTATTTTCACATCTTTGTATTTGATATGATCACTTCAGGTATTAAGAATTCACTTTGAATCTCATATATGCTTTTTTACCGAGAGACAGACTTCTACATTAAACTCTATCCTTTAACCTTTCCATTAAATTAAGAAAGTGAGAATCAGGACATTACCTGATGTATACAATTATTAAAATTACATATTTATACAGTCGGCTTCAATCACCAGGTTTCAATAAATTGTTTTAAGCACTAACCCTTCCCAAAGGTTTACTGTACCAATTTTACTGTAAACTTTCTTTTGAAATCACAAGATTAATAAAAAATTTACTTTATTTTTTTGCCTTTTATTATCATTTTTTAACATTTGTGTGACAGTAAAATGATCAAAATGACTGTTGCATTTAGTATTTTAGTCAATCTGTAGACTTTCATCAGAGATGAGCAATTTCTAATAGGAATCAGGGTGACATCTGAATGGTACACAATTTCAAGTAGACAGAGAAACGTAAAGTGTTGTAATGATTTGTTTATCACAGCCATTATATCCATCCTAGAGATAGAAGAATTTCTACAAAGTTAAAATCTTGATAACAAGATTATTTTCTTTTTACTTTCAGAAAAATACAGCCATGTTATTTATGAAATTTTTAATGCATCAAGACACCATTCTTAATAAACTAATTTTGATTTTCCTAGACATATTTCAATGTGTATATCTCAAGATGGGTAATATATATATATATATATATATATATATATATATGCATGTGGTATACATATATATGTATTTATGTATAAGCATAAAAAGGAAAAAACTTAATGAAATGAAATCAGCTCAACACAAAATATATTAAAAAAATAAAATTTTAATTTAAAATGAAGTCAAAAAATGTTTCAGATTTTAATTTTTATTTTGTAAAATTTTATCAAGACAAAATATTTACTTCTTGATAGATAAAAAAATATTGTATGATGTGTAAATATTATTAAGTAAAAACTTACATATGTCAAGGTATTTTAGCTAAATGACACAAGAGTCATAAGAAGAATTCATGCAAGAAAATATTCTCAATTTATAAAGTTAGCCAACTTGTTCAGTTCTTCAATAAGGGAATGTTAATACATTTAAAAATGAACCAATATCTGAACAATTGCACAATTCCAACAACAGCCCAATTCAGCAAGTCTTTCAATCTGGACAAGAAACTACTGGAAGGTACCTGAAATTCCTGTGACAGCCAGGTTAGTTTATAAAATTTCCATCTGAATTTCTGAGATGAGTAGTTAGCAGCAGCAGGCAAGTAATAAGAATATTAGGTGTAAGGCTGCAAAGTTCTAGATTCAAGATTGTCCCACAAGACAATAGTCTAATGCAGAGTTTCTCAACCGTTTTTACTTCAGTGTGCACTTGTAGAACAAACTAAAACTCTGGGGTGGACTTAAAATTTTAAGTATGAAAAATTAGTCATGAACTTTGAAAGTAATAAAGCTGACTCCTGAAATAGGCATTTATTTTTAAAACATTACATATTTAAATATGCTTGTGTGAAACCTGTTCTTGATGTGCTTTGGTAACATTTTGGATTCTTATTTCTGCATTCAATGCATTAGTAGCAATTGAAGGATATTTTTTCTTGAATGAAAATCCAAAATTGATCAAGGAATACCTCTTTATGATTTATTTGTAAGCTACAATCAGCAGATATAGTGAAGAGCTGCTCATCTTCTGTGAATGATAAGCCAATATTAAAGCCCTGGAAGCCATGTTTGGTATCTCTAGCTTTATAAGAATAAAGATTTTTTTTAAATGTAAAAATAATTCATAAATTAATCTTCTATTAACTTAGGGCTCATTACTGTACCTGTGCATACCAGTTGAGAAATGCTAGCCAAAGTGGATTAAAGCAAGGGTTCATGAATTTAGTGACATAATAACGCTAAGTTCAATCCCTGGCCTAAGTAGTACAAAAAGAAAAAAACTCAGTAGGAAAACAAACAATAACTGAACAGCACTAAAAAGATATGGCATAACCCCAGATCTTGACAGTGGAACAAGAACAATCTACTCTTTTAGATTGTTCTTTTTTCTCTGAAAGAATGTTGGCTTAGCCCAATAAACATCTGTATGTCAGCAGTATTCTGATTCAAAGCAACAGAGAGGATAACCAATTCCAAGAAAATCTACCCTTGTTGATTACATAAATGGTTCAGTTTGAAATTCTATGAAACTTACCTAGATGCCTGAAGAAGGCCAGAGGGAACAACATCTGAAATGATGTGATAACAACAAAGATGAGGATATTAACCTGAATGTACATAATAGTTTATAAAAGTTAGCTGCTGACGAAGCTTTATGTTGCCATGTTGTTTTGTTTAAATTTAATCTGAGCAACATCTATTAAACCAAAAAGAAAGTGTAAACCAAGGCAGTAACACTTTGTTAATATCAATCCACAAGAAGACGGAGACATTAGAAAAGAAACTTGACCAACATGATTACTGACAATGGTGAGAGAGATATTTAGTTGGACATGACCTCAGCTGGTTCAGTAAAATGATTTATCTGCAGAAAATAAAATCAATTGTGTACTTGTACACATGTGCAGTATATCAGCTTTTAGTAAGATAAGAATGACCTAGAATTTCCTGCTCCATTTAACTTAGCGCAGTGACCTATCAATTGTAATTTACTGATCCCTGGGTCAAATGTTCCCCTGCCTCCACTCCCAGCTACTTGATGCTTACTTGACCTACAAAACCAAAATAGATCAAGTGGATTGAAACTTATTGTGCAATGTTATATACTTAGTAAGATATATCATTAAGACATACAACCTGTCACATTATAGTTATTACATTCAGTGGTTGCAATGCATATGCAAATTTCAGAAATTGGGACAGCAGATGTGTAAGTAATGTTATTTATTGGTACATTTAGTATATCACTCTAAAATTCCAGCTTTGGCTGCATATTTCAGTCTATAGCCTGAAAATAAAGTTTGCCACAAAATTACTTTGTACTTGTGGATGCTATAACTCTTTAGAGTTTGTTCTGTCTGTTTTTTTTTTTTTGCAATAAACATATCTTAAATTACTCTATAGTTAGTTTCCATTTCAAATGATTCAGGTGTTAAGGAGTTAATCTGGCTTTACATGATACAGAACTCCCAGGTTACTTTGTAGCCTTTACGAGCCTCAGGTAGCATATTCAAATGATATCTGGAAATGCCCAAATCTTAAGTGCATCAGGAGATTCACTTCAGAAAAATCAAAGCAAATGAAATGCTTTCTTGATTCAGAGGCACAGATGCAACTCAGATTGGATGATAAGCATCCTCATCATTAAAAGTCATTGCTTTTGGGTTACTTTTTTGCTGGCAGCTCCCTAAAAGAATGTTACTTTTTTAAAAAAATTTTTAACACAATGTTCACCCTGTATAAGGCCCAAGAGCCACTTGAGGTAGATGATTACAGAATTAGAGGCACAGTTTATAGAGATATGTGGGGAAGATAACAGTTAATCCTAGACTTGAACAGGTTAAGATTGTAGTGATCAGGGAAGCATCCTTTTGGGAATCTGTTCCACAAAGTAGCAGTTCGTGAGAAGAAATTACTCGAGTAGAACTTATATTTCACCAATGGAATAAAAAGGGAATGAAGGTGCTTTGCTACAATGTATGCGGCATGTCATAGCCATAAAGATGGAACTAAGGAATGTAATTCGTCTGAACACTTTCCAAAGAAATAGCAATAGAGCAGCAAGAAGCTCACATTATTTCATCTGTGGGAAAAGGTTGGAAAATAATTCCTCACCCACAAGGATGCAGAGATGCTTTTGACTCAAGACTGGAAAGTGAGGGCTGGGCAGCTCCTGCCCATATATAGCAGCAGTACTTCATTTTCAGCCTGCACTGGCTCTTGTGAAGTTAGAAGATAGCAAGAGGCGTCAGGTACTTACTGGAGCAGTACAGGGAACCAACCATTTTTCCAGTATATTTAGCTGGATCATATGTTCAAGATCCACTTGATGACTGAGTTGAATCCCAATAGGTGCTCAAGGCAGGGGGCCTCCCTGAGAGAGTGTCTATTTATTGCAACAGCTGAAAATTCAGGGTCCACTCAGTGATGATAGAACATTACTAGTTCCATTTTCAAGGCAATGGATGCAAGCAGTCAGTCAACCACCCCACCCACGCACTTAGCTGTTAAAGCTAGGTCAGGGGAGAGATCAGCTGCCAAGCTCTGGTCATCTAAACTTTTGGAGGTGTACACATATACTACCCGTTCAATAAAGAGCTGTATATCAGCAGTATCTCTATTTGAAGGTACAGAGAAGATAAAATCCAGGTAAAAAAAAAAAGTTTATTTAATAAAAAATGCTATATTTATAGAAATAAACATGTAATGAGAAAAAGAAAAAAAAAACATGATATAGACTGTGCCAATTCTCATTCCATAAAAAGAATACTCTAACAATTCCAATTAACTTTATTTCAAATTAATAAAAGTTTAATTGTGTGTGCTTCAAATTCAAAAGTAAGTTAGCAGGTTGTGTCTAAATGAAACATTAATTAGCATAGTTTTAAAAGAAAAACCAAAAATTAACTTTTCCTAAGCTGCACAACTCTAATATAAATAATAATGTGGGTCAAAGAGACACGGTCTCTAAAGAACTTAATAACTTTAAAAGTGCTCTTACATTAAGTGACTCATCTTGTCAGACTTATATATTTTATACTCTCTCAGTCTTAGTACAACAAACTATTTGTACATTTTGATAGAGAACTGCTGTAAATGTTTAAGATGTTACCAATCAGAAGATTACTGTGATAAAATTGGTGGCCTAGATATCTATCACGTAAGTGTTTCAGATATTAACCAAGTATTGCCAAAGATCCAAGACAAAATTTGATAACTGTGTGGTGGTCCAGTGTTAGTTTGACTGTAGAAATCTTTCAGCTTATATTGAAATAAAAAAATGTATTAATGAAGTCAAAAATATTTCTATGTATAAAATCTAAAGTAATCAGAATAATCATAGATTCTTTAAAAATAGAGCATGCAAATTTTAAATGTAGGCCAAACAACCTAATTCCTTCATCAGGATGGGAGAGGTCTGATTTTGATGTCTATTATTTAGCTAAGTACTTTAGACATCGTTATTTTTAAAAAAATATTAAAAGTTCCAAAGATGAAAATATTTACATCATTTTTTTTTTCAAATGAAATATAAGAGATAGTAATTAGAGCATTGATTTTGATCATAAAACTTAAAAAACAAGATTTTCAAAGATTTCAAGAAAAATTTCATATCAGCAATTATTTAAGCAAGAAATTAAATTGTTTTCTTTTTTTTTAATTACACTCCTTGCTTATAGAAGCATCCGGAAAGGATGTCATACAATTTCTCAATGAAATTGCAGCCTGAAAAGTTTTACAGGTCAGTATATAATCATAATGCCTGTTGGGTCCATACTGCTTAGGAATGAGTGTAAAAACATCCCCCTCACCAAATTTATAGACAAAACATACAGATGCATGCTGGGATTTCCTTCTAGACAATAAAACATGACATTTCTTGGTCTCATTTGCCATATTTCTGTTCCGTGTCAGAACAATGCAATCACTTCTCTGTATCCCTTTTATGTGTTGACACCATTCTTAGTTTGCAAACTTTTTGCCTCATTACTGTTGTTGCGCCTACTTTTGTCTTGTACATATATTGTTTGCTTGGTATCAATTTTATCCTGTATTTTTCTTTCTTTCATTATTGTTTATTGCAAACTTTGTCAATTCTATTTGTTGGGCATTTCTGCCAATTTCATTTAACCATGGCCAATTACTCTACAATGCCTTTATATTCAAACCGTTTCTGGGCAGCCTAAGCATTGTGAATGGCTGCTTTATACTTCTGTAATATTTCTTCCATGATGGCTGTTGGCAAATGGAACAAGACTTCTGTAACACTTTCATATAACATCATATCAATTCACCTTTCCTCAATTCAAATTCACCTTTGACAAAAGTTTTCTCACATTGTAACAAATCAATGTTTAAAATAAAGATGCCCCTCCTTCTGAAGATTGCACCAGTAATGTAACATTACCTGAAGACTATTGAAATTAAATTTCTCATCAGAACGCTGTTTTTCTCAGTTTTTCTCAAATCACATGTCCCTGAGCCCACTCAATACAATTTTTATGAAAATTGAAGTGGGAATGTTGTTTTCAGACAGAAAGAAACACAAGCCGACTACATTCATCGAGAAATTGCTAAACTCTTCTTGGAGTCATATTAAGATTAAATTTATTTTGGATGTCTAAAGAAAACAATTCACTTTTTCTAATTCCTCTGCTGTGATTAAGTTTCTTGAACTTTCTGAATTAAGACAAAACAAAAAAAGAAAATTTGCCAATAGTAATATGAGATCTTTTCCTTTCTGTTTTTTGCTTCATCAGTCAAAATTTGATTTTTTTTTTTGCTGATGCTTGTTCTTCTCAGTACCTTTAAAATAGGAATAAAATTAGTCTGTGTGGTGCATGCTGTGTTAGATGACAACTTATCAAATTACTTTCAACAAAGTCATGTCAATAGAAAAGATCAGAAAATATTTTTGCCATGTATCATATTTATTTCCACCATCTGAATCTTTTCAAAATTTCCTTATGTAAAAGCAATTAGCTAATAATTGATTTTAAAACATGATTCTTCTTCCATTTATTTTCACATATCACAAAAGAAGCTGTAAAGTCGATTATTATACTACTCTCAACTAAGATCTGAATTGATCTCAATTTAAGAATCAATGTAAGAATGTAATGACCTTTATTCATTGAAAAAATTGTCATTAGCTTTGAGATAAAACACCTTCTTCAACATTCATCTGTTCGCTGATTACAATACTTTGTCATTATAGTAAATAGTTAAATACAGAACTATGAAATATCTGTCAATGCAACGATAGAATCAAGTTTAAAAGTTAATTGTTTCTCATTGAAATTTTAAATGCGGTAGGTAGTAGTAACAATAGTAGTAGTTTATTTTCAACATGGTATGATCACACATTCCTGGCACTTGGTAATTTTTAATTTACTATATACTAAAAACTGTTAATTATTAACCAGTCCTTCTTAAAAACTAAAAATATTTTTTCTAAATTTGTTCTAATTTTTTTCATGAATTTAAAAACAAGGATTGGGGGTAAGAAAATGAAAGCTGGGAGAAGCAGCTAACACAATGAGAGGTATTATTTCTTAAGATGAGCCAGTTACAAAGGGATACTTTTTAACAAGTTCAAATGAACAGTTTAGGTCAAGTGGTGTTTCTTTTTTCGATGTAATTCATTGTAAAGCTAATACTAAATATTCTTACTTCAAATTCGAATTAAAACCAAAAAAACAAAGCAGGGTGTAGTATCCTCATAAGATAACTTTGTTACCAATCATAATCACTTCACTGTGGCAACTCAATGTTGGCATACACATAAGAGAAACTAACCTGTGAATTTGCATCTATTTAGAACCAAAAATATTTATTCTGGAACATACAAACACTTCTAAATACAACTGGCACAGAACTAAAGTTAATTGCATCAGTCTCTAGCAATCAGAAGTTGATAATTGCATTTTTATGAGTCAAGAGGACACAAACAATAAAAGAAGCTAGAAATGTTATTTTACTTAAATGAAGCGGGAGTCATTTGGCTGTAATTTCATCATTCTTTTTTAATTTGATACATCAAGGTACAATTGTTTATTTATATAAAAGTGAGGGAAGACTTATCAGTACAGTGTTCATGTTGTTCTCCTTTTATACATTCATACATTTGAGTTTTTATGGAAGGGTCTCATCTTCCATAAAGAAATCAAGGACTGTACCAACTAATGCTTCAAGATGCATCACAGAATGACAATTATAAGACTATATATATATATATATATATATATATATATATATATATATATATATATATAGAGAGAGAGAGAGAGAGAGAGAGAGAGAGAGGGAGAGAGAAAGACAGACAGACAGACAGACAGACACACATTCCTGATCTCTTTCTGATGTCAAGAGAATCTATTTTTATGAATGAAACTTCTCCAAGTTCGGGATCATTTAGATCAAAAACTTCAAAGAATTCTTTGATGTGGTCAGATGACCTTACAAAGTGACAGTCTTCATCAGGGTATTTGGTGCCAAAATTAAGCAAGTAGGATTGTGAAGTCAGTTGTTGTAGAAATTTGCTTCAAGGCTGTGTGTTTATTACCATTTGCTGACCTGACATGTAAATTATACCACAAAAACCCAACAACTCCCAACTGAAATTATTATGAAATATTTCTAACTTCTTGCTGGTAAGCCTTTATGTTTTTTACCTTTTTACCCACTGACCATAATCACTAATAAAACCATTTTTTTTTATTGCTTACTATAAAACTTAGTTGGTCTTCTGTCATTCCCTTTTCACTTCTATGTAGCTTATTTTCTTTTGCTGCACACAGGACGCTAACTCATGTGTCATTATGTTTATATCGGACATACATTTTGTAGAGAGAAATTATACATTTTCCTGTATTTAATTCAATTATAAACTCAAAGGCCAATGGTGGTTATTAAGCTCAATATCAAGTTTGTTCCTATTTATGGAATTTATATTTATTTGCAAATAAATAAGGAGAAACAACTCTGTACTAATCCAAACTCCAAATACACCAAGAATTTTAAGAGAGCTTTAATTCTATACATTCTAATCCTTAATCAACAATTATACTTACAAATTAGATAAACTGGTTGTAGTCATAAAAATGTAAATCTTCATGACAAAATAAGAAAAGGAAAAGAAATGGACTCTATAATAATTTTTTTATATAGTAACTCTCATAAAATAATCAATGGTACATTTATTTTGTAAAAAGAAAATATTCTGTATAAAAATAAATACAGTGGAGCCTCAGTTCACGAATTTAATTTGTCCCTGAAGGCCATTTGTAACCCGAAATGTTTGTAAACTGAAACTATTTTTCCAATAGGAATCAATGCAGAGAAAAAAAGTCACAGTACAATGAAATTGGAAAAGAAAAGCACAGCACAACACAACACACAAATGTATACAACACGGTGTTTGACTCAGAAATTCTTCTGTTTGGGTTAACTCGGTTCGGCAATGTTGTTCAAGAACAGAAATTTTGTTTGACAACCGAGGCACTTTCATCTCAGATTTTCTGTTCAAAAACTGATTTGTTCACCATGTGACCCCTCGAGAACCAAGGTTGCACTGTAATTCCCTTTTCTTACAAAATAAAGGTTCATTTTTTTATTTTTTATGGTGCAATTTGTAATATTTTCATTCATTTTCTTTCAATGTTGTAACAAACACAAAAACTGAATCATTACTGGGGTAAGCAACAATGAACTCACCCACTCACTATTATGAAACAGCAAATTTTTACATCAAAGCATTTTCTTGCTACAATGTACCATTGCTGCTAAACACACCCACAAACACAAATCAGATCTCATTATAATCTACATTTATATCAATTTATAAAACTCAAGTTTTTGTTCAATTTCTCTATACTTATTTCACACACTGTATTGCAAAAACAAAATACTATATTCTTAAGAAATTATAGCAAAAATATTTAATAATGTTTAAAAATGCCATAATTCCTGACAAAGCTATTTCATGGCCTGAATAGAATATATGAGACTTCTGACCGAGATCATTTTATCAGTGATCACTAATATATGAAACTATCTTCAGACAGCATAATAGAATTTACACTGACGTTCAACTTGGTTCTAAATTAAATTAGGGGGAAAAAAATTCTTCTACTTCAAGGAATTTAAACTATTCATGTAGAACTGGTCAGAAGAGAAACAGGTTAGTATCACAGACAAATTCAAGTCTCTGAAACATTAATACCAATATGTGTGAATCTATGTTGTGCTGCAAATATATTTTTTTTTAATTTTTAGGTTCTGAGAAATAAATAAGATCAGAAAATACAGAAACAAACCATTTTATAAATGATCTGTAATGTAACTAAACAGACTATTTTGTAAGTCTTTTTTCTATTATTTTTTTTACCCAATACAAGGCCCAAGAGCCACTCAAAGTTGTATGGACATAAAGTGGAGGAAGCAAGAAGTGCAGATTATAAGGATATGTAGGATAGATAATAAATGACCCTAGACTTTAAGAGGTTAAGTGATTGGGGAAGATTCCTCTCAGGAGTCTGTTGCACAAAGTTGGGAAGACTGATCAATTTGGTTCTTTGTCTTTTTTACAGCTTATCAACCCTTTGTGGGTCATTTAAGCTGAAACATTTTAGATTGGAAAAACAATTTTTTTTTTACTGTACTCTCTGTATATGTTCTAGTTTCTATGGAATTAATTATGAGGCATTATTTTTGGTGCATCCCTATATTAAGTATTCTAAGAAATTTCATCAGATTAAAATGTTATACAAAAACCTTACATCTCTTGCTCATCAGTCTGCTATTCTGATATCTAATTAGAAATTGGTTGATTTATTTTTGCTTACTGACCCCTGGGGGAGTATTTAAAGCTGAAACATTTTGTATTGCAAGCATAATTCTTTTTTGCAAATGAATATTGCATTAATAGTATTTTAAGAGTAATAATGATTTTTCCAGATACACGTCCTACTCTTTAACCTATAGCTAGAGGGGAAGAGATGGATTCATAACTTTCCCAATGGTATTTGCACAGAAGTGAATGTAACAAAAACTACTGGAATTTGAACTCTGCTCTACAATTTCTCATTCTGAGCCACTATCCATTAAACTACCTGTACATCCTCTTGAAAAGAAGCTTTCCAAATGAATTTTCTTCTTACCAATGGAATACAAAAAGAAATGGAATTGTTTCACATGTGTACATGGCATGGCGGGTCTTAGCTCTAAATGTCTGAGGCATTAAAACTAAGGAATATAGCTTGTACAATGATTTTCCATGGAAATAGTGACAGATTAGCAAGAGGCTTGCAACATTTTGTTTATGGAAAAGGGGCTGTAGCCATAATAGTCAGTTGATCATTTACTTGGTGATGGTTTGTGATGGTGGTGGTAGGGGTAATCTTTCTTCTTTTTTTTGACTTATAAAAATATTTTGAAAACATACCAATAAGTACAACAGTATACAGAATGAGAATTTTTCATAAAACAATATGATCTAACAAAAAATCTACAAGACTTGGAAAAAAAAAAAAAACAGATAGAAAAAATAATTCTTCTACTTGCAGTAGCAATTCTGATCCACAGTTATTCCATAATTCTTCATATCTTGCACTCAGTGACATGAAGGTGAACAACAACAATTATGCTAATTAGAGTTAATTAGTACTGATCGTAAGAGCAAGACTGAATTTTAATGAAGGAAGGTGAAAACATTCTTTGATTAATGATTTCTTTTAATTCAGTTCTGATCTTCTCACCTTCACTAGCAACTATTTCACCTGTTCCCTATATAATACATCAGCCTAATTCTTTACTAGCTAATTCTCTTTCTTCAGACAAATTTCAAGTAATGGTAATATCAGGCATTTTCTTACATAAAAACATTTGGCATTCATTGATTGAGCAGACAGTGCTACTCGAGTTTCACTTTCTTTTCCACTCTCTGGTCATCAAGCTGGGATCAAAGTGTAGCATCTGTTTTCCGTGTCTCTAATGCTAATATGGAAACATTTCTTTATATGGAAATATTTTGCATTCATTGACTAAACAGCCAGTGTGATTTCTTTTCAATTTAAATTTATAAAATGTTTCTCTGAAAAAGATTTCTCAGGAAAATAAGTTTCTCAAGTCTAGTAACTTATTTTTCTTTCTAATCTTAATGGGAGCTGGGGTGTTCCTTCCTAATCTTTTGTTTGAAGTGTGGAATGTCAATATTGTGATGATGGCATTATTTGATGTGCCATCCATTTCAATTGTTGCTGTTGTTGTCCTCAAGTGGTGATGTTCCTGTTATTTGGTACAGTTTTTTGTGATTCTGCAGCACCCCAAGATTTGACAAAAAGATGGTCCTAAGTCCTACAGGGGTCATTTGCTCATTGCCATTTTTAATCATTTATCTGAGAAAGCAGTTGTATACAGTTGGCAATTTAGATATTTGGGTAAAAGAATCAACAAGGATCACTCTTTGAAGAGTCTGCATGTCAAATACAAATAGATATTGATATCTATTAAAATGGCTGTTCAGATGTATCAGATTTATTATCTACTAGATTAAAAGCCACACTCCATGCAAACTTTTAAGCTAGCTCTGGCCCAAAGCTAAAGGGACCTCTGGTCCAGCTTAGAAAACAACAATGATAATTTTGAAGAAATAATTTTGAATTCTACAATTCACTCCATGGAACTTCAAAACCTCACTTTAACTCTGATTTGGGCTATAAGTCCAATTTGGGCTGAAATTCTAATTCAGGTTGAAAATTGAGTTCTTCAAATCATAAACTCTGTGAAACTTCAACTGTGTTGAATTATTCAAATCAAACTCTGCAAAACTTCAAAACCTCACATCACAAACCCTCTCACTTTCACTCTGATTCCTTGGCATTTTTAAGACAAAGTCTGCGATATATTTTAAACTGAAAAAAAAAAAAAAAAATTAATTCAAAATTCTTGTGTAACTTTAAACTAAATATAAATGAAAAACTTAAAATCACTGTTTTCAGTTATTTTAAAATTTGAATTTTTAACTGTTCCCTTCTCATCCAGACACAAATCCCAATGCTGGATGTTCAAACCCCAGATGAAGGGAAGATTTTCAATCCTGGGATCATCCTGATTCCAAAAAGGTATATGTCTATGTAGAACAAGTGTGGCCTGAGTCACAGAATGCTAGTCACAGAATAAAGGTAAAAAGATAACAAAAGCTCCAAATCAATAATAGAGAAAAAAAGTTGTTGAATTTAGTACAATTTCAAATATTTATTATTTTTCACATCAAAATGAAAGCCTGATTTAATTAAACAAAAATTAAAATGTTTTATGAAATTTCATTCTATTTTAACAGATGCACGTATTGTTAATTATTCATATAATTTGAGAACCATTATTTTTATTTTCAATAATTTTATCAGCAGAAAGAATTTACTAATTAAAAACGACTAGTAATAAAGGCAAGGTGTGGCTCCAGTTTCAAATACTTATAAATGTAATTTATTGTTTGTTTACATAAAAACATCTATTATCAGAATTTGTACAATGAACAAGCATTGGTCATGAGCATAGAATTCTGTAAGGTAGACTCATAGAAAACAAATGCATAAGCTTTTTAGCATTATTTGATTTGCATTCTGTATTAAACCTATAATATTACAATAAATGACAAAAGGAAGGAGATAATTATTTTTCTATTACTAAACTAGCTTTCCCTGATTATAAAAACATGAGAAAAATCAAAGAGATAGGGGTGTTAAAAAGAATGTCCTTTATTCACAATGACTGAAGGTTATTTTTATTTGCAGAAATTAAATAACTGAAAGGCTATGACAAAAGCTTGACAAAATTTCCAGTTGGATGCTTATGTAGAAATTGCTCCACCATTAAAACCTGACCTACATTGACAAAGCATGGGGACCAAACATCTAAGGAAAGATATTAATAAAAAAGGAAGAGAAAGGAAACAGAAAAAGTCAGATAAAAAGAAGGAAATAGAGAAAGAAAATAAAGGGGAAAACAGACCAACAATCAAAAAAGATGAGGTAAAAAAAAAAAGAGAAAGAGTGAAACAGAAAGAGAACAAGAGAGAAAAAATAGGCAAGAAAGATAAAAGGTTCAAAGAGAAAATAATTGAAAATAAAGAAAGATGGAGTTAAAAGTTGTATATTGAAGACAATAATAAAGAGAGGGGTGGGGAGACCTCATCCAAATCAATAAAAAATGAAATAATATTTCTAGTTAACATTCTGCAGACAAGCAAAAATGTCAAGTACGGGGGGGGGGGGGATTTATCACTGAAAAGGAGCAGGAATCAATAAGAATCGTTGGACATTTTGCAATCAGATTTTTTTTAAAATCAAATGATTATTCTTTATGGTTTTTTAAAGAAAAAATAAAACTTTTGAGACAAACAGTTGCACTAGAAAAAAAGATTATGCATAATATGAAGCCGATAAATGATTTAGCAGAGAAACGAAGATACAATAATCTGCATCAATTCATACCTTTTCTAAGGTCATTTGCACGTAGGTAAATATAACAAAACCCGATGACTGGAATTGGAACTTAGCTCTCCAAATTCCAATTTCTAGCCATTATCCATTACACCACCCAAGTTTACAGAGCCTGGTATTCTCAAATGGTCACCCATCTAGGTACTGTCCAGGCTTGACGTTGCTCAACTTTGGTGTTCATATGAGAACCAATGTTTCAACACGATATGGCTGTAAGCCCAATATGCACTGAGACTAAATTAAAAGAAAATAAATAATAAACAACTAAAAGAAAAATCCAAATGAGATAATGTAACTGGGAAAGGGACCTTCTCCAAATGGCAAATGTAAAGAGTGATCATAGATAGGTAGGAATGTTACAAACAGATCTTCTATATGCCATCTTCCTTTAGGACATCTGTGACCATGGCTCTCTAAAACTTCCTAGCCCTTGTGAGCCTTAGCAATTTTTCTCGCTTTGCTAAGGATCCCCACTCTCATTTTGCAGTGTAGACACAGAGTTCAGTACGGAATAGTGACAGACTGTTTCATGCCTGAATGCAATCATCATCAGGCTATGAAGTTCTTTTATTCATATATTTACTATAAATTAAGCTCATTGAAAAATAAAACCAATCAAAGAGTTGAACAACCAGGTAACTAGATGTGGTGTCTCAATGAAATCACAGTGGAGAAGGCAACAGGAATCACTCCACTATCAATTACAAGAACATACATGATAATATTATTATCAGAGATAATAGCATGAAGTGGGTTAAATCTACTGGGATTAATTTCTCACCTGGTAAGGAAGGACATGTGCAACAGGTGTCACCTGAGTCACCCAGCAACTGTCTGCATCAAACAAAAATAGTTTTAGGGACATGGAATATCAGCACACTAATGTGACCAGTTAGTAAACATTAAGCAGGAAATGAACAGGTTAAAGGTTAATATTTCAGGTGTATGCAAAACTGGGTTGGCAAACAATGGAGATTTTGTCAGTGATAAACATATATGCAGGTGGAGAGGAAAATGAGGCGAGTAGTACTCATATTAGACCAAGATATCGAAAAGTGTGTTCTGGGAGACTATCGACTACCTGATAGAATTGTTGTAGTTAAACTGAAAGGGAAGCCTTTTAATATATCCATCGTAGTAGTACTAACAGCACAAAGTACAGAAAAAGAAATTGAAAAGTTTTACCTTATGCTAGTCAGTTAAAAGCAGATACAATGAGAATGGAATCTTGAAACGGGACATATTAAGAGAAGCTTTAGTAACACTAGCAAATGAGACTATCCATAAGAAAACTAGAAAAGGAAAAAAAAATGGAATGCATGTGACATGAAATTGATACAGCAAACAGTATCAAGGTATGGCAAACAATACAGGGCAAGGCGCAAAGAATTTAGGAACAAATGCAGCCAAGCAAAAGAGAAACTGTGCAATGAGAATGTGAAGAAATAGAAAGAATGAGCATCATAGATAAGGCAGATATGCATAAAGAATAAGAGAACTGGATAAATGATGAAAAAGGAGGAAAACCAGCAATAGAAAAATAAATATAGAAAAACCAGAAGTATTAAAGTTTGAGGTGAAAACAGCACTGAGCAAATTGAAAAGAAACTAAACAGCAGGACTACATGGAATTGTAACAGAGATGTTGGCAGTTTTAGATGATTTCAGTCACAGACAAAATCAGAGACATAATAAATGAAACATAATAGTAGTGATATACCAGAAGACCTAAGTAGATCCATTTTCATAGAGCTGCCTAAGAAGCCAGATGCAAATGAATGCAAATTTGATTGGACAATCAGCCTAACAAAACATAACAAAACTTATGATGCAAATTTGGTAGAGTAAAGTGTGTAACAGAATTAGACAGGAAATAGGACACAAACAGTGCAGTTTTGTTAAAGACACTGGAACAAGGAATGTAATATTTATGTCCAAAATTATATCGGAAAGAGCAATACAAATGCAAAAGAATGTGCACCTTTGTGCAAATTAATTGAAATAAAATGAATAATTCAATTTATTATTTACTTTTTTCCTATTTTTCCAATGAAACATGGTCCAGTGCACATGTTAGAACTTTATATGTCCATTCCACAAAGTTGTTCCTTGCAAATTGACCACAGATTCTTGATTGGATTTAAACCAGGAAAGTTTCCGAGCCAAGCTATAGTACTTTGATTTGCTCACCGGTAAGGCTCACTGGTGTGTTCGTGTAGTGTTACAATTCTCGTACACTTCTTTAGAGTAACGTCCATCACAGACAATGGCCATAGGAAAACTAATCGACAGTTGAGACAATAGTGTCTGGGCATGATAAAAATCTGATGCAATCGCAGATGACACAATACTTTTAAACGGTCAAACAAATTCTATCATACACTTCAAAAATAAATTCATATTACTGCACACCTCTGCAAATGACCTAATCAAAGAAAAAATAGAAATCAATTACACCTGGTCACTCCATAATTGTATATTATTACACACACACAGATAATATAGAACAGAAACAAATGAGGAAAGTGACTGAAAATTAACTGAAAAGGAGAATTTAGTTTATAAATTTTTTGTGGGGATTATGAAAATATTGGGTATAATTTTCTCTGAAATTAATCCAAGCTATAACAGAAAACTTATCAGTCAGCCCAGTTCCTTTCTGATACTCCAGCATGGGCAGATAGGTGCATGATTTTAGGCAGAGATTCGTTAGTTTTTCCATCTAGCACCTTCCCTGAGGGCACCAAGATGAAATAACACAAATGATTAGTAAATGGAAAGGAAATTTTAACAAGCATAAGGAGACTAAAAAGTGAATAGGAGGGAGAAAGAAAGTAAATAAAAAAGGAGCAGGAGGAGAAATAGAAATGTTTAAGAAAATGAGATATCACTGGTACACATTTAAAAAAAAAAAAAGAATTATTTTTCATTCAATGTACCTACTAATTAAAGAAAAGTTAATAGACAAGCACCGTGTTTAATAGTATTTTGACAACTAAAAGAAAAATGATTGTAATTTGTAAAATATTTTTTCAATGAGGGAATGATGCTTGAAGAAATTTGATGCCAATAATAATAATTATAATAATAAAAGTAAAAATAAAAATCAGAAACAAAAGAAATAAAATAACAAAATGGAGTGTGAAACTACAATTGAACACAATTACACAAAAATGTCTAAGAAAAAATATAAATAAAGAAATGGGAAGGCAATAGAATAATATAAAAGGCAGAGAGGTGGAATTAAGAGGCAGAAAGAGGAGGTGGGGCAATCAAAAGAGAAAAGGTGAAAGAAAAACTAAAGTGAGTAAAAAAGAGAAAAGAAAAAAAGTAAAAAAACTGCCTATACAAGTCCAGCACTTAAATGTTTAGGCAAGTTTCCCCCCTGACCCCACCCCTTGTCTTCTCAAGAAGTTCTGACTTAATGTATGCGCTAAAATGCTCTTGCTGAACTTGTAAAGGCCGGAGACTGCAAGAATAATGCAACATTTTAGACATAACTTCATGCAGCCAATTATGCATCTTAAGTGTCACACCACTGAGCAAAAACATTCCATTGATTTTGACTTCAAAAATTTCAAGTGACAATGTCCAAAGGAAGGTGAAATGATTATTTTTGGTATGTAAAATTTAAAGATAAATTTTGAGTAAAGGGTGCCTTCCTATTGATAGAACATAGAAAAACCATGACAGATATCTCCTTTACAGGTATTGTTGTAGAGACTCAGTAATAAAACTCACGCCTTTGATAGCCAGGCTGCAGCAAACATAATGCAAAATCATTTACTCAGAAAAATAATCCATATTTGATAAAATGTTATTGATCTGAAATTTAAAAAAAAATTTGATGGATATTAATATAGTTTCATCAATTTATTTATCAAAGCTGTTTGGGGTGAAATGATTAATATATATATTATTATTACTTATTTTTTCCGGTGACTGTTTTATTAATAAAATGTCACTTGGGTCACCCCTCCTTGGTTTTGTTTTTATGCTAATTTTTTACTCTTTCTGGTGGCCATTGATTCAGTAAAATGTCATTTGGACCAACCTTCTTTAGCCAGTGTCATCCTGATGATCCATTAGTTGAAGCCTTGGTAGATAGGTTCTGGCTCATTAGGTTTTCTAGTTTTTGCTCTACTTAGTATTGAGCACTTTTACATTTCAACTCTGTCAGTGTTTTTACTTTGGGCTTGACATTGTGGTACTGATTGATTATTTTCAAGTAGCATGGATATTTTTAGCCTTTTCTTTTTTCATTTAATTTTTTTTCCCTCTGATATTAGTTTGTCCAATATTTTTTATTTACAAATTGTATTATCCGGGGGTTTTTGACACTGCCTGAGTATAGGTAAAAAAAATTTATATCTCTTTTCATCTACAGTTCATTAATCTGACATTTTCATTACTGTAAACATTTTAAGGAATACACATTTCAGTAGACATTCATATCCCTACTTAAAAAAAAAAAAAGTTGAAAATAATGTCCACTGGCTTAAACATATATATTCTATATCTAGCCCAGTAGGCATTAATTTCACTGTTACCCCCCCCCCAAAAAAAAACAAAAGCAGTAATGTCAACTCAAATGAGTATCCACTAAAATAATACTTATAGCAATAAGATAAATATACATCAGGGGATATTTCCACAGCAATATTTCTTTAAACAAGTCCTATTAAATTTTACAGACAAATTTGTTGGATTCTTTTTTTATTGTATTTTTCCAATTTTCAAATAAATTGTTATACATCCAAATCAAAAATTGTAGATAAACTGTTCACATTTCTTTCTGTTTTTGTTTGAGTCCTTTCAAGCATCTTGGTCATTATCAAGAATTGGTTGTCAACAGCATACAGATAAGACTTAAATCCGAGAACCACTATTGTAATACTGGTATAATACTAACTGTATATATATTTTTGCAGTCCCCCTATATATATATATATATATGTTATATATATAAATAAACATACACGCAAAGCCAAAGCCTATGTTTTATTTCTGATAAATGTCTGTGTAACCAGAACTAACTTGTCAAAAATAAATCTATTTTGAGAATGTACTTATTTTGCCTATTTATCACCTGCTGAGGCAACAGAGCTTTGCAACACCATTCCCTTAATGTCATCATATCACTTTTGATGGGTTTTTTATCATTGCTTACCTTGTGCAGCTATGATTTCAAGCTTACTTTTGATTGATTAGCTACAAAGTCTTTACTTGTATGCTTTCTAGTTGACTTTGATTCTTTCAAAAGAAGAGAAGCAAATTTACAGACAGCCATGAAGAGACTGTTAACAACAAAGTTTTACAGCCATTACTCCAGATTCTAATCCTGACTTTTTAACAGAATAAGGTGTGTGTGTGTGTGTGTGTGTGTGTGTGTGTGTGTGTGTGTGTGTGTGTGTGTATATATGAGAAATGCTGAAAAATTATCAGCTATCTGAAAAAGTGCTAAGCTTGAAAAAAATCAGTTTATCATGCTGTAGTCATTCATTTTATTGTAACGTGTCAGGAGAGCATACAAGACGCACAACAATAGATTAAACTCATTTAAAAAATGATGCTTGTCTAGTATACATGGATATACATGAAAATATAAAATTTCTAATGAGGAATTGTTGATTAAGTGTGGGATACAAAGCATAGAAGCCATACTGATGTAGTCTCAATTAACATAGGTAGGCCACGTTATAATAAAACTGTCTAGGAAACTTCCAAAAATGCTAACATAGAGTCAATGTCAGGATCATCCCTCAGAATACCCCTTCTGTGTTAGATAAGCTCACAGATAATCTATGGTCAACTGCAATGCAATCAAAATACTTGGATATCCATAATCATAAGACTTGAAGACAATCCTACAATGCTTCAATTAAATGTTATATGAAATCTAGAATAGAGTACTTGAGTGAACCAAGGCAAGGTCATGTAAATAATGATTCAAGATTAATTATATACAATAAAAGTGGCTTATTTTCCAAGAGCCGCATGGAATTGATGTTATGTAACAGGTACAAACATAATTAAAGGGAGTGAAAATTGAATGATTGAACTTCATACATCAAAACTGACTAGAGTCTATAATCTAAAAAAATTAGTTTGCTCATCAAAAAATTACACCAATATTTAGTTTTGAAAATACACTGTTGAGATTTTCTGCATGAGAAATTAAGGATTCTATCATTATCTGCTGTTACATGAAATGAAGAATTTTGTTTTTTTAATTGTTAAAAGATTAACTATACTAAGAAAGCAGTCAGAAAAGAAATAATAAAACAATGTACAAGCAACCTATTCTCATTACTACAGAGATATTCCATTGTTATAGTAACACAAGGCCTTTTCTCTTTTTGACATCAATTTAACAAAACTGAACATAGTAGAAATGATCAGGCTGTCTGACCAAAATACATATACAAAGTGTGTGTGTGTGTGTGTATATAAAGACAGTATAATTAGAAGAAAAGACAAGAGGAAAATTTTATATGCCAACACATTTTATCTCACTTTTCTGTGTAATAATTAACTCCATTATACTGGTGATACCAGGTGACAGTGTCCTTGTTATAAAAATAGGCAGCTGCTCTGAACTATTTACCATGATGGCAGGTGAAAAGACCCAATGTGAAAGAACAAACCACAAATAATAACTTAGAAAATATATATTCAAAGACTTGCAAAATATATCAGAAATGACATGGGGTAAACGTGTATGTATTTCTTTCTGTAGTTCACATCTCTGATCTAATTGGAAACATCTCATCCCATGTGCTCTATAGGTCAATTAGTTCTGAATTTGTGTGATCCTTATTTGTACCTATCTAAACTTGTGGTCTTAAAATAAACCCTATATACTGCTGATGTCAGTTTAGTGCCTGTTTTGCTTAAAGTTTACATTTCCTTAATTTTAAATGGAAACTTGGAAACTCTCACATATTTCAGTGAAAATTTTATCTTCCAAAATTATAGTTTAGATATATGGAAAAAATAAGGCATCATCTAAAATGGACACCAAGTGTTAAAACAATGATTAATCAAAGTCATTCAGGGATTCAAATTCTAAAAGCAGATTTCTAAAGCCTTTTCTCAATGTCCCTTATTGGTTCTAAATTCTCTAAACTCTAAAGAAATCATTTGCGATGTAAATTTGGATAAGTAGTCAAGTGCCCCTGAGAGGCAAATCAGGCTTACATTTGGATCAGCAACAGATTACAGGTATACCATTCCATCAACATTTAATATCAACATGTCTGTCTATTCAATATGAATCACAGATTTTCTTTCTCCAATGCACCTCAGTTTTGAGTTATTGAGCTTTGGTTTTCAATGCACCTAATTTTTATTCATGCACCTGATAGATTTTTTGTTATGCAACCTGGAATTTTATTTCTGTTATTCGACATTTTCTATAATGATATGCATTCATGTGGATTTGTAAATGTGAAGAAATAAGGATGCCATCACAGACAAATGTGCTAATATTTTCTGTTGCAACATTGTGTGAGCACACTTCTGCTTGGTACATCTCAAGGTGACAGAAAGAACAAAGGAGAGAAAATAAAATGAAGAGAAATAAAAGTGGTTTATTCTCTGCACTGGTTAACTGATATTAAGATCACAAAGGAGAGATAGGTGAAAGGCAAAGAAAAAAATCTAGGAAAAGGAACAAAATGCTTTATATGCTCAGAAAACCTCTTTCCTGTTCCTGGAATTATGTCCAATGAATCCTTTTGCCAAGTCAAACAGTTTAGCCTCATGACCTATATTCATGCCTCACAAAAGAACAGCAGTAAGTCTCTGTCTATATTTCTGAGATGAGGTATCATGTACATTATTCGGACTATTGTCCTCATCTTTGTTGCCATATTTATTACAACATTTCGGCCATTGTTCAGGTGGTTGGAATGTCAAACTGAACCCTTTATTTCGCTCACTGGGGTAGACTGTTCTAGTTCCACGTGCCATGTTTAATGAATGTCATTTATCAGTTATCTCCTTGTTAATTTCCCTCTGAAAGTTCCTTGAGGACACATGGCACAGTGGATAAAGGCGTTATTTAGATCCAGTGAAAGGACCCAAAGAGTGTGAGTTCAATACCCGGTTAAGGCAGTGGAGAACTTTCAGAGGGAAATTAACAAGGAGATAACTGATAACTGACATCCATTAAACATGGCACGTGGAACTAGAACAGTCTACCCCAGTGAGCGAAATAAAGGGTTCACTTCGACATTCCAATCACCTGAAGAAGGCCAGAGCGTACAACAGCCGAAACGTTGTAATAAATATGGTGACAAAGATGAGGACAATAGTCCAAATAGAGCAGTAAGTCATTATGAAAATCTATTTAACATATTCTCTCTCTCTTTATGTGTGTGTGTGTGTGTGTGTGTGTGGCCGAGTGGTTAGAATGTTTCTGACCATGTGACCCAGGTTTGAATCTACCATGGCTGATTTGTTAGGAAGGAGACTTTGTGATGTTATCCTGATGGAGGAGGGCGATCCCAATGTATGGCTCCTTTGAAAAGTGCCATAAAACCATACCACAAGTTGACCCAAGAGCCGGAACATTTGGGGTACTGTTGATAGCTGTGCTAGCATGAAGTCACAAGTCCTTGTGACTGAGGGTTTGAGTGTGTGGCCTTGTTCAGATTGTTGATCATGCTAGATGACACGCTCTCTCCCAGAAAGTGTAACTAAAGTCTGCTCAGCATAGTTGCAGTATAAACCACAGGTGGACTCTGTGGGTGTTGAATAAACACAAATGTGCCTGAGCGAGCGTCTGAATTAGGGATTGGCTAGTCACTCTAGCACATGGGTATCCTCGAATATGAGTGAACAACTATTATTATTATAATATATATATATATATATATATATATATATATATAGAGAGAGAGAGAGAGAGAGAGAGAGAGAGAGTTTTTTTTTAGTTGCTTAAAATTGTTTTTTATTAATATTTTTTATGCATATATTTTTATATATTTTTTAATTTTTATTTAACTTACTTTACTTTAACTTATTTCATTTTATTGATGTCAAATAATATTATTATCAGTTTGTAATTGTGATGATTATAATGTGATGATGTCAAAAATGACAAGACAATTCAATGTATCTACTTTGATTGTGATTGCTCCATTTCCTCGCCCTGTTTTTTAACTTGTCCAGTCCTGAAAAGAAAAAAATAATTTCTAGGACACCCAATCAAGTCATGTTAAATTCTTCCTTCTTTCCTTTCTTACTCTCTCCTTCCCTCTCCTCATCTCTCTCTTTTCCCTCTGAAAAAAATTTTTAAAACCTTATATTGAAATTTTTATTTTTATTTTTTTTCTCCCTTTTCCTTTTGTCTGGAGAAATTGACTCCATGTATTAAGAAAACAACGGTCTGAAGAGACAAATGTAAATTCCTGAAATTATCCCTACTATCAATTAATATTATATATATATATATATATATATATATATATATATATATATATTTGATAAAAAGGCAATAGGTACTTTTTCATGTCACATAAATGGCTGTCAAAAAGAATTTGTGTCCCAGTAAATGTAGTTGGAATTTTGAAATAAAGAGAAAACATCAGTCACAAACAAGTTTGATACATTCCACCCACAGCTTTTTCATGCTCAAAATCAAGACTCACTGCAAAGGCCTTCAAAGATAAATCAATCAGTCAGGTTTTGCTAGTGTTAAAAAGACTAGCAACTAAGAACCAAAAGACAAAGATCAAACCAAGAAAGCTGTTGATATTTATTTGTTGCCCTCCAAACACACTGAACTTAATTCAGTTTTGAGAATACCTTCTGCAAAAAATTTCTCTAAAAATATATTTTACTTAATACTTCTACTGCTGTGCATATATTTATATATCTTTGTAAAACTTGTATTGCCTGCTGTTGACATATCCATACATTTTCAAGACAAGTGAAATGTCAGTCACTAGCATTTGTGATATAAACTATTTCACTGAATGAAATTTCAAAGCCAGCATAGAAAAATTGTAGCATACAATATTACCCATTTTCATATGTATTATTGTGTGTTTGGAGTATTTTTTGGCTTAGACTGCAGAGTATCTGATTGAAACCAAAATGGTAACATCCACAAGAAATCACTTTCATTGTTTTTAGAGTCATTTATTTCCAGTAAATAGCAATTTCCTATTTTCCCCCCAAATGGGCCAGCACAGCCAGATCACAATGCCATAACAATACAGCAATGAAAGTGCTTAATAAATAATGTTTTCTTTTTTAAAGTATTTAAGATTCCAGACATTAAAAACTCAGCAATATGCTTAAAATTTCATGCCGTTCTAACATTGCAGATTTAAAATTCACTGAATATATCTTATATTAAAAAAAATAAATAAAAATAAACATAAGATGCCTTGATTTAAAGTGTCAAAAATCAAGACCAAGTGGTACTTTTAAAGCTGACGTAAGTTTCTTATTGCTTACTGAAGATCACTGTACCAATGATAAGAGTCAAATTAGATATCCATCTTGCTTAGCCGCCTCATGAAGATGTATGTTTGAATACAGTGAGACTATAGTAATGTGATTGTAAACTATTTTCTTTTTTTTCTTTTTTTTCCCCCCTCAACAGGGTCAAGTAGAGTACAATCTTGGACCAGATCCACTAAGAGTTGGTTTAAAACATCAGAACTAAAACAAAGCAAATAAAAGAAAGTTTTATTGCAGCACTTATGCGCATATATTTCGTAACATGAAGCCAACAATGGCAATAAGACATGGCCAAGTCTTGGGAACAATAAACTTGATGTTCTTTAAGTGGAGAAAAAATATACTGTGAACATATTTTTTGTGTAATTTTTCAATATTGATTTTTTCCCCTACTTACCATTACTTTCTTAAAGTATTCCAGCAATAAATTTACACTGTGAAAGACTGATTCACAAAATTGATTAAAAAACTTGTCACCCTTAAATAGAAACACAAGTCGCAAAAATAACTTTTTTCTGACACTATAAATATGACATTACACATAACACATTTTTTTAATTATTTCACCTCAAGCAAGTGAATAAAACCACTAAGACGTAAGGGGTTACTGAATTAGAAAGAATATGAGTAAAAGAAAACATTACTAAGGATAGAGAACAATAAAAGAAGAGGAATTAAGAAGACAGAAGATAACAATTGACTTCTTCAAAAATTTAAATGCAAAGTTCAGTGAAAAACAAGATGGAAGAGAGTTCCATAAGTAACAAATGAAAAGGAAGAAACTGTTAACATAGAACTTACATTTGGGTATTTTTATTTTAAAGTTTGAAAATGTATGCATAGGGTACACTGAATTACTTCCCTTAGATTTCTTTATATCCTATTTCATTGTTAGTCCACCAAATTCATTTGTTATAATTAAGTTATATTGCATTTTGGATTATATTTTTCATTTTATTGTTATTTGTCTGACTTCCCGAGTCAAAAAGCAGAGAAATCTAACCTTTATTTTAATTATGTTTATTTTATAAATTCTATTTCAGTTTTTACTGAAAAGAAAATATTTTAATAACTTAGATTGCATTTTGGACACTATTTTTTCATTTTTTATTTTTCAATGCATGACTTTTTACATCCAAAGAGTATCTTAGTATATATGCAAACATATGTACCCATTGCCCAAGCTTCCCACTGAGTGACTATTGTTACTTCACATTGCATTTTGATTCTTTATCTCATTGATGCCTACCAAAAGCTGGAAAAGGCTCAACTGCATGTTCACAAGGTGACAAGACAAATGCTATATCAAGTAATGATAACATGAACCCAGTTTTCCATATTATTAAATAGGTATTTTTATTCAGGTCTTGTTTGTTTGTCTGGTAGGTAGATACGTGACACTTGGGACAACTTCTGCTATGTTAGCTTTTCCTCCTACCAATCCCTCACCCACCTATACATCCCAGCTGGCAAGATGAATGAATTGCATCAGGACCATGTAACAGACAAGTCCATCTCCCACCAAGAATGGACTAGAACAGACTGATCCCAAGCATGGCTTAATATATACCAGCACCAGAATATATCATATTTCTGGTTTTGTTGTCACTTGATCTCCAAAAACCCCTCATCCACTCCTTTGCTTCCCTGTTCCTCTTCAGTCAAAGTGGATGCTGCTTAAATAACTAGACTTATAAAAGAACTACCTGTTGATTATTAAACAGAAAAACTTGAGATCAAGATAAAACTACATTTTCCATTTTTCTGGGGGTGTCCATAGTATCACGTCTTCTATATTGCCTGCATGTGTCATCTTCGGAATCGTGCTTGCTTCTTTCTATGACACTGGCTGGCAATTCTAGCAAGTTAAAGACTTTAAAATGCCTTAAAGAATTCAATAAATCAAAACTGGATTTGCTTTTTTATGACAGAAGATATCATTTAGCTGAACACTGGCATTAAGGAAAATTCACAAGAACCTAGATACTGGATAACCTTACATTTTATGAAAGGTAGGTAGGAGAGGTCTGGGAAAAAAGCACTTCCTCAAACCAGTAAGCTCTTAAGAAAAATAAAATCTGATGTTTGGTCAGATTTTGGAAATTGGCTAACAAATTTTCAGCACCCCTTGTAGATTATGTGAATGTAAGCATATTCTCATGAAGCCTTGTTAATAGATGGGGGAGGTCTCTATGCTTTTGTTTTGAAAAATAACTGTAGAAATCCAATCAATAATGATGCTATAGCTTTTTATTAATAAGAGAGTTCCTTAAAATTTTTCATCACTGACACAAATCCATTTTCTAATTTTTTTGTTAACATATATGAAATGCTACATTCACATGCAAATATTTTAGGGTGATGCAAGTCAAATTTATTAACTGCATAAAAATGCAAGTAGACATTTTAATTATAAAGACAAAAACTATGAGGTAAAAGGAAATTTTAAAACTCTAGCTTCAACTAAAAGAAGATAAGGTGTTTGGTCAAATTTTGGGAAGAGAGATGTTTTCAGCACCTTCTTATAAGTATATCTGATACAAAACAAAACTTAAAATTTTTTTATGAAGATACAAGTTGACAATACAAGCCATAATTTATGTCAGTGAAGAAAGCAAAAGAAAAAAAGAATTCTTGGCTTGATCCATTTCCCAATACCTGACCAATCATAAGGATTCATCCTCAAGCAAA
>OZ038497.1:9320040-9617540 GCA_964036315.1 Acanthosepion esculentum
AATGTGTACTGGAACTGGGACTCAGGGCAAGCCATAACTGAGCAGTACTAAAAATAAAAATTAGATGACATATCCTTAGACATGGGCAGAGGAATGAGAATAGTCTCACCCCTCACCATAGATTAACTAAAATGTTCAGTTCTGAATCCCTTGTAGGTGACCTGAATTAATATATGCCTGATGAAGGTCGTGGGAGGGGGGGGTCAACGAGCCAAAACATTGAGATAACACCAACAAAGGTGAAGACAATAGTTTGCATGTAAATAGTGTCAATAATGACAAATCAGGAGTTCCTTACAAAAACACAAATGCAGCTTTTTATCTATTTACGGTGTATTAGTGCTTTCACAATAAAATTGGTATTAACCAGCTGTCGTTAGTAAAACATTCAGAATATATACAGGTTGGCCATCACGAATGTGGCATTAATTTCTGAAAGAGCAATTTAAATAAAAATGGGAAGACAATTTTGAAGTAAAGAATCTGAGTAGATTATTGAATAAAGTGGACACTAAATTTAATGAAAATAAATTTCTATTGCGCCATCTACCCATTGATGTGGGATGGGTGTATGCCGATGAACAACAAATTGGATTTCTTAAATTGCCTGACAATCACTTTTAGTTACAAGTTCAAGTTATTTGTGGCTTTTATTTGTATTTAGACATGGGAGAAATATTATCAATAAATACTACATGTCAACTGAATGACAAAATGAAAATAAATAAATAATGCATTTCATCCTTCAAAAGAATAAAATCTTTGCTTCAGAAGCCACTTGGTGGCTCTCATATATACCACATGAGGTCAATAATCTGTTTTCACAGTAGTTTGGTACATAATATTCTAAATCAAACAGTCACCCACAAAAGGACAGCTTTCTCTACTGCTGAAGTTTTCAGGATGGTGAATTAGAATTACAGTTACGTGCCTTCAATATTTTATTATTGGGCTTCTTCAGGAACCGAAGAATATTATCCATGCAACAATAACTGACTTTAAGGGGAGTTCTAGTTAAATATAAAACCTACAAGATTTAGAGACATGCTTATCAATTAAATTATTCAACATCTTTTCCAACTGTCTTTATGGACTTGTTAGACAAAAGGTTAAATCAGATTATATTACACCCTCTGTGAGATTTCATTTGTAAATTCAAACCAGATGTGTAGCAGTTCTTTTCCAATGCTGCTGCATACACAAATTTCAACCCGTCAAAAACATTGGAATTGCAGAAATTGACAGACGGATTTCATGACCATAAGTGGATGATTGGATTTGGGTTGTTACCCTACTTCCTAAAATGATGAACCAACTTTCCTAGCAGGAAACCTAGCAATTGATTAATACAATCTTCCTATTTCATGTCAGTGGGAAAACATTAGCCCAAGAATATATATGTGTGACTGTGTGTGTGTGTGTGTGTGTGTGACTATAAAACTAAACTTTGAATAAAGGGATCAGTTTAAAATCTCTGAAGGTTACTCAGATCGATAAGCACCTGATGAAGGCCAGAGGGCATACTGGCCATAATGTTGTGATAATAACAATAAAGATGAGGACAATAGTCTGAGTGGAAATAATTAAAAAAAAAAAAAGAGAATGAGGTTGAAAGAAAAAAAAATACTGTATAGTTTAAACAGTAACTCAACTATTTATGTACATTTGATAAAATAATATTTCTGTCCCAGAATAATTGTTCCATATAACAACAATATGGGGATTAAGAAGGAAAGCCTCATCAATACTGGAAAGATTAACAGCTACTGGCGTGAGGAACCTATTTTCCTGAAGAATTTTTTTAAGAGAAACATTTTATCAATTTCAACCAAAAGTAGCACTGGTTTCTCGATCAATGAATTTCAAATGTTTCCTTATAAGGAAATGGCTAATATGATTAGAAATGAGGAGAACAGATACTACACGGGATTTACTTGACCTCCCACAGGGCCAGGTTGTGACACAAGGTCGGAGTTTAACGTGGGAAGGGAGGGGGAATGGACCCGAGTTTTCACCCGGGTCGCAGTGCTTTGGCTTTAGCTAGTCATAGCTGGTCTTGGCTGGTCTTAGCTTGTCCAAGCTGGTCATAGCTAGTCAGACGTAGCCACGATACTACCAGCGCAGGGACGAATCCCTGCCGCCGGCCTGTATCGGAGAACGAATCCCGGCCCCATAGGCGATCATTCAGTGAGTAATCTGCAAACAGATACTACACTTTGATCCCAGCCTGATAGCCAGGAAAGTGTAACTTATGAAGCACTGGCTGCTCTGTCAATGAATTCATGTCCTTGTAAGAAAACAGATAATATTACAATTAACATAGAAGAAATAAAGGAATGTTCCTCAGCCCTACCACTGAAACAAAAAGATGTAAAGTAACATGGCAATTGTTCTGATGGGTTTTCTTGCTTGGTGCCTTGGCTGCATGAATTTAAGTGGGCTACTAGATTGACAACTAGGTGTCAGCATTTTACTGCTGAACTACCGAGATGTAACTGTAGATACTATTCAAAGTTTCTTTTCTTGCTTTTGGAACTCCCAATTTCTTGCTTCCCTGCTAACTACAATCTTCAAAAATTTAAATGCAATGCCAATTGCCATCTTCTCTTTTCCTGAATGCTGTTCTTTTATTGTCCTTTCTCCTCATTAAAGACTTCTCATTCTCGTTCACTTCCAGTAACCCCTTACATCCTTGTGGCATTATCACATTGATAAATGATTTAAAAAAAAAAAAAAAAAAAAAAAAAAAAAAAAGAAACCAAGAAAACAAAAAAGTAGCTGAGTGAACAATGAAGATCATTTGATACAATAGGTAGGTCACAGTTTAAATTTAAAATGCTGACCATTACAAAGTGAGGAACAAAAACATTAAGTATGACTGCCTTGAAGTGAAGTTAAACATCACATTAGTCAATCACAAAGAATAAAAGAAAAAAAAAAAGAATTCTCTTAATTAAAAAAAAAGACTACAAAAATATGGTGCCAGAGAATAAAGAAATTTATGTAAGATATAACAAAATGGAAGTAAATTTACGTTTCAAGAAATTATGTCATTTTAACTAGTCTTCAGGTATCAGCTAACCAGACAAGTCAATTATTAAATCACAAAAGCAGCTTAGTTCCGCCTCATATAGAAACAGCATTTTTAATGCTGCTGCCATTTCTGTTTAAGAAAGACTTTATAAATTAAAGCAAGCCCACCAACACAAGCTTTAAAAAAAGTGAGTTAGCAAAAGTAGGGACTCAGAAAAAGTAACAATTAGTATTTACTTGTTGATCAAAATCAAAATCATGAGAACGATATAAGACTCTTGAAAAATTATACAGTAAAAATAATCCTAATCCATTCATAGTCTGTCTGAATGTACATTTGTAATATAAGAATTAGAATTTGTGGGTCACAGCTGTGAGAATAAAATTGTCTTCCTTCAATCAACAAAATAGATATTTATATACAAAAAACATCATTATTCACCCATCTCTGCAAACACAATTAAATTATATGCTTTAAAAACTATATAATTAAAAACAAAAGGGTAAATGTGATAAAAAGATGCAAAATTAATTTTGTTAACATTTTGAGGTATGGTTAACAAGCAATTTTTGCTGTGTTAATTGTTAAACATTAAAATGAAAGTTTATAAAATTACAGACTCCCTCTTTATTTTTTTCTGTGTGAATAAAAGAAAATTTAGAAAATGCACATTAACAGCTGCAGCAAGAGTTAAAGTGAATTTTATGCAAAGAAAAAGAAGGTATACACAAAAAATGACTGATTATTTTGTGTTTTACAGCTTATCAACCTTTTGTAGGTTATGTAAAACCAAAACATATTTTTCAATTATAAGAATTTATTTTTGCAAGTGAATATTGTATTTATATATATAAAACATAGGATGTGTGTGTGTGTGTCCATTTGCTTGTATGATACCTTTTCACTTGAGATCCATCCAACCAATTTTGACCAAACTTGGCACATACATCGTACAATGTAAGAGATAGTTTCTTAGTAAAAAAAAAAATTGATAATTTTTAAAAATCATTAAAGTCGATCAAAAATCGGTAAATTCAACTTTTTCATTCAAACTCGATATGTAGGTTACTTACATCATGACAAGCTCAATGATACCTCATTTTTATTATTACGCCACTGTGTTTAGCGAAAAACTGCGAAAAACCAAAAATCGATTTCAACACAAATTTTAAACTTCACTCAGTTGTAGCCAACAAGTTGCTTGTTTAACAATCATTTAACTTGATAACCGAGTCCACCCATATAGTGAAAACTCACGTAAATATCGAAAAATGGCAATTTTTACCTGTTTCTTTCTTATTTTTCATTGATCTTTCAATCAATTTTCATCAAACTTAATAGCTTTATAAATGTATCCACTTTTACATCCCTGGTAGCACACTGACAAATTGAATTTCAAAAACTCTGAAATAATTGTGGTCTAAAATGGGTCTTCATGTTGCCGGTTTTACTCCTTCATGCCCTCAGCTAACTTCGATTGAATAGATACAGACTAATTCTCTTATATCAGTAACTGCATTAATTCAAAATGTTTTTTAATGAAAGTACTTTAAAGTAATTGAAGAAGGTAGACTCTGTTACATCTAAACATGATGCTATTTTTGCTCCATTCTAAGTGAACACTTTTTCTGATTGACCAACTGGCTATGGCTGCTAGTTAGCAATATTTTGGAGATAATAATAATAAAAGTCCTATTTAGCTTATAGCTGGGTGGTGGAGGAAGAGGTGGATTCATACCTTTACCAAAGTTATTTGCACGTAAGTGAATGTAACAAAGCTGACTGGAATTTGAACATGACTTTCCAATTTCTCATTTCAAACCAATATCCATTTTACTACCCACACATATAAGCTTACAGCACCAGATATCCTCAAGTGGTAACCCGTCAAGGCCTGCCATTGCTTAACTTCAATAATCAAACAGAAACTGGGATTTCAATGTAATATGGCAGGAAGCCTCTCGCAAAAATTAGATTCCAGAATGGACGATTATCTTATTGCTGGGTCACTGGAAAATGATTATATGGTCTTCAAAAAATAAAAAATAAAGTGTTAAACTTTCAAAAGTTAAAGCAAATTAAACAACTGTATAAAGAAATATACTAAATGTACAAACGTTATAAAAAAAAATATCAGAAAGTGAGAATTAATAAATTAATAATGCAAGTGTTTTCTTACCAAATTACTAAATGAAAATTATCTTGAATGGCGACTCTTCTTGATCTGTTTGCATTAATATGAGTGACCCCCAAGGTATTATTCTTGAACTATGTTGTTCCTAATTTTCATCAACCTTTCCGATGTCATGGCTGATGCTAACCTCCACAAGAGTAACCCATTATGCTTTCTCAGGCTAACTTTTTCCACTGATATGAAGTGGAATGATTATATTGAATCAATAACTAGGGCTGCTGCTAGGGAAATTGATTCACTGTGTTGTGCTAGACAATTTTTCCTGCCAGAATGTATCTTACACATTTATAAGTTGACCATTCATCCATGCACTGAATATGGCTGCTACATCTGGCCTGATGCTTCTGCTATATATCTAGAGATTCTTGATAAAAACCAATGAAGAATCTGCAATGTTATTGGTCCTTACTTGGCATCTCAGTTTCAGTCACTTTCTTACCATCATATATAGCTTCCCTGTGCCTTTTCGAAAAATACTTTCACACTAATTGTTCTGCTGATCTTTCTCTTTGGCACCTAGACTTTATGAATTTAAGCTCCATACTAGATTGGCAGAGAGATTTAAGCGCCATACTAGATTGGCAGAGAGATTTAAGCGCCATACTAGATTGGCAGAGAGATTTAAGCGCCATACTAGATTGGCAGAGAGATTTAAGCGCCATACTAGATTGGCAGAGAGATTTAAGCGCAATACTATTTACAGTTGAAATAGCTAAATGCAACCTTAAGTTGTTTGCTAATTGCTTCTTCACTCACACATGGCTTATGAAACTTTCTGTTTCATGCTTTCACTCTCCCATCAGCTTTGATCTTCAAAGATTTAAATGCAATGTCAATTGTTATCTTTCGTCTTCTTAATTCCTTTTCTTTTATTGTTCTTTTACCTTAATAATGTTTTTCTTTTTCTTCTATTTTTCACTCAGTAACTCCTTGAATCTTGGTGGCTTTATTGCCCTGCTTGGGATGAAATGATTAAAAAAAAGTCACAAATCAGGAGTTCAATCCTCATGGGTTCATATGTTGCCACTCAGTGCCAAAAAGAGAAACAAACTCAGAACAAAACGAGCACTGTGCACAATATACAAAATTATTAAAGGAGTAAAAGATTTCAGTTAAATAAAAAAGATGATATAATTCTCAGTGCTCCTTGAAAAATTATATATTGCACGAGTCCAAGGCTTTTCATCAAGTCAATAGACCTTAGAGTGACCTGCTATCAATCAATTAAGAGAGACATTCCTTCTAAAAATAGGATAAAAAAGTGAGTACTTCATACGTGAATGTTTAAAAAAAGAAGAAAAAAAGAAGGGTGGATGAAAATTAAAAACAAGGGATATTAAAGAAATTATAATGAATTGACAAAACGAGTGAATGAAGGAAAAAAGCAACAACAAGCAAAAAGGACAAAGAAATAACAAGAAAGTTGAAAAAATACAGAAATTAAATAAAACCCAAAGAAAACTAAAATCTGAGATAAAATGAAACAAAGAAAACATGTGACAGAACAAATAGACAAGTTCATTCAAGTGTGACAAAAAAACACATCCAGCCCAGAACAACTGCTACATAACATTTTGCCATAATAAACATTGTTTTTCCTTTGACAACTAAGCTTTTGCAAAACAAATAGGGCAAAAGAGAAAAAGAAAAAATCTGATATTACCAAAAAGCCTGCAAAACCTCATCAGAAAGACATACACACCAAAGTAAATTGGAATTAGAAAACTTTTCTTCATTTTCTTTCCTTACTTTCAAGAAGAATCACAAGGCTTTTTTTTCTTGGCTGAAGGAGGTAGATATTGTTAAGTATATAAGCACTGAATTCAATTGCTGGCTTACCTGACAAACTATGCAACCGAGAGAGTGTAATTGGGATGCTTGGCACACCATAAGCTAATATTTATTTAGTGAATAGTAGATTTTACAGAGGGGTAAATGAATTGACATCAGACTCGGACCTTTCACCAAGGTGTGAAAATGAAACCCCTGTTGCTTTAGGTAATTCAGTACTTTGAAACATCAAAAACACTTTTGGAGCTGTTGTTTTAAACTTGGGGAGGGGAGATGCAAACTTGTTAAACTGTAGTGTTTTTGTTAGAGGAAAAAAAATGGTGCATCAAAATGCAACCATATACCCAGACAATGGGGACAGAAGACAAAGCATAATAAAAATCATTGAAGATAAAATGTTATTAATGAAAAATGTTGATAAGGTATATCACAAAGAAGTGTTGGAACTGCTAGCTGATGGAAAGTTGATTTTTTATGGCTTATCACCTTTTGAAAGCTATTTGAAACTAGAAATTATTTTTAGATTGTCAGAATTTGTTGGAGAAAATAATGATTTAATGATACATGTCTTACTAATTAATCCATAGCTGGGGGAGAAAAAGTGGATTTACCCCTTTCCCAAGAGTATTTGTGCATAAGTGAATATAATGAACCTGACTGGAATTGGAACCTGGCTCTCTGACTTCACATTCCAAGCTGTTATATATTACGCTACCCTCATATTCAAGATTACAGCATCTCGTATTCCCAAGAGGTCAAACATCTAGGTATTGACTAGGGTCAACATTGCTTAACTTGTGCGATCATACAAAGACTGGTTTTTCAACATGATATACCCATAAACTCGAGAATGGAGAGTATGATGACGAAATCTGAAGGTGCATTAGTATTACAAAAGATGTCTTTCAAAAGCTAAGCAAAATGTTAAGAAACTAAACTTTTGTTAGAAACAAAGAGTACTTAATGGTTATATAATATCAGTCCTCCTATAGGGCAGTGAAAGCTGAACTATTTTCTCACTGATGAAGAAGAGACTTGAAGCAACAGAAATATGATTTTGCAGAAAGATGCCGAGGATACCATGCACCCAACATGAGAGCAATGATGTTTTAGAGAAAATGGAAATAAAAATGACAACATCAGGAAGAGATGGTTGAAATTTCTAGGGTATATAATGAGTAAAGGCATGCCCTAAGTCTACCACATGAACCAATCCATCTGCAGAGAAATATTCCAAACATACGGTGCACCTGAGGAACTTAGTACAGATGGTGGGCCGCCCTTCTCAGCTTACTCATTCCAACAGTTCCTAAAAACCCGGGCTGTTAAACAAAGAATTTCATCAGTGGCATATCCCCAGTCTAACGGTCGAGCAGGGTTAGCAGTCAAGACTGCAAAAAGACTCATAAAGGACCGCACAGGACACCAGGGTTCCTTGGACAATGACATGGCAGCATCAGCGACCCTGCAATATAGAAGCACCCCTATCCAAGGCATCGGCTTATCACCATCACAACTCCTGCTTCATAGATGTCTTTGGGATTTTATCCCTCACACTCACACAAACCACACCGAGTGGATAGCCGCAGCCCCAAAATGTGAAAAGACATTATCCAAACGCAATGCAGGCCTCATCAAGAGGTACAATTGTACTGCACATGCCCTATCCCCACTTCATAAGGACAACACAGTCTCTATTCAAAACCCAAATAGCCATCAATGGGACACAGTTGGGCAAATAGTAGAGACGCTTCCCAAATGAAACTTGAAGCGCCTGTAATCAAGACCCCTATACCAAGTGCCTTGCCTGTGTCCCCTGAGAGAACGATTACAGATATGTGTAGGCCACATCAATCTGCCAAAGAATCGGGAAATGGCAGCATTACATTGTGAAGTGACCTGGCATCCCAGGGCCCTACTCAGTCACTGCCATCAAGAACCAGGATCCCCAGGGCGCTATGCCGGCTACTTACATACAATCGACCAGGCAATAAGGAACTGATTCCTCCCCAACAGCGGCTATGCTTCTGCAATGGAGAGAGGAAGGAGATGTAGAAGTCAAATGATTTACCTGCTAACATGGCTGCCTTGTATCTTCTTGGAAAGGCAAGCCATCTAATCTACCTCATTTATAGGAGAGTACCTAATGCAGCAGGTGGGTAGGTCCACTTTACTAGAATGAACTTGCCCAACACATTTGCATGAGTGGACTCTATTCACCCATATATATCTCCATTAAATGACTCAGGGCTGCATTTTAGCTTGAAGTGACTACAGTCTACTTGTGTGTCTGGCCACTTGCAAGCCAACCAATATTCTACAAGGGCCCGGAAAATTTGATACTCACAGGACACATAACAAAAAGATTTACTTTACTAAGAGCTACAAAGGATGGAAAATTGTGGAAAATTATGACTGCCAATGTCCTAAAGGGACATGGCATATAGAGGTAGAATAAAAACAGCGGAATATTGCAAGGATCTATTATTAAAATGGTCTCACATTTCATGCATATCTCGATCCACATCATTTCTCATTTCAATGAAGACATGACACACTTATGGTGGAAAAAAAAAAAGGTTACAGAAGAAATCATGTTAGTGTTTGTATTTAAAAAACATTACAAGAAATATGTTCCTACTTAGATGTGTAGAGAGTTACAAAAACTGGAATTGGTGTGACACATTCAAATTCTGCCCAAGTCTGTTTCATTTATTAAGCACTAATACCCTTGGAAAAGGCACAAACTAATCTTCCTCCAGCAATGCGTTAAATAGCAGAGAAAACTAGACTCTTAAGCCTTGGAAAGGCAACCAGTCTAAGAGAAGTACAACTCTGTATTCAAAACAGCTTAATGAAGTATGGGCTCCTCCAGGTTAACTTGCCCTAGACACACCCACTACAGCTATGGCTGCAGTACACATGGTTTCTCTACAACCATAGTGTGTTATGTGGCTCATCATCAAATCATTCATATTTAGACATTATATTAAAATAGCAGTAATAATTTGTAATAAAAGCAGTAATAATATTGAAGGAGATACCAATTCAATGTGTAGGCAGCTAAGAAAAAAATTTGAAGAACTATAAAGCAAAGGAAAAGTAGTCTCCTTATTCAATTACTTATCTGATCTAGTATCCTTATCTTTGTTGTTTTAGTCACTTCATATCAGTGGGTGGGCTGTCCACACTTCTTCGGGTGTATGTAAATTTTTTTTTTTTCTTTACATTTGCTTCCTCACTGATCTAAGCCATGAAGATAAATCTGGTACTAGGAATTTTTCTTTTTTTTCCTCTTCATATGAAGATGATTCACAGAACTAGACAAACATATGTCACTGGTGAATTTAAAAAAAAAAATGGTGGATTTATAGAAAGGAAATAAGTTTGTAAAATTGGAGTGGAAAGTATTTTCTTTTTTATTAGTGATTATATTCCATCATTTTATTTTAAATAATGCTCACCCTGTACAAGACCCAAGAGCCACTCAAGGTAGAGAGTTACAGAGTAAGGGGTACAGTTTATGGAGATACTACTACTACTAGTATAATGTGCAGTTGACAGAATCAAAAACAAAGTGCATGTGTGAAATTAAAAATATAAAATGGCGACAATTTATCTATCGCACCTGAATTATCGTAATTTTTTTCCAAAGAGGTTAAGAATCACGCATTTTTGGTGACTGCTTGCACTATACACAAGTAAATTTTTTCTGGAGGGAGTGAAAATTGATGCAAAAAATTTCATGAGTCACACTATACATGAAATCAATTTATACACAATTCTATATGCTAAAGGAGCTAGAGGAGACATTAAGGCTTGCTAAAGAACCAGACAGTTTCTTTCTGCAGATGCCTTGTAACGCATAAGACCATGACCACACAACATAATACTGCTGCCATTTCAATACCAAGTGAATATTTTATGAGGTCATGTTCACATGATGAATTGCCTTACAAATCTAAAGGGCTCCAACTGCCCTGTTATTTATTATATTTAAGGACTTTAGTGTCAAGTGATTACAAACAGCCCTAACGACAACATGAATTCTCTTCTGATTCTCTTATTTATGCCATAAGCCATTAAGCCAACAGGCACCATTCTTGATATTTAGATAATCAATTTTATTTAAATACTCATTTACTTGTGACATGATGTAAATAAATTTTTGCAACATGTTGCAAGTAATTTTACAACAGCATTCCTTATATTTTCTGTATAAGTAACCTTTGATTTTTATCTCTGCAATTAATTCTTGTTGCATGTGAGAAATAATTCTACTTTTAAATCATTAAGTGAAAATATCCAAAGATAACACAAGCCGTACCATTAAAAACATGAAGATATTTAAATAATATTGCAATTGCACTGGTTATATTTTCTGCCTAAGTAATCTCGGATTTTTATCGTTACAATTAATTCTGTTGTTGCATTTAAGAAAGAATACTGCTTTTAAAACTATTAAAAAGTGAAAATATCCAAAGAAAACAAGTGAAATGAAGAGCAATATTATTAGCAGTCTCATTTCGTTATGAAAATGAGATATTCAGTTGTTATAGTAATATGAGGTATGTTCACTTATTGGCATTGAGTAATGACTGGTTATCATAAAAACAGAATGTCACATCAATAAAGAGAGTAACCAACCAACATAAAAATGACTGTTTTATATAGAATAGATTATAAAGTTGACCATAATCCTGATATAGAGACAAAGTTCTGAGGCTGATGGAAATAAAAAAAATTTTTAAATATGAACTCAATCATTCTTTTGCTTTTTCAATTACCTGTCCATGAAATTCCAATTTGTTTTCAGAGTTATTTTTTATCATTTTTAGCTTAAAATTTGCTGATGGACATTTGTTTGGTTTGAAAAAAAAAAAAATATATATATATATATATATAATATAATATAATAATATTTTTAGTTTTTAAAAATATGATTCCTCCGCTACATTAGAGTTCTCATGTTTCAAAAGCGAGAGCCGAGACCCCCTAACATAATTTTTTAAGTTATGTAGAGTTAAGGTGTCTGGACCCTCTTCCTTGTCAAGCGAGAATTTGGGAAGCGGGTCCAGACACCTTAACTCTGCATAACTTAAAAAATTATGTTAGGGGTCTCGGCTCTCGCTTTTGAAACATGAGAACTCTAATGTAGCGGAGGAATCATATTTTTAAAAACTAAAAATATTATTATAATATAAGCTCTACTTCTGTATGGAGCACTGTCCTTTTGAAAATAAAGCTAAATATTAAGGAACACCGGATTATCTACCTAACGTGTTCTTTCCTATTTCACTGCACACCTGCATACATACATATATATATATATATATATATATATATATATATATATATGTCACTTAGAGGTTATATTCAGCACCCAACTCCAGAGTTTCGTAGATGAAACTTTTAGTAATCATTCAAGTCCACTCATCAGGTCTCAGTAATATGAAGCAACAATCTTACCCAGAGAAAATATCAACCAGAAAAAAAGATACATAGGTATATCCGTTGGTAATTGGAAGCAGCGTCTATACAATCATAGACGCTCTTTTAAATATCGAGACCTTCAAAATCAAACTTCCTTATCCAAACACTACTGGGATCTGGTGGATAAGGGACTAAACCCACATTTCGAATGGAGATTCTTATCAAGAGCGAGAACCCCTCATAACTTCCATGATTGGTGTGATCTATGCATTGTGGAAAAAAGTTTTTATTATTAAAGATAAAAATCAAGATGAGTTGCTGAATCTTCATAGGGGGATCATTTCCAAATGTAGACATAAAAAACGCTTTAAAACAAACACGGTTTTAGAACGTGTTGTTACCTATAACAGTTCCATCTTGGATCACTAACATCAGATATGACATTTAAATGGAATGACTCTCATGATTATCTATATATATCATTGACTGTGTTGAAGTGATGCTCTATATATTTTTTGATCATTTAATTTGTGTTAGCAAACTTTATTCATGTGTTGATATATGCATATGTGGGTATGTAGGTAAAAAGTTTTCCTAAATAACTGATATACAAAATCTGATAGTTTTCTGATATTTTTATATACCGAGGTATATATGTAGACTTAAAGAGATATATACGCGTTAACCACTCCGTGGGTTTTTAATATTGTTAACGTTTTCTTCCTCGGTGTTTTTTTTAAGTAGAAATTAGTTTAATTCTACCCATCTATTTTTATATGTTAAATGTATATATGGATGGATGTGTGTTTTTTACCTTTTTATATACATATATATATATATATGTGTGTGTGTATATGTATAGTTAGATCGGTAGATACGTTGTATATTTGTTTAAATGAGTGTGTGTATGTATATGTATGGAGGTGTGTAAGGTTTTATGTTTATGTGCACATATGTGTATGTCTGTGTATGTGTATATGTCTGCATGAGTGTATGGATATATATATATATATATATATATATATATATATATATATATATATATATGTGTATGTGCGCACATATATGTATGTATGTGCAAGTAAATATAGATATATTGTTGTGTATGTGTGTATCTACATGTGCTTTGGGGCATATAAATGGTAGGTCCTTACTAGATTAAATATACGTTAATTTTCATATGTTTATATTAAATTTGTAACCTGTAGGTGAGATTACTTGCTTTGTCAAATTTTCTTGTTTACACATCGGTTCTCTTATAAATGCCCTTCATTTTTAGTTTGTCCCCGCCCCATCTTTCACTTTTTTTCTTTTCTTTCTCATCTTCTAGATTTTAAGTTTTGATTTTACCGTGTTTTATTGTGCGTAGTGTCACCACAAATGGATACATACATTTCCAGTGTCTGTTTTTTAATGTAGGTAAGCGATTCAGTAGTGAATTATGCATCGAAAAATAATTCGTATTTATCTGTATTTCACTCATTTAAACCATTATTTAACTCCTCTCTTTAAAACTTGTCTCTGTTAAATTTTAATCCCCACCTTCACCTTTAGGCCTTCTTGTTCTTCTCTCGCCTGTTACCCCTCTCTAGAGCATTCATTTCCTTCTCACACTTCTCTCCCACTCCCACAGATACACTCTCACTAAAATTATATTTTTTATACCCGGAGTTATATTTTCCAATTTCTTTTTGAATTTGTAGGTCTGATGAATTGGATTGTGATTACAATTCCAATGTAATAAATTATAACCATAGAATATTAGTGTTTGAGCCTTTTTATTATATATATATATATATATATATATATATATATATATATATATATATATATATATCCGATGCGATGAGAACGAAAGTAATATATAAATTCCAACGTTCGCACATTTTCTTCATTAAGTTTGCTCAAGAAGTGTGCACGGATTGATAGACTGTAATATGCACTGCTTAAAATAAAAATAAAAAACTGGTCGTCTATTTCAAACACGAGTATCCACCAAAAAATAACATTTGAAGTAAGATGAACAAACACTTATTCATAAATGCACAAAGTAAATGGTAAATATAGAGAACAATTTGAAAAACTTATTTTACCAGGTTTTGCTGATCAAATCGCATCATCAGAAAATATAATTTTATTTAAAACAAACAAGATCGGCAAGACAGAACACGATTAATGTTAGTCATATGAATGCTGGACTTTTTTTTATTTAATTTAAAACACAAAGTAAACAAATAAAATAGATTTTAATGTTTTTAAATATAAAAGAAATATAATTTTTTATCAATAAATGCACATAATAATTACAATTGTTAATGATCCAAGTATCAACAAATGTTATTACGATGTAAAATTAAAAAGACAAGAAAGAAAAAAATTCACACTTCCTGCAAACAGTAGTTGCATCACAACTTTAAAAAGAGGATTCTAGAATTCTGTCTGTTTTCTGACAGTCATTTGCCTTTTCTCATTATTGTTACACATAAGGCATCAACAGGTTGTGTTAGATTTTGACAAAACCAAACCCATGAAATTTGCTGATCAAGGAAAAATTAGTGGAAAGAAAATATAATGAAACCTAACTCCAACCAGATTTTAATATTTTGATAATAGAATAAAAAATAAGGTTCATGTATACATATTTTTTGTGGATGTTTTGGCTTTTCAAGATTCTTGTCTACATGAAATATTTTACTATCATTTAATAAGAGATGTAAACTGGAAAAATTGACCACAATACAAATAAGAAGGTGCACACACACACACACACACACACACATATTTATATATATATATAAAATGATAAAAATACTGTTTTAAGGTATGCTGTATTTATAAGTGCTCAATATCTGAGCTAGAGTGTATCTAAATATAAAAGTGGACACAGAGGTCAACATCAAGCAGCAACAGTCTACTTCATACTTCAACATAATGCTCAGGCTGTGTGTGTTGTGCCTTGGCATGACTATATATACTGGTCAGGGGTGCATAATGAGTAGTAAGGTCTACTGATGGTTATTGGGTGGGTGGGAATGTTTATGTTAAAAATTATTCTAGGGACTATGGAGTCAAAATAATTGTATCTACATGTGGTCATTTGTAGATATTTTATAATGTTGTTTGTTAATGTTTTACTTATATATTATAGATTATAAATTATTTGTTGATGATGTGTTCAATCATGAAACAGTTTTGTCGCTTGGTGCTGACCTCAGTGTCTGCACACACACACACACACACACACACACACACACACACACACACACACAAACGTGTAAATAATTCAGACAAGTTTTGTCTACTTATTTTACAAGGATCCTTAGCACACTGTTGTCATCATTGTTTTTTTTCTAAGACAAAAAATTGTTGTGTTCATCATTTTTCTAAAACAAAATTGTTGTGTTCATTTAAAAATTAAATTTTTATATGTGAAGTGATAAATGCTAAGGTTATGTACTGTACAATTTTTAAATTTTATCATGTAGACACACATGCAAACGTCAAGGGAGGTAACTAAGTTATTGAAATGTTTAAATATTTAAAAAAAAAAATGCTCATGTTGAAAGCACTCAGAATAAAATGAATATGCATCAACATGGTAACTTTCTTTCTTCCTTTAATAAGGATACTAAGAAACTTGTCCATAATTACAAAAGGATCCTATTAAAAATAAGTAGGCAAAACTTGTCTAAATTATTTAATGAGACATGTCTTAATGAAAACATGCTGCCTATATATATATATATATATATATATATATATATATATATATATATATATATATGAACAGCAATCCTTCTTTCAAACATGTTTCAATGAATGTCACAGACAAGGAAAATTTTGTAAGTTTTTTTTTTTTTCAGTTTTTCCTTACTGATTACCAATGTAGAAAGTAGAACCAATTCAATTGTTAAAATTACTTAAATATTTCTATCATTTTTTGATGCTACGAGTTGGTTGTGTTAGTGTTCTTTGGATACTTTTACTGTTAATGATTTAAAGTGAAAGTGTGTCCTGAATAAGCAAAGTTAGAATGAAACAACATATTGCATCTTGTAAATTTGGCTCCAAGGATTATTGGCGTCTTAATAGCATACTTAACAACAGCAAACCTTCAATACCTCCTTTGTCCAACCAATTTGAGGCCCTGACCTCCTCAGCTGATAAGGCTGAGTGATTTGCATGGAAACTCTCTTCCAACTCAACGCTCGACTCATCTGGTGTACCCACACCCGATTTCCCCCTAGAACCAAAGCTCTATTGAGGGAGTCGCACATAACCCCATTGTTGGTATTGGGCATCATCTCAAAATTAGACTTCGATGAGGCTCGCGATGGCGACAGAATACCAGACATTGTCCTGAAGAAATGTGCTCCTGAACTGGCCCCTGCCCTCTCCAAATTATATAACTACTGCCTCAATGAATCTTGCTTTCCAGCCTGCTGGAAGTCCTCATCCACTGTATCTGTCTTTAAGAACTCTGGAGACCCTATCTACCGTCCTATCAGTCTCCTATCACTCTTCGGCAAAGTCTTTGAAGCTTTAATCAACGCCAAAGTGGTTAATCCCCTTATATTCCATGATCTGCTCTCTGATAAGCAATATGGTTTCCGCTTTGCCTGTTCTACAGCTGATGTGCTCATGGCCATAACTGAAATTGTTTACCAAGCACTCCACAATAATGGAGAAGCTTGTGCCATGGCTCTAGATATCTCTAAAACATTTGATAGGGTCTGGCATGCCGGCCTTCTTCGTAAGATTAAGGGATACAGAATTTCAGGTCGATTATTTGACTTAATACGATCATTCCTGTCAAACCGTGTAATGAAGGTCATCCTTAACAGATTTTCCTCCGGTTCCTTTCCCACGAACGCAGGTGTTCCCCAAGGCTCTATCCTGGGCCCTACTCTGTTCCTTATCTTCATTAACGATCGCCCCAATGTCATCAGTTCCCAAGTAGACATCTATGCTGATGACACTACTATTTCCTCCTGCCTCAATAACAAGTCTGGTATCGCTGACAAAACTAACCTGGCCGTTAGTCTCGAAAAGGACCGCCAATATTTAAGTCATTGTTTGTTCATGCAGGTAAACTAGTTTTAATAAAGCAAAACAAGCCCTGATGTACAGATTTAAATAAAGATCAATTGTTTTAGAAATCCAATAATTAAAAAAAAAGAAGGGTAATAAATCGGTAATTTTACAGTTGCCTTGGTTATATATGTACTCCACCAATCTTCTGATTTTTAACAATTCTATAATCAGATATAAGAAGGCATTCTGCTTTGTAAATAAGTGAAAATGAACAAATATCTCAAGATAATTAACATGACCCATACTACAAAAAAATGGTAATTGAAGTTATTTAGAAATTTCATTTTTTATAATTTTTTTTTTTATTTATTTTAATCTAAGATTTTTATCTCTACAACTCAATCTATTGTATTCATGTAAGAAAGAATTCTAGTCAAGAAAGCTAAATAGAAATATCTTAAGAAAGCTAAAACAGCCAGTATCTTCAAAAACTGATGCCATATTTAAGTAATTTTACAACTTCATTAGTTATATTTTCTGCGTGATTAATCTTGGATTTTTTTAATTATACAATTAACTCAATTATCACATAATCCTAATAGAAAGATTTTATAAATTTCAACTGAATGTAGCACTGGCTGCTCAGTCAGTGAATGCTAAATGTTTCCTTATAGGGAAATGGCTAATATTATTATTACCATTAGAGATAAGGAGAAGAGACACTACACTTTGATCCCAGCCTGATGGCTACAGAGTGAAGAAAATGGTAACTAGAGTAGCACTGGCTTCTCACTCAATGAATACCAAATATTTCCTTATAAGGAAATGGATGATATTACCATTACCTGAATAAGTTAACAAATTGTCAAAAGACTAATGAAATATTTAATTTATTTTGAAATTTTATATTAGTTTTTATATTATTTTAGTTTATATTTTCTATATGATTAATCTAGAATTTTTATCTCTACAATTAAATCTTTTGTTGTATGTAAGAAATAATTCTACTTAAAAACATCCAAGGAATTTTACTCAAAACAAAAGAAACATAAAGCAATATATTTCTAACCTTACTTCCCCCCGATTTCTAATGAGATAGTCCAGTGTTATAATAACTGGAGGCATACTTGTATATTGGAGTCAAATAATGCATTGTGTGACAATAACAGTTGAATACCCTCTCAGCAAGGAGTAAAAACAGGTTGTTCAATTGATAAATATATAATGTCACATTGTGCTTCATAATAGAGAACAAATATTTGCCTGACCTATATTCTCCTGGCGCCAGTTTCAACTTCTTTTGCCATTGATTGTGACCATTCTGTTTAAAGTTTACATTTTCTTGGTTTTCAGTAGAAAATATGGAAATTTTCACTTTCCAAAATTATAGTTTAAAATTCTACTTTAGATTTATGCAGTGCCAGATTATGATCATTTGGGGCCACTAGGCTAATGAAATTATGGGGCTCCCCTCAAATGGAGCCACCCTCTAAGTCACTTGGACTTGTCTTGAATATTTTTTATGCATGATATATTTTAGCAACATTTAAATTGCTTGAAGAAATCTTATTGCAAATTCTTTCAATTAAGTAGAATAGCTCAATATTTTGTTTGTCAATAAAAATATTCTAAGAAATACCATTTTTTTAATTATTTATGGCAAAACCAAAAATTAACACAACCATAGTAAAAAAAAAAAAGAAGATTTTTTATAACCAGCATTATAACAATAAAACAATCAAAATAAACGAGTTTGTCATATTGAGATCATTTCAGTTTATGAAACTATTTAGAAGTTATAACATATATATATTTATATGTGTGCTGGTGTGGTATTTAGTAGGAAGTGCTTAATATATCCATAACAGAGCTATAACATCTCGAAAATTAAAATCACTGTGTTATAAAAATTTCTTAAATTTAAATATTCTGAACTAAAATCAAACGTGTTATCTACTTGAAACACAATGAGACAAACGAAATCATTCTTTTCTTTGCTTCCGGTAAAGAAAAAAAAATGAGTTTGTCATATTGAAATCATTTCAGTTTATGAAACTATTTAGAAGTTAACATATAGAAAATTAAAATCATTGCTGGATATATTGGGGGTGGGGGAAAAACATCAGTTTAAACTGATGCCAAGAGGATATGGGTTTAACTGATAACTTCTTCATCCCCTCTGCTATATAGTGACCATTTTGCTTAAAATTCATGTTTTCTTCATCTCAAATGAAAATTTTGAAATTTATCAATATATTTCATTGAAATTTCCATGTACGAAAATTATAGCTTTAATTATAGATGAGACATATGGGGGTGCGAGACAAGGCATCAGTTTAAACTGACAGCAGGTGGATACAGAATTAATGAAGAACAGAGTTATTCTTTTGTTCAGTAACTTCGGATCTTCCTTGTAAAAGATATTCTTCAGTACTGCTTATTCTCAGTTGAAGCCAGTTATTACAAATTGTAAAAACATTGGCTAAATGATGATTGTGCAAATACATTTTTGAAGTCCAGCCTTCTTCATTGTCATTGAAGAGCCTAATTGTATCCATGAGCACAGAATCCTCAACAGATTTGGGTCCAAATAAATTGTGACAACTCATATTGGGAGTCTTATAAACACATATAAATCCGAGGATCTGAATGAAGGGGCAAAGATCATTCTTATTATGCAAAATTATTCAGAGATATTTTCTAAGCATGCCTTTGTCTGGCACTGAACCAAATAGCAGGATAGTGCAAAGGTTAGATTTGCACCTTTCTTTAGACTGAGAAGAGATTGATTAAAAAAAAAAAAGAAAAGGGTTATTGTTACCAATTAGAAATAGACAACTGCATCAATCATGAAGTAGGGGTTGAGGAAAATTTGATATTTCTCTACCCCTGCCTCATAATAATTGCGACATTCATTGTAGGAGATAAATATGCAAACAGAACAATTATTACAGGACAAAAGTAACATTATTTTTAACCAATTCAAGACCTGTTTCTCCTTACTACAAAAAAATGAAGGCATACGTGAAATTTCTGATCTTATTTTTGTACCCTGCTCTTTCTTCTCACTTCTTGGTATTTAATTCACAGATTACATATTTTGGTAATAATATTGGTATTTATTGGTATTTATTTAATATATTGGTATTTAATTCACAGATTACATACATGAATAAAGACAAAAGGAAAACTATTCTTTATCAATGCGTTTCTAACTCCAATGGATTTTATCGAGGCTTTGAGTCTTTATTCGTGTTGTCTTTTTGCTGATATATGACAAAAATATAGTTTTAAGATATGCTATATTTATGGGTTAAAGTGCTCAATAAAGTATATGTAAACATAAAAGTGGACATTGAAGCCAACACCCAGCAGCGACAGTCTGTTTCATGCTTAAACGTAATTGTCAGGTCATGTGCATTGTGTCTTGGCTCAAATATCATGTTATATTCTTGAAAAAATGTTTCATCTGACATTATTTCTTATTACTATTAAATGTTATTTTTAGTCTGTATATGTGTTTGAGTTGCTATATATAGTAGAACTTCACAATCTAGGCCAGTTGTTATTAATTTCACTGTTTAAGAAAAGAACAAAAACAAAAGAACAACTCGAACACGTGCTCACTAAAAATAACATTTAATAAGATTATGTAATGTAATGGATTAAGTCCGACAATTATTTTCTGTTTATACGGTATTTTTATTGATACAATTTATTTTAAGTAAATGCTCTGTTTTTTAATTAAACTGTATTAATTACATTTACTGGCCGGAATGTTCGAGAAATTTCATAGAAAATACATGTTCTCCAAGACTACAAGAAACGAACCTGCGTTCTATCTGGAACCATCATTTACTTAAATAAACTCTATCTATTAACATATAAACAGAAAATATTAGAGAAAGTGGAAGAGGGGGAGGGAGGAGTAAGTGTGGACCCAGGAAACAACACTGCATGGTGACTGTCAGTTTCACACCTCAGTGCAATCTTCAGACAAAATCTTCTTGGTTTGATGATTGTATTGAAGCATGATGCAGTTTTCAGTTTTGTGTAAGTTTCAAGGTCCACACATTCTGTATCCATAATAAACACTTCATCTCCAATCCTGAGCACCCTTCTCCCATGAATATAGAAAATTTTAAATCGTGAATTATCTCCCTTGCACTGACGTCAATATTGTATATAACGAATACAGCAAAAAATTTACAGTATAGATTAGAACAAAAAAAAAAAATAAATAAAGAATTACTTTTTGATATTCTAAGATATTTGCTATGGAAAGTAATATTAGCATTATGACACCTAAAATAAGACTTAACTGATTGACAAAGCTCTGATCTTCACAAACAATTCAGGCCTATACAGTTTAAAACAAATTTTAAAAAAAAGAAAAAAAATGGCATCTATTTCAAATACGAGTAACCACAAAAAAATAGTTCTTATAAGAAGATTATATACATGTACGTAATGCCAAAATATGGAGAGTACAAGTGAATGGACATTTTGAATGGGTTAAGTGTGAAAATTAAGCAACTAACCAGAAACGAATAGTGGCTTCTGTTTAGTTTCTTTTACTTTTCATTTTATATCCACACGTTTTTTACATAAATCCTTCAGATATTTAATGAATGCCATTAAGATGCAAAGGGTTACTGGGAGTGAAAGAGAATGAGAAGGCTTTCAAAGAACTGGAAACAACGGATAAACATCTACTCCTGTTCAAAAGATGGGGAAGGAGTGTGAACCACGCGATAGGTGAACCTATCTACTCCCCCACCAAATACTGCACTGAAAAAAATCTACATTATTATTATGTGCAAATGTGTTTGCATAATGTGTTAAATAATCTTATTGTGAAAACTCAAATTAGTGATTTAATCTTGACTCTCTACCATTTACAAAGGCATAAACTTCAAATTCTTATTACAAATAAATATGTAAATGGATGGCAGAACAGGGAGTAAGGAGGAGAATTAAAAAAAAGCAAATATAACTAAGAACTACAAAGGATAGGAAGTTGTGGAGATCCATAATCGCCTACATCTTGAAGGGGCACAGCACATACAAATATTTTTAACATAATAAAAATCCTATTTCATTTAGAGTTATGAAATTTAATAAACTAGCATTTTTAAGATTTACACTACAGTACACAAAGAGTTTATTTATCAAAATATTACTTATCTCAAGATAGATTACTTATTTTATTAAATAAACTGAAAGAGTGAAATATATTTTAAATGAAAACTAATCTGTTTCTCCCCACCCTAACAAAGCATACCTTATGACTTTTCTTTCAGAACTTTTTTTTAGACTGCCAATCAAATCACCATATGTGCCTCTATGTACAAGTTTATTGTATATTATTATATACAGGGTCAGTTTTAAAAATTATGTTTAATCACCTTGCACATATAAAGTATGTTGTGATTAAATGAGATAGATGAAGTGTGTCAGCCTGTGAAGACAGTCCATCTCAGGGACGGAAAAACCTTGATTTTAAATCTCTGCTGCCCTGCAGCCATATCTAAATACAGAAAGGATTGAGGTAAGTAAATCCAGGCAGAAAAGCCAGAGTGGAGTCCCAACAGTTGGCTGTCAACTCTGACAATCCTCCGGCAACTCCTGCAGCCAAATCCGGTCCCAAATGTAATTTACCTGTATCCCTTTTTGGATCTTGTTGCTGAGGGAGTATGTGCTCTGGCCTGCATACAGCCTATACCATCGCCCAGGAGCGGTCACTCCAAAGGACTGCATTTTTTTTTTTTTTTACAAAACAAGGCACTACCATCTGCATATCTCCTGTAATTTACAGGAGATATGCAGATTTATTTCTATCTACCATACTGTGTGCCTTTACTGCACGATTACAAAAAGTGTCACAAAGTATGCTTTCCTTAAAGAGAATTACACACACAAATAGGGACACTTTGAATTTTTGCTATATACGACTAACGGACAAATACGTAGATAATTGCAGAAAAAATAATTTAACTAGCAATTGGCATACCTTTTGATAAGCGTAACATGATCTTTTTTACCTCAACTGTTTGTTCAACAAACGGTTAATGGCTGTCCTTAACAACAACTAAACTCGAATAGTATAGTTCGATTTTTTCTTTTTCTTTTTAAACGCGCAACATGTTTGGAAATAGATTAAACACTTAGTTTCAAGTGTTTTACATGCAGATGTGAAACAGTTTGCTGTTGACAATCAAGAACATTGGAAACACCCCCTACTGACAATATGTGTTTATTCAATAGTTTAGAGAAATAAAAAAAAATAAAAAAACAATGAATAGACCTGGAAACATTGGCAAAATAGAGGTTAAAAAAAAAAAGCACAGAAAAAAAAACACAAAAAAAAACAAAAAAACATGCTTTTTAACTTCAAGTCCTTACTGGTGAAATGAAACGTTTTAGGATCCAGTACATTGTTCCATACTGTTAAAAAAAAAGTTTGTAAACTTTGTAGATTCTCTAAATAAAAAAAAAAGAAAGCTTGAGGCGTGAAACATGCAATCACCAAGCAGTATTGATTCCTCTGTCCACATTTACAAATGATGCTCTATATCTCCAATACTGAGCCCTCTTCCCACGGAAATATAACAATTTTTCAACTATATGGGAAACCATATGTATTCTAGTTTGTTTTTTGTTTTTTTGACACCTCAACGTGGTGTAATGGTTAGTAAGCTTGTCTCGTTAGAACATTTACGACTGAGTAGTGAGTGAGTTCGATATCCACTGGGTTTCCCCATACATTTGGCCTTGTGCCATAAGCTACGTTTAGAAAGCCACCATATGTAGAATGAATCTCTAGGTAACAATTTTTGTTGGAATATTCAATCGATCAATTTTCTTTTTTTACTCTCAATTTTAAAAACATCCAAGACAGAACAAAAAGTGGTAAAAAACAAAAACAAAACAACAAACATGCATGCACCTTCCTTAATTTTATTATTAGCATTTGCAGCAGGGAATATCACTTACTGCAATTTTACTTCTTGAAGTGATTTTTTTTTTATGCAGACATTGGCAAGATTCCTAAACAGACACTTCCAATCCAAGTATCTCGTAACTGTTGATGTATATTCTCATCACAGTGAACTAAAACTCAAGTAAATAAAATTTCAGAAAGCCATTAACACAGAAGGAACTGAATTGCACTTTGGAGTTTTCTAAAAAAAATTATAATAATAATCCTTATACACCGAGATTGGTTTTTACTTTTTACTGTTCGAATTTTTACACACATCCACCTGCCCTCGTTTAAAACTTGACTACCAATGAATTTAAAAAAATATATAAATTACGTCAAAGCAAACATGTTTAAAAAATTTAATTAAAGAATTTCTAAAATTAACATCTCAAATTAAAACAAGAGAATTTATTTACGAATTTACCAAACTGGTTTTTAGTTTTTTGCAGTCGCATCTGTGGGGTTCCAAACGAGAATCGAACCTATAGTGTTTGAGTTACAAAATGAGCTTCATAACCTTAATATTTTATTTAAACCATACCACCAAGGCAATTCATAATAGAAATTTTCAAATGTTTCTGAAAACTGTCGTTAATGATGAATTTTCTTTTATAACAATAAATAAATAGATAGATAAATAAATAAATAAAAGACAATTTTTAATTGCTGGAAAAACCGCGTGAAGAATATGATTTTGTCTACAAATTGTCTAATTTTTCAAACATTTCCTGAAAAAAAGGAAATGTGATTTTGAAAAAATCCAATTAGCGTTTTTCTTAATGACTTTTTTTTTCTCGTCGTTAATTTGCGCTTCTTTTTTTTAGTTTTATTTTAACTTTTGAGTTAAAATAAAACTAAAAGATGGGCATGATTGAAAACAATTAATATTATGCTAATAAGTCTATAATATAAATCTACTAAATTAAACTAATTTGGCCATTTTGCAAAAAGAACAAAAATAAATAAAAATGCACTTTTCTTTTCTGTTCTTCTTGGCGTTAATGATGCCATTCATTTTGCAGTGCATAAGTCTCCCTGACAACCACAACATTAATTTTTAATTTTACTACATAAATCAATCAATGTAAAAAAAAACAAAAACACATTTATATATAGAGCTATATTTTTTAAAACATTTGTTTCATATGGGAACAACATATCCTACCACAAAAACAAAATTATAACTCAACTTTTGAAAGAAAGGATAACAGAAAATTATCTTTTAAAAAAACAAAAAACTGGTCTTTTCTGGAGCCTTAAAAAAACTGCAAAAGAAGTTACAAAGGCCAGGTGATGATTGTCATACCGTAAAACGTACTGTTGATTTTACAAGTTCGTTTTTGCTTTGAAAATTTTTTTTTTTTAAATTTTGTTATCATCAGAAATAAAATTAGGGAAAGTTTGATATCCTACTCAACTTCAGCTCAAAATCTTTGTGTAAGAAAATGAAAATAAATAAGAAAAATATAAAATTTCTTTAAAAAAAAAAAAAAAAAAAAAAAAAAAAAAGATCCAACCCTTTAAAAAAAAATAACAAGTGATGAATCCAAAGACTAAAGTTTTGTTTAAGGTTTCAAATTTCTGCATCAGTGAGCCAAGTAGAACGTGAAAGAGGTTTTAAGATAAAAAAAATAAATCATTCAAGCTTGAAAGTAAAAGATCTAAGACTGAAGATAATTAAATTCTGCGACGGTGAAAGCTCGACTTTCTTCTTCTTCTTCTGTGATTATGTCACAGTACAGATTCTTGTTTTATGAACAAGTGTTCATTTTTCTCTTTACAAGTAATGAACGAACCCAACATTAACCAGGAGAGATTTTGGTACGAAAAAGAAAAACGAATAATGCGTATTTTTTAAGACAATTTGTTTACCTTGTAAAAAAAAATAAATACAAGAAGATTGAAGAATTCTAAAGTCGTCTACGTAGAGATACAATACACAAAATTCCCTTTTACAAACACACTATAAAATAAATCTTAAATTTCTTCTCTTTTAGGTGTGTAAAACTTACACAAAAAACAAAGTGTAATTATACATCCACACGGTTTTAAAGATACCTCCAAGAGTTGCAATTAAAAGAATAAGCTTAACACAAGTTACAAACACGCCAAATGATACATACAAAAAAGTAATCTTTTCAGAAATAATACTAGTCTAAAAGACTATATTCCACTTAAAGTTCGTCGTTTTTTATATCTTTTTTACAGATCAGTCAAAAATAAAAGTTTCTTACGACGAAATAAACGGTCCTTTGGCGTTTTTTAATTTAAAAAAGAAAATAAGTACACACTTTTTTTAAACTTTAACTTTCATTTTCTAAACAAAAAAAAAAAAAACATAAAAAGAAATAAATCCCAATATCTAAACCGGTGGATTAGATTAGAATAAATTAAAAATTAGAGAAGAAAAAAAAAACATTTGAAAGATACACGATAAAAACATTCTGAACAAACTAGCATTCACAAAATTCATTATAACCCCCCCAATAAAAGAAAATTTAAACTCTACGAAAAAAATGTCCAAGAAACACGAAATTTACACAAATCCTTTCAAGTGAATCGATCGTCATTTAAATATATTTTTTTAAAATTAAAACAAAAATAAAATATACTTACTTACCTTTGCCAGAAAGAATATCTTTGTTTTGCCACTCTAAGAGCACTGGTACTTAAAACCCGAGGTAAAATCACTTTATATTTTTCCATGACTGGATGTCCGCAAAAATCAATAAACGATTTTTAAACTTGTAAAATCCTTGTATTGTTAGAATTATAACTTCCAGGGGGCCACAAAGCATAGATTTCCAAAATAAATGATATGTTTAAATTTGGTCGAAATCTTAAATAAATAAATACGTAAATCAAATAAACAAAAATAAAGTTAGTTAACTGACCATTTAACAGTAACTCCAAGAACAAAAAAGTCGGATTTATTTCATAATGACTGAAACTATATCCCCACCAAAATTATATCCGCTCTCTTCTTCTTCTTCTTCGAGGTAGTAAATCCGTTTGTGATAGCAAACATTAAACAAACAAATTATAGCTAAATAGAAGAAAACGTGTGTGTGTGTGTGTGTGTGTATGTATGTGTGTGTGTCACTTTTTTATATATATAATTAAAGGGGCCTAAATGGAGTAAAAATAAAATGCGTAAAGCCCAGCAAGGCAAGGTGATGTCAGTTTCTTCGCAAAAGACAGATGAAATGTAAAAACAGCTCACGATGTTCAAACGAATGAATGGAGGGGGGGAAGTAAAATTAAAGAAAAAAATTAAAGCTAACCCTTTCTTCCTTTCTATCGTTATTTTCCCCCCTTCTCTTTTGTAGTGAAAAGAACTAATAGATTAGAACGAATTAGAAAAAGTGTGCGTGAATCGGTTGGCGTAGCCAAAGAAAGTGTGTTATGTATGCTAAGTAGCAAAGTGTATGGGTTTTTTTTTCTCGTCAGTGCGCGCGCCAATTGAAGGAAGAACAAAAAAAAATAGGCAAAAAAAAATAAATAAATAAATAAAAATAAATATAAGCAAAAAAAAAGAAAGAAAGAAGGAAGGAAGACTGGAATGGACAACACCACCAAACTCGCGATATGCCCGTGTCGATAACGATCCCTCAATAAAATATTACGAGTTTGTTTGTTTTTTCTAAACAATAAAATGAACTTGTGTGTTAATGTCAACAATCATTTTCTTTTTTGCTGTCTCCACAGTTGAATCTCGACAAAGAATTTTGCAAGTTGACTGCTACTTATGTGTTGAGAGCCCTGACTGATAAAATTGGTTTTAGCAGTAGTACTAAAATCACTCCAGTGTTGCATTATTATTATATATATATGAGAAATTCGATTTTCTAGACGAGGGAAGAAATTTTACATGATTTTTTTTGTAACATTCTTTTTCTTTTATTCAAACATTTTTTTTTAAATTAAATTTGATTGATTTTTTTTTTGCTAATTATTTGTGTTTGATTTCAACAAGCAAGTAAAAAAAGTTCACTTTAAAACTAATTTTCAAACACGACTTTTAAATATAAGTTGTAAATACATCTTTTTAAATTTAAATTAATTTATGAAATCGTTTTCTTTTACGCTACACATTCATCATAATGAACAGCTTCTTAGCACATGCTGCAAAAACCCTGTATGTGTTAGAACACGAAGATTTGAATAGGCTACTTTATTTACAAGTCATTATTATTACAACCTATGTATTTTTTTATCACTTTCTTTCTTTTTAGTTCTTTTTCTTTGTTTTCCTTCTCTTCCTCTCTAGTTGGTCATCACCATCATTTTTTTTATTTACCGCAACTGTTTTTGTTTTTAGTTTACCCACTCGACTAAAGTTAGTTACGGTAGCCACAACAGAATTATAAACCACCGATGGAAAGGACGAATCCAGTTAAATAATTCACAGAAATTTTGTAAATAAACAATCCTGTGCTGCCCGCAAAAATGCTGTTTTAAAGTTGAATTGATTTGAAAGAGTGTTATTTGTTCTTTTCGCTGTTTTCCACTTTCCATGATAAGCAGTATTTCTTCTTTCCTTCTTCTTCTTCTTGCTTGGTCACTTTTGATAACCGACCTCACCTTCTCGGGGGATGATGTTGTCAGTTAGTTATCTGTGTCGATCATTTCTTTCTCCTCTTTCCTTTCCAATGTGCAACTTTTTTTTTCATCATCACTACCACTATGCCATAGTCATCATCATCATTCTGACTACAAAGTTAAAATTTTACACCCGTCCCAGAATAACCAAGTAGATGACAACAAACTTGGCTAAAACAACGAGATCTAGTTGCTAAGAATTTATTTACCACTTTTCGTGGGAATTAGATATTTTACATCTTATTTATTTGTTTGTTTTACTTAACTGATTGTTAAGAAAGGAAGTCTTTGCAAATATAACTTAAAATCCATTCTTTAAGGACCTTTTTGATGTCTCATTCATTGCGAAATAACTGAATGAATGAATAATTCGCTCAGTTATTATAACTTTGATTTTTTTTTTTACTAGGTATATCTTCGTCCCACACTTGTGACTTTGAAAAATTTAAAATTATAAAAAAAATGTTTTAATTTTAATTAAAAATCTAAAACAAATGTTAAAGATCCAAACCAAGAGAGAGGATAATTGATTGATCCTTATAGGCGCGCGTGTATGGGCAGCAAACACTCTTTAATTACATGCTTCGTTGAACAAGAAGACTGACGAGCGACTTTGGTTTATTTTTTAAATTATTATGCTTTTCTTTGTATGCGTACAAGTATTTTCTTTTCTGGATTTCATGAATGTAAAAAAAAAAGAAGTCAACTAAAAACCCTTATAAAAAAATACGAGACCAACCTAAAGAATCATTTATGAACACAGCCTCAATGTCTCTCTCTCCGTATTTGGAAATTAAGAATATGTCTACATTACAATTACATTCAGCAATTTGTACACCCTGTAGATTCACCAGCCACTAATAAACAGACTCCTTGAAAATGGCTAACCTAGACGAAAACGTTCGGGATCAACAAAAGTTGGGACAATTTTTACATTCATTAAAGAAAGGTAAGCCCACAAAAGAAAACACTTGTACGCTTGTCACTTGTCGTTGTCAGTCTTGTTCAACGAAAGTGTTAAAATTTTCCGTGAGAGAAGAATGCTCAACATAAGAGATAGAGCGTGTATGTATGTATGTATGTATGTATGTGTGTATGTATGTGTGTGTGTGTATATAGTTAAAAAAAAAAAAAGAAAGAAAACTTTGAGTTTGGATTAACAGAAAACTGATAAATACGAAATTTTGAAACAGGTCGTAATCAGTCAACTAGGAAATGTTAGCTAGTCTTCACAAATCGACGACAAGCGGCTTCCTTACGCTCCACAGAAAAGTGAAGCGGCTAGATATCAAAACTCAAAAAAGACACACCGACCGCTGAAACTACATGATAGATTTTTTGAGTCAATACACCGATGCCTAAAATGTCCTCCTGCAAAAAAATCTAAGTAATAGCATTTTTATGTTCATTTTTACGAACAATTCAAATAAGAAAGACTGATTAGTATGAAGAGACACATCCAATCAACTTATAAGCACAGACCTTTACAAAAAAAAATAAAAAATCTGGTAAAAATAAAAATAAATTGCAGTTTTAAATTTTACCACAATTATTATTGGGTATTAACGATGATTATGAATTACTAAAGCCACTTTTGCTCTTGTTTTGAAATAAAAGTGTGTGCAAAAGTCTCCAGTACTCACGCTCTTTAATTTATTACCTCTCAAAAAAAAAAAAAAAAAATCCCAGAAAAACGCATTTTTAAATACAATTTAAATGAAATGTCTTCTTTGATGTTATTTTTTTAATTAAAGGTTAATAATAGCCTAAAGTTAATTCGTAAAAAAAAAGAAAAATTAATTTATGCCATAAACTTTCATGAAGGTTTTAGAGACATTTTTAAACCAAAAACTAAAACTGGGCAGAAGTGAGTTTTTTTGTTTGTTTTTTTTTCAATTTTTCTTTTTGGTGAGTGAATTTGATGGACGCTGGACAAAAGACAAGTTAAAAAAAAACTTCAACAATTTCTTAAAAGTTCAATATATGTCCGAAAAGAATAGTAAAATAAAAATATTATTTCCTTTTTGCAATAAAATAAGGAAAACTACATTTTCCCCGACCACACTAGGATATGTCCTCGCTTGTTGATACGTTCAAAGGTCAAACACGAAAAGGTGTTAAGATATTAAAAATGTGAAAGGCAAAGAAGCCACACTCAGATGTTAAGTTTCAAAAAATTATATTTGTATTTTTTTATTTTTTTATCTGATCCTCTTATATAAAATTATTTATTTTTTTAGATCTATTATTATCCAACGACGAGAAACTTTTTTTTTTTTTGCTGTTCATTTGTGTACTTATTTTCTGGAATGAAACCAATAAACATTTTCCGTTCCGGCATTTTATAGAGTTTTAGGAGCTGATGTTTCGAAATAAAAAAAATTAAATTTTAATATTGAAAAATGGCAGTAACAATTTTAGACAAATGATACAAAAAAAAAACTCTATTGAACAGCATCGTCATAAAACCAAAAAGACAAAATTTTGTTTAGTTTTCAGTTCACTAGAGCTAAAAAGAAAAGGAATGAAGGGGTCTGATGAACCGAACTCTAGCAATATAGCGGTCGTGGATGCTCTCGGAAGAGAGAGAGAAAGATTTAAAACAAATTTTCAAGATGTTCTGATTTGATATTACATTTTTTTTTTTTTAATGAATTAATATGTTCAGCGGATTTTTCTTATCAAACTATATAAAAATATGCCATGACGCCGCCCCACACCAATTTTAAAAGTGTTCATGATATCGAAAGAAAGGCGTGATTAACCAATAAAAAATATCTGCTCAAAGTTTTCTAACCTCAGTTATACAATTCATCTATTATGATTTTTGTTAATTAAAAAACAAAAAAAAAAAACAGGCGATAGCGTTTGTTTGTTTTTGTTTGCTTTGTTTTGATTTTGAAAAAAAAAAAAAAAAAAAGAGAAAACGTGTATTTTGGTGGTACCTATAAAATGGCCAAAAACATGTCCCACAGTGTTCAGTGTACTTTCAATCATTGTTGGTCATTTTCAAGGAAAGACGGTAGGAAGTCGGGATACTGTGTAGTGTCGCGCTTATGTTGGGAACGGTCCAAAGATTGAAATTAACATGAGTTTTGCATGCAATGAATGAGGAATAGAATTTTGCTGTCACATGGAAAATGACCTTACAGCTCAGAAAGGTATTTTTTTTTTAGCACGTACACACCGAAATTGAAACAGATTTTGTTTGTCGGTTGTGCACATGGCCTGGCAATTGCGTTTAAGCATGAAACAGACTGTCACTGCTGGGTGTTGACTTCAATGTCCACTATGTGTGTGTGTGTGTGTGTGTGTAATGGATTTAAATCCAGCAAATATTTTAATATATTTTCTGTTTATACGTTATTTTTATGGATACAACTTATTTAAGAATATGCACTGTTTTTAATTAAACAGTATTAATTATATTTACCGGCATGAATATTCGAAAAATCCCAGACAGGAACTGAATCTGTCTCCCATACGGAAACCGTCATTTGGCCTGACGTGCTGTCAGCCACAGAGGACATCCAGTTTAGCAAAGTTCAAATTACTGTTTATAAACACACACATACAACGACCTTTCTCGGTTATTCATTTCTGCTCCGAACCGTAACCTAACGTAAACAATGACAACATTATATGCCATGAATTAAATCCGACAAATACTCAATAAGTTGTATCCATAAAAATGACATATAAACATTATATATATATATATAGAGAGAGAGAGAGAGACACACACAGACAGACATAGATAGTAAGATAGCATATCTTAATTCAAGCATGTTTGGTTGAATAATCTGAATTTATTTTTACTTTAACCCTCTCAAGTTCCTGAATCAATTTCTTAGTGTTGGTACAAAACTGATTAAGAAAGAAAAATAAAAAACGAATTATATACTGCACTAAATTTAATACAGTCAACTTAATCATCAGCAATATCTCGTCTTTGTCAACTAGTGTTTTGCAAAAGACCAACATTGTACAACAATTTAAGTGTCCTTTGGAAGATTTTACCTCTGACAAAAAAGAAAATATATATGATGGCTTTGCGACAACGGCCTTATCGAGGAGAATTACACTTCATATGTCGGATTCTATCTCGATCGCACAATATTTAAGGAGCATTCACAATTTAGAGAAATATTAATCGACAATACAAGTATACTCCACCACGAAAATAAAAATCAAAAACTTCAAATTCTGGAAGCCCTTTATAAAAAAAGAATTATGGCTAACAACAAATAAAATTAATTATGAGTGTAGTAAGAATATTCTAAAATGTTTATAACAAAGTTTTAAAATAGCTAAATTGTAATTGTTAAAAAAATACAATTGTAACAGAATGTTTTAAAACAAGTAATTTTTAATAAAGATTTTTACAATGTAAATTAAGTTACTTCCCTTACATAGCGGTAAAAAATTTTGAATTAACCGAGCGCGTTCATACGTACGCAGAACATTCATAACTGTCAAATACATTAATTCTTTGTCTTAACACTTCACCCCTGAAGATGATCTTAGATGTGATTGAAAGTACTTGGGAAAATAAAAACTATAAGAATAATTACGGTGTCTTTCTTAATCAGTTTTGTACCGACACTAAGAAATTGATCCGTGAATTAAAATAAAAATAAATAGATGTAATATGTCTATATTATTCAACCAAATACATACATATATATATATATATATATATATGTGTGTGTGTGTGTGCGTGTGTGTATGTCGTACCCTGTTGGAACTCCAATTTTTTAACTCAAACGTTCAACATCCATGACTCCTGACAAAACACATTAATTTCGTCCGGTTTCGCGCACCTACTTCCAGAATACCGTCCCAAAATACCAGGGTCATAAAAGGAAAAATCGGGAAAAGGTTCACATGGTTTCACAGCAGCTTCTGTGCCATTTGCTATAAAATCAATGCTGATTTCACCCACAAACGCAGATCCGATCAGGCTGGCACGAGCGACAGACCCCCACGACAGGCAACTCTAGAGACTACTTAACTACGATGCGATAATTCGTGTAATGTTTCTGTCTGTATCGACTACCAACTTGTGTTATACCCCGAAAGAACTCCGAGTCTCCCACGACAGATATACGATTCCCTGTAACGGACAAGTGATCGAACCTTGTAAATCATGGGAAAATGAAAACTCTTTTACTTATCTCAACTATGTCTTGCCTCCATTTGTTGTTTTGTCACTTCCTCACTTTTGACTAACTGCAAAGCCGCCGTTATATATATATATATATATTATTCTATGACACTGTAGTGGTAGGTAAAATTTAATATATAGAAATATTTCTTAAATACCCCGAGTGAAAAGTATCACCTACTTATCTTAATACCGGCATTAAGGACAGGTCAATCAGATAACTTCGTTTCAGAAACTAGATACTTGGATAAGTAAAACAATATATCAAAGACCCTGTACCAAAGCGAAGGGTAATCTCACAGCAAACGGGACAAGATGGTCCACTCCTCTAACCAACAAAGAACTAATCAGATTGACTGCCTGGTATAAAAGATGTATATATGAATAGATGCAAGGACTTTTTAAATCAACGCCAGAATCTGAATGAGAATTCAATAAAGTATTTTATAGATCGCAATCTTATATCATCATGCGTATTTTTCCATAACGACAAAAGACGAAAATATTGAACGTACCAATATCAAGAGATGAAACGAGCTAACGGCGCTTGATAAGATTGATGAAGGCCATGAGCGTCATCAGGCATCGACACAGCTGATGTACAGTTTGTTTTTTATCGGTGTTTTTTTAGGGTTTTTTTTTTTCCTTTTTTCTCTTGGTCTGTTCATTGTGATTATTTTAAAACTGGAGAAATAAATGCTTTCTCATCGGCAATGGCTAGCGTAGTAACTAAGGGCCTGTCGTTGTCTTGCTCTTTGACATCTTTTGGTCCCTCTTTCCAAACGAATCATGGAACAGCCTGGAAAACAAACAAAAAAACTATTAGTACAGAAAAAACAAAACAATAATATTACTTATTTCAATCTTTAACCTTTTTTTAATTTCTGTTTTTTGTTTTTCTTGTTCGCTTGTTGTAGAGCGATTGCCGACATGCAAATGATTGCTAAAAAGAAAAACAATAAAAATCGAGTCTTTTTGAACGTCTGACTTAGCTGACAACAGAAATGACATTGAGCTTCAGATATTTTTTCTTGTGAAACAGAACATACGACAAACAATAAATAAATAAATAAATAAATAACAAAAAAATCATTAAATTAATTACACACGAGCAACAGTCTTATATAACTAGTCCTTTTTTCAACTTGCACGCACTAAAAAACAAAATAAGTTGCAAAATTCAATTGTGTTCTGTTCTGTATAGAGCGTGAAGCAGAATTAGTCCGGAAATAGGACAAGAACAGTGTCTTTGTCGAAAACAGTGGAACAAGAAATGCGATATTCATGATTAGAATGATAGCAGTGAGAGCAATAAAATGCAGAAGGGTGTGCACTGATGTTTTATAGATCACGTAAAAGCATTTGACAAGGTGTGACACAAAGATCTATTTGAACAGCTAGGAAAACTCGATATATTTGGGAAAGATTTTAGAATAATCCAGAAGTTATACAGGGAGCAAACCGCCTACACACGGAGAGAAAATGAATTGAGTAAGGGGCGTAAGTGAAGGATGTATCTCCTCCCCAAATTTATTCAACCAACACAGCGACGCTATCCTAAGGCAGCTAGAGAGAGAGACCCTACCAGGGTTTATTTATCGGTCGGCATAATCTTAACAATATAAGGTACGGGAATCAATCTGTAATGATGGCTGACACGGAAAGAAAACTACAGGACCTGCTAGACTGGAAAGCGAGAGAATCATCAAATGCAAGAAATGGAAAAGTATCGTCATCAGCAAAAGAAAAAAAGTCCAAGATACAAGTTACGAATTGGAGAAGTCAACATGAAGGCTCAAACAAGAGCCCTCCTCATAAGATAGATTAAATGCCGTCCTATCAGGTGGCTTTCAAGCTTCTGCTTATATATATATATATATATATATATATATATATATATATATTAAACATGTTGTGTTGAATGTTAAAGACAACATCGTCCTGCATAAAGAAAATTTGCAGGACGATGTTGTCTTTAACATTCAACACAACATGTTTAAAAGAAAAGTTGCTGCCAAATTACACACATATATATATATATATATATATATATATATATATATATATGTGTGTGTGTGTGTGTGTGTATGTATGTATATAAAACTAATATCCATACAACTGAATATGTTAGCTCTATCTCTGATATTGAGCACTTTCCACTAAGAACTGCGCATCTCCAAATTTCGATAAAAAAAGAGCAACCATGATAAAAAAAATGTCCAAAACTTGAAATTTTATCGTCAAAATCTTTGTTATTATGAAGATAAAAGGCCAGAGGGTTTTTTTTTTTATTATTAAATTATATATTTAATCTTTAGAACATTCGAAATATTGGTTAATTCTGTTTTTCTTTAGTTGACGCAAAAGAAACAAAATCTTATTGTTGTAATCTAGGGAAGGTTACTGAATAGAATAATCTTACGAAGGTTGGTAATGAATGATAATACTTAGGGCAAGAACAACACATAAGATTCGCCAGCGGCTCGTAAAAGAAGTAATCAACTGCTAGAAATGATTCATGTGAATTCCACAATTAATTTCTAACTGCAGGATATCTACCAACCGCCCCACGCTGTCAGATGTGACACAAGACCGAATTTAATGTGGGGTATCCGAGTCCGTAGGTTCGGTCAAAAATTCCCCGTAGACCCCGTATAAAACGGGGTCGGGTAGCTGCTTCCCGAGACGAGATTCTTGCCCTTCGACATAGCCTCGTCTGGGGATCCTCTCTGCTCGGAGACGAATCTCCAACTGCAGACCAACATACAATATTTACTACTGTATTTAAGTGAATGGGGATGTGGTGGACTTCACCACATTAATTTAACTTTAGATTAGAAAACAGGGCTGACGCAGAAAAGGATAAACAAAACATTGTTACACATAAAATATGTATTTAACAAGATGTACAATATTAAACAACGATGTGAAAGAAAGCATGCATTTAAGTAAGAAAAGGATGAATAAATCAAAAGTTGTCTCTCTTTATCTGTTATTTTAGTGTTCCAAAGTTCACTGGAAGAATGTTCATGAGAGTCTCTTGTAATGTTTGTTCTTGAAAGCTTTTGCTGTGTAAGAAAAGATTATGTGAGTATATACAAGCTATGTTCAGTGTGTGAGTGAGAAGGTTGGCGCATGGTTTCAACTGTTGTGGATTCGTTTGGCAGCTGAAACTCACTAATGAGGGTTAGAACTCTCTTGCTTAAATAAGTGACTGTAGACTCAAGATCGCTGCGCGGGAAGAATTATTCTTCACATGCAGACGATCTGATTGGTTGGCATCGACCAATCAGCAAGCGAGCTTTGGGGAGACTTAAGAAAACTTCTGTGATCCGTTTCTCCCAAAAGTGCACAAAATTGACTACATAAAAATATTGCGATTTGTAAATTTTCTATAATAATGTAGTGGTGATTTGTTAACCAATGAATGCTTGGCGTTGTATGTGATTTGTATTTTTGTATGTATGTATGTTCGTGCATAAAAGATCCGCACAGGGACATACCAATTATCGTATGCTACAACACTTATGTACTAATAAATCACTACAGGTAATTTGAGCGTCTTTTTGCAGTGAAAAACATACTGATTTGGTTATTCTTGCAAAATTCAAATAATTGCCGGATTTTAATGAAACATTTTAGGACTTATTCACAAGAATGATATTATTTAGAAATATTTCTTTTTCAGAAAAACTTGGCAAAATATTTTTTTACATGCGTTAAACACCACTTATGAAATTTCATGAAATTCATTTTGTAACGCTTAATAAAGACAAGTCAGGAGAGAATTTAAATCATCAATCTTTTTTTGGTCAAAAGTCTGCTCTGAATCGAAAAAAAAAAACCCATAAAATTAAGACATTATTTAATTAGAAAAGCTTTTAATTTAATTGCTTTTATGAATATAGATAATTGTGATGAATAATGAATTCTTATCATTTTTAAAAAAATTTAATTATAATAATTTATAAAGTTTTAAATCATTTAAAATTCTATCTTAATTGTAGCTGTTACAAGATATTGTTAAGTAAAAACTATATTTACTAATCAGAAATGGAAACACTTAGCGACGGCTAGTATTTTAAAAATAGTTTTTGTGTGTAAATGTGCCGACTTTTGTAAATACAAACGTCCATACACAAAAGAGCGGTAACTATAGTAAATTTAAAATTTATTGGTAATTTTCTAACATTTCCTCAACAAGCATTTTCGAATGTAAAACTATGAAGCCAAAGTACCTAAAATTCAATAAAATAATAAATTACTTAATTTTTCAAGATTACTGGGCAGTTAAAAAATATATAAAAAAGGCGTTCATGATGTAATTTTTCAGTTCCGCGCTCTTAACGCAAAACATTAAATCTATCAACACGTTATAAAAGCACCCAACTCCGAGTTAAAAATATGCTTTTATGGTATATTTTAAACTAAAGTTAAATTAATTAAACTTTAAATTAGTCATCTTCCTTAAATAATGTTCCAGAAAAGTATATTTTTATTTTTGAAAGATGTTTTAATAAAGAGAATTTACTGAATTCATAGTTTTGTAATATGGCCGATTTTAGCGATTACAAAAAATAAATAAATAAATAAAGTAATTCCAATCAATTTAAATTCGGTTTGAAATACAGTAAAGTATCTGCATATTGGAAATATTAATTTGAATCTATTAGCTGTGAATTAAAACAAAAATAAAAGCTTCTAGAAAGATTTTTCATTTTTCAAATTCATTTTAAACTTCACTTCAGGTATCGCTTTTTTAAAGGTACCTAATGTACTCAAATCGACAATTGTTAAGATACGTCAATACAGAAGAAATAAAAACAAAATCATCATTTGTATACAACTGTGTATGGAACCTGTCTACAAATTCAATCTAATATTATTAATATATATACACTAATAAAGAATGTGCAAGACGTTTCATATATGCCTGTTTATCATTTTGCGTTATAGTTCATTTATATTTTTATTAACAAATTACACGTTCAATGACCACATTTTTGGTTGACACTTCATGTTTGATGAAAACTTTGACATTGTTAACTTGCCCTGCTGAGAGCTGCATAATTTTCAAAGGTGAAGGTAATCCCGCCTCCCTCTCAAAAAGTATGGATACCTCCTTTTTGAGTACAGTTTCATTTTTTCCAGGTAATTTATTCAAAATAATAATTATATTTTTTTATTAGACATACTTGTTTCTTCTTTACATTTATTTCAAAATCCGCAACGACGGCAAACCAGCGTGCATCTAATTATTTATTTAACATCAAGTCATGTGACACAATTTTTCAGCCATGTAGATTACATTTTACAATGACAGACCCACATCATATCTTCACCTATCAAGTACTTACCAAACATCAGATATATTTGTTTATAAAAAAAATTATAATGTTGTTTAGTGAATTGTATAAATATATGCTGTATTATGTATAAAAAATTATTTAATAATGTATTATGCATGTTTATTATTTTTTACAGACATAAGACTTGGAATATAAGATGCAAGTGTTTGTTTATATATGCGGATTGATATTTTTTTTTTTTTTTTTTTTTTTTAAGCGTATCACCCCGAGCAAGGCCGGTGGCCACTATCACGCAAGGGGTTACAGAAGGGTTGGAGGAAGAGCAGATAGGAGTGGTAAAGGAAGGGATGTGGAGAAAGAGAAGGACGGAGGGCCGATCGAGGTGGGGAGGTTACGGGAGATATAGAGCGAGAGCAGATAGGAATGGAAGATGTCAGGAAGTGGATAGATCAAGGCAACTGGAGATGACGATGGACGCTACACTTAAACCGTTGGAGATTGTATTTGGAAACAGTAATAGGGAAGGGAGTTCCATAGGCGAGATGTGCGTGACATGAAGCTATTGGAGTAGAAAAGACGTCTACACCTAACAGTTTCAACGGTGAAGGGGTGGGAACGGGATGCCAGCCTCGTAGGACGCTTGAATTCACGAGGCTTAGGGACAAGTGAAAGCAACTCCTCAGAGCAATTACCGTGGAAGTACTTGTAGAAAAGGCAGAGTGATGCAACATTGCGTCTGTGAGAGAGCGACTGCAGACGAGATGACAGATCAGGGCCAATCACATTGCATATCCGTCTCTGGATCTTATCAAGAACCCCGAGGCAACACGCAGGGGCCCCAGACCATAAATGGCAGCAATACTCCATGCAAGGTCGAATGGTAGACTTATAGACCTGGAGGATCGATTCAGGGGAGAAGAATAGAAGAATAAGAATGTGTATTGAAAACAAATACTGAATTTCCCATAAAAATACCGTAAAAACAGAAAAAAACGGCCCAGACTCAAGAACTTCTTCTTGTCTAATTTTAATGAAATTTGGCACTGCACTCAGTAGGAGTTCAAGGTACAATATGATCCTTAGATCTACTTGACCTCCCACAGGGCCAGGTTGTGACACAAGGTCGGAGTTTAACGTGGGAAGGGAGGGGGAATGGACCCGAGTTTTCACCCGCGTCGCAGTGCTTTGGCTTTAGCTAGTCATGGCTGGTCTTAGCTGGTCATAGCTTGTCCAAGCTGGTCATAGCTAGTCAGACATAGCCACGATACTACCAGCGCAGGGACGAATCCCTGCCGCCGGCCTGTATCGGAAGAAGAATCCCGGCCCCATAGGCGATCATTCAGTGAGTAATCTGCGAACAGATACTACACGGGATTTACTTGACCTCCCACACGGCCAGGTTGTGACACAAGGTCGGAGTTTAACGTGGGAAGGGAGGGGGAATGGACCCGAGTTCTCACCCGGGTCGCAGTGCTTTGGCTTTAGCTAGTCATAGCTGGTCTTTGGCTGGTCTTAGCTGGTCATAGCTTGTCCAAGCTGGTCAGAGCTGGTCTTAGCTAGTCAGACGTAGCCACGATACTACCAGCGCAGGGACGAATCCCCGCCGCCGGCCCGTATCGGAGAAGGAATCCCGGCCCCATAGGCGATCATTCAGTGAGCAATCCGCGAACAGATACTACACTTTGATCTTAGCCCTGAGACCGAGTGATTCCATCTCCTGGATTTACTTGACCTCCCACAGGGCCAGGTTGTGACACAAGGTCGGGGTTTAACGTGGGAAGGGAGGGGGAATGGACCCGAGTTTTCACCCGGGCCGCAGTGCTTTGGCTTTAGCTGGTCTTAGCTTGTCCAAGCTGGTCTTTAGCTGGTCATAGCTAGACGTAGCTGCGATACTACCAGCGCAGGGACGAATCCCTGCGACCGGCTTGTATCAGAGATCGAATCTCACTCCATAGGCGATCGTCCAGAGAGTAATCTGAGAACAGATACTACACCGTGATCTTAGCCTTGGAGCCGAGAAACGAACGATCGGTATTCTTAAGAAATGATCCTAATCCCAGGCTGTTGAGGTGAACAAAAATGAATGAAAATAAAATACAAGTGTATTTTAACACACAAACAACTTTTATCCATTCACTGAGAACAGGAAGGACTGCATGGATTGAAACAATGAATGTCACATGCGTGTCAGCTGGTTGCCATGTTCAGAAGTGGCGACCTCGTTTTGATTGACAAGGGAAGTAACTTTATTTATTTATTTATTTATTTATCTTCCTCGAACACCTAAATTGGTTGTAGCATTATTATGTATCGTTTAATTTGTATCTCGGGAAGAGATATACTACAAGATTAGCGTTTTAATATTAGATAGGTATAAGGACATTGATTATGACGATATCAACTAAAATATATTCTTCTGTACCAAAGACAATTGCTCGCACGATTAGAATATTTCCTTCAATTCCCCCTCAAAACATCACTCACCATCACCAGCATGGTGCTTATTTGGAATAACACGTTTATTACTTTCTCGGTGCTATTGTCTGAATCGGCATGTTTATCAAACTTATATAAAACTTCTCAGCGGCACGTTTATTTTATAAGCTGAAAAATTCTCCTAGGCACAACAATCCCAGGCAGTAATTATGTTCAGAACGAAAGAATATGCAACTTTGTATCCACACAAAGATGTAGGCATGGAAACTAAAAATTTTGAGTTGACAGAGTATCCATTATCGTAACGTTTAAAAAGTAATGAAAAAGTTGGATTAAAAATAGATCCATTAATTAATTCTTTAGAATCATTATATATGGATGTAATAATCCGTAGGTAAATAATCCAAGTGAAACCTAATAATATAAAAATTTTATATTATTAGGTTTCACTTGGATATTAAAACTGGTCCATAAAGTGAGCTCAGTGTATTTAATTTATTTATAACGGAGCATATATAAATAAATAAATTACATAGAAAGGAATTTAAAAAATACCCCATTTGTATAGCTATTTCCTAACCATTTGGTATTAACAAATCCTGCGAGGTAGTTCTTGTGGGGTGAAATAGCTATAAAAATGGGGTATTTTTTTAATTCCTTTATGCAATTCATATATACAGGGTGTCCATAAAGTTCGTGTGCACTTTAAAAAATTTATAACTTTATTTTTATTTGCGATAGAAATAATTTGTAAAAAGGATTAGAAAGAAGTAAATCTATATTCTTTAAGGTTTTATTGAAATGTTATTTAAGTTTCCACATGTCCTCCATCATTAGCAATAGGGTAATACGATTTTGCAGTTCACGGAAAACATTTGCCAACTGATTTACAGTAATACCTGAAATCACATTAGTTATTTTAGCTATACTTAAAACTAGGTACATTAAACTTTATAACATTTTTTACAGATTATTTCTATCGTAAATACAAATAAAGTTATACATTTTTTAAAGTGCACACGAACTTTATGGACACCCTGTATATATATATATATATATATATATATATATATATATATATATATATAGTGGTTTATCTCTGACTTTTCTAGATGAGGCATTATTATTATTATTATTATACGCCTTTATACTCATTATTTTGGTTGTTATACTGAAAAATGTTCGGCTGTTGTAATCTTTGACGTTCTTCAGGTGCCTGTCGTACTATAGAGTGCCGGAGAGATCAATGAATGAAATGTAAATTTGATAAGCATTTATGAGTAACTCCACAAGCACACTAAATTATGTTTTTTATTTGAGTAACAGACCGAGATAGATAATGTAATGTCGTGCGGGGTTTAAGGTCGGATGCAGCTTGCACAGCACTGCATCGACCCTCTCCACAAAACCACATTGCCCAGACACAAGGAGTTGCAAGATATCTAGTGTGGCCATGAGGTAGGTTTTCTATCAGTTTCTTTCTTTTAGGAGACTGCCAGAAGGCTTGGGATGTCCCACCACCAGTAGGCTAACCGCGTGTCTGCATACCAGACAAAATATTTCTATGGCCTTGCGCAGAGATAGCTAGATGGCCGTTGACCCCTCAAAGAGGTTAATCTACCCTTTGACAGAATTTGTTTTTGTCCTGTAGGGATTCTAGCCACCCTACTCACCAGGTAGACCTGGTGGGGGAACTGGTATAATCGCTAATAGCCTGACCACGCAACAGGTCGTACAGGCTTACATGATACTAATGGAATCCTATCAGATAGATAGATAGATAGATAGATAGATAGATAGATAGATAGATAGATATGAGTAACTTAGATATGAACTACCTAGGATAGATAGATATGAACAGATTGAGATAGAAGAGAAACTAATTTTTTTTACGAATCTGGCTCTTATTTTCAGTGGACCGATCTAGAAAAAAGCCTGATATTTTTTTTAATGAAGCCTATTGATATGAAACAAGTTGATTCCGTGGAAAATCCACAGGTGTTGACAACTCAGATTATCCATTATCTCGTTTCGCTGCTCCACTCTCACTCTTCGCCTGTGTCATCCCATTCCTCACGCGTTTCTTCTAAATCGTCTTTGCTCTTCAATGTTTCCATCTTAGTGTTATGCAAACAAGGATTAGTTTCACTTGAGAAAAATGCATAAATATTTTCGATTGCATCCACTCGTTTATTTTTCTCTTGTTCCAGTGCACTTTCAAGAAAGAATTTTAATGCACAGCAATTGTTATGCCTTTTCCACTTCGCCTTATTTTTCTACTAATGTTCATCCAATACAAAGCCCAAGAGCCACTCAAGGTAGAGGGTTAGGGTGAAGTTTTGTACGAGCGTAAGAAAAGGCAAAAAGTGAAGTTCATGAGGTTATGTGGGAAAGATAATGGTTAAACCTAGACAGGAAGAGGTCAAGATTGCCGTGACTGGGAAAACTTCCTGTCGGGAGTCTGTTCCACAAAGCAGCAGTTCTTCTGAAGAATCTGTCTGAGTGGAACTTACTTCTTATTAATGGAATACAAAGGGAATGTGGATGATTCATTATTGTTTACGTGGCATGGCAGGTCCCAGTTATAACAGTCAGGGCTGTTGGAACCAAGCAATGTAGCTCATCATATGTAGGCGATCTGGGATTGCAAAGGAAATATTTGTTGTAGATTACCACAACGCAGAGAATAAATCACTAATTTCAGATTCGAACATCGGGGGCAGAAAGAAATGCCGAAAACTCGATTCGCAGGTACTATCTCACAAATCACAATGCACGCCACCAGTCAGAAAAATAACTCACTCTCAGACAAACGCAGTAGCCAAAATGCCCCGATTATTATTTTTTTTCGATTCGAGAACACATAACTGCTTTTATCGGCCGAGCATTTTTTCCATTCGTCGACAGCTGGGAGAGGACGCCCAATTTTTGCATATCAAAATTCTTTTACAGCAACTCCTGCGACGGACTTGTTTTGAATTTATATATTCCGTCTTCAGCATGTCATGCGGAATACGTGCCCCACTTTTTTTTTTTGGTAAGTAATTTTCTTTTTCGCCACAGTTTCCGTCGTAGGATACACGCGACGCGCTGTCGCTTTGTTTGACGAGGTAGGTCGCCGATTTCTTCGCTATATCATAACACATGCCAGGGAAATAGTGACAGAGTAGGGAGACGCTCGCGGGAAAGTGGCTGCCTTTCAACTTTTCAATTTTTGGCCTGAAAATTACGTTCAAATATGAAACAGACCATTGCCGCTTGGTGCTGATCTCAGTGTCCCCCCCCCGACACACACAGAGGGTGCGATGGATAAATTGTCGCAATGTTATCTTTTTTTAATTTCAAGCATGCGCATTATTTGTTTTTTATTTTGTCGTCTGCACAGTATAGTAGGATCAGTTAGACACGGTCTGTGAGAAAAAGGGCATCATGACGCAATTCACTCTGCCAGAAATTTGGAAACGGCATGTTGTACCACTTGACATTCACGCCAGAATCTCCAATACGAACATTTCAGTGTGTTTGGGTGACAGTGCAGAGGCTTTGGAAAGAGTTGGATGAGTCTAATAGTGATTACGAAGGTACAACAGGCCGGAAAACTCACTCTGATCGTTCTGATAAGAAAAGAACTCCTGAATTTGTTGGTGAGGGCCTCAGACTCAACAGGGACATCTACATCAACTTCCTTGAGCGAGCAGTGCTGCCCGGAGTCAAAAGGATGGCTGCTGGAAGACCTTATATCTAGCAACTGGACTCTGCACCATGTCACATCACCCCTTACATCTGACCACCTAAATCCCCAGACTGCCACACCTTTGATTATTGTGTGTGGAGTGCAGTTGTGAAAGAGACCGACAAAACTCTTTGTAACACCAAAGACGAACTGAAGGCAAGAATTATGGCAGCATTCACCAACTTAAACAATGAGACTGTCCAGAAGAGTTGTAGGAGATTCTGAAGTCGTCTGGAAGCCGTGGTTGAAGCCAATAGCGATTTAAAAAAAAAAAATTTACTCTTTAGTATTTCAAGATATTGTTCTGTCATTTTACTAAATATATCTGTTAAAATGAGATGTAAGTGTTATTTTCATTTTTGCATAATTTAGGCGATAATTTGTCCATCGCACGCTGCATATGTGCATAAAATTGCTAATCATCAGGAAGTGCTAATTTCTATGTTCATACGAAGAATGAAGCACACTTGTGATTGTTCAGCACTCACAAAGTCTACCTGTAGTTTATACTGCAACTGTGCTGAGCAGATGTTAGTTATAGTGTCTGGGAAATAAAATACAATCTGGCATGATCAGCAGTTTAAACAGGGCAATTATGTTCAAAAACTCGGTCATGATGACTTGAGACTTCATGCTAGCACAACCATCGATGTCTTCCAAACAGTTTCGTCTATCCAAATTTCACTCACGAGGCTTGGGTTAACCCCTGGTATGGTTTTTTAGGTACTTTCCAACTGTGTCGCACACTGGAATTATCTCCACAGGCCAATATTAGCCATGACATATAAGCTATAGTTCAAACCCAGATATATGCATGTGTGTGGGGGATATCATGCAGGTTTGGATGGGTATGTGTATGTATATAGATTCAAAAGCTGTTATATCTCTGCATTTGCATGTTGTGTATAATACACTCACACACATGCATAGACTGATAAATTTTAAAATATATATGCACACATATTTGCATCCTCTCATGCATAATTAGTATTATGTCAAGCTCATTTGAGCCTTTCAGTAGTTTATACTAACAGGGGTCCTCTTATCGACTGCAATTTCTCTCTGAGACCTGTTCTTTTTTTTATGTCTTGACGACAACTGACAAAGCTGAAAATGCATTGATCTAAGACATAAGTCTTTCAAAGCTTGCAACAACTGTGTGCCAACCCAACACACACACACACATATATATATATATATATATATATAAAGAAAAAACAATTACATTGGTGTAACCAACAATTTGCCAAAAGACCTAACACCTTAATCAAGAGAAAATCTCGAACGAGGAAAGAAAAAAACCCTAAAGGCAATCACCTACCTAACCAGTAAAGAAGAGTGCTCAATGCCTAGATTGCATAAGCAGAGCAAAAAAATGCTTCATGATGTTAACTCTATCAAAGGACAGCCCAAGTCAATACCCAGGTTTCATGCTCTTGTGATCTTCAGAAAACTAGAATGCACAGAACGCATTCTACTCATCTGCAGATCACAAAACCCGCGTATCAACACTGGCTGTCCTTTGATATATATATATAATATATATATATATATATATATATATATATATATATATATATTAATAATAATAAATATACACAATTTTCCTCACCAGTAGCACAACTCTGAATTTCATGCACAATGCAATCTACAGTTTAATATTAACACCAGCACACAGTGGGCAATATTATATATATATATATATATATATATATATATATATATATACACACACACACACAAACACATATACAAAGGAAACTGTATGCACAAAGCTTACTTAAATATATATAGAGAAATACATTCAGAATAGCAAGCATACAAACATTTCCCTTAATATAACATTATGTTGAATGGGGACTGATTGCTTTATGGTCATTTGAAAAATCAATGAAAACAACCCAACCTTGCATCTTTTAAATCTGTTGTTTGAATAATGATGGAACTGGAGTTTTAAAATTTAAATTATGCTGATAGTTTGAATAAAATGCAAAATAATAATAATAATAATAATAACACTTAGGGAAGAAGACAATTTAAGAAAAGAAGAAAAAACAATGTTTAACACTATTTCAACAGTATGTCTGTCTTATTCAAGTTATGTTTAAAAATTGTATACAAGTATAAAAATATAAAGAAGTATTACAAAATACGAGTCTTTGTACAAATGAGTCTTGTCTTGGGAAAAATGATTGTACTGGCAATCTATGCAACAATGCAATTGAAGTGCAGCCAGCGTCAATGGAATGCATCTTCAATGTGCATAACATGATGAGGATCATGCTCATCTTGAAATTTTCTGTTAGTTGATTAGTTAGTTCAAGTAATTAATTGAATAATTTTGTATAAATCTCATGGAAGACTCCTGTCATTTTGTTAGTTCTCCCAGTGTGGGACATAGTTTGCATATGTAATCATCTTCATGTGTGTTAAAGGTTGTAAGGTCAGTAGATTCTAGATATTTTCCAGAATGTTTACCATAAGATGTTCATATAAATCATAGTCATTTCTGATAAAATGTACGGCAAGTTCTGTTGATATCCCAATATTGTGTCAAGATCATGCCTGGGACCATTAAATGCTTTGTTCAATTTTGCTGTGTTTTTCTTGTATTTTGTTTATATCTTTTTTAAAATAGAGAGTTGATTTCCTGGTGAACATTTTCAGCCATACCTGTAGGTTTGCTATTATTTACGAAATTCACCACCTGTGTTATTGGTGGTGGTAGTATGGTGATGGGGGTTAGAGTTCTCGTTGTTAATTGTTGCTTGTATCAGAAGGTAGATAAATAGTAGTAGTCCTTCGGGACAGCCGCTAGTTTGGCCTAAAGGTTCAACAAGCGATCAAATTGAGGTCACCATAACATAAACAAAATAACATACGAAAGAGAAGGGTATATCAAAAACACTTTGTATTAAAATGCAACATCAATGAATAGTACAATGTTTCTTGATTTACACGCACAAAGTCCGTTACAAAATGTTCATTCATAGAAAAGAAATCCGATTATTAAAAGAATATAAGTGTCTTTTGTTAATACTTAAGTTCTAACTAACACCTCAACATGGCACAGTGGATAAAGGCATTAGTTAGATCCAGTGACAGGCCCCAAAGATTGTGAGTTCAACACCTGGTTAAGGCGGTGGAGAACTTGGAGAGGGGAATTAACAGGAGATAACTGACATCCATTAGACATGGCACGTGGAACTAGAACATTCTACTCCAGTGAGCGAAATAAAGGGTTTAGTTCAACATTCCAACCACCTGATGAAGACCGAAGTGTACAACAGCCAAAACGTTGTGATAAAAATGGCGACAAAGATGAGGACAATAGTCCGAATAATGTAAAAAGAGTACTGGTAACTTTTGCACATGCCTAATGTGTTTTCCTAGGATGATTTGCGCCATAGCTGAAATTAGGTGGGGGGGGGGGCCTTTTAATCCTTTTCACTACTGTTTGTACAGATAGCATGAAGACCTCAACGAAAAATATTCCATAAGTCCTCTGTCACATTTAAAACCTGTCAGTTTTGCGTGTACTGTGTGAATAGACAGAGAAAGAAAATGGAAATCATATCCATATGTCTTTTTTTTATCTATTTACCTTCATTTATTTTCAGTATAAACAGAACTGATCGACCATAGGAATGAATAAATACTTGAAGCGTATGTAAAGGCTAATGTAAAATTAATAAGATTTCTGTGAAATAATGAGATTGCTTGAAGAGTTGAAGCCACGGCTGTTGTCGATTCATACAACTTGTGTTTTCTACAAAATTACTTCATATATCCTATTTATTTCATTTAATTTCCTGAATATGTATTTTTCAATGCAAGGCACATCATACATAAACTTTCCTTTCACTTGCAAAATTTTCTTGCTATCATTTGTCAGAAAATTCTATCTGGCGAATTCACATTCAAGAATTTTTATGGCAGAGTTGACAATTAATTATGTCTGACTCCAGATAAATTGTCTTCTACCAACAAAAATATAGCCTTGTCAAAACTGAGTGAAAACAAAAGATGGAAATTCAATTCAAACGTGTAAACAAAAGAACAAGAAGATTTAGTTGCGATTATAGAAAAAGCTTTAATAATTATTTTTTAACAAATGATACAAAAATAAAATCTTTTAATTTGAAAATGATTTGAAGTAAAATGGATATTTCTTACTGTAAGAAAAATTGTGGTCAATCGATGGAGAAAGGAAATCATACAACTGCTGTTTTTTTTATGTCTGTGTGTAGGTTGCAAAGGGAGCAGTTTAATTTTTGTCTTTTTCTTGAAGAGTTAAAATAAAACATTCTAATTTGTCTGGGAAAGACAAACACCTGACTATTCAGTAAAGAAAAGTTTAAATTTAAAAACCAATTATTTAAATCCAATGATGACGTTTCTGATACTTATTTCTAAGAAAGGTGTTTCTTTTCAAACTAAACCAACATATCCAGATGTTGTCAGCTGAATTCTCTGAAGTCTGAATGAGATTTTAGTTTGAAAATGCTTTTCTCATTGGCTTTCAAATAATTGTTAAATGATAATTCAATTTGAATTTCAATCTGCTTCGAGTCACTATAATCCAGTCAAGCTTATCCTTGTTGTGAATAACATATACAGCTACTTCAAATGTAATAACATTAACAAAGACATGAAGGTATTAAGTAGCATTTATCACGTTGCCAGGCTCAAATGAGCAGTTACAATAAAATATTTGACTGAAGTATGTAGGGGGGTTAATGTCGCCAACAAGACAGGTTTACCAATCTGTAAAGGGTTGATGGAAATGCGGTTAACCCACTACTTTTTTAAATTTCACTAATGTAAGAAGAAGCAAGCAAAGAACAAGAGAAATAATGATAGGAAACAATACTTTGGTTCAACAATAAAAATTTTTTATATAACTACTAGAAGGTACAAAACTCTATGTTTAGGGTTGTTTAAAAGTTTTTTCTTGTGTTGCTTAAAGTGTTTATGAAGATATTATATGAAAGATTAAGAGTTGAGAAATTGTGTGCATAAAAATGGGTAAGTTTGATAAGGTATTTTTGTGTTTGTAGGAAAATTAAACAGTTTGTTTTTGGTGTTGAATTCTGTAATATTGTACTCAACTTACTGTTCTGTGTATGAAGTTGTCTCTCTTTGATTGAATGTGTCACTTGATGTTTTCTATTGAGTTTATGTAATTGAGTGTGTGTACTTCACAAGCTGTGGAAATGTTAAGCCTGGTAAGATATGTGACATGGATTTGTGTGTCGAGCTGAGAAAATTCACAAGACTCACTGTCGAAGTCGAATGATGTTTTGTATTTATTGATGTTTCAAGTCACATGGGAGGCTCCAAGAAATTTGGCACAAATTTTTTATATGCTTAGTATATACACTAAACTAATATGATGTGTACATAGTTGAGAAGATATGAAATTATTAATTTTTTGTTTATTAGCTAGTCAGAAAGCATTTTTAGTTAGTTCTCATCTGGAGCCGATTTTAATGGGTTGTTGGGCTACTTCAACTGATTTGAGATAAGTTCCACTCTGAGCCTCTTTTAATGGGTTTTAAACAAATGTAGAAGTCTGATTCTGCAAGTATTAACAACAACAACAACAAAAAAAAAAAGAAAAAAAAAAGCTCCATTGTTACTTGATAGAAATGATAAATTTCCATTTTCCAAAATCTTTGTGCATAGATTTAAATAATCAGTTTAAGTTTATAATTCAGTTTTAACACATGCCAAGACCAAATTTTCTTATTGTTAAATTGCTAATTTTAATAAAACTTTATATTATAATTATCTTTAGTTAATTTGTCTATTTTTAATTTAATTTAATTTTTTTTGCTTCCCATGAGCATTTCCGTAATAGTCTTCCATTAATTCCTATCGTTGTAACTGTCTTGTTTCTTACATTTTTTCTAATATTTTCCCAATCAAATTTCTTAAGATTGAATTATCCTAATATCAAGAAAAACAGAGAGAGACACTTGCAAAAGAAAGATAGAATGATAATTAAACAGATATTTAGATCCACTAGATGAAGAACTCTTTACTAGCTTTAAAATTAAAAAAATAAAAACCGAGTTTTTCATCCGATGATAACTACAGACATAACTGTTCAATTTGACCTTCCAAAAAAAAAAAAAAAATGAAAAGAATTTTGTTTTGCATTGGCCCATTTTAAATTACATGTCTCTTCATAGCTCTTCACAGCTTCCTTTTCTTTTACTACCTGTGAATTACCATGACTTTTTGAAAAAAAGATAGTAGAGTGGTTTCCCATTGCATTCTGTAATGTCTAACTGTAAAAGCCTCCCTAAGTATTATGGCTTACCATGTGCGTTAATTTATCACTATTATGTATCATGCTCTGGTGGCCACTTCCAGTAGCACAACACACAATGCCACAAATCAAAACCAGTGGCAGATTGGCTCATGGAGCATAGTGATGAGTATTTTGGTTTTAAACTGATATCTGCAGGCACTTAGATCTCAGTCCCATAGAGTACCTTTAAGATATGACAGAAAGGGAGATTTGAATCTCGGATGCGCTAACCAAGGTTTTCCTTTCTTTTTTTTTTAAACAGTAAGGATCCCTCTGTACAAGACCCAGGGTGGAGAGCACTCAAGATAGAGGGTTAAATTAAGAGGCAGTTTATACGGATAAGAGAGGAAGATAATGGTTAAACCTAAACTTGAACAGGTTAAGATTGTAATAATTGGGGCAACATCCTCTTGGGAGTTGGCTCCACAAAGCAGTGGTTTGCGGGAAGAAGCAGTTTGAGTGAAACTTCTCACCGATGGAATACAGAGGGAATGTGGGTCATTTGAACACAGCGTGAGTGGCATGGCAGTTCCTAGCTATGAAGGTTAGAACTGGCAGAAACAGTTGTCTGAAAACTTTTCATGGAAGTAGTGATAGAGCAGTAAGAGGCTTGCCACATCACACCTGTGAGAGAAAGGTTGGAGGGTGGAAAATAATTTGTCACCCACATGGACTCGGAGACACTTTTGTACTCTATCAAGAATATAAAGTTAGGACTGGGCAGTTCCCACCTAAATATGACAACAGCACTCCATTTTTCAGCCTGATCTGGCACTTGTAAAAGTAGAGGATAGAATGAGGTGTCAGGTACTTACAAGGAATCAACCAGTTTTCTTGCACCTTTAGTGATGAATCATATGTACGAGTTCCACTTGAGGTTAGGTGTGAATTTAAGTCCCAATAGTCTCTCAAGGCACAGAGCCTGATTATGGGATGTCATGATAACAACAATGACCCAAATTTTGAAAGAGTGCTTCCAAATTTGGACCTGAAAATGCTTTCATAGGGAAAACTTCCTCTAATGAAAACCAGATTCAACAGCTGAGAACATTAAAACCTTTGCCATTTTATTCAAAATGTACTGAAGAGCTGCCAAATAAGTGGCAATACGTCATTTTAAATAATGGTGAATATTTATGGCTGGCCACTCATATCTGAAGATGCCCATCTACCACAGTGGCTAGTCGATCCCTCTTGCAGGCGCCTACTCAGGCACATTTCTGTTTGTTTAACACCCACCTGTGGTTTATACTGCAACTATGCTGAGCGGAGACAGTGCATTATTTGGTGTGATCAACAGCCTGAACAAGGCTGGCACGCTCAAACCCTCAGTCACAATGACTTCTGATTTTGTGCTAGCACAACCATCAACAGTTCCCAAACAGTTCCATTTACCCAGTTTCACTCACAAGTCTTGGGTCAACCTGTGGCACAGTTTTTCAGACACTTTCCAAAGGTGCCACATGCTATGATCAACTCCCCCACACTGATAACTAAAGAAGTCACCTTCCTGACAAATTGACCATGGTGAGATTCGAACCCAGATTGCGTGGTTAGAAAGCAAACATTCTAACTACTCAGTACCCATGGTGAATATATAATTGAATAAAATGCAATAGTATTTTTTTAAGAATAAAGTTGACAAACAAAAAACAGAAATTATTTATAACTTAACCTAATAGAAATATTCCACAATTTTTGTACTGTTGATTTTAAAATACCTTTTAATATATATCTTCATTGGTGTTCATGAGTTATGTTGTATCTGAACTTTACAGGTATTTTTTTTCTTTCTAATCATCTCTTCAACTAGAAGAGTCCAATGTAACAGAAATAGGCTTATACTGAAAGTTGAAACTTTGCAATGTTAGCTGGAGAATAGATGTATTGTCTGTAACTCTGAAGACAGGTATTAAGATACCAACTTTTTTTTTCAGACAATTTAATCAAGATCAAAGCTATGAAGGAGAAATTAAATTGTCTGTACAACAAGTTAAAATTGCAAACAGGTGTGTTATTAAAACTGTGTTTGTACTTATCAAAGAATCTGCTTTTTTAAAATGTGAAATTTTGGCCAATATATTCATTCGCCCTCCTTGGTGATCTGTTTTTATTTTTATTTTCATCTCTTGAACTGAAACCCTACAAAGAAAAAAGTTTCAAGCAACTGACAGAAATTATATGCAACATACAAAGTGATCCACTAAAATCTAAGTAATTTGAACAAAATGATCGGTACATTTCAGGACATTTTACGCATCTCTCGGTATCACTCCACCAGGAATTATAGGATTTCTTTTCTTTTCTTTCTTTGAGAAAAGTATTTTATGCCTCAAGCTGACCAAGTTAAGTAGCACCTCTAAAGGTAGCCAAAGAATATATCAGGCAAGATGTTATGCAAAAAAAAAAAAAAACTAGAATGAAAAACAAAGATATTGTAATCCAGAAAATATATAAAATAATGAAAACTATTGATGTGAGTACCTCGGAAAACAATAAAAATGAAAGCAGTAGTGTGAACTATAGGGAGAATAATAACAGACTTAATCAATACACAACAAAAAGCCAAAACTTGAAGGAGGAATTTACTCTCAACTGCAAGGATTGCTAGAAAGAATATATTGGTGAAACCTCAAGAAGTTTAAATAAAAGATTATATGAATAGAAAAGAGACAGTTTAAAAAACAACATACAAAATACATTGGTTGTTCTTCATAACGAAACAAATCACAATTTTGGCATAAAAAATGCTACTCTAATTATAAGAGAAAATAATTCAATAAGACGAAAATGTCTACAAAGCACTTTAATCACTAGTTTAGCCACAGTAAATTTATGTTTATGTTCTTACAATGTTCCACCATTCTTGGCAGATTTTCTGTTATCAAAATGTTGGATATTGAAAATCAAATGTGATGGAAACACAAAGAAAAAGAATCTAGATGAATTTGGTTGGATTGCAAAAAAAAATAATTATTTCTAAATTTTGGAACACCTAGCATCTCTCATTTGTGCACATGTTTAGTCACAACAACATAAACAAACTGAGTCTGATGGAGTCCTAATGGATGAGATATGTCACAAAAACTTTTTCCAATTTGTTATACATCTTTTCTTTCAAAACTGTTCTTAATATATAAAAATTTACATAAAATTTATATATCGTTATCCTATAGAAAATAATGAAAACGTTTCATCTGATAACTCCAGGAAGCAACAGTTCAATATTATAAGAGCTAAATAAGGGGTAACTCGTAAGTACTTGTGTTTGAAAAAAAACAAAAAAATCAATTAATTTTTATATATAAACACCACAAAAGAATTGATGACAACACTGATTAGGTTTAGCTGAAGGCACTGCATATTGTAAAGGTTTTACATCCAAATCATTGAAAGTGCTTCTAAATTTGAGTTGTTCAGTAAAAAGAATATGTGTGTGTATGTATATATATATATATATATATATATATATATGTATGTATGTGTATATATATATGTATATATATATATATATATATTTGAAAGTATGATAATGCTGGCCTACCAAAATAGAACTTGTAAGAAAAAGGATTATTTTAGGATTAGTGAGTGAGTATTACATTTATTTTAAATATATATATTACAGCAGAAAATGATATGACGACAAAGATAAGTTTTCATGTTTTTCTTGGATACTGATCTGGAAGGTTACCAACATGTTAGGTAAGTAACTGGTATGCTATGAGAACCTCTACAAATGCTCTTTATATATATATATATATATATATATATATATATATATATATATATATATAGCATAATGAGACGCCACGTATACTATTTTAATATATATACATAGAAAAAAGAACTAAAAAGTTGCAAATTAAAAAAAAAAATGAATGTTTTTTTTGTGAAAGTATTTATTTATATTTTTTTAGATATATTTGATATTTCAGATCGACCTCGATCTTTCTTCAGAAATAACTGATTTTAGAGGTTTGTTTACAAGTAGTGTCCGTCGCGAGATGCGGACATCACTTGATATGGAATGGAACTGTGTTTGAATATTTTTAACGTAAATCTAACTGTAATAATATTTTAGATGTTGTTTAAAAAAACCCTCTAAAAACAGTTATTTCTGAAGAAAGATCGAGGTTGATCTGAAATATCAAATATATATAAAAAAATATAAATACTTTCACAAAAAATATTCATTTTTTTAATTTGAAACTTTTTAGTTGTTTTATTATATATATATATATATATATATATATATATATATATATATGGATTTAGTGTCAGATTCAATGTCCAGACCATATGTCTTGAAGCATGAAACTGACAGTTTTGTCTTCTATGCCTTCTACAAAGGCTGAGATTTTAAGAAATCTTTCGCTATAAAGATAGCACATTTTAAGCTATATATATATATATATATATATAAAATATTGCACATTGAGTGCTAATGTTAATCAAATAAAACATACATGTTTTGTTGAATATGACAGACAATGGAATAATTTGTAAATTATTTATTCATCTTTTCTTGCTTCCTTACAGTTCTTATTTTTTTAAAAATGTTTTGAGCAATTGTCCATAGTTTTTATTGTCCCGACCATTTTTGGCACCTTGAATTTTTAGTGTAAATTATTGAATATGAATAAGAAGATAGAAACAGATATATATATATATATATATATATATATATATATATATATATATATATATATATATAGAGAGAGAGAGAGAGAGAGAGAGAGGGAGAACAAGATAATTCTTTTTCATTTTCCACTGAGAGTTAAAAGGATTAATTAGATACAGAAACAGTTGAATAAAGTCAGGCTTCCACAGAACTGAACTTTTCATATGCGATCAGTTGTCGAATTTATTCTGATGAACACAAAAATTGACTATTTTGTAAATGCTTCATGGGCCACACAAGGTAGATATGTGGCTTGCATGCACCCTGTGGGCTGTATTTTGTCATGTCCTAGGTTAGGGTAATAAGAAATAATGTCAGATTAAAAATTAAATCCATTCTTCTTCTTCCTTATGTGCCATGCCCCTCAGGACATAGGTGATCATGGCTCTCCACAATTTTCCTGTCCTTTGTAGCTTTGTAGAGAAATAAAAAAAAAAGACAAAATTTATTAAATTTGTCTTTTCATTATTTCTCCTCAGCTTTGGTCCACCATCTATTTACTTAAGCTCATCAAGTATGTTATGTGCTTTTTCCTGTCTCGCTCACTCTCAATCTCTCCTGTGAATACCAAGCCCCGCCTCCTCATTATGTGCACCAGAAATTTCATCTGTCTTTTCCTGATGTTAAGTATTATTTTTATTTTTCTCTAGAACCTTGTCATTGCTTACAAGTTTAGTCCATAGTATCCTCAGCATCCTTCTGTAGAACCACATTTCTGTTGTTGCTTCAAGCCTCTTCCTCATCTTTGAGGAGATTATCCAGCATTCACTGCCATATCGGAGGACAGATATCCCATAACAACGGCTTAGTGGTAGAATCCCCGACTGAGGCCAATTCAGTTGGGTTTCAATCCTAGCTAGAGGCAACCGGACGTCTAGCCACACTGATGAGCTGTGATACAGTGAAACAGTCTGTCTGTGGATGACAATATATATATATATATATATATATATATATATATATATATATATATATGAAGAAATATAGTTTTAAGGTGTACTATATTTATAAGATAAAGTGCTCAGTATCAGAGATAGAGCATATGTAAATATAAAAGTGCACACTGACGTCAACATTCAGAGGCTAGACGTAATTGTCAGGCGGCCTGATGATTGCGTCTAGCATGAAACAGCCTGTCGCCTCTGAGTGTTGACTTCAATGTTCACTTATATATATATATATATATATATATATATATATATATATATATATGAAATGGTCTTTATGATTAAATCATGTTTTCCTTTGCTTTAGTGAATTTCATTGATCTTCCTCTTTTCAAATTGAAAATACAATTCAACATTATAAGTAATAAATAAAAAAAGTCCTATGTTATTTAAAATTCAATAGCACAATAATAAAGAAGCCCTGATAATGACAATACCATCTTATCTAAGAACTCAAGTGGTTTGATATCAAAGATTTAGTTCTTAATGCCATATTTCTATGTTGCTGGAAAAGATTTTTTTAATGCTTATCGAAAATACATCAGAGAAATTCAGCCAACTCAGAATGATCAAACAGCTGTCTGAAACTTTTTTCAAAGATATCTTTTTTTAATTCTTCTGGATAAAAAGAAAATATTGAAATTTAAAAACCAAGTAAAGACTTAGTTGAGATGGCACAGTTTCAAAAATGTTTCAACAAGACCATTTTATAATTTGAAAAGGAAGGAAAGGACTGTCTTCTTTTTATGGGCCATGCGATTATTACTCTCCACAATGTTTCTATCCCTTGTAGCACTAAATAATATTTGATCCCTTACTATTCGTCCCTGTTCTGCCATCCATTTACACAAGCTCCTGAGGTCATTACTCTCATTTTCCCTTTGCCTCTTTTGCCTTCAATATGCCCTGTGTGTGTCAGAATCTCCATGCCTTCTTTCCTCAATATCGAGTGTCTTTTTCATCCTAACTCAAAGTCAATGTTCTTTTCGTTCCCATTTTCCTTAAATCTTACTCATTACTCTTATGCTTCATCCATTAAATTCTTAGTATTCACTGTGATATATACTGAGTATAAATATTACACAACAGTTGAGCACACTTATCTTTGTTTCTAACTAAATTTTCCTGTTCTTTAATACTGCGCTTAGTTTTTGAAAGGTATCTTTTGCTATTCCCAGTGTGTCTTCAGATCTTTATCTTTTAAAACAATTCCCAGATAGTTAAACTATTCTACTTCCTTGATTCTAACCTCTCTAATTTGTAACTCGCATCTTGGGGGTCTGTCCCTTTTGCTAACAACCCTATATTCTGTCTTCTGACAATTGATGGTCACTCCTTTCTTCTCACTTTTCTTTACTAGCTTGTCCAGAAATTCCTGCAGTTTTCTTTCTCTGTCTGCTAACAATACAGTGTCATTGGCATCTTATATTGTTGAGCTTGTACCCACCAATAATAAATCCCAACTGAAGCACCAGCTCGTTTAATAGGTTACTCTAAGTTGAACACCTCTTATTCTTTTATTATTATAATGACTTTGTTTGTGGCAAAGATGGAAATAAATACCATGACAGTCAAACACCAAATGACAAAAAATGGTTTCTGAGTCTAAGGATTGCACATGTTTCCAGTTAATAAATAAATGCCTTGAAAATAAATATTTAACATTTTTCAACCAATGGGTTGTGTTCCTGCCAACAATAAAAAAAATGCTTTGTGATCCCTTTGAAGGGTATTTAAGCAAAGTTTCTCCATGGAAAAACCAGTAGGAGAGACAGACAACAACAATTCATGATGCTCATTCATCCGTCTTCAACACAAAGCTACATGACACTTACACTTTCTGTCTCACATCCCTTGCCTCCTTTCTTACACATACACATGAATAAATCACATTTCTTTTCATCATAACAACTACAAACAAGAACTGTAGGAAGTTTAATAATCATACATGCTAAGAAAAATTTAGTTGTAAAAATTCACAAAAATAAAAATATTTAGTCAAACTAAATTTTAACATTTGTTTTACTTATTAGATACTATATGAATATTTTTTTATTCTTTTTCTTTAATAGGAAGATTGGAATATGGTTCAGCATCCAGAGATTTCTGTTGCTGCCATACATAATGGCCTTGCATTTCCATACAAACATTCAGATAAATGGAGAGCATGTAAGTAAAGTATAAAAAAATCAACCTACCCATCTTCATTTTTTTTTCTTTTCTTTTCTGAAATACTTTTTCCCTTAAAAAGAGTCTGATGCAGGGTAGGCAATTTAGTCCTGTCCTACAATTAAAGTTTCTTCCCATTTGAATGTTCAGATTTTCGTTTTTTGTTTGTTTGTTCAAACATAGACAAAAAAAAAGTTGTAAGACAAAGAAATTTAGCAAATATTTGAGTTTCTATTGTCTGCAACTTTTTAAAATCTTTTTTTTTTATTAGTCATAGACATGTTAAAGTTAGCTTACATCAGAATAAACATTCTCTTTGCATCTATTGCTAATAAACTTGTACCTAAAGTCTTTCCTAAAATGCTTCTTTACCATAACAATCACTGTTGTCCTTTGTCTATAGTTAAACTTATTTTAGAATAAGTTATCTATTGATAGGAAATTATCAGTCAGTCATATTCCAAGCTTTTATCTAATAAAGGCACTTCATTGAAATATTGTTTTTCTATTGTTTTATTAACACTTCACTACAGCATTTCTATTGGCTTCAATAGTGTCAGTTCATGTGCATTTCCAAAATGTATGTGTTTGCAATTGCTTTTCTCTCTCAAATAAATTTATTTTTACATAACATTAAGAAAAGAAATTGATTTTAAAATTTTAAGCCAAAATATAGAACATGTTTGACTTTTCATATAAATTGTTAATATTCTATGATTCTTGCCTATCTCATATTTTTATATTTAAACACCTTTTTCTTTATTGTGGGTTGATTCAAATCTGCAACAATGTTATTAAAGTATTTCTTACAATATTTATTGCTTTCTGTCTAAATACAGTGTAGACTTTGTTATGACAATGAGACAAAAAAACAAACAATTCGAGTGATAATTCCCTATTATCCCGATGAATCTTCCTCCAAGAGAATACTGAAAAGTTATCACCCTAACCAGGGCCAGTGCAATGATCTCATGGGACCCCATGAAATCTATAATATGCCCCCCCCCATTCTACTACATCACAATTTTCATAAGGTAGTATTCATATAAAATACACATTTTATTGTAACCTAATTACGTTCAATAATGGATCATATGCTAGAAAAATTTTAAAAAAATAATTTAGAGACATGTCATAATAAATAATTCCATCTTAAAGAAATCGATAATGTTTTGCGACATCAACTTGAGATTATTCTTGTTAAAAAGTTGAATAATTTTAACACATTCAACATTATGGATAAAATATATATATATATATATATATATATATATATATATATATATATATAGTATAGAAAAAACAACTGAAAAGTTGCAAATAAAAAAAAATTGAATGTTTTTTTTGTGAAAGTATTTATTTATATTTTTTTATATATATATATATATATTTGATATTTCAGATCGGCCCAGATCTTTCATCAGAAATGGCTGTTTTCAGAAGTATTGGTGAATCTGGAAATAATTTTAGATTTCATTTCAACAACCATAAACTAACCATACGTCAAAACAATCCTTATTCCCCCATAGCTGAACATTTTAATCAACCAGGACACTCATTAGAAAACTGTAAATGTGTATTGATAGATTCTGATTTCAGTTCCACATACACACGCAGAAAAAAAGAAAAATACTGGATTTTAAAATTAAATACATATACACTAGGATTAAATAAAGACTTGGGTATTTTAAATCTTTATAAATATTTCAATAGTTAAACAAAATATTTTTGTTAGATATAGTTAAAACATTTTTTACAACAACATCTAAAATATTACTACAATTAGATTTACGTTAGAAATATTCAAACACAATTGCATTCCATATCACGTGACATCTGCGTCTCGTGACAGATGCTACTTAATGTAAACAAACTTCTGAAAACAGCCATTTCTGATGAAAGATTGGGGCCAATCTGAAATATCAAATATATATATATATAAATATATATATATATATATATATATATATATATTATATATAAATAAAAAAATATAAATAAATCCTTTCACAAAAAAACATTCAAGTTTTTTTTTAATTTGCAACTTTTCAGAACTACATCAAAATCTGCAAAATTTTTTCATCCTTTAATAGTTATGCTTTGGTTAATTTGTAATGTATATAAATCTAGGTAGAAAAAAGCAAATGTTAAGATAATAAGGGTCACAAAGCCTTGCCAGGGGCCCCGCCCCTAATCAGGAGGTAGAATATACACTGGCCCTGGACTCAACTCACTCTCCCAAATAAATATTTCAATGACCAAAGACCAGGATTTTCTGAAAGTGTTAAAGAAACATGAGAAACAGTATGCAAAGCTAGTTTCATGTAAAATATTCTGTTCCAAAGTGATTGCAATAAGTGACTATATATATATATATATATATATATATATAATGAATAACAAGTTACTTTCTGTAGGTGGTAAACATTTTGTTATTCCAAAGCTGAAATAATGTTCTGTGGCTAATGTATCTCTTGCAACATTTATTACTTTCTGTATATATATATATATATATATATATATATATATTTCTTTATTACATCATTTTAGTACTCACTAAAATAATGTTTATAGTAATAAAGAAATATATATATATATATATATATGTGTGTGTGTGTGTGTGTGTGTTTTGTTCCCTTCACACTAAAGCATTTACAAGTGTAAACTTGTGTGCCACTGTTTTTAGTCAAAGTAGAAACACTATTTACATTATTTGGACTATTGTTCTCATCTTTGTCACCATATTTATTACAACATTTCAGCCGTTGTACCCTCCGGGGTTCTTCAGGTGGTTGGAATGTCGAACTTTATTTCCCTCACTGTGGTAGACTGTTCTAGTTCCACATGCCATAAATAAAGGGTTCAGTTCGACATTCCAACCACCTGAAGAAGGACAAAGTGTACAATGGCTGAAACGTAATAAATATGGCGACAAAAATGAGGACAATAGTTCGAATAATGTAAATAGTGTACATAATAGCTCATCTCAGAAATATAGACAAAGTAGAAACAGTACCACAGGAATAACCCCCACTTGATGCCCTCCTTTTTAATACCTTTTGCCAAAAAATCCAAGAGAAAAGAAAGTACACAGACCCCTTTGGAATGAGGTAAAATGCAAAGATCCCTTTGCAATGAGATAAAATAAATGATTAACCACAGTGGAACATGTTCAAATTAAGATTATGTGAGTCTTTCTTAAAATTAGTCAAAGTGGACTTAGTGTACAAATTTTTATAGCTATTTAGTAAGCATAGCTTAGATGTGGCACAAGGCCAAAAATAGGGAGCACCCAGTTAGGATCAGTCATAATTGATCTAGCAAAGCAAGCTTGCTAACTATTACACCACATCATAGTGTATGGAGTATTATATACTCATATCATCCACTAATTATAAATAATCACTCACACATTTACCATAATGTCCCTACCAAAGATACTATAATTTGTTTACACAGTAGATGAATTCTTCATAAAATATATTCATTGTTTCTCTGTCTCAACTCAATCAAGTATAATCTCAATGTGCTCCAGTAGCATGTCATACAAAACAAATGAATACTAGAACATGTAAATCATCGAGAGAAGTTGAGGATTATAAATTAAATAATTATAATGTTCAGTTGAAGACTAAAATTAAATAAATGAGTTGGTTTCAAACACCTGCTAAAAACATCCCCCCAGCTTAAATTTATAGACAAATCCTACAGATGCATGCTGGGATTTCTTTCTCACCAATAAAAATGGACCAATTCTTGGTTTCATCTGCCATATTTTTTTTGTTCTTTCTTGTCTTGAAGTCGGAATGCTACAATCACTTGACCATAGTTCTTTTGCATATGAACATCATTTGTATTTTGTGAAATTTTGTCTTATTACTGCTGCTTTGCCTGGTTTTGACTTAGATATAGATTGATTGCTTAGTATTATTTTGCCCTGTTTTTTATTTCCTTTTCTTATTGTTTATTGAGAACTTTGTCAATTCTGATTGTTGAGCATTTTGCCAATTACACTTAACCATAGACAAATACTTCACAAAATGCAGGACTGAAAAGAATAAAACTGAAGACTGTTGCTTTTCATCTACAGTACAGGGTGTGATGGGTAAATTGTCGCCATTTTATATTTTTAATTTTGCACATGAGCCTTGTTCGTCTTTGTGTCTGTGGGCGTTGTCTGTAAGAAAAAGAGCACCATAACACAACTCACTCTGCCAGAAATTTGGAAATTGCATGTTGTACTGTTTAACATTTGTGCCTGAAGCTCCAAATGAACATTTCAGAGTGTTTGAGTGCCAATTTAAGGACAGCGCAGACAATTCAGAAAGAGTTGGATGAGTCTAATGGTAATTATTAAGCTATGGCACCTTGGAAAACTCACTCTGATCGTTCTGATAAGAAAAGAACTCCTGAATTTGTTGGTGAGGGCCTCAAACTCAACATGGAGGCATTCATAAAGTGTCTTGAGGCAGTAGTTGTTGAGTGTAAAAACAAGAGGGTGATTGCTGGAAGACCTTATGTTTGCAACCCCCTTGATTATTATGTGTGGGGTGCAGTTCAGTAAGAGACCAACAAAACTCCTTGTAACATCAAAGATGAACTGAAGGCAAGGATTATGGCAGGATTTGCCAACTTAAACAATTGTGACCATCCAGAAGAGTTGTAGGAGATTCCGAAGTCGTCTGGAGGCTGTGGTTGAAGCCAATGGTGATTTTTACTGAATAAATTTAGTCTTTAATATTTCAAGATATTTTGTATAATTTTGGTAAATATATCTGTTAAAATAAGATGTCAGTGTTATTTTCATTTTTCTGTAATTTAGATGACAATTTACCCATTGCACCCTGTAGGAATGCACCCAGTGGTGGAATATTTGCAGCTGCCCTGGGGCACACCATCATGGGTTGCAAAATTGTTTAGTGTTTACTAAGATGAAAGTGTACAGGTTTGGTTTATTTTGTTTTACGGCATATCAACCTCAGTGGGTTATTAAATGCCGACAACATTTTTAGGATAGATTCGTATGAATAGAATATGTATTCTTTGGTTTAGATTGGTTTGGTTTATTTTGTTTTACGGCATCTCAACCTCAATGGGTTATCTAATGCTGACAAATTTTTTTATTGCTGGTAATATTTTGTTTTATCAAAAATCTGTTTCTGGTAATATCTTTCCTTCAAAATTGTATTGCTGGTAATAATTTGTTTAAAAAAAGTATTGCTGGTAACAGTTAACTATTTGACCATAGCTGGGACCCTAACAGGTGCTACCACCCCGAGTCAGGGTGGACCTGAGAACACCAGCAATTAAGAGGTTGTTCTATGCTCCTCAAAACCTCCTGATCAGAGGCCTTGCTGCTGGACATAGTTTAACGTCTTACCTAGGACACGGATGCAGTTTAACGTCTTACCCAGGATGCAAAAGTGTATAGAAAGTGCTTTAATCACTAGATCATCTACAGTAAATTTATTTCTTCCAACATTTCACCTTTCTTAGCAAATCTATTATCACAATGTGAGATATTTAAAAAGAAAAAGGATAAAAACATAAACAAAAACGAAAAGAAACTAAATGAAATTGTTTAGACTATTTTCCCAAACACACATTTTAAAAAAATTTTGTTTTTTAATTTAAACTTTCAGCATGCCCTCATGTGTATGTGTAGTTACATCAAATGTAAACATCCCTTTAGTCCAATGAAGGCCTAATGGATAAAATACATTGCACAAAACTTTTTTTCCACTTGGTCATAGATTTTCCCGAAATTGTTTTTCTAAAAATACAGTTTTGCTTTACTCTAAAATTCTAACTGAAATGTTATTTTGTAGTGATTGTACAACATTCTTGAATGATAATTTGTTACATATGAATTCCTGTTGTTCAAAAATACCAAACTAATTCAGTTTTGTGGGTCAGGGAAACCTGTATTAAGAAACAGGAAAATTTCATTAGAAACAAAGAAAAGAGTACTGAACTGTTATGCAATACCGGTTTTCCTACATCAAAGATGAAGAAAAGACTTGAGGACGACAGAAATATGGTTCTATAGAAGGATGCTGATACTACCAGGGAGTGAAAATGGGAGCAATGATGAAGTTTTAGAGTGAATGGAGACAAAAATTGTACATAGCATCAGAAAGATATAGTTGACATTTCTAGGGCAAAGAGGGTTTGAAAAATTTGACATTCTTAGGGCATATGGAAGGCAAGAGGGGTAGAGGAAAACTGCAGATGATCTACCTAATGAGGTTGTTTAAATGGTTGGCAGAACAGGGATTAGGAAATACAGCAAAAAGATAAATTTTGCTAAGGGCTACAAAGGAGATGAAGTAGTTGAGAGTCATTATCACCCACATCCTGAAGGGTCATGGCCCACAGAAGAAGAATTCCACTAACTAGAAATAAAATAATCAATGTCTGGCTGCAGAAAAAAGTAGGCCTTTTGTTAGTAATACAGTCTGAGCCCAAATATCAATATTCCTGGACAAAAAATGTACCAATGACTGACTGGTTGTAGAGAAGAATTTCCTGTTAAATCTGTGACCCTACACATAGGTGAAGGAAAAAGACTTTTATCTTGAAATATTGGTTTGTAAAGTTACTTCTCAGCTTCTGCTAGCATGCATGTCCTCTACAGTCAATCATCTGTGTCATGGCCTATACTCAAATCCAGCATTGGCTTTATCAGTTTTAAAAATGAAAGATACTTGTAGGTTTAGAAAAGAAAATTTTATTGCTATTAAATCTCTGACAAATATTTCTTTGGTTTTATTTTTGTTACTTTTTATTGTATAATTCTCGTTGTTCTTGTTACTGACAACAGAGAAACAATCAGAATAAACTGAAATGCAAAGAATACATTTTTGAGAAGTGTTTGTTATCTTCTGATCAATGCTTCATGATTAATGATTGTTGAGTGTAAAAACAATTAGCATTGCAGATAAAAAGCAACAAAAATAATAATTACCATTGCACATAAAAAGCAACAAAAATAGGATAAAATGATTTTTAGACGTGTTAAAAATTAATAATAATGACAATTTTCTTCATCTAAACGATTTAAGACTATTATGTGTTATTACTATTAGTTGTAAACAAACAAGAGAAATAAGATAAAAGAAAGACTAGAGAAAAATTAATTATAACGACTGCTTCAAATCAGAAATTCAGACAACTTAAGACTACTATGTTTTATTATGATGAGGCATAAAAAAGCAAGAGAAATAAGATGAAAGAAAGATGAATAAAAAATGTATTATAATGCTGCATTTAAGGAATTCAAACAACTTCAGACTGTTATGTCATATTACTGCTAGGTGTTAACAAACGAAAAAAAAGGTGAATCAAAAAGTGATAATAATGACAATGCATCATCCATGAAATTCACACAACTTCAGATGATTATGACTTATTACTGTCACTCAGTTATTTGCCAAGCATAATACACACTTAGGCGATCATGTATCTTTCAATACATGACTGACGAGGCAAACTTTTTCCCCGCAGGAGGTTGCCATTTCTTCCTGCGGTAGACCAGTTGCCATCCAAGACTATAGAACCTGGTCTGTCCTGCTATTTACCCATAACTGGGGGGAGAAGATGAGGATTCATACCTTTCCTAAGGGTATTAGCACATAAGTGAATGTAATGGATTTGACTGGAATTGGAACTCGGCTCTCCGATTCCTCAATCCAAGCTGCTATCCATTACTCTACCGTAAATGTAAACAAACAAGAGAAATAAGATGGAAGAAAAATAAGTCAAAAATTAATAAAAATCGACAATGCTTCATCTAAAGTTTCAGACAACTTAAGAAAATGTTGATTTTGTAATATTCCAAAGATGAAACATTGTGATTATAACAACGAAAATACGGACACTAGTCAAAGTAAATCTGTGTATAAAAATGACAATTTCTCAGTTGAAGAAAATCAAGCAAAATAACTTTGATGTCAGATTAAATTTGCTAGAAGTCATTCAGTGTTTAAAATGATCCATTCTATAACCTTCTTAGCAAATCCGCCATGACACTCATGCATCCTCATTTCTACTAATATGGTACCTGGCAAAAAATACAAGCAGCACATGCCTACTTCCTCATCACTGTCATCATCAAAAGCAGCCACTATGAGTCCACTGCTAGAAAAAAGCCTTTCCTAATTCCTATGATGACCATGACTATGTTATTCTCTGCTATATTTGACCAGCAAACTTATCTCTATTTTCTTTACTGTATTTGCTATCCATTAGGCACAATTCAACCAACCGTTTGCTCCATCTATGATCCTTTCTTCTTCTTGTGCAATGCCTAATCACTTTAATATTCTCTCTTATCTTTGCCTGTTGTCCAATCCATATTAGCCTCTTCTTTTAGAGATTTCTATTGCAGGGTTTCTTTTTCTATCAATAGCTGTATGACATTCATTACACATTTGATGTCTGAAGCACAATGGAAAACTGCTTTTCAATATATTTCCATTTTTATTAAATTCTTTTGAAAATGAGAGAATGACAACTTGAATCACTATGTCATTGATCTTCTGCAGCGACAGAATTGGTTGCATTCATTTGAAATTATGTATCTTTCAAGAAAAATGCCCAAAGGTTTCAAGGCAGAGATCAAAATGAGATCTGGACAAGAATAAAGGTGACACTTTACTTTTTGTTCAATATCAAAAGCCGTCTTCATTCCTAACTTCTAGAGTGAATGTACAATGAATTTGCAACATGAACACTTTTGCCCTTAAATTGGCATAAATTCCTGCTCAATAACAGGTGACTGACCTAGAAACCAGAAAAGGCTTTCAACGCAAAGGCATTATGCTGACGGAAAGAAAGAACAAGTAAATCCAAGTTCTAGACATTGATTCTGCATGTGTGAACACAGAAACCAGAAAGGAAAAATAATTTCAGGACAGGTTCTGTTACCAATTAGCAAAGAACCTACCAACTAATATGCTTCATCTCATAATAGTTCTTTTCATGCAGTTGGTTTTAAAAGCACTGAATAACTTGCCAACAATATACATAAAATCTCTAGATCAACTCAGCAATTAGTGACAGCTTCTTCATTTATATTCCTTCCAGACGTAAGCGACTACAGTTCACCACGACTTCTTATCCTTTGTAGCAATGTTTGTCTCTTTACTAACCCTTCCTGTTCATGTCCTACCGGCCATTTACACAAGCTTTTTAGGTAAGGTTACTGCTTCCTTCTGCACCTCTTGACTTCAATATGTCCTGTGGGTGTCAAATTTTCCAAGCCATCATTATGTGTCCAGGAAATTTCAGCTTATTTTTTCTAAATCTAAATCTAAGTGCCTATTTTGTCTCCATTTTTCTTAAAACTTCCCTGTTGCTCACATGATCTGTCTATAATATTCTCAGTATCCTTCTGTAGAACCACATCTCTGTTGTCACATGTCTCCTTTTCATCTGTTTCCAATGATTTTTTTCTTGTTTCTTAATATTTTGTTCTTGGAAGGCATCTTTTGCTATACCAATACCCCTTTAGATTTCAGTGTGTCATTTTCCATCTGTTAAAATACATCTTGGATAGTTAAATTTGTGTACCTGCATGATTTTGATATCTCCAATTTGTAGCTTGCATAAAAAGAGTATGTCTAAGGGGATGCCTACAGTGACTTGCTGACAGTAGAATATTACTCACCATGTCCAATTGATGCTAATTCAGATTTATTAGAATTAATCTGTTTTAGGTTTGTTTTATTAAAGCCCAATGGATGCTTCAATGGTTGTTCACAATTTTCATTGTTCATCAAGAGGTGTTGACATTTATTTTAATAAGAGTATGTATACAAATGAATTGTTGGACCGTTTGGTAAAAAGTCGTATATTTATTACCAGTACTAGTAACTGGTTTTCAAGTCCAGATATAAAATCCAAAATTTAAAATGCTGATTTTCAAGGTAACTGGACAAAGAGGTGTAATAAAGGAGAAAGTATTACTGATATCAGCTAGAGAGAGAGAAAAACGTGGAAAGCCATGATCACACATATTTTGAAGGGAGATGACAGAGAGAGAGTTCTACTTGACAAATTTGAGCAAATAGATAGAGGAACAAGTGCCATAAGGACAAAGTGCAATCATAAAATTGCAAAAGGGATCATAAAGTGTTGCTGAAAGAAACAAAGTTGTTGATAAGCATGGCTCACCCATACCTTGAATAGACAAAGCACATCATGCTAGACAATTTTTTTCCCCTGAATCTATCTTACATATCTATAAGTCTACCATTCATCCATGCTTAGAATATTGCTGCCACATATGATCTTGTGCTACTTCTATATATCTAGAGTTCCTTGATAAAATTCAAAAAAAGAATCAGCAATATTATTGGTCCTGATCTGGTGGCTCAGCTTCAGTCAATTTCCCACCACCATAAAGTTGCCTCCCTGTGTCTTTTCTATAAATACTTTCATAGCAACTGTTTGAATGAGTTCTTCACAATTGTACGTAAACTTTATGAAAATAATCACAGTACTAGACTGCCAACAAGGTCTCTAAATTTAGAGTTGAGTTGGCGAGATATAACCATAACTTCTATGCTAACAATTTCTTTTCTCACTTCTTACTTATGGAACTCCCTTCCAGCTCCATGCTTTCCAGCCAACTTTAATCTGCAAAAATTTAAAGGGAATGTCAATCACAATTAACTGTCCTTCTAATTACTCTTTTTTTCTTTCCACTCATTATTAATGATTCTGTTCCTAATTCTTCCACACCCAGTAACCTCTTTTGTCTTATTGGCTTTACTGCCTTTCTTGGAGTGAAATCAATTAAAAAAAAAAAGAAGAATATTAATAATCAAGTGAGCTTATATGTAAATAAAAAGCCCCCAGTTTTGAAGCTATGGAATTTAAGGATAGATATTGAAGAAACAACACTCTGCACAGGGCAGAGAAAAAGCAAGAAAAGTACAGAAAAGCAGTGGGAAACCTACTTGACAAATAGAGAAAGGAATAATTTTCACTAAAGGGAAATGTAAAGAAACAAATATTGTTAAAAAAAAGGAAGCTGTGGAAAGCCATAACTGACATAGAGAGAGTGTGGAATACCAGAATGTGAAAAAGAGAAAAAAATGACCAAGTTTATCTTTGTGCAATTGTATCATCCATAATTATTTATTGGTGGGATGAAAATGGTAATATATATAAGTTTCAAACCAATTTTTGTATATTTGAAAATATTTCTCTTTTTATATTGCACTGGTTTCCTCATTTGGATTTCTTTTCGAAAAGGCAGAGATTGCAGTTTTATGTTCGGATTGACCTTCAATCGCCATAAATCAAACAGATTATCTTTCCAATATAAATTACTTCAGTGTGTTGCTAAAATTCTTTGGTGTCATCTTTCTTTTTTTTTCTCCTCCTTGTAGTTTCATTGTTCTCCATTTTTCTCTCTCATTTTTAATTGCTTCTTTTCAATACTCCCAACCCTTTAACAGACTTCCCTTTCTGTTTCTCTCAGTTTCTGTATTTTTCTTTCAGTTCCTTTCTGGCCTGTTGGTTTCTTTCTTTCTTTTATATTCTTCAGATCTTTTCTTTTTGTCATCATTTCTTTCTTCTTCACACTTAACCTAAAACTTGAAACTTTTTACCTTCTCTGTATTGTTTCTCTCACTTTTCTCTCTCTCATCTTTTACCTTTTCTCTTTTCTTTTTCTCTTCATTCCTCTGACTCATCTATCCTTTCTCTCTATTTTACACCTTACCTTATACACTTTTTGAAACTCTTTTTCTTTCATTTCCTTTTTCATTCTTTTTTTTCAAACTCATTTTCTTTCTCTTTTTTTATTTCTTTCTTTCTCTACGCCTATGCATTTATCTCTTTCTTTATGAAACAAATATAGATTCAATTTTACATAATTCTCTTAATTAATTTCATTGACTCTTCTTTTCCCATAACTATACCATATCAAGTAATAGAACTTACACAATATGGTCTACAGATGAGTAGATCAGTGAAGTGAGTTCAAATTCCAGGCTAGTCTGTTGCATTCACTTTCGCACCACACTCCACCAGCTATGAGTCAAATTACGGGGTAGACTGAGATCTCTAGCTTTGGGTGGCAACCAGTTTAAGAGAAGGAAAACTCTGAATTCCAAACTGTTGTGAAGATAACAGAGAAACCAATCTGATTATCTTCCCCAAGAATGGCATGGCTGTTCACAGATAATAAAGAGAAAACAAACTGTGGAAAGTCACGATTGACGAGTCCTGATGGGATGTGACATAAAAAAGAATGACATAACACTACTTAAATAAGCAAATATATTTCACTCTTCAAGACTGATAATTCTTCAAATATGGCACTTCTCACTCTCCTCTTCTACTTTCTATTCCTCCATTTACATTTATTTCCCCATCGTTTTTCTCTCTTTCTGTCCTTTTCTCATCCTTGTATAGACTCCTTTTTCCTTTCTCCCCACTTTCTATTTCATTTTCTGTATCTCTTCTATTTTTCGGTTCATTTTCAAATTCCAGGTGAGATATAAGTGAAATATTTTATTACAAATATATATATATATATATATATATATATATATATATACAGTGTAACACGGATATAAGAGAAACCCGGATATAAGAGCGATTTTCTCTGGTCCCAAATTAGAGCCTGTGTTAATGTATATATAATAGACCAAACCCGGATATAAGATAAACCTGGATATAAGAGACTTCTTCTCCGGTCCCGACAACTCTCTTATATCCGGGTTACACTGTATATATATATATATATATATATATATATATATATATATATATATATATATATATGGGGAAATTGTATGACAAAGTGGGAAAAAATTTACTTGTGACATGTTTCGTCCTTCAGAACTTCATCAGACTAAATTTGTTATGTCGGTACAACTACACATGTGCACGAACCAGGGGTGCTGGGGAGTTTAGAAATTTTTTAGAATTTTTTGGCTAAAAAAATTAAAAAACCCAGCAAATTTAGTCTGATTAAATCCTGAAGAACATAATGTGTCACAAATAAACTTTTTCTGCTTTGTCAAACAATTTCCCCAATATTGTTCTTGATATATAAAAATATATATTGTTATCTCCTTATATATATATATATATATATATATATATATAAAAGTTGTTTATGAGACATTTTCAAACCAAAGTTAACTTAAGTAATGGTGAAATTTATGAAGTGTTGTGCTGACAAAACACCTGAACAATGGCTGAAAATATTGACCGATAATCATCACTCTATAAGTTACACATAAAGTTACACATCATAAAGTATTAAATCTGTGACTATTCATGATTTGGCTGTGCCAATAAACTGCATTAAGCAGCAAGGCCCCTAATTGGCAGCTTCTGAGGAGCATGGAACCACCTCTTAATTGCTGTTGTTTGCAGGTCCAGTTTTTACTATGAAAATCTATTGATGGTATTTTTACTATAAAAATGATTTGACCCCAGTTTGGAGGTTCACTATTTGACCATAGCTGGGAATCTAACAGGTGCTACCACCATAGGTTAGGGTGGACCTGGAAACAACAGCAATTAATAGGTGGCTCCATGCTCCTCAAAACCTCTTGATCAGAAGCCTTGCTGCTGGATGGAGTTGATCATCATACCCAGGATACATAAAGAGTTGATATGCCACTAAACAAACATTCATGATTTGGTGCCATCAAAATGAATTTAAGCAGATGTTTACTAAGCATAGCTTAATTTTGGCACAAGTCTATATTTTGGGGACTGCCAGTGAGGATCAAACTCACTATTCTGACGTAATGGTTTGCAAGACAAACTATTAATCATTACACCATAATTAAACATACATAGATTTAAGTAAGTGTTTATTATTTTAATGGAAAGCAACCATCATCTGCTATTATAAATCTGGTTGTTCTACTGTTGTATCTCACTTTTCAGATGGTACATCCATTTTAAACTTTGCTAAATATAGAGTACACCAGGTAATTGAAATGATAAAGATATATATTGAATAGGAAAAAACATCAGTCTTTTTAAAAATGTTTCAACTGAGAAAACTTACAAAAACTTATACAATATGAATGGCCTCAGCCTTGGAAGTGAATGTCTGCTCAAAGCAAATGGCTCTGATACTGGCCAGCAAATCTATGATGTCAGCCTTCAAGAACTCATTGATATAGTGGACTTGCTCATTGGTCTTTCTCTCGATAATGCCCTAGGTATACCAGTTGAAGGTATTCAAATTAGGTAAACTCAAAGGTCACATGAAAATGACAAGTTCATGAAAATTTGCAGCCAGCCATATTTGGGTTAGATGGGCCATGTAGAAGGGAACACAGTCCTTGAACAGATATAACTACACTTTTGACTCAGTGGTTGACCATTAAGTCTAACAACTTGATGTAGGCAGTGGAACAGACATTGAGGCCCCAAAGGAATAAGTATAGTGGCATGGCATAGACCTTACTGCTTACAATCCCAAAGGCTAGCTGGGGGTCTTGGCAAAGTTCATCTTACTTTGAACATTGTCAACTGATGCTACAGAATAACAAAGACCTGTACAAAATGACAAAAAACACATCACTTGAGGATCCACATCCTTTCATCTTTCATTCCTATCTGCCCTCTCTCCAAATCTTCTGTAACCCCCTTGCCTTGATCGACCCACTGTCTTTCTCTTTCTCCACATCCTCTTCTTTACCACTCCTATCTGCTCTTCCTCCAACCCTCCTATAACCCCTTGCGTGATAGTGGCCTCCAGCCTTGCTTGGGGTGATACGCTTAAAAAAAAAACTAGCAACAGCTAAAATGGGTAGCACATGTAACTTGAAGAGAAAATAATGATATAATCAAGATGTTAACATTCCACACAAATTCAAATAAAAGATTAGGAAGGAAATATACATCAATATTGGAAAGAGAAATAACTACTGTATTTGGAAAAACCTGTTTTCCTGGAAAATTGTTTCAGGAGAAATATTTTATAAATTTCATACTGCAGAGTATACAGTTGCACTATTTACATTGTTCAGACTGTTGTCTTCATTATTGTTTCCATATTCACAACATTTCAGCTGTTGTACACTCTGGCCTTCTTCAGGTGATATATGTTGGAATTTCAAACCAAATCCTTTATTTAGTCCATTGGAGTAGAGTGTTCTAGTTCCACGTGCCATGCCTTTTCTGGATATCTCAGTTTCAGTTATACAATATGGGAACCAGTAATAAAGAGTGCTAGAAAAAAACAACAATAACAAAAAAAATGCAATATGAGCTCTGGTAAAAAAACAGTTGTTGAAGCATTAGGTTTATAAGTCCCCAAAATTCATTCACTGATGTCCCCAAGGATAAAAGCGTTGGTTGAACTAATCATTGATCCAAAGAGTTGTGAGTTCAATACCAGCCCACAGCAGAGGTGAACAAAAACTTGGAAAGTTGAGTTACTAAAGGGAAATAACTGAAGCTGAAATATCCAGAAAAGGCATGGCACGTGGACATAGAATAATCAACCCCCATGGAGTAAATAAATGGTTTCGTTCAAAATTGCAACATATATCATCTGAAGAAGGCCAGAGTGTACAACATGGTGGATATGACAATCAAGATGAGGACAACAGTCCAAACAATCTCAATAGTTGCAATGCATCATCTCAAGCATATAGACAGATGCTGCAGAGTATTTGATCAAAACCAAAATTTCAATGCACCTGACCAATCACCATCAATGTCTTTACAGTCATTTATTTTCAGCAAATGGCAATTCCCTGTTTTCTCAAAATGGGCCAGCACAGCCAGGCAACAATGCTATAACAACACAACAGTGAAAATGTTAAACGCCAGGATTTTAAATAGTGATCATCAAAGATATAGGTTTACTCTATCACAGCCTTTTCCAAATCCCATCTTGCCCTGTTTGAGACAAAGTTTAGATGACATCATTGATTTCTTATGAGTGCCAATGTTTGGCATCTGACCTAAAATAAAAGTTACAATTTCAAGACTGGTAGAACTTAATCACTTGAAAAATTAGTTAAACTGAGTGAAGAGTTATACTTCTATGACATGACACGACATACTGATCTCTTCATAGATCATACAACACTTAGTATTGTCCCTTGCTCAACGATATAAATCCAAGTGTCTGTACAACAAATATATGAAAAGAAAACGGTTTTATCAATATTTAAAATCAGAGTATGACTTGCTATTAGCAGGGCAGAACAGGTGAGCCCACTAGTATAGGTCTATGATTAGAGGTAGAGATAGAGAGTGGACCTCTTTGATCATCTTCTATGTGCAGTGACCCTTCAAGATGTGGGTGATCATGGCTCTCCACAATTTCCTGTCCATTGTAGCCCTTAGTAAAGTTTATCTTTTAGCTACATTTCCTAATCCCTGTTCTGCCAACCATATACATAAGCTTGTTAGGTATGTTATTGTTATGGGAACTTACCCATAATAATAATGGACTATTCCGGACATTATAAATACTGCACCTCAAGAGGGAGCAGAGAGGATTATTGTAAGAACATTGGAATAGTCGACGGTGAAGCCGCGCTGATCAATTTGGATCAGTCCAAGGCATTCGATAGGGTGGACCATCGTTTTCTCGAGGCTGTTCTCGTGTCTGCCGGTTTCAGGCCACAATTTCGTTCCTGGATCCGTCTCCTGTACAAGTCCCCGGGGGCACTGGTGGAAGTGAACAGGGTGAGGTCGGAGCCTTTCACCTTGTCTCGATCCATTCGTCAGGGTTCTCCGCTCTCGCCTATGCTCTATGTCCTTGCGTTGGAGCCCTTCCTTCGCAAGCTAAAGGCGAATCCGGTCCTTCGCGGAATTTCTTTACCTGGTGCCACCAAAGCGGCCAAGTATTCCGCCTATGCTGACGACGTGTCTGTTTTCGTAACGAACACCGCCGAGATTCACGAAGTCGGCAAAGAGGTTTGCAGGTATGAGACGGTGGCAGGGGCCAAAATCAACCGCGAAAAGTCAGTTGGCTTGCGGTTGGCTGAGTGGGAGGGAGTTACTTTCCCCGGGCCCTTCAGCTGGACGGACGGGCCGGTGAAGATACTCAGTATCTGGTTCAGTCCCGGCCTTCTGCTGGACACAAATTGGTCAGAAGTTCAAAGGAAGGTCGACGAAGCAGTTCGCCTGTGGACTCGAAGGAATCTTTCCTTGAAGGGGAGGCCGGAAGTGTGCATTTCGCACATCTACCTGATTCTCCTTTACCGGCTTTCGGTCCTTCCACTCCCGTCTACTGTACTAGTCAAGTTCGTTAAAGAGCTTTTCGATTTCCTCTGGAGATAACAGTCCGAATAATGTAAATAATGTAGTTTCTTCCTTTCTGCTCTGTCTTCCATGATCTTCATTAGCTCTTCACAAATATCATTTCTTAGCTGGTCCATATATGCTTTAGACAGTCACCATCTGTTCTGTTTTCTGTGTTGAGGCTCCCACAAGAGTACTTTATAGCACAGCTCTTCGTTCCTCCCCCAAATGTTCCCAATGAGTTGCAGTTTTCTAACCTATAGTAATTCTGTCACAGTTTTCCATTTTTCTGGAGAGCACTTCATTTTTGGGGGCTCTTTCCATGAGATACCAAATGTAGTGCTGAGCATCTTCGTATATGTTTTGTCAAACTTATCACTCATTTTCCTTGTTTAGGTTCAGCTGTTAGCACCCTAGAGCAGCTAGTTAGATTTGGAACTGAGTCACCAAACAACAAACATAATTTTTTTTTATTACTTTAAAGTTATAGTTTGTGTTTGAGTAGACATTCCCATTTATTAAACAGTGAGAATCTATGTCTACTGGCCTGTGCATTCAAGAGTCTTAATAAAGAAAAGGAGGCACTTTGACATGGTATAATTGTTAGCAAGCTTGTCTCGCTAGATCAGTTATGACTGAATAGCGAGTTTGATCTTCACTGGGTGCCCTATACTTTCGGCCTTGTTTTACACTTAGAAAACAATCTTAATAAAGAAAATGAACCATCTGGCAGGGTTTGAATTTGCCTCTCCCTTTGTAGGTGAAATCAATGTAAAGTGTGGAAAGTTTTGTAAGAATTCTTTCTGAACTTTTTATGATCTATTTCAACGAAGAAAATACCAGTCGTAGTAAGGGATCAGAGATCACAGCTACGTAACAATATATCTTGTTCCTGTTGACTTTATTGCTTATTGAGTAAATGGAGAGAAAGAGGCCAGAATGGAATGATGTACTTAACACTTACTACTGTTGTTGGCATAGGAACATTCCTATTTCTACTAAAACTGAAAAGAATTCCAATGAGGTGATAAATGATTTAGTGCCCAAAGTATATTAAGGATAAAAAAAAGCTGAAGATGAATGAATTAATTAAAATCAAAGACTGTCTTGTTTGTCCTTTACACTTTTAATATTGTTTGCACTCAATGAACTGTAAGCATTCTGAAAGCAAAGGAAGTGTTTGTCACAGATTATTTCCACAATGCAGAGAACAAATCACTCTAAGTTCAGACTTGAATATCACTGCTGAACGTGGTAGTCAAAATACATCAATCCACCCCTCAATTTGGGAACAACTGCTTTTATCGGCCAAGCATTTTTTCATTCATTGACAACTGGGATAGGACGCCAAGTATTTTGCATATCAAAATACTTTTATAGAGACTCCTGCAACGGACTTGTTTTTAATCTAAATATTCCGTCTTCAGCATGTCATGTGGAATAAGTGCCCTTTTTTTGATAAGTAATTTTCTTTTCTGTCGTAGGATACACGTGACGTGCTGTTGCTTGGTTTGACGAGGTAAGTCGCCGTTTTCTTCGCTATATGAACTTACACTGTAGACAGAAACACATCAACATATCTGTATCATTAAGTTGTATATACACTTGTTTGTGGACATAGTTATTTTAGATATCTCATTAACCTTCCTCCTCCTTCTCCCTAGTACCTCGTAAACTATGTGGGATTACCCTCTTTTGGTTTGCCAGGTTGACCAAGACATCTTCAGGTGGCACTGTTAAACAGCTATAAAAACTGGACATTTCCTGTTTCTTCTTCTTTTGTCTCTTTTCCTTCTAGTATGTGGAAGAAGTAACACTAGCATGAGACTGGTCCCTGACTTGGGGATTTCTTTCCCTGGGTGACTTAAATCTTACACACACACACACGTAGTGTATAGACACAGACAATTCCTAAAAGCTATATTTTAATGTCTTCTTTGTATAAATTTTCTTTCGCAACTGCTTTTAGCCCAACATGAAGTAGACACACAACTCACAGTGGAGTCTAGGACCACAGCCTCACATTTTTCTTATTTTCCACATAAATTCTTTGGTCTATGATTACGAGTCACAAAATGTGTTTTGATAGAGTAATACTGTTTGTACATATTCTCTTGTTTATATATATATATATATATATATATATATGATAAACTTAATAAATCTTGAGTACATATTAGTGATAAGCATTTTTAGCAAAAAGAATGTCTAGTCTCAGTAAATTGACACTTAGTGTTGACCTCAGTGTTCACTATTCTTTTGAAATTTTTAGTCCCTAATTTTGACTGGATGGATGGGGCAAAGGCTGAGAAGCACACTTTTTTTTAATTTTTAATTTTATCTATATTTCTTCTTTTATATATATCACATATATAATATACATATATTTATATATATAAGACATTTTTATGTTTATACATTCTTTTTATAGATACAAATATTTAAGTAAATGCTCTGTTTATAATAAACATTATAAACAACATTTACTGGCCTTAATGTCCGAGAAATTAAACAGAGTATTTACTTAAATATTTGTATCTATAAAAAAGAATGTATAAACATAAAAATGTCTTAAAATAATTGTAAGACTTTGTCCATTTAAAAATATGTATGTATGTATGTGTATATATATATATATATATATATATATATATATATATATATATATATACATACATACATATATATACATACATACATACATACATATATATATATATATATATATATGTGTGTGTGTGTGTGTAATTTTTATATATATATATTATTTATATATTATATATGCAGTGAACTTATTGGAAAGCACTCAATATCAGGGATAGAGCTAACATACTTAGTTGGATTGATATGAGTTTGTGGTCCTGTGTTATATATATATATGTAAATGTATATGAGCGAATACATACATGCACTTTGAAAAAAAAAACTTACACCAATGAAAAGTGCATATAAAAAAGAAAGATTGAGAAGAAAAGCCAGTCAGTTACTGATACCATCTGACAAATGGAGAGAGCGATTGCTGGGGTGTCCATCTATGAAACTCTGGAGTCAGGATGCAATCAGCTAATTGACAACTCTTTTACTTGTATTAATTATGCATACATACATACATATATATATATATATATATTAGTGATAGGTCAATACCAATATTTTTACCAATTCTGATAATATTCCCAATACTGCTCTAAATTTACGATATGATTCCCAGTTCCATTTCTGATACCTAAAATTCCTTATTTTCCGGCCCTACAGTTGATTTGGGAAACTTAATGAACAAAGTACATTTATTAAAAAACATTTAGGACAATTTCTTTAAGTAAATCACTTAAGTACCTAGCTATTCATATTTAAGTCTTAAAATTATTAAATTATATTGTAAGAACATTATCATCTCTTCTGTTTTGTCTTTCAGCCAATTTTTTTTGTTAAGTAAATGTTACTTCCAATACTAAATAACCGTTCACTTTCAACAGAAGAGAGAGATACTTATAGATATTTCCTAACTAAAAGTGCCATGATGGGAAATTAATTTTTATTTTTATTATTCTATTTTTATTTGAATTCCACCACTGAAATACATTATCATCACATTTTATATTTTTTTATACAGTACATTTTGCCATTTCAAGTTTTAATAAATATATTTGCTTGTTTTACTGACTGCTTTATCCTGTATTCTCGTACACACTGGCTCCCATATTTCTTCATCACTTTTTCTTTTAATTCAGTGGTGTACTTCGTAAAACTGAAATTGAAGTCATTATCATTATCACTTTTCTCTTCATTCATGTCAGACAAGTCATTCCCTATGACTTGTGATATCTTGGGTGAGGTGTCTGTTTTTCCTTGTTATAGAATAGATATCTTGAGTGAAACATTCTGCAATAGCCTTGTCATTAGGCAGGCCAATGTAGTTATTTTCAAGGAAACCAGTCTTGAACCTGGGATCAAGATAGGTTGCGAGAGTAAGGTCTTTGTCTTCCAAGTAGCTGCTAAACCTAGCATTCCATACAATCATTTGAATGTATGGAATTCTCACCAATGGAAATTTAAATGCTTACCACCACCCTGATATGAATTCTTTGGATTAAGTGCTGCTTGAAACTCTTTATATGAATTTTTATTTGTAATTTCTAGTTAAGAATAATTGAAAATTTGAATCTTATTATATAAAAATAAAAATTGAATATTTTGAATCTTATTATATAAAAATATAATAAGATTCAAAATTTTTTTCTAGGTTTTTATATGCAGACAACACAGTTTTTTCTTTTTTATAAATTAAAAAATAATAAAATTGTCTTAAAAGTGAGACTGGCAGAACAATAACATTAATTCATTTTCTGTTTATATTACATAATTTTGATTATAATTATTAAATTAATAATTTATAATATTAAATTGGTAACTTAATGTTTAAGAAGAAATTAAAAATAAAAATTTTATTTTGAACTGAAACAGACTTTCAACTAGAAAACTTTATGGAAAGTTTGAGAACTGATTAGAAATTTCTTTTATTTTTTCTTCTTTTTTTGAACACAAGTAAAATAAATTTACATCATACTTGGGTGTTATTATGATCTATAGATTTTAGTTTTACTGATAGCTTAAAATCAATAAATACTTATATCTTTTTATCATTAATGTCACCAGGAATGGAAAATTGGGTTTTAAACAAAAAAATTCAAAAGAATTGTTTTTGGAATCAGAAATTAGGTTAAAAATTCTCCAATTCCAATACCCACCAAATTCCAATATTTCTGATTCTTCATTCTGATTCCGATTAATTATCCCATCACTAATATATATATGTTCAATAAATGTTCAGTAAATATTATTGATGTGCAGTATCATGAAGTTGACAGAACAATATTATAAAATCAGAGAAAAAGTACAAATAAATTCACATTGAGAAGCGATTGTCAAGAAACTGTATTAAAATGCCAGGTTCATTGTTGATGCATAAACATTTACACATATAATCAGAGGAGGGGACAGCAGAGTAGAAATTATTTTTATGTTTTTATTTAGAAACCATTTTCAATCATTTATTCAATATTCAATTGGTGGCCCTAATATACACCATATCAGGTTCATTATCTGCTTTCACACTAGCTTGGTACAAAATATTCCAAGTCAAACAATCACCAACAAAAAGACAGCTTTCTCTACTGCTGAAGTTTTCAAGACAGTGAATTAGAATTACAGTTACATGCCTTCAATATTTTATTATTAGGCTTCTTCAGGAACTGAAGAATATTAATCATGCAACAATAACTGACTTTAATGGAGTTTTAGTTAAATATAAAACCTACAAGATTTTAGCCAACAGACAACTTGCCAAAACCTAAAACTCTCTCTTATCCAGATACTGTCCTATATATATATATATATATATTTACAGTAATTCATTTAGTCTAACAGAATCCTCAACAGAATGCAGAAAGCACTGAACAGCCATTTCATCTTATTTGGGACTCATCTGCAGTGCGCATCCACTACCCATGAGTCCCAAATAGGATGAAATGGCCGTCCAGTGCTTTCTGCATTCTGTTGAGGATTCTTCTACACTCAATGAATTACTATAAATGACTATTCAAATCTCCCCAAAATTCTATCACTTATATATAATTTCAACAAAAATCTTATACCACAGAATTTATGTATTGTTTTAAAAATGATGAAGCACATTCATTTTGTTTTGTCCAACACTTCTTCAGAAAGATTCATTGGAAAAATAAACCCCAAACATAAAAGAAATAATCATAAATGGCAAATCTGAAAAAGTATAGGAAGGGGGTAAATAAGGAGGTACAACTAAAATAAATTTATTGTTAAAAAGAAAACAATAAATTAATGTAAATAAGCTCCTAGAGAGTATATAACAGAAAAACATTCTCATGACACACCCATATGACACAAAGAAAGTAAATATTTAGCTGATTGAGCTTTCTGCAATTCCCTAAACACTTTGTTAGAATAGGTGAAAGCACAGTCCGGGTTGTTCACCAAATGTAGTCCAATCACTGACTATTTCTTGTATATTTTCTTCTTTTTCCCAATGAATCTTTCTGAAGAAGTATTGGACAAAGGAATTTCTTTTAAAGAAAAGGAATGCATTCCGTCATTTTTAAAACAATATATATATATATATATATATATATATATATATATATATATATATATAGATATAAACACACACATGTATGTATGTATGTATGTATATATGGGAGAAATATTATATATAAATTCTGCATACACAGATAAATTGCATAAATAAATAAAAGAGGTTATATTTATGTCTGTGTATATATAATATATATATAAATATAATCATTTCACCCCAACAAAGGTGATAATGCCATTAATGCAGGGGATTACTGGGAGTGAAAGAGAATGAGAAGACTTTAGTGAGGAGAAAGGACAATAAAAGGCTTCACCAAAACAGAAGATGGCAAATGGCATTGCATTTACATTTTAGAAGATTGATGGTGACAGTAATCAGAAGGAAGTTCTACAGGCGACAAATGAAACTACTAAAATAGAACATATGGTTGCATCTAACTAGTTTAACAGTAAAACCATGAGACCTAGTTGCCAATCTAGTAGTAAACATAAATTCATGCAGTCGTAGCAACAAGGAGGAAAGATCATCAGACCAATTGCCATGAAAATATTTGTAGAAAAGACAAGGAAGCAATGTTATAGCTGTGAAAAAGTGACTGAAGTCTAGATGCCAGGTCAGGATCGATTACGTTATAAACTTTTTGAATTTTTGTCAAGTATCTTCAGATGTATAGTAGGAGCACTAGACAAGATATAGCAGCAATATTCAATGCATGGAAAAAAGATAGATGTATAAAAGTACAAGATGGATTCTGACAAAAAAAAAAAAAATGTCTGGCACAACACAGTGAACCAACTTTCCAAGCAGTAGACCTAGCAACTGATTCAATATAATTTGTTCACTTGATGTCAGTGGGAAACATGAACACAAGAGGTTTTACTTTGGAGGCATCAAAATTTAAAAGCCATTCCTTGTCCTAGTTAACAACTGATTGGAGGTCATTTTTGAGAGCCAGTACTGTTTAAAATTTACTATATTTATGGGGGAAGAGTGATCAATATTGGAGAGACCAATTATAGATACAGACATTATGGAAATTGGAATCAACAATGGTAAGTGTCAGTTTTAGATCTGAATGCAATATTGCATTGTGCATTTATGAACCATTCAGTATTAATTCCAAACTGTCTACATCTATATCTATATATTCTATAATTAAAGCAATTTAAGCGAGCAAAGTGCTATATATAAACATTTAACACAAATCTATGGTGCCTCTTCTAATTAGTGTCTGATCATGGTCTGGTTAAGAGTACAACATTACTCAGTCAATCCGACTGCAAAAGACATTTAAAAATATTGGAGGCTTTTCACATCAAGACATCAATATGCCATCAATAAAATCTGTTTTAATCTTGGCATGCACCTGTCTGTTAAAAGGCTTTTGAACTGGAAGGTCAAATTCCTCAAAGATAAAAAAGAGACTTGAAGCAACAGAAATGTGATTCTACAGAAGGATGCTGAGGATACTATGGACTGAATGTGAGCAACAACGAGGTTTTAGAGACAACCGAAACAAAAAGAAAACTTATACTTATCAGGAACTGACAGTTGAAATTTCTGGGGCACATAATGAGGAAGGAGGACTTGGAAAATCTGATACTCACAGGACAGATTGAAAGCAAGAGGAATGGAAGAAAACAGTGCATAATATACTTGATGAGCTTCAGTAAATGGATAGCTGAACAGGGTTCAGGAGAAATATCAGAAAAGCAAAATTTATTAAGAGCTACAAAGAACAGGAAATTGTGGAGAGCCATGATCACCTGAATCCTGAGGGGACAGAGCACATAAAGAAGAAGACATGAATATAGTGGTTGTTATATATACTAGATTAATATTAAAGAGAAATCTATTTTAATTTTTTTTTTGGCAAGTAATTTTCTTTTTCGCCACATTTTTTGTCGTAGGATGCATGTGACACATTGTCGCTTGGTTTGATGAGGCAAGTCACCGTTTTCTTCACTACAGTGGATTAAAACTTCTGTTCATTATTTTGGTTTGCATGGTGAGATCAACTGGGGGAAGGGGGAGGGTAGAACAAACTTAGACTCAATGGAAACAGGACAATCAATAATCGAGCAGTACTAAATAAGCCCTAGACATGCTCAGTGGAATAAGAAGAATCTACCTGAAATATTAAATAAAGGGTAAAGGATAAAGAACAAGAATAAATTTCCTTTGTCATGAACAAAAGGGCAATTTTTAATTTGGAACCATGGTATTGCACTCAATTTGAAAGTTTGGCTTTGACATGATAAATAATCACACAAAATATGTTTTTCCAAATCATGACCATTTTTTGAGGAAATGATTTTAAAGATTAAGTTTAGGCTCAAAATTGGAGCATTGGAATTTTATTCTGGTGAACAATGAAAGCCTTATAACACAGTCTTATAAAATTTATAACTGAAATATCTGCAGTTCATTGGTTTAAAATTACAAGAAATAATATATTCCATAAGCAGCAATTGTATATCTTCAACATGATCCAGAGAATAAAGCAACAGTCAACCAAAATACAAAATGTTGTGTTAAAAATTTACAACACAATGCTTTTACCTTGTCAGATGAACTGGAGGTGTGAGAAGAGGCTGTAAAAATTTGTCCATTAGATAAGTAAACATTTATTCATACTTAATTAGTCCTTTCAATTTACAAGAGTAATTTCTTGGATTAGCCTTTTTTGTAATCTTTTACAATTTTTACATAGTTATTACTTATCGAATAAAATAAAAAAATTACATATTTTGCTTGTGGTGATTCATAATTAGAATTCTGGTTTGAATATATTTTCCATTCAATTTATCTAATATAAAAAATATCAACTTTATTTGAATTTATTTTTGAAATAGTAAAGTTTTGAAGTTAGTCTGTACGCAAAAACCTGGAGAAATGAGGTATTTCTGTACATTTTTCAGATGATCTTTAAAATTAAATGCTCAAAAATTGGTAAAAGTTATGAATCTAATTTTTGGTGTCAGTAGTTATCGAATCAAACTCTGGTTTTCACATCAAGGGCAACATTGATTTTCTAAAAAAGTGAAAAATCAACCTTCCCTAATGAACAATGGATCAAGAACAATCTAACCCCATAGATTAAATGATAGTTTCAGTTTAAAATTCCCCGGAGGTTACCCAGATTGATATATATCTGAAGAAGACTGGAAGACACAACGGCCAAAACATTGTGATAATAACAACAAAGATGAAGACATTAGTCTGATGTAAATAATCTAAAATAACAGTTGAAAATATATAATGGGATATAAGAAAATTTAAAATTCTTTCATCTTATTCTTCTGGCATCAGTCAATACGCCTTGATTCCTTCAGTCAATAGTTTACAAAGAAAGAGTGATAAAAAAATAAAAGATGCCAGCTATTCATGTATTTGGTTTCCTACAGTTAAACAGGGTCGATACTAAATGGTCCAACCAATAAAAATTGCTTTACAGACTAAAGTATCTTTGAATATTTCTTGTTACTTTGTGTGTATGTAACTCTTTGATTTTCATCTTGCAACAAAATCAATAGACAGTGCTTAGTTCAATATTCCAAGCCCTTCAGTTTGATGCCTTTCATTATTATTCACCTTTACAATATTAATTTTCAAAGAGGTCAACTAAGTACTGCCTTCAGACATTTCTAACAAGAGTTCTTAATACACTTCAATATTTTATATATATTACAACTGACAGTTAACAGTCCAATGGGAGCAAAAATTATTGATAGTTAACAGTCAAACATTAGTATTACTAGTATCTGTTCAATATAGATATCTGTCAAACAAATAGTTTTCTACTCATGCATCTGCCTATCTGAAACATCAAAAATTGGGAAATACAGTTTTTTATTTATTTAAAAAAAAAATTTAACATGGAGACATTTTAAATTATTTTCTCTTCTTATTACTTTAAATACTGTGAGAGTGAGAAATTATAAGAAAAAAAGGTATTCTTCTTCTATGTATGTCCCTTTAGGATATTGGCAGTCATGACTCTCCACAATTTCCTGTCCTTTGTAGCTCTTAATAAATGTTGTCTTTTTGTTATCTATCTAAATTTTGTTCCACCATCCATTTACTCAAGCTCACCAGGTTGGTCATGTGATGTTTTCTTCTGTTCCTCTTGCCTTCAATCTGTTTTGAAAGTATCAAATTATTTAAAGAAAGAGAATGAGAAATTAATACTTCTGCTGCTGTAGGCACATTTATACCCATGTACAAAACTTACATTGCCTGCTGTTGACATATATATATATATATATATATATATATATATATATATGCTCTGTAAATATATATATATATATATATATATATATATATATTAATGCTCTGTAAATTTACATTGAGCACTATTGTGAAAAAATAAAAATATCTATAAGAACACCGGATTTTATATCTTACTGTTCTTTCTTTTTATATATATATATATATATATATATATATATATATATATATATATATATATATATATATATATATGTATATGTACATACATTTTCAAGACACTGTGAAATATTGGTCCAAGCATTTGGGTTATAAACTAACTAGTACTGGGTGCTATTTCCAAACAAGTGTAGACATGCTGTAGTATTCAATACAACCTGTTTTGTGATGTATTTTTACTATATTGTATATTGGGGGAGTGTTTAATTTTGTCTGTACTGCAGTGCATCCTACTGAAACTAAAATAGTGATGGCCATGAGAAATCATCAATGTCTTTATAGTTATTTATTGCCAGTAATTGACAATTTCCTATCCTCCCGACCAAAATGGGCCAGCACAGTCAGGCAACAATGCTATATTGAATGAATGATTTGTTTTTTTTTGTTTTTTTACAGTTTATCAACCTTTTGCAGATTATTTAAAACCAGAAAATATTTTGACATTGTAAGAATTTCTGGAGATAATAATGATTTACTGATACAAGTCCTACTAATTAATTCATGGCTGGGGGGGAGAAGAGGTGGATTCATATCCTACCCAAAGGTATTTGCACATAACTGAATATAACAAACCTGACTATAATTGAAACTCAGCTCTCCAATCTCCAATTTCAAGCTGTTATCCATTACACCACCCACACATCCAAGCTTACAGCACCTGGTATTCCCAAGCAGTCACCAATTTAGGTATTGATCAGGCTCAATGTTGCTTAACTTTAGTGATCATAAAACAACTAGTGTTTCAATGTGATATGGCTGTAAGACTAACAATGCAACAATGAAAGTGTTAACAAATAAAAGGTAATGAGGAGACAAAGAGAGTGAGAAATTAAGAGAAAAGGTAAGGGAGAGACAAAAAGAGAAAAGGAGAAATTAAGAGAGAAAAGGTAAGGGAGAGACAAAAAGAGAAAAGGAGAAATTAAGAGAGAAAAGGTAAGGGAGAGACAGAAAGAGAAAAGGAGAAATTAAGAGAGAAAAGGTAGGGGAGAGACAGAAAGAGAAAAGGAGAAATTAAGAGAGAAAAGGTAAGGGAGAGACAGAAAGAGAAAAGGAGAAATTAAGAGAGAAAAGGTAGGGGAGAGACAGAAAGAGAAAAGGAGAAATTAAGAGAGAAAAGGTAAGGGAGAGACAGAAAGAGAGAGTTATTATGAAGAAAATGGGGGGGAAAAACAATGGTCATTTTCTTCTCCAATCAATAAACAGAAAGATCCAATCTGATCAGATTTCTGAATATGACACACTTTGAAGGACATTGATACAAAAATTCATCCTATCATTTACAGTGGCAATTACTTTTGCAATCACATAACATTTCTTGGATAACATTTCTTGGAGACCTAGACTCCATCAAGTTTACACAGGTTGTGGTGAGAGCAGCATCATGAAGGTGACTCTTTATATTAACTGCTAAGATAATGTATTTTTGTTTCTGAGGTTGCAATGGAAGCTAATAAAAGAAATGTTTGATACTCATGAATCTGATGAATCAAAAAAAATGAGTTATTGGTGCAAGCTACAAACTTCCTATGAGATATTTACAATATTATCTCTTTATCAGGACATAAAGGATAAGCAATAATCAACATAAAAAGATTTTAAAATGGAAAAAAATTTCAAAATTCAACCAAAATGCTACCAGGAATACAAGAAGAGAATGCAAAGAATTTAAATAAAAAATTGCATGAACACAAAAGACATTTTTAACAGCACAATATACTCAATGCATTAGTCATTCACCATAATGTTTGACTATAAATTCAATTAAAAAAAATGCAACTTTATTTAAAGGGACATCAATTTATGTATGTGAAAAAGTATAGAAAGTGTGCTGATTGCTAAAGCATCCATAGTAAACATGCGTCCAATTTCTTAAAACATTTCACTTTTCTTAGCAGATTTTCTGTTGTTATAAGGTTGGATATTTAAAAACAAAAACAAAAGCATAGAGAAAATGAATGAGATCAGCTAGACTGTGTGTTGAAACACGTCTAACCAAAAAAAAAAAAGAAATTCTCCCCAAAATGTCCAACTTCATTTTATATCTCATTGAGAAAGGACACAGGGTGTATCCAAAAATTTTAACTTTTAACATATTTTCTCATCATGCTTCGATTTGGTCTAAAGGCCTAAAAATTTACAACGAACATTATTATTTTTATTAATGCTATTAGAGTTGTTTTTTTATCTCTCAAGGTTCTTTCATTGGCCTACTATAACTAATTTATATATATATATATATTTGGGTAGCAACCTTCCTTTTAAACAGCTTTAGTTAAATATGACAGACAAGGAAAATTTAATTAATTTTTTATTTAGTTTTTTCACCAAACATAAAATGTAAGAATGCTAGAAAAACTAAATAAAAAAATTCATCAAATTTTCTTTGTCATATTTAACTATATTTAACTATATATATATATATATATATATATATATATATATATATATACATATATATATTATGCAGTATTACATTAGAACATGCACATACCTACTACAAAACTGAAAATCTTTTTTAACGTTTCATCAGGTGGGGAATCACTTGTAGTGGGTATGTGCATGTTCTAATGTAACACTGCATAATAAATTAAAATATATATGGCTCTATTTTTGTATTGAGCTCTGTTTTAAATTAATGTTTTGAACACTGAAATCTTACTCTTTGTTCTTTTACATTTGTGTGTTTATATATATATATATATATGTAAGCAAATATGTGGATGTAGATCTGACGGTATGATGAAAAATATGGAAAAGACAAAATAAAATCTGAATATGCAAGTTTACTGTTTTAATGTTGTTTTATTGTCGACGTCAGACGTTTCGGTCTAGTAGACCATCTTCAGGACATGGTTATTAGAACATACTTAGGATTAGACAATATTTAAGTCAACATGAAGAGACGATAGAAACAAGACTAATCAGAAACAGAACAACTGAAATTCTAAAGTCAGGGTTCCCTTTTTTGGGATTCGGTTACGTTGGCATCGTGCGGGCGATGCTGCGAAAATGTGCTCCCAAGAAAGAGACTTTATCTTAAGTGAAAAAGAGGAATTCTATTTGAATCTAGAGCTTATCAGTATGTTTGTCAAGCATTAATCTTGCCAGGAAAGGGGAGATGTTAAAGAGGCCGGGTCTAGTATTTACCGTACGTGAAATGGATAGTATGCCTGCCTCATAAATCCGTCTAAGGTTTTTATTATGGATATATTTTAAAATCTTCACAGAGTCAAAATCAAAATTATGATCAGATTTAGTTAAGTGTACAAATAAAGCATTATTTAAATTATGGAGGCGAATATCTCGTTTATGTTCGGAAAAACGAGATTTTACGGACTTATCTGTTTCCCCCACATATCTCAAGTTGCAGTCTTTGCATGGGATCTGGTAGACGCAAGCATCGGATGTAATATGTTGTTTGCCGGTATTATTTAATATACTGCGAATAGTTCTAGTAGGTAATATAGTAGTTTTAATTTTTAGCACGTTTAGATTACTGGAGATGTGTTCGGTCAAAGGGTTATTTGGTAGAAAGATGCGACCGAAAGAATACTAGACCGAAACGTCTGACGTCGACAGTAAAACAACATTAAAACAGTAAACTTGCATATTCGGATTTTGTTTTGTCTTTTCCATATTTTTCATCATATATATATATATATATATATATATATATATATAAAGTCGCCTGACGATTGCACTAGCATGAAACAGACTGTCGCCTCTAAGTGCTGACTTCCATGTCCACTTTTATATTTATATATATATATATATATATATATAGATAGATAGATAGATAGATAGATGGATGGATGGATTGATTGATAAGTAAGGTTTCCATTCCTCTGAAATAAACCAGGCATAATTATGAAACTGGTTTCAAAATGAAATCCACTTTTACATTTTGCCCACGAAGAAAGTTTTTGGTTTAATTTTGATCCAACTGTGCACAGTAGCTTCAACTTTAGCAAAATTTCAACTTTGATGCTAAATTTTTATACACTTTTTGGGCATGTAGCACAAAAGTGAATTTGAGGCTTCTTACTACTTACATGACAGCCTTGAAGTGTCTTGATGCAAAATAAAAATTCTTTTTTATCAGGCCTTCTTCTGCAGATGCATTGTTTGAGTGTTTGTAAGGTTTCACAATATGTCACCTAATTAAACGTCATTCCTTTTGGCATGAAATCCAAGCATGTGACATCCTGAACTATGCTTGGATATGGTAGTCACGACCAAGGAACACTCATTGTTCAATGTTATTACATAATGAACCGATAATGTATGTTTGAACATGATTTTATATACAAGTGAATATATGTTCAAACATGTTCTTATCTTCACTATTAGTGACGTCATATGCTGGAAGACCTTATTTATCAATCAAGCTTTCAATTACTCAATGTCATCAAACAATGAACTGAGTTTATTTTTAATTAGGACTTTATATACAACTAGATACATGTTCAAACATGTTTCTATTGCCATTGTAAGTCATACTACATGGGATGAGAACTTATTTATCAGTCCTCATAAACTCTTGCACTTCTTGTTTACGAAACTCTTTTCCAGCTTCCAGTCAACTTGGATCTTGAAAAATTTAAATGCAATGTCAATCATTGTTGTGTCTTCTTAATTCCTGCTCTTTTGTTGGTCTCTTCCCTTAATAAGGTTTTTTTCCCCCGTATTCCCTCACAATCAGTAATCCCTTGCATCTTAGTGGCTTTATTGCCTTGCTTGGGGGTGAAATGATTAAAAAATATATATATTTCTTTTTATTATATACTTTATATTTACTGGAAATGTGTTTGTGCTGTTTTTTTGGAAACAGAATATTTTTCACTTATCAGCCTGGCCTTTTTTGAAAGGCTTTAATCAAGTAAAGCATGAATTTGTGTCCTACATTGTCTGGTGTGTTTTTTTAGACTATTCAGCCATAAAAGACTTCATGGTAAACAAAGCCTAATGGTAAACAATGACCCTGAGCTTTATGGTGGTTTCCCCTACATAAAGGGAATGCAGCTGTGACCCTACCAAAGAGTACACACCCTTTAGTAAAGTTTTGAAAAAACCCAGGCTGGTGGATGAAAATTATACTATCTAAAAAAAAAACGAAATTCAGAGATGTCAACGCAAGTACGTATATGTCTAACATCACGCAAGTACGTATATGTCTAACATCACGCAAGTACGTATATGTCTAACATAACGCAAGTACGTATATGTCTAACATCACGCAAGTACGTATATGTCTAACAGCACGCAAGTACGTATATGTCTAACAGCACGCAAGTACGTATATGTCTAACAGCACGCAAGTACGTATATGTCTAACATCACGCAAGTACGTATATGTCTAACATCACGCAAGTACGTATATGTCTAACATCACGCAAGTACGTATATGTCTAACATCACGCAAGTACGTATATGTCTAACAGCACGCAAGTACGTATATGTCTAACATCACGCAAGTACGTATATGTCTAACATCACGCAAGTACGTATATGTCTAACATCACGCAAGTACGTATATGTCTAACATCACGCAAGTACGTATATGTCTAACATCACGCAAGTACGTATATGTCTAACATCACGCAAGTACGTATATGTCTAACATCACGCAAGTACGTATATGCCTAACATCACGCAAGTACGTATATGTCTAACATCACGCAAGTACGTATATGTCTAACATCACGCAAGTACATATATGTCTAACATCACGCAAGTACATATATGTCTAACATAACGCAAGTACATATATGTCTAACATCACGCAAGTACATATATGTCTAACATCACGCAAGTACATATATGTCTAACATCACGCAAGTACATATATGTCTAACATCACGCAAGTACATATATGTCTAACATCACGCAAGTACATATATGTCTAACATCACGCAAGTACATATATGTCTAACATCACGCAAGTACATATATGTCTAACATCACGCAAGTACATATATGTCTAACATAACGCAAGTACATATATGTCTAACATCACGCAAGTACATATATGTCTAACATCACGCAAGTACATATATGTCTAACATCACGCAAGTACATATATGTCTAACATAACGCAAATACATATATGTCTAACATCACGCAAGTACATATATGTCTAACATCACGCAAGTACATATATGTCTAACATAACGCAAATACATATATGTCTAATATAACGCAAATAACAAATATAAATAAGAAATACTGTTGGATTATAAATAAAAATCCATTTATTCTTTAGAAATTATATACGTTCACTGAAGAATGTAATCATCTTACTACTATCCATGTAGAAACTGAAATTAATTGAAAAAATAGAAAGCCTAACGTAATTATAACATGCAGAAAGGCATCTAAAACTACAGAATATGATATTAAAATAGTAAAAACTAAAATAGAAAATAACCCAAACATTAGCCTTAGATGACTGATTAAATTGCATCACTAAATCACAAGCATTTATGATGTAAAAAGATCTCAAAGAAGAATTCAAAACAAGCCCAACATGCAGATTCATAAACCCAACTAAAAGCAAAGTGATACTAGAAGGAATTAAGTTAGAACTAAGAACAAAGTTAGGAGTAAACCAGTGGAAAAACGACCACAGACTGGTTCCATAATCTAGAAAACAAACATAATTGCAAATTTATACAACTAGATATAATAATTTTCTACCCTTCAATAAGCAAACTCATGTGACATAAAGCTGTCTCCTTATCTCAGGAATAAATAAAAATAAGCAGAAATACATTAAAAATCATCAAGCAATGCTGAAAATTGCTATTATTTGGCCACAAAGAAGTTTGGCTAAAGAATGAAGGAATGTTTGACATTAAATTAGGAATTTCTGATGGAGATAAATTGCAAGATTTAGAGTCAGTTGGGAGAACAAGGTTTAGGAGAGACATTAAAAAGACAAAATTTACTCAGAGCTATGAAAGACAGGAAATTGGGGAAAGCAATCATTGCATTCTGGAGAGACATGGTATATAGAAGAATATAAGATTCTAATGGATATAAAGTGGGGATCGCTTTTCTAATGTTACAAAATAATAAAATCATCTTACAAAATGAGTACAGAATTATATAACTGGAAAAATATATTTCAAATTCCCATGTGAAAACCTAATAATCCTAAAAACATGAGTAAAATAGCATTAATATAAGATTTTAATAGTGTTCAAGCCATCTTTTCTATTACTTAAAAATAATAAACTGATCCTATATGAAATTTGCACATATTAATAAAATATCTGTGAAAATACATGGAAAAAATCACAAGTGAAAACATTTTAACAACAGCAAAGATTTTACAAAATACTAGTTCATAGATGCTGTCATTTTTTGATGCTTATAAATTTGTAAAACAATTATTGTTAGAAAAACACTGATCTAAAACCAGTGTAATTAGGTTCATATTCTGCTTATAAAATCTCAAATAGGCACTTGAGTTGAATGAATGCAAAACTTTGTCCCTGAACCCACACTTTCTCATGTAACTGAATATTTGCATATTTACGTCAAATATATGATATTCAATCTAAGAACTGACCTCACAGTTAATAATTTCCCAAAGTCAAAAATGTGTGGTTGGAAAGTTACCAAGTTCACCAGTGTATAAGACACATATTTACATGAGAAATTATCTTTACTTTTTTTTTTACCACCCACTAATTTGTACTCATTGCAACTCATTCTATCTTCAACTCTTCACAAATCCAGCCTTTGATGCTCATCATTATCTTCTTAAAAGCAGCAAATCAAATTCTGTATAATATACACATAGTGGTTTTTGGCAAAGCGTGTCCTACATACTAGCAAACAAAGTGTTCAGTTCTCCTTGGTATCATCATTTCTACCAAATAGAATAATACAGCCAACAATATGAGTGAATTCAAACACCATATAATTCTGCATGTTCCTTAATTCCTTAGTTAATTAACACTAGCAGCCATAGCCAGTTGGTCAATCAGAAAAAGCGTTCAATTAGAATGGAGCAAAAACAGCATCATGTTTAGATGTAACTGAGTCTATCTTCTTCAATTACTTTAAAGTACTTTCATTAAAAAACATTTTGAATTAATGAAGTTACTGATATAACAGAAGTAGTCTGTATTTATTCAATCAAAGCTAGCTGGAGACATGAAGGGGTAAAACAGGCAACATGAAGACCCACTTCAGGCCACAATTATTTTGGAGGTTTTTCAATTCAATTTGTCAGTGTTCTACCAGGGATGTAAAAGTGAATTCATTTATAAAGCAATTGCTAAGTTTGATGAAAATTAGTGAAAGGTCAATGAAAATAAGAAAGAAACCAATAAAAATCACCATGTTTTCACTATATGGATACAATTATCAAGTTAAATGACTGTTAAACAATCAACTTATTGTTGGCTACAATTGAGTGAAGTTTGTATTAGATTGCTTGAAAATTGAGGGAGTTTTTAGTTTAAACTTTGTGTTAAAATCGATTTTTTGTTTTTTGCTGTTTTTTGTCAAATGCAGAGGCATAGAAATAAAAATGAGGTCTCGTTGAGATCGTCACGATGTAAGTAACCTACATAGTGAGTTTGAGTGAAGCCAGAGGAAAAAAGTTGAATTCATCAATTTTTCATTGGCTTTATCGATTTCTTTATGGTAAGAACTTATCTCTTATATTGTACAATGTATGTGCCAAGTTTGGTCAAAATCGGTTGGAAGGATCTCAAGTGAAAAGGTATCAGACAGACATACACAGACCTCCTGTTTCATATATAGACGTATGTTACACTCTGTCAATATCTCATAAAGAATGGACTATTCCATTTTGATTGGGAGGAAAGATAGAAAAGACATAGCAGAGGTGCTGTTTGGTTTCAGTGAGAAAAAGAAAGAAAGACTGAAAAAGAGAAGAAGAGAGAGGAGGCAATAATGCTCTCATATGTTTAATATTTACTTCAGTGAAATTGAAAACCTTGTCAATTTTAAATCTTTTCATTTGCACTTTAAATAATGACCTGCATTCATACATGATTGTTACTGCAATATTTAGTTAAAGCTGTTACGCTCAAATATTTAACAATGCATTTGGAGAATTTCCACAAGTATTTTGTAGTCATAGAACTTGCAATTAGCTTATGTATTCATTAAATGGTACCCAGCACTAATTTCTTTTTTTACAATGGTGGTCACCCTATACAAGGCCCAGCAGCCACTCGAGGTAGAAGGTTACAGAGTAAGAGGCACAGATTATGTGGATATATGGGAAAGATAATGATTAACCCTAGACTTGAACAGGTTAAGATTGTAGTGATTGAAAAAAGGGAACTGTATAATAATAAATAATATTATTGTAATAATTTAAACTATTTTTATTAAAATTTTTATGAAAGATAGTAAATAGTAAAACGTTGCTGAGAGTTATAATGGACAGGAAGTAGTGGAGAGCCATTGTCGCCAACAATTTGCACTCAAAACCAGCACTGAAGAATTATCTATCAAACAAAATCAGATGAAAATTGTGGAAATAACATTCGATCACACACACACACACATATTTTAAGAATAATAGATATGCGATACAAAACTGATAAAATAGTTCCAGATCAGTGAAATTCAAACTTTCTAAGTTGAAAGTTCAGCTAGTTCTATAAATATAGACCACATTGTATTTTCCCAAAATTTTGAGAATTCATAAAAAAATGTTAAGGTCGATGAGGTCAGATTCATCTTTCGAGGTCCCTGTGACTGATTTAGACAAAAATGACCTTTAGTGGTGTTGTAAATAAGAGATGGACTGTGACACACCTTTACAACACCATATTCGTTTACGGCCCATTCTCCGGATTACAACAATCAGCCAATATTCGAGAATACCAGGAGCACGTGATGTGAACCCTGCTTGTATTTTGACGAATAAAGCTTGGATTAACTTATCTTCTGAGTCTCAGTTTTCATTCTTGACCGATTCCAATATGTCTCTTCTTTATTTTCAGTCTTATTTTACTAATGGCAATAGAATAAGTACTCCCTTCTAGTGTGGAGGGATGTCGTAAATAAGAGATGGACTGCGACACTCCTTTACGACACCGTATTCGTTTATGGCCCATTCTCCGGATTACGACAATCAGCCAATATTCGAGAATACCAGGAGCACGTGATGTGAACACTGCTTGTATTTTGACGAATAAAGCTTGGATTAACTTATCTTCCAAGTCTCAGTCTTCATTCTTGACCGATTCCAATATGTCTCTTCTTTATTTTCAGTCTTATTTTACTAATGGCAATAGAATAAGTACTCCCTTCTAGTGTGGAGGGATGTTGTAAATAAGAGATGGACTGCGACACTCCTTTACGACACCATATTCGTTTACGGCCTATTCTCCGGATTACGACAATCAGCCAATATTCGAGAATACCAGGAGCACGTGATGTGAACCCTGCTTGTATTTTGACGAATAAAGCTTGGATTAACTTATCTTCCGAGTCTCAGTCTTCATTCCTGACCGATTCCAATATGTCTCTTCTTTATTTTCAGTCTTATTTTACTAATGGCAATAGAATAAGTACTCCCTTCTAGTGTGGAGGGATGTCGTAAATAAGAGATGGACTGCGACACTCCTTTACGACACCATATTCGTTTACGGCCCATTCTCCGGATTACGACAATCAGCCAATATTCGAGAATACCAGGAGCACGTGATGTGAACCCTGCTTGTATTTTGACGAATAAAGCTTGGATTAACTTATCTTCCGAGTCTCAGTCTTCATTCCTGACCGATTCCAATATGTCTCTTCTTTATTTTCAGTCTTATTTTACTAATGGCAATAGAATAAGTACTCCCTTCTAGTGTGGAGGGATGTCGTAAATAAGAGATGGACTGCGACACTCCTTTACGACACCATATTCGTTTACGGCCCATTCTCCGGATTACGACAATCAGCCAATATTCGAGAATACCAGGAGCACGTGATGTGAACCCTGCTTGTATTTTGACGAATAAAGCTTGGATTAACGTATCTTCCGAGTCTCAGTCTTCATTCTTGACAGTAAATAAGAGATGGACTGCGACACTCCTTTACGACACCATATTCGTTTATGGCCCATTCTCCGGATTACGACAATCAGCCAATATTCGAGAATACCAGAAGCACGTGATGTGAACCCTGCTTGTATTTTGATGAATAAAGCTTGGATTAACTTATCTTCTGAGTTTCAGTCTTCATTCTTGACCGATTCCAATATGTCTCTTCTTTATTTTCAGTCTTATTTTACTAATGGCAATAGAATAAGTACTCCCTTCTAGTGTGGAGCGATGTCGTAAATAAGAGATGGACTGCGACACTCCTTTACGACACCATATTCGTTTACGGCCCATTCCCCGGATTACGACGATCAGCCAATATTCGAGAATACCAGGAGCACGTGATGTGAACCCTGCTTGTATTTTGACGAATAAAGCTTGGATTAACTTATCTTCCGAGTTTCAGTCTTCATTCTTGACCGATTCCAATATGTCTCTTCTTTATTTTCACTCTTATTTTACTAATGGCAATAGAATAAGTACTCCCTTCTAGTGTGGAGGGATGTCGTAAATAAGAGATGGACTGCGACACTCCTTTACGACACCATATTCGTTTACGGCCCATTCTCCGGATTACGACGATCAGCCAATATTCGAGAATACCAGGAGCACGTGATGTGAACCCTGCTTGTATTTTGACGAATAAAGCTTGGATTAACTTATCTTCCGAGTTTCAGTCTTCATTCTTGACCGATTCCAATATGTCTCTTCTTTATTTTCAGTCTTATTTTACTAATGGCAATAGAATAAGTACTCCCTTCTAGTGTGGAGGGATGTCGTAAATAAGAGATGGACTGCGACACTCCTTTACGACACCGTATTCGTTTATGGCCCATTCTCCGGATTACGACAATCAGCCAATATTCGAGAATACCAGGAGCACGTGATGTGAACCCTGCTTGTATTTTGACGAATAAAGCTTGGATTAACTTATCTTCCGAGTTTCAGTCTTCATTCTTGACCGATTCCAATATGTCTCTTCTTTATTTTCACTCTTATTTTACTAATGGCAATAGAATAAGTACTCCCTTCTAGTGTGGAGGGATGTCGTAAATAAGAGATGGACTGCGACACTCCTTTACGACACCATATTCGTTTACGGCCCATTCCCCGGATTACGACGATCAGCCAATATTCGAGAATACCAGGAGCACGTGATGTGAACCCTGCTTGTATTTTGACGAATAAAGCTTGGATTAACTTATCTTCCGAGTTTCAGTCTTCATTCTTGACCGATTCCAATATGTCTCTTCTTTATTTTCACTCTTATTTTACTAATGGCAATAGAATAAGTACTCCCTTCTAGTGTGGAGGGATGTCGTAAATAAGAGATGGACTGCGACACTCCTTTACGACACCATATTCGTTTACGGCCCATTCTCCGGATTACGACAATCAGCCAATATTCGAGAATACCAGGAGCACGTGATGTGAACCCTGCTTGTATTTTGACGAATAAAGCTTGGATTAACTTATCTTCCGAGTCTCAGTCTTCATTCTTGACAGTAAATAAGAGATGGACTGCGACACTCCTTTACGACACCGTATTCGTTTATGGCCCATTCTCCGGATTACGACAATCAGCCAATATTCGAGAATACCAGGAGCACGTGATGTGAACCCTGCTTGTATTTTGCCGAATAAAGCTTGGATTAACTTATCTTCCGAGTCTCAGTCTTCATTCTTGACAAGTGGTTTTGTTTTATTATACTTCATCCATCCCACCATTGTTGGGGACAAGTATTTTTGTTTTTAATATAGATTCACTTCTGTGCTTAGTTTGGATGTCAGCATCCATTTTTATTCAATCACAATCTCCCAAAGGTCAGCATAAAAAATCCTATGTTAATACTTCAAGTCCTGTGGCTATACAAGTAATAATTTGGTCTCTGAGGTCCCTACATATGGCCATGATGCTTACATTCCAACCCTAGAGAAATTTTGATATGGAAGTATAGATAAAAAATTAACAATTTGATGGTATGAAAATAATGGTTTGAAATTTTAGCATACACATTTTGTCGTGTTATATCAGTGTCTTCCAACTGATAGAAAAATACAGAATGATAAGAAAAGAAATGGTTTCAAGAATTTATAATTTGAATATCCATCATTTTTATTTATTTGTTTGCAATATATAAATTTTCTTCTTCGATATTTATATGCCAAAGTTTTTATAGTACAAAATGAAAACAGACTTATGCAATTTTAACTCATTAAGACCAGAGGCACCTAGATATATCAACAAGTTTCACACCTTCCAGCTAAGGAGCACCAGAATGCTGCCCGCAATCAGGTACGACCGTATTTCAATACACAGCTTTAATGCCAGCCATGACCAACTAGAAGCACTGAAAATCTACAACTTTTAAAAGTTGCAGATTTCCAAAAGTATATCTCATAGCCAGTAATAATAAGAGGCTAAATTTGGTATAATTTGAATGAAAAATCAATTTACTTTCATATAAAATTGACTCGTAATACTTGATTTTCAATGGTTTTTTCTGATATATCAATTTAATTGGACTAACATCTCATTCAGATCTTTCAGCAATTCGGTCAGGACTCCAGAGATTTAACAATTGAAATTGCTTAAATGTTGACAAGGTTAAAGTTTTTCTAAAAATAATTTGAATATCCATCATATTTTTATGGATCAGACAATGAGGGTTAATTATTGTCATTAAATTGTTGCCCCTGGAAGCAATTATTATAGTTTGCAAATGACATAACTGATCTTTCAAGTTTTAAATGTCCATTTATTACTGCATTATCTAACTTCAAAAATGTTATTCTCCCCAGTGATAAAAAAAGACAAATAAACTTTGAAAATTGATCCTTAATTTGGCAGTCATGCAAGTTCATATGACAGTAAGGCCTAAACATGTTTCTTAACAAAATACCCTTTTTATAAATAAATTAACTTATAAATGAATAAGTAGCAAATTTCATAAGATCATTTTTGAAGATGTTATTTAACCAATCAGAAGTGAGCAACAGAAATGCTAAAGATGTACACTTAAGTTTTATAAATTACACAAAAGCATTTAATAAGGTTTGGCACAGAAACCTATTTGAACTGCTAGGAAAACTATGTAGTAAAGATATTAGAATATCCCATAATATTTACTGCTTGTGGATAGAAAAGAAGCTAAGTACATGAAATAGAAAAAGGCCTGTAGTGTGGATACATATTCTCACCAGATTTATTTAAACTTATACAGCAAGATCATTCAAAGAGAACGTGAATATTGACCAAGAATCGTTATCAGGGGAGATAATCTTAATAATGTAAGATATGCAAGATGGCACTGTGTTTGCAATACAGAAACTTTTTTCTTAAGATCTTTTCAGTGTAACAAAATGCAAACTGACTTTTGCGATTTCAACAATTTTCTAAAAGTTATTTGAATATCCATCATATTTTTATTGATCAGACAATGAGGGTTAATTATTGTCATTAAATTGCTGTCCCTCTAAGCAATTATTATAGTTTGAAAATGACATACTTGATCTTTCAATTTTTAGATGTCCATTTATTACTACGTTATCTAACTTCAAAAATGTTATTCTCCCCAACAATAAAAAAAAACAAATAAACTTTGAAAATTGATCCTTAAATATTCTTCTCTTGCTGATAGATTTTTTTTTACTCCTGTGGCAGTGGAGACTTCAGGGGTTATTGGCCCTCATTCGATGGTGTTGCTTCGGAGGATTGGCGCGATTGCGTCTTGATTAAGGAACGAGCCTCGCGAAACGGAGTGGCTCTTGCAGCGTGTCTCACTGGCGATGGTTCGAGGTAATGCTTTCTCCATCATAGCGGCTGGCAGAGGATAGAAAAAAAAAAAATTTTGTTTATAGTTACGTTGTTCTGGAATTGTCATCATTGGCCGACTGAACTTGCTTTGTTTCAATTATTGTTTCCCTTGGATTGAACTTACCATTTCTTTTTATACTATAATGTATTTCAGTGTTATCCAATAAATTGATTAGAAACCTAAAAAATTTGCCAGTCATGCAAGTTTATATGACCCTAAGGCCTAAACATTTTTATTAACAAAATACCCTTTTTATAAAGAAATAAGTATGAAATAATTACTGTTCAGTCTTTTCAGTACAAGATAGTAAATGAAGCTCCTGTACAGGGTGAATAAAAAAGAAATACTTACATTACACTCAGACAATTGTGCTCACCTTTGTTGTTATTATCAAGCAAGGCTTCAACAGTAACTTTCTTTTTCTGTGCCCTGTCCTTTCTGAATATAGCTGATCATGGCTCTCCATCTCCCTCCATCCCTTGCAAATCTCAACAAGTTCCTTCCCTCCCCCAGACCACATTCTGTCATCCACTTGCTTAAGTCCACCAGGTATGTCACATGTTGTTTTCCCTTGTCTCTCTCTTTCCCTCTATTCGACCCGTGGGTATCAGATTCTCCAGACCCTCCTTCCTCGTTATGTGTCTCAGAAATTTCAGCTGCTTCTTCCTGATATTAAGTATAAGCCTCCTCCTTGTTTGCAACCTCTCTAAGACCTCATCATTGCTCACACGTTCGGTCTATGATATCCTTAGCATCCTTCTGCAGTTCCACATTTGTCACCTTGAGTCACTTCTTCATCTTTGAGGAAATCATCCAACATTCGCTGCCATAAAGAAGAATAGATGTCACATAACAGTTAAGTATTCTTTTCCTTGTTACCAAAGAAATCCTCCTGTCTCGCAGTACTTTGCCTAGATTTTGGAATGTGTACTTGGCCATCCCAATACATCTACGGATCTCAGTGTTACTCTGTCAAGATGCTTCCCAGATATTTAAACTTCCACATCTGCTTGATTCTAGTGTTCCCAAACTTCAAATTGCATTTCAATCTCATCCTCTTACTGATGAACATGCATTCTGTCTTCTTGTAGTTTATGCTTAGTCCCTTCTTCACACTGTCTGTCACCACCTTCTGTAGATTTTGTAATTTATTTTCCGTGTCTGCTATCAGTACTGTGTCATCTGCATATCTTATGTTGTTAAGATTGTGGCCACCAATGCTAAATCCCAGTCGGGTTTCCAATTCTTTCAGAATTGCTTCGCTGTATAGGTTGAACAGGTCAGGTGAGACGATGCAGCCTTGCCTTATGCCCCTTTCTATTTTTGTATATTCACTGGATTAGTTTTCTATGCACATGCATGCTGTTTGCTGCCATTATAGGTTTTTGATTTTTCTGATATCTTTCTCGAAGATATCGAGGTGGCTGAGCAGTTCTATCAGATCCTTGTAGTGTACTTTGTCAAAAGCCTTTGTGAAGTCTATGAAACATAGGTACATGTCCTTCTGCATCTGTATTGCTCTTTCTGATGACATTCTGAGCATGAACAGCAGTCATAAAAGAAGCTTTGGTGAATGCTGTCAAGTGTGACAAGTAGTAGCGGTGATAGTCTCAGCAGCTGGTAATGCTCCAAGTTCTATACTCTGAGACAATAGTCTGGTGAGTTAAAGCATTGGTTCATGAATGACAGTTAGTGACAAAGTAAATGTGAGTTCAATCCCTGGGCTGGGTAATGAAGACTTAGACTCAGTGGAAACAGGACAATCATTAAGTGAGCAGTACTAAATAAAAACTAAACAAGATAGCCCTAGAGATGGTCAGTGGAATGAGAAGAATCTACCCCATAGATCAAATAAAGGGTTCAGTTCAAAATTCACTTAAGGTTGCCTGGATTGACAAACAGCAGTTGAAGACCAAAGGCACAATGGCCAAAACATTGTGGTGGTAGCAACAAAAATGAGCGCAATAATCCAAAGTAAATAATGCTAAATCCTCATCCGAGAAATTCAGACAGGTGATCAGGGGATAATAAGAACAAAGATGAGGACAATAGTTTGAATGTAAATAATCACTGCTCCTCATCCGAGAAATTCAGACAGGTGATCAGGAGATAATAAGAACAAAGATGAGGACAATAGTTTGAATGTAAATAATCACTGCTCCTCATCCCAGAAATTCAGACAGGTGATCAGGGGATAATAAGAACAAAGATGAGGACAATAGTTTGAATGTAAATAATCACTGCTCCTCATCCCAGAAATTCAGACAGGTGATCAGGAGATAATAAGAACAAAGATGAGGACAATAGTTTGAATGTAAATAATCACTGCTCCTCATCCGAGAAATTCAGACAGGTGATCAGGGGATAATAAGAACAAAGATGAGGACAATAGTTTCAATGTAAATAATCACTGCTCCTCATCCCAGAAATTCAGACAGGTGATCAGGGGATAATAAGAACAAAGATGAGGACAATAGTTTGAATGTAAATAATCACTGCTCCTCATCCGAGAAATTCAGACAGGTGATCAGGAGATAATAAGAACAAAGATGAGGACAATAGTTTGAATGTAAATAATCACTGCTCCTCATCCCAGAAATTCAGACAGGTGATCAGGGGATAATAAGAACAAAGATGAGGACAATAGTTTGAATGTAAATAATCACTGCTCCTCATCCCAGAAATTCAGACAGGTGATCAGGAGATAATAAGAACAAAGATGAGGACAATAGTTTGAATGTAAATAATCACAACTCCTCATCCCAGAAATTCAGACAGGTGATCAGGGGATAATAAGAACAAAGATGAGGACAATAGTTTGAATGTAAATAATCACTGCTCCTCATCCCAGAAATTCAGACAGGTGATCAGGGGATAATAAGAACAAAGATGAGGACAATAGTTTGAATGTAAATAATGATAACTCCTCATCCCAGAAATTCAGATAAATGAAACAGTTTCAAGAATTTATTGTTCTTAAACTATTTAAGATATCAACATTCATAATACTCTGGAAGTCTATTACAGCAACATTCAGGGCTGGCATGTACTACCTACAAAACCTTCAAGCCAGATTGAGGGCCTCAGGCGTTTCTTCATGATCCTTGCTATCTTATCAAAATTTGCTTTTTTCTACCTACATTTATATACGTTACAAATTAAACTAAGTGCCGCGAAACATTGTTGATTTATTTAAGATAAAATTGTTGTGGGCTGGTGTATGAGTTGAGAAATAAATACATGTGTCTCCTGAAATGCCCACAACGAACATGGCCGAGTCGGGATGTGAGTCCACATAAAGAAATAAAAAGAAATGACAAGAAACAATATGCATGTACAAACAAATGATAATGTATTAACAAAAAAGGTATACAAGTGACAAAGACAAAAATATGTGTGTCAAATGAATGTGAAAACCTAACGGTTCAAAGTATGCGTAGTGAGTGAATGTGTGTGCATATGGGTGATGGGTGTTGTGGTTAGTTCATGCGTTTCCCAAAGGGAAAGCACAGTCTCTGCGAGAAATTTGCATGTTGATGAGGAAGTGGAAAAAGTAAGAAGAGGGCGAGAAAAATATTGCAGAATATTTAGTCCTGAGAGTATATCCTAGGAGCAATTTCGAAAATTAAGAGGTAACCTGACAGAATGATCTATTAGGACATGTCTCTAATTTGTATTTAGATACATTCTATTTCTAGCTGAATTGTTTACCTATATTGCATATGTTTCATTATTGTACATAATTAGGTTACAATAAAATTTGCATTTTATTTGAAAACTACTACATGAAAACTGAGGTATAGTAGAGTGGGGGTTCATTATTGGCAGGGGATACACAAGACCCTTACACAGGCCCTGGCAACATGATATAAAAATTTCATGTTTGGATGTGTGCCAATTATGGCTTTTGGCTGCACAAAATTTTTCATATATAGCAAGTAGTGAGGCAAGAGGTTGGCAAGATGTCACTGAAGCCTTTTTGTTTGACTGAATAAAAAAAAAAGACCAAAAACAAAAATGCTTTTACTTTTATTCAACAACATTTTAGAACAAGGAGAAATGACCAACAAAACAATACATTTATGATTGGTACAAGAAATTAGAATAGAACAGGATATTTGTGTAAAGGCAGGTGTCCTGGGAGATGATTAGTATATCAGCAACAAGTTCAGCATGATTAAGAGTGCACTTATTGAGCACCTGTTGGGCATTTCTACAAAAAGACACCTCTCCAAGAAATTTTTTTTTTTCAAAAACTTTTTTTCATATTGCTCTTGAGTAAACACTGCAGATTGAAAACATCATTTTTTTTTTTAATTTTCAAAATTTCTCAGTTTGCTATGTAAATTAATTGCAAATTTATCTCCCTACACAGTAAAAAAAAAAATAAAAAATAAAGCAAATTCTTACCAACCTTAGAAAATTTCAATTAATTTCAAGTTAAAATTAAAAAGTTAACGTTTACATTTAAAACATTAATTATGTCAAATAATGCTTATATACAAAATGCTAAATAATCTCAAAACAGTGACGAAATATGAAACTGAGACATCCAGAAAAAGCATGTCACATTGAACTAGAACAATCTACCCCAGTGGACTAAATAAAGGATTCGGTTTGATATTCCAATGTATAGCACCTGAAAAAGGCCAGAGTGTACAACAGGTGAAATGTTGTGAATATGACAATAAAGATGATGGCAACAGTCCAAATAATGTAAATAATGACAATACCTAATTTCAGAAATATAGACAGATACGAAATATGAATTTAAAGCCTATTCTTATTTTTCCTTTGTTGTTGTTATTATTATTATTATTATAATTTCCCTTACTCACCTTTATTATTTTTGTCTCATGTAGGAGAACAGATTTGCAGGGAATTTACATAGAAAACAGAAACCGACTTAAAATTTTGAAAATTAAAAAGATTAATATTTCTGATCTGGAGAGTTTAATCAATAATAACATGAAAAAAAATTTTAAGTTACTATTTCTAAGAATGGTGGATTTTTGTAAAAACACCAGATGCTGTCAAACTTTGAGTGACTCTTTAGAAATCTTCCTATCACAGATCTCATTATCTTAAAAGAGTTCAATTTAATAAACTTTTAAAACTAAGCACCCTGTACTTTGAAAAAAATAGTAAAATAAGACATTTAAAAACTCTAAGTGCAAACAGTTGAAAGTTAACAGGAAAACCAGCAAGACTAATTTACTTGAAAAGATATAAAAAGATATGTTGTCAAAATTATTACTCATATATGCTTGCTACCTTATGGTAACATCGTAGATGTATCAGTTTACCTATGTCCATGTTTTGAATGCGATGACATTTTATCTTTAGTATATTATAAGAAAATAATGCAGGAAATTACACAGTAATAGAACTGTTCCAGATGTCATGTTGACCAGTGAATATTCCAGATGTCATGTTGACCAGTGAATATTCTAATAGACTTTATTGAATTCTACTTATATAAAACTATTCACAAAACATCATTTTCAAAAAGTTTCAAGGAAAAATTACAAGAAAATTTTGACAATTGGAAACACAGCTTTGAAGTAAAGATGGCTGAAAGGCTTCATAGGGAAAAATGGCATTGATTGAACAATGCAGAAGAGCATCATGGGAAAAAATTAGCCAAAATTTTGTGAAAAGGCAAATGAATGAAGGATTATGTCTTCATTGAGATAAGCTGTTTTGATAGAGGAGAATTTCTTTTGGAGAGATAAAAACAAACAAAGAAACAGACATAAAAAGATTAAGTCTGATCAAGGAATGAAAAGAAAATAAATGTAGAAGAGAAAATGAGAGAGAATAAAAAGGAGGAAGAGACAAGAAAGGCTGGGAAGAATGTTACAATATGTTTTGTGATTTTCCTGATATGTTTCAATTGAATTTCTCAATCTCATCGAAGCTTGGTCTAAATTTTTATAATAAATACACCGAATTTATTGAAGAATTTATGACTGCCACCAGAAAGAGAATAAATGTGGGACGGAAAATTCATGATAAAAAAGTTTGCTGTCTCATACTGACGGACTTAAAATTTCAACTCACTCAAGGGTGTCATATAAAAAGTCAAACTGAAATTTATATGTGCCTGTGTTTTTTGTTTTTTTTAATATACAATTCCCTGTGAAGAAAGACAAGTTATTCAGTGTTGGCTGCTTCTCTTTTATTACAACAGCCTCCAAAATTTGGAGCCTTTCTTTACACTCTGCCCTGTATAAAATATTGGTGTTGCCAAACTAAAGTTTGTCTAATGTTGATATTATTTTGTCTGTTTGTCATATGTTCATCTACATGTGCATGAATTGGACTAAATTTTGACACATGACTATATATATATATATATATATATATATATATATATATATATATATATGTGAAGAAATATAGTTTTAAGGTGTGCTGTATTTATGGGATAAAGTGCTCAATATCAGAGATAAAGTGTATGTAAATATAAATATAAAAGTGAACATTGAAGTCAACACTCAGAGGCGACAGGCTGTTTCATGCTAGACGCAATCGTCAGGCCGAGAACATTCGCAGCCTGACGATTGTGTCTAGCATGAAACAGCCTGTTGCATCTGAGCATTGACTTCAATGTTCACTTCTATATATATATATATAATCGAAAGAGAGCTCAGTGTAAGTAACAGAGCAATATAATAAGGAGTACAAATGATCTTTAAAAATCCACTCGGTTATAATTTATTTCATGAATATACAAATATTCATCTCACCAGACCAAAGTTCTCTTTAATAAATGGAGTCAATTTATCCAGACAAAAAGAAAAGGGAGATGAATGTAGACATATGTGCATTTGGGGTTTATAGTATATTTGTTTGTGTGTCTCTGTGCTATTTATGTTCCTTATGTCCATATTTGGTTTATATATGCAGATGAGTGTATATATGCATATACGTATATGTATGTATATAGGGATATGTATATGTGTATGTATGATTATGTGTGTGTGTGTGTGTGTGTGTGTGTATATATATGTTTGCGTGAGTTTATAGGTGCAAATATTTGTACTTATTTGTATGTATTTGTGCCTACGTATTTACCTATGTGTATGTATATATGTGTACATGTTTACATATGGATTTATGCATGCATAGGTACAGTTTTCAGTAGTTGAGTACGTATTTGTTTTATATTGGTTTGTGTTTATGCTTGTTTTAATTGGGTGTTTATGTGCATACCTGTATATGTGCATATGCATGTGTAGCCATATATATATATATATATATATATATATATATATATATATACACACACACACATACACATATATATATATATATACACACACACACATACACATATATATATATATATACACACACACACATATATATATATATATACACATACACACACACACACACATATATATATACACATACACACACACACACACATATATATATATATATATACACACACACACACACACATATATATATATACACACACACACATATATATACACACACACACACACATACACAGAAGCTCTTAGGGTTTTAGTGCCTTGAAGTGATGGTCACTGGTTGCTGATATAGATATGGGGTGTAGACAGGTTTATTGGTAGACTTATCCTTTGCTTTCATCTTTATAGTTTATATTCTTACATTAGTTTGTTGAGTTAAGACCAAAGAATATGATAAGCTTGACACTTAGTTAACTTCTAAGTGCGATTCCAAATAAGTTGTACAGCCAACAGGAATCCAAAACGGAAGTTAACTTCCGACATCTGATTGGTTACTTGAGGTTGCCTACAAGCACATTAGAAATTTAGGTTGTTTTTTTTTGTTTTTTTTTCCCTTCTCATCTGCTCTGTGAGTGTATTGCTACTTTTAAATTTTAAAATGATTGTTTATTCTCCAGTTGACCACCACCACCTGAAGAAGCATATAAGTGCTGAAACATGATTGCATTTATGTAGCAGTCTTTAACGTTTTTGTTATAATTGCTCATAAATATTATTATTATTATTATTATTAAGCTCTACTCTGGATTGAGCACATTTTTAAAAATATAATGTTTAAACATTGGTATTAACTTACTTTACACTTGGATATATACATATAACCTGAACGAAATAAATTATGAAATCTCCACAAACATTCTTAAATGCCTATAATTTATAACAGAAGCCATTGATTTATACCAACGGCTTCCCATACTTAATACTTCTCGTTTTCACTCTCGCATGGTCATGTGTGATGTCATGAGCTGCAGTGCGATTTTTGCTTCCAGCATCTTGTATGCACGAGTTTGTTGTTGCTTGGAAATCTTCCATGCAAACAAAAACAGACTATCATTATTGTTTTGTCCGTGTATTGGTTAAAATATCACAATGTAATTGTCATCTTTGAAAATAGCTTATATAAGCTGAAAGCTTAGATAGGATTAAAAAAAAAATATATGTATCAATATTGTGATTTTCTTTCTTCTATTAATGATAATGTTATTAAGCTTGTCAGATGATATGAAAAGAATTTACATAAAATAAATAGACAAAACTTGTCTATATTATTTAATGAAACATGCATCTATATATATATATAAATATATATATATATATATATATATATAATAATTTTTTCATATAGACAAAAACAATTTACTCACGACACTGGACTATCGGTATTGACCCCTTTTTTGAATTAATGCTGTGAACGTTAGAATTTATATAATATTATTTTCGTTCTCATTATATATATATATATATATATATATATATATATATATATATATATATATATATATGGTTGGTTATTTACTTTTCTATAACAAACTACATATTGTGCAAAACTATCCCCCTCTTGTCAGGGTGAGATGGATAAATTGTTGCCTAAATTACGTAAAAATGAAAATAACACTTACATCGCATTTTAACAGATATATCTACCAAAATTACACAAAAACATCTTGAAATGCTGAAGAGTAAATTTATTCAATAAAATCATCGACTACAGCCTCCAGACAACTTTTCTGGATGGTTTCCTTGTTTAAGTTGGTTAATGCTATCATAATCCTTGCCTTCAGTTCATCTTTGGTATTACAAGGAGTTTTGTTAGTCTCTTGCTTTACTGCAACACACACATAATAATCAAGGTGGTCGCAGTCTGGGGAGTTAGGTGGACAGATGTAAGGGGTGATGTGGTCGCAGAAATTAATAAATAATAGTTAATAACAGAGCTCATATTTTTATTAATAAAATACATTTTTTCCTCATAGATAGTAGCACAGTGCATTTCATGCTTAACGCAATCACCAGCAATCTGATTGATTACTCTAAGCAGTGCAACCAGTGAAGAAAAAGATATATATTTCTTCCTAATGTTACATTTTTTAGAGCTTCTTAAAATGTAACAAGCATATGCATAACTAAAAGTTTCATGGTGAAAAAGAATGTGAAATAATTAGACTGAACTTTGAGGCTGAAAATGAAGTCAGTTCAACTAATTTGCCTGTATATGTACCTTTTCTTTGGAGAAATCCGTACATGCAGCACAGGACTGATGTATTTTGTTCTTTTCAAATAGTTTGACCAGTTCTTTCAATAATCAACACCATTGTGATTACTCAAATTTTCAGCATCCATTTTTATGGCCACATCTCAAGGTTTTCTGTGAAGTGACAATATCCTCTTTTTTTTTGTCTATGTCAATCACTAACTGCCACATCTTGACTTCTGTTTTCCAACGGTCATAGGATTTCTCATTATCAAAAGTTGGTGGATTTTTATAATTTACTGATTTTCTTTTGATACTCCTGGACTAATTTTCTGCTACCAGTGTTGACCTGATCTGATATAAGTTCATCAGGCAAATAAATTTTCCTTCTGCGTTTGTAGTAATTGTTTTTGCCACTTCTCTTCCATTCTTTCTTGGAGTTGTAATTGCTGTTCATTTTGGTATTTTACAAACTTTTAAAATCCTCCATGATAAGAGTCTTATGAAAAACTCAAATAAATTTACATAACCCCAGTGGAGAAACCATAAGTTTATACAGAACTCAATAGGTAGAACCCATTTCAATTGCACGTGGAACAGGTCAACTTGTTGCTCCTGAACTATGTTTCTGCTACCAATGTTGATCTGATCCAATATAAATTCACCAGATTTACATAACTCCAGTGGAGGTAACACAAGTTTCTACAGAATTCAATGGGCAGAACCCATTTCAACCGCACATGAAACAGGTCAAGCACAAGTTAACTTTATCTGAACGCTATCTGTTCAATACTTGTACTGGGTAGTAAATATACATTTGAGCTATTTAACAACTTAACATCCATGTCCTGAAGGGACATTGTCGATCATGGCTCTTCACAATTTCCACAAATTCAAACCAGAGCTAAGTCAGTTGTTATTCATTATATAACAAATACTGCCTACCAACTAAATCAGACTGCAATGAAAAGTATAGCACATATATGTCTTCAAAGATACAACTTCAAGAATTTCAGCTTATATAACTAATCTCCTTTGACTGAAATAGGCAAGTGAAGAGTGAGGTCTGAATAAAGCCATGTCTTTAATAACCAATTTGTGTTAAAGACTCTTGATAGGGAAATCACAAATTTGAAAGAAGCTGCTAGGAAAAAGGGAAAAATTGAGAATGTTACTTGAGCAGCAACCAATGACGGTCGGGCATTATGTGTGTAGATGCCCGAACAATGCAAGATAGTCAATTGAATATTGATTTCATTAGCAACTTTGCAGACAAATCAAACCTTGTGCGCCTGGCCAAGTGTTGACATGAAAAGACTAGTAAATGAAGATGCACTATAAATACCGAGTAGGAAAATATATCAAATACATCATTTGTACTCCTAAAGATTTTACTTGTACAAGAATAAGATAGCCGACTACATAGATATTTCCATATCTCATTAACAAACAATGTAATTGGCACAACTGAAAGTAGCACTAATGAAAATACTCTTTCAGCAACTAAGTGTGAATCAATGTACAAGTAGCGTAACAGTGCTTGATACGCTAAGTGGAACTGATGTCGGGGGTTCAAATTCTGACCAAGTGTTTCATTTATTTTACTTTGATAGTCCTAGGTATGATAATAAACTACATCTGGCAGCAAGGCCTTTGATTGGAAGATTGTCGGTTTTGAGGCATATGGAACCACCTCTGAATTGCTGATGTTCCCCAGTTCACCTTGACCCAGAGTGGTAGCATCAGTTAGGGTCCCAGTTATGGGCAAATAGTGAATTCCTAAACATTATGAAAGTATAAAAATACATTTTTATAGTAAAAATACCAACAATACATTTTTATATAAAAAAATTACCAATACATGTTTATAGTAAAATTACCAACAATAAATTTTATAGCAAAATGATCAATAAGATATTTTATCTGTAGTTGAAGGCATAAATCTATGTTCAAAATATTTAAATTTCAGCATTAAATAACCCATAGAGGTTGATATGCCGCTAAATGAAATCAACCAACCAACATGAAAAAACTCTTTCGGGACATTAATCTATATAATATCCTACAGTTTTGTAAAGAAATCAAACTGCATACCAAAATATAACTTCAAAACTTTAAATATACATATCACCAACCCTTGTAATTATGTCCACATAAACATGTATATACACAAAAGCTGAGTATCATCTACCATGTATTCAATTGTGAAATCAGAATAACATATCACATTATTACTTCAAAGCTCCCAAGAAAAGAAAATTTCAGCACTAAATGACCAATAAGGAGTTGATATAGTGTTGAATAAATAAATTACTTTGCTTTCGAGGTGGTATTAACACCTGAAGGAAGAAACAGGGTGGCATGACATATTCCTGACTCCCAGTACCATCACAGGTAAACTTGGTCTACAACACAATGCATACATCCATAGTTTCTAAGCAAAGTTCTGGATATGTGTGATGGATGGAATGGATAGCAGCTGAGAATTAAAAGTTGAAAAGCAGTGTTCAAATTCCAGTTGGGTTTGTTACATTCACTTATACACAAAGACCCTTGGGAAAGGTATCAATCCATTCCTTCTGCCTCCAGCTGTGGGCTAAATAGTAGGACTTCTGTCTGGAAAAAATTATTTTCTCCCCCAAATTGTTAGTGCAATATTCATTTTCAAAAAAAAAAAAATTGGTTTACTCTTACAATCCAAAATATTTCACCATTAAATAAGCCACATAGGTTTGAAAATCTGTAAAAAAGAAATCAAAATATGTATAAAGTAACTCTCGCTTTCATTCTGTTCACCTGACCACTTTTAAGAAACTTGCTCTTGTTTCAGTCACTGTGATTTGCCACATAACATTATGTTAGGTTAGGTTAGGTTAGGTTAGGTTAGGTGTTGAGGGGTCTCCCCTTTTTACACAAATGGATTCACCCAGGGTATACATATACTACTGCTAGTGGATACCCGAGAGGACAGTCAGTAGAAGAGTAGAATAACGTAGCAGCAAGAGTCACAGTAATTAGCACGTAGACTCAGTAAGAAGTCATACAGCGATACGTCAATACCAAAGACTTTATATATATTTGTCTACTAACCCCGCATTCCTGGAACTACTAACCTGTATTACCAGTTTGTATTATTACGTTAATACATTTATTCTCCTATATTCATTCTTGGCGTTTGTTATTATTTGATACTGGATTTCATCCCGGAATCCACAACATTAGGTTAGGTTATCTTCCACTTATAACCTGTTAGATGTGTGGTCTCAAATACCTGGTACACTCTCCAGGAATGTATATCTAATGTCCCCAGATATAAACATGTGCAATCAACTATGTCTATCTTTCAAGTTATTTAGATTTATTTATGTTTATGTCAACACTTAGGAAGATATATATATATATATATTGGACTTACGTATTGTCTTTAATATATGAGGGCCCAGCAGCTCTGTTCTTAGTCCTGAACAGCCAGACTAATGCTCATATAATTTCATTAGAGTGCTGAATGCTTGTGTGCAGAATCAACCACTTTTTGGAGGGACCAAATACAGAGAAATGGTGTACATAGTATGCCACCAGATTTTAAAAAAAAAAACTCCTGAAGTTTTAAATTCAGAATTGTTCTTCCTCTACACTGGTTGCCAACCAAGGATAAAAGCCCAATATGCCCTACTATTTAATTCAAAGCTTGAATGTAAAGAACTTGAATTTGAACTCAGCACTCTAATTTCTCATTCTGAGCTACTATCTATAACACCATCCACACATTTATATATATATGTGTGTGTGTGTGTGTGTGTTTGTACAGGTAGTGTAGTGGTTACTGTCATGGGAAGTGGAGTTGGCAAGCTGAGTTCAAATCCCGGCCAATTCTGTTTTGTTCACTTTGCACTAATACCCTTGGAAAAGGTATGAACCCATATTCTTCCAGCTATGGTTTGAATAGAGGAGTAGCACTTTCCTTTGGTAGCAGCCTGTCTAGAAGAAGGAAAACTCAAAACTAACACATTTAGGCATGGGTATATATAGAGCCCCAACAATCCATATCAGTTATTGGATTGGTGACAATGAACCAAGTAAATGATCTGAAATTGATTGATTCACAACAGAGCATGAAAACGACCATGTTAATATAAGAGCTCAATGTTTAACAGGTTTCAAATGATGCACAAGGTGATTCTGAAGAGCTCTTTGCTCAACCCACTTCTCAAAATCAGTAATATAAGGACCAAATGTCAGAATACTAATTTTGAGAAGTGGTTCAACACTTTTTAGCACTCAGAATTTGCATCCCTAAATATTTACACGAAGAGAAGAGATATAATGAAAATTCTTGCAAGACCCTTCAATACCCTATGTCATATTCAACGTGAAAAAAAAAGGCTCATAAAATATTCCAAAATAGAAAAGCTGTCCTTCCTGACAAACCTTACAAATCCCCCCCAAATCATTAATCTATCCACTAATTCTCTCACAACTACAACCGAAAAGAATTTATCTAAACTCAAAATAAAATTTGTCCTAACTACATCTAAAACAATAAAAGACGAAACAAAACAGCCAGCCAAAACTTGAAGGAGGAATTTACTCTATCAACTACAAGGATTTTCAGAAAGAATATATTGGCAAAACCTCAAGAAGTTTAAACAAAAGACTATATGAATACAAAAGAGACATTTTAAAAAACAACACATAAAATGCATTGGCTGTTCACTGTAATGAAACTGACCGTCATGTGATGCCTGTGACTTATTTTCACCAAAGGGAGATAATCGCCTTCTGTATTCCTACATTGTTTTATCTGTAATCATATGTCTTTATTCATTTCATTCAACTGATTTTAGACCCATGCTTGTAATATAAGTAAACCAAAGACAAATATACTAGTAGTGTAAAGTAATACAAAAAATTTAGAAACTTAAAGCTGAATTGCTCAAAGGCTATATTGACCAATTCTTCATCAATATTTTTCATTTGGTCTCTCTAAATTTCTGAGATGTGGATTTAGCATGATTATACATTAATCTACTCAAACTCACTCTAGCAAGAATTAACATGATATTCTGCAGCATAGATAGCAGAGTGAATACAATCTACTCCACTGGATCAAATAAAGTGTTACCGAGCAGGGGTACAGAAGGCGTGTATCTTCCAGTTGGTGGAAATAAGTCCCGTCGGTCATGTGATGGACTGCTTAGTAACATTACTCTATACAGGGATGAAAGCAGCAGTCATTTTAATTTTATTTTACAGCAGCCAAACCAAAAGTTTGCTTGGCAGAGGCTAAATCTGCCCTGCAGCAGTTTATAAGTCTATGGTGCCATTTCCCTTTATAGAAAGAAACTCCAGCTCACAGTCCACAATTTGGGAAAACCTAAGACTTGCTGTTTCCTGTTTGGGGAATATGTCCTCACCTGGGACATAGTAGATGAATCCAGCTGATCTGGATTGAATCTGGAGTCCTAAATGTGACTTCACCAGACACAGGAGTATCTCCATATTATATATAAGACAGTTGCTTTTTGTTTCTCCTTACACTCTGATTTGCTGTGTAGATATATGTGATAGATTATTCCCTGCCTAGGACATGTGTATATATAGTTTTGTGTATGTCTGATTAGTATAAAAATCTCTCTGAGAACAATGCATGTTTGTTGTTCTTTTTCCTTTCAGTCATTTCGTTCTGTCTGTGAACTACAGAGTTATTATATCATGGATGCAATAATACCCATAATGGGGGAAATATGAATGGGAGAATAAACCTTTTACCATAGCTCTCTCCTGTTACAACCTGAATGCTACAGACTGTTAGGACGAATAAAAATATATTCCAAGGGAAATAACTCTTCCCTGCTTCAAACAGAGTACCTCCTTTTTACCCCTGTCCAAACCACGCTAGTCATGTGATCAACGCAACATTCAGAGGCGAGACGTGCAAAGAAGGGACGCAACAGACTTGACTGGGAACATGGCTATCAAGGAATAAGGACACATATATATTCTCCTGTCCTAATGGTTGTGACACACAACTCAGTAACTTGGGACTGTGATTTTATATATACATATATATGTGTTGTGATGTTCTCCGTGTAAATAAATGGATATTTCAAGCCAACTGTGAGTAGCATTTACTATTTTTGCTATCGTTTCACATGTTTCTCCATGTGTTACACACACACACATTTATATCCACGGACCGTGAATTAAACTGCATACAAGGCATTTCATTTAATGGTTATGAGACAACAAACACCCCGTTCATAACACAGACATTTGAAGAAATTGAAAAAGTAGCCTAACCAAAACATTGTGACTATAACAAGTGGCGGATATAGATTTATGTATAATAATTTTTTAGCATTTTTTAGTATTTATTTTTAAAGAATATGCCACCCAAAAGCTTAGTAAAGTATTAAGAAACAGGAAAAAAATAGTATATGACAATAAATCTTGGACAATCTCACAGATGAAGAGACTTGAGGTAACAGAAATGTGGTTTTACATAAGGATGCTGAGAATACTAGAAGCAGAACAGGTGAGCAATGATAAAAGATTTAGAGAAAATAGAAAAAAAAGGACACCTATACTTAGAATCAGAAAGAAATAGTTGAAATTTCTAGGGAAAATAATGAGGAAAGATGGCTTGGAGAATTTGACACTCACAGTGCATACTGACAGCAAGAGGGATAGAGGGAAGCAGTGAATAACCAACTTAACAAGCTTGTATTAAATGGTTGGAAGACAGGGATTAGGAGAGATAGCAAAAAGACAAACCTAAGAGCTACAAAGGATAGGAAGTTGTGGAGAGTCATGATCACCGATGTCCCTTCAGGACATGACACATAGAAGATGAAAATTGCTAATTTTACTGAACATTTATCTTATCCATAATTTGAATACAAGGTCAATCCTGAAAGTATCCAACCATTTAATATGAATAAAAAATTAGCCTAACCAATGTCGTAATATAAATTGAGTTTTCCCCTGATCCCACCCTTGTTCTGATCCCTTGTAGAGATCCAGATCAGCACACTCATGTTCTAGGAATTACTAATTAATATTGTATCAATTCAGTAAATAAATATTCGGTTTCTTCATAGAGATGCAGTCATCTTATCAGTTTCATTGACACTTATGCGACTCAATGTCTGAGGCTTGATAATAAACAAAATGTGTAATATTATACCCAGGGCAATAGTACTTGAAACGCCTTCAAAGTCCTACCCTTAGGTGCTTATATACTTATCCCAGTATTTATTCCAAATTTTAGAATTTCTGTGAAATCCTCTTGCCGCATTAGCAAAAAAACAAAAGATTTGAAAGTAAATTTTCATCAGTATTAGAAAGCAAGACAATAATAAATGGACTTAGGAGGGCTAATATTTTATTTTCATAATTTCACTACAAGTGGCTAATGGAAGTGGAAGATTATGTGAAAACCTTAGTGAGAATAAAAGACAATAAAGAACAGAGTTCAGGAAGATAGACAATAATGATGATGTTGAACTGAAATCTTTGAAAATTTGTCGGTGGCAAGGAAGCAAGAACCTCGAAGAGAGTTCCACAGGTGAGAAGTGCGAGAAAAGAAACCATTAGAATAGAACTTACGGTTATACTGAGCTATTTCAACAGTAGAAGGATGAGAACTAGTCGTGTATATATATAGCAGCATGGTTACTTCCTGGTAATATACAAGAAATGTGGCACAAGGTAAAAGTGGGGATGGGGAAAGCTGGTCTTCAATTTGTCTTAATTTAAACTTAGCTAGCCACAATCACTGATCCAAACAAACTATAATATTCCTTGCACCCCCCACCAAAAAAAAAATCATTCTTGTTTCCCATTCTTACTAATTATTACTACTGAATTGTTTGCAACATTAGATTAACATGGCCAAGTACAACATAACTGAACAATACTTTAAAGCTTTTTGGTTCTGTTCATATCAGATGTCCAACTTCAATTGTATCTCTTATACCCAGAGTGAAATTCCATCCTCATATATTCCTTCTGATAAGTCATTAACAGTCAGTGACATGTAGATTATTGTACAGACTTGAAAAAGTCTTTATGATTCGGTTTGCTGTTCAACAATATATTTCTTTGAAAGAAGAAAAAAAGGCAATGAAGAGTTAACTCCCTTTTTTATTATATAAATTCATGTTGATTCTCTTAAAATTGAAATTCTGATTCATCATAAGATTTGACAGAGAATAAAAAATCAAATATTCAAAGATTATTGAATACCAAATTTCATTATCTTTTAAGTAAATGCAACATAGAAACAGGGACAAAGGTGAAAAATGTCAATCAATCATTAAGCTTGAACCATTTCAAAGGTTTAGAAAAAGTTCAGTGAAATTTGAAAATGATTTTATGACATGAGAGCATTTAATATCTTGCTAAATGAATGCACTAGTAAATTTGATAGAAGGAATATATAGCAAGTGAGTCTTGAACAAATCTGACAGTGTATATTATAGGCCTTCTAGAAGCAGATTTAACAGAAAGAGTATATTGAAGGCAGTCTGCATTTGAAAGTAAGATGATACTAGATATCCACTGGAAACAACTTTGATAAAATAAACATCATAACAGCCATTTGTTGTAGTGCATATTTTTTTTAATCAATTCACCCCAAGCAAGGTGATAATGCCATAAAGACGCAAGTGGTTACTGGGAGTCAAAGAGAAGGAAAACATTTTATAAGGAACCAGAAACCCAATCCTAAACAGGAAACAATGGATGAACCTCTACTCCTTTTAAAAAGTATTTGGGTGGTGGAGTGTGAGCTGGACAATAGGTAATTCTACCTACATCTATTGAGGAAAATAGTAAATTTCAGAGTTTAGGCAGAAATGTTAGAAGTATAGAGTTGAATTAGGATCTAGAACAGCCATTCTCAACCTTTCCTCCATCATTGACCCCCTCGGCTTTATGTATTTCTCCATTTACCCCCTACTCCCATACAAAAAATTCATAGCCATCATAATGCATTGATGTACAATTTTGTGACTAAATGAATGAATGATTTTTTCATTCAAAATACTAAGGGTTTTTTTTTAGTTAAAATACTGTGACTAAAAAAAAAATACGAAGCAACACTCAAAATACGGATTTCTTATTTAGTACTAATCTACTAATCTTTTAGTATAAGTTAGTACTCTGTATAAAATTCAGTATTTTTATTAACGTTTGTAGTCATTAATAAAAAATTATTCATTTTATCTGCTGTATTAGTAGATCTACAAATTAATACTAATCATAATCATTCATTCAAAAAAAATTTTTTTAGTATTTTTGTTTTTGGCAACTTAAAAAAATTTTGGAAAATACTCAAAAAATTTTTTTTTGAATGAATGATTATCATTAGTACTGACTAATTTGTGACTAAAAATTGTGCAAATTAGTCATTAGTAAAAATACCAAAACATTATTTTTAAAATTATCAGGCACTTCAATTATTTACCCCCGACTATATCATTTTTTTGCCTGACTATCCTCTTAGGACCGAGTCCCTGTTGAGGGATATGCATAAAACTCCCTCTGTGATTTCTGCTATCAACCCTACACTGGATCCCCACAAAGCATGTGAACATGATGGCATTCCTGCAATAGTATGTGCTCCTGAACTGGCTCCTGTTCTCTCAAAATGCTACAATAAATACTTGATTGCTTCCTACTTTCTAGCTTGTTGGAAAACCTCTTCAGTAGTTCCAGTTTTTAACATATATAGCAGATCTTCTGATATTTAATAACAGAGTTGATGGAAACAAAAAGAAAAAGAATATAAATGAAATGGGGCACCCAAAACACATTAAATAAAAAAATTTTAAAAATGTGTTTTTTCTAAATTTAAAATTCTCAACATTTCTTCTTTGTCCGCAGGATGTGGAGTCACATCAGCATAAACAAATCTAGTCTAATGAAATCTTAAGGGCTGAAAATTTTTATCACTTTGTCATACATTTTTCCTCCAAAACTGTTCTTAATATATAAAAATTTACATATTGTTATCACACACACACAGAGATAGATAGATAGATAGATAGATAGATAGATAGATAGATAGATAGATAGATAGACCGAGTATGGATAGGAATCCAACAAAATGACAGGGAAAAGAACAAGTAGGAAACAGATCTCAATCTAACATGTTTCACTTTATTAAAGCTTCATCAGAAATCAAGAAAGAAATGATAAAAAAATGGCAAAAAGCAAAGAGATGCAGATTAATGGTATGTTGTGTGTTGGCTATTTCTTATTGGTTAGATATGTGTCACATGTAAAAGTAACAGATGATATTTAGATATTCATGGCAAAGATTCTCGATACTAAAGTGTGTAAAAGTTAGTAAGATGCAGTAGGATGTTTTGATTGGATATGTGTTACATGTAAAGAAGTAACAGAGAATATTCAAAAAAGTGCAAGAAAACATTCTGGATGTTAAAGTATGTAATAGTTAATGAGACGCTGCAGGATATTTTGAACAATTTTTCATTAAAGTATATCTCGTGTGTATTATATATATATATATATATATATATATATATATATATATATATATATTGATTTTTATGGATTCTGAAGAGATAAGTTAGATTCATAAATAATGGATCTGTTGAAAAATGGTGATGTAACATAGTTTTTTGAAATGTGTGTTAATAGTTGGTAATGTTGGTATAAATATATTTTCATAATATTATCTCTTCAAAGAGTTACGTTCTTTTTTTGATAAGACTGGCATTGGTGAAATTAAAGTAATGTCATATGTTGTTGAAGTGTAATACCAGAGAATTTGAATGTTTATCTAAACGCAAATCTCTTTTGTATTCTTGGATGCGGGTCTTTAGATCACATGAAGTTTCCCCAATGTACATGTTATTGCACTTTAGACATTTTATGTGATAAACTACAGTATTTGAATTGTTATATATATATATATATATATATATATATATATATATATATATCCGTAAAAAAATACAGTTTTAAGGTATGCTATATTAATGGGTAAAATTGCTCAATATCAAGGATAGAGCATATACTAACATAAAAGTGGACACTGAGGTCAACACTGAGTGGTAACAGTCTGTTTCATGTGTGAACCCCCTCTTCAGGCAGGAAGATTGCATTCAAGCATGAAATAGACTGCCACTTCTCAATTTTGGCCTCAGTGTCGACTTATCAGTGGTGACTCCAGTGGTCAGGTTTAGCCTGAGTGAGTCAACATTCAAGTACATATATTTCAAAGCAACAAAAATTTTTCGTAATGTGTCATATTCATTCTTGAGTTCAGCTGGATCCAAAACTAATTGTTTTAACTCTGTACCTCAAAATATTGACTGAAATACACTTTGTTGATATTTTTCATCATAAAGAAAGAAAAAAGAAACAAGGAAACAAAGTAAATAAAAAAGAATGAAATAAAATTAACTTAGCTAGTCAGGTTGAGTAGGTCTGAGCCCAATTGAAACTGCAGATATACTTAACAGGCAATGTATTTCTTGCTTTAATTTTATAAATAATCTTTAAAATCTCTAATGACGTGTATGCCCTGTTTTTCATAGAACACATTTTTATTTCAACTTATTGTTTTCAAATGTCCATTTTAAATAATTTATTCAATACAGTATAAGGTTTTTTAGTGGAATGTACCTTTTAAGAAAAGGCAACTTAAATTTAACCGAACTTAAATTTAAACCAACTTAAATTTGGTGAAAATCAAATAAAGTGGGAGCTTTAACTGGAGGGTTGGGATGAGGAGTGTGACTGAGGTAGTGTTGAGGAAATATGATAACAGTTAGCAGTACTGATCATAAACTTGTAAAATAAATTTAACTAAAAATTCACAGACAGAGAGATATATAAACACACTAATGCACAGACATATATACAAAGACACATTTGACATAGATACACATGTTATTTTTAAAAAAAAACAAATATATCTGGCTTTGTTGTCACTCTTTTTTCTTACATGTCTGGAAAATGTTTTTACAATAAATATTCATTTTTATAAAATTATTACAATTAATATTAAAATGCCAAAATGTTTCTTTTTCAATTCATGCACAGAGATTTTTTAAAATTATATATTTTAGTTAGAGTAAAACGGAATCATTTTAGCATCTAAGTTATACCAATAGTATATTTTGTTAAAGATTCTAATGAGCCCAACAAACATTGATGACCTAGAGTTGCCACTGATATATATAAAGAGAGAGAAAGTATTAAATAGTGATATATAAAATATATATTTATATATATGAAATATTTATTTTAGGATATTACATCGAAAAGATGTCATAATCTCTACACAATTGCAGTTGTTTTTCAATGTGTATCAAACACATCTCATCAGGCAATTGTAAATTACTGGCAAGCACTTTATGACTGCAACTGTGTAGCGATTTTGACATGGTTTTCGGTGTAATATCCTAAAATAAATAATACTGCTCTACTTTGTATTGGACCCCCTTTTAAATTAAATGTTACGAACGCTAGAATTGTACTCTATTTGTTTTCATCTTACCTGGATATATATGTAATATATAAAAATACTGTATACAAAATAGAAAATACTATTATTTACATGCATGATTGACATACACCTGTTGAAAGTCAGAAGGCACAAAAACCTAAACCTTGTGATAACAACAACAAAGATGAGGACAACAGTCTACATGTAAATAATAACAACTCATCCATGAAATTCAGAGAAAATTATATAAAAAAAATGGCAACAATAGAAAGAAAAGAAGAAAAAGAAAACAAAAGAGAAAAAGACTAAGGAATGAGTGTAAAGTGGAGAAAAAACCGCTACAAAAAGGACAAATAATTATTACCCCCTACACATACGCACGTCTGTGTAGACAGGCACATGGGAACACGCACACGTAAAAACACATACATACAAGGTGCAACGGATAAATTGTCATCTAAATTATGCAAAAATGAAAATAACACTGACATCTCATTTTAACAGATATATTTACCAAAATTACACAAAAATATCTTGAAATACTAAAGAGTAAATTTATTCAATAAAATCACCATTGGCTTCAACCACTGCCTCCAGACGACTTTGGAATCTCCTGCAACACTTCTGGATGGTCTCCTTGTTTAAGTTGGTTTAATGCTGCCATAATCCTTGCCTTCAGTTCATCTTTGGTGTTACAAGGAGTTTTGTTGGTCGCTTGCTCGCTCGCTCAACTGCACACCACACATAGCAATGAAGGGAGTTGCAGCCTGGAGAGTTAGGTGGCCATGACTGGGTTGTTGTTCTTGTGTGGCATGGTACAGTTATCCAGCAGCCACCTGCTTGACCCAGGGCAGCACTACCTCAAGGCACTTTATGTTGGCCTCCATGTTGAGTCTGAGGCCCTGTGGGAAGATGAATCATTTATTTATTTATTCAATAAAGACAACTTTGGAATCTCCGGCAACACTTCTGAACAGTCTCTTTGTTTAAGTTGGTGAATGCTGCCATAATCCTTGTCTTCAGTTCATCTTTGACATTACAAGGAGTTTGTTTGTCTTTTACTCAACTGCACCCCACACATAATAATCAAGGGGGTTACAGTCTGGGGAGTTAGGTGGCCAGGTGTAAGGGATGATGTGGTCACAGAAATTGTCAGACAGCAATGACTGGGTTCTCCTGCTTGTGTGGCATGGTGCAGTGTCCTGTTGCTACGCATAGGGTCTTCCAGCAGCCATCCTCTTGACCCAGGGCAGCACTACCTCCTCAAAGCACTTGATGTAGGCTTCCGTGTTGAGTCTGTAGCCATCACCAACAAATTTGGGAGTTCTTTTCTTATCTGAACAATCAGAGTGAGTTTTCTGAACTGACACACCTTCTTAATCACCATTGGACTCATCCAACTCTTTTGGAATCCTATGCACTGTTCTCAGATTGACACCCAAACACTCTGAAATGTTTGTATTGGAACTTCTAGGATGAATGCCAAGCAGTACAGAATGACATTTCCAAATCTGTGGCAGAATGAATTGCATCATGGTGCTCTTTTTCTCACAGATGGTACCCAACTGACCCTACTATACTGTGTAATTGGCAAAATCAAAAACATACAATGTGCATGAGCCAAATTAAAATATAAAATGTTGACAACTTAACCATCACACTCTGTACATACACTATGAAAAAAGAACAAAAAAACTTTCACCAATGAAAAGCGCATATAAAAAAGAAAAATCAAGAATTATAAGCAGTCAATTGCTGATACCCACTGACGAGTGGACAGACAGGTCTGTCTTTAAAACTCTGGAGTCAGGATGCTGAAGGCAACATCAATCAGCTAAGTGACAAACCATTTATTTTATTAATTCTAAAATAAAATATATAAAATACTTTTATATAATATTATAGATATTTCACTATATATATATATATATATATATATATATATATATATATATATGTATGTAATCATGAATTTTTATAATCTGAAATTATTTATTAATATAAACTAGCTTAAAAGCCACCCTATCAGTTGACATTTAAGCTAGCTCCTGAAGAGGGATCTTGATTAGACCTTCATCATAATAGGTAGGGAGGAGTAGATGTGATAGGCAATAATAAACTACAGAAGAACTCAAAATTGATTGCTGCATTTAAGTATTGCATTAATGTTCAAGATTACTTTTTAAAAGTTCAATAATAATTCTTCTGACATTACTTAATTTAAAGACTATTTGATATATGTAGGCCCTTACTTTCCATACAAACAATTATTTTTATTTCATGGGTGACTTTTGCTGGATTTCGCAATTCATTTTTATTATTTCCAAGTTATAAAAATTGTTATCATACAAAAAATCATGTACAAAGATTGCCGAAAACAATCACAGAATGTTTTAATTTGCTTACGGAATCGGCCTGATTCCAAAATGTTATGATATGTTCGGCTATGGACTCTTGGGTTAAAGTTGAAAAAGTGTGACACAGTGGCATAATGCATTTATTATACAGAAGTTATATTTATTAGTTGATTTGTTCAAGTAGACATCCCATTTGTTTGATCTCTAAGCTAGTAGACATTAATTTCTCTGTTTAAAAACTGTTGAGTTTAGTCAAATACAAGTGTCCCCTAAATATGACATTTATAGCATTAAGAAATATAGTTTTATATAGTAATATATAATAATACTATATCAATACAGAATATAAATATGAATATAGCATATAGAATATTTGTATTATATGTTCCTAAAGGGAGAGAGTACTTGTGTAAAAAGCATAAGTGATAGAAAAAGAAATTGTCTTGGTTATTCATCTGGATTCATTGGACGCTGAAAACAAAAAAATTAAATTTGAAGCTAAGTATTCCTCCATCTTCAGCATTTATAAATTCACTATGCAAAATAGTATTATATGTAAGTATTTGATGATAACCAGTGAGATGTCTCTTGCATGCTCTCCATTCTATATGAAAAGTGGGGAGCCCAAAACAACAGGAATTCAAATGTGGTATGTAAATGAAAATGGTTTCACAGTGCACTGAGATGTGTCATAAGCTGACAGTATTTTTAGTCAGACTCTCATGTGGTATATTCATGGATTCTCTGATTTATTTACTGTGGCTTTCTTCTCGTGTTTGTAAACACATTTAGTAATTTTTTATGACAGCTGATAAAAAAAAGAACACAGAACAAATGTTCTGAAGTTTTTAGTTTTGTTTCAGAGAAAACTATTGTTGAATCCATTGGAATGCATTCAGTAACTTTTAAGGAAGAAACATTGCATAAAACGCCAAATGTAGGAGTTGTATTTGTGTTTTAAACATACTGAGCATGTCACTGGAATATGATTCACAGTGAGATCACAAGCAGACATTTGGAATTTTTGGACCATTTTCCAAATGATATGTGCTACATCTCATTTGAAAGTAGACAGTCTCTGAATATTAAAACTCATCTAACTTTGTCCTAATACCAAGTGTTTTTTTTTTAATCATTTCACCCCAAGCAAGGCTAGAATGCCTCTAGTACACAGGGGTTTACAGAGAGTGAAAGTTAGACAAAAGACTGGGTATACAAGAATCTGTCACCTGAGTTTATTAAAGGGGCAGTAACACACAATAGTGCCATGTGGACGTTTGTGATTTTTGAGTCGCCTGAATGATTTTCAGCACAATTATGGAATTCTTTTCATGTCATTTGTACTTAAGAGGAAGATTAAAACAAAACTTTCACATTTTAAATTTTCTTTTTAATCATTTCAACCCAAGCAAGACAGGAATGCCACTAGGATGGAGGGAGTTACAGAGAGTAAAAATAATGTTCTCCCTTGAGTGTCCCTTGGGCCTTATATTTGGTGAATGATAGTGTAAAGAAAAAAAGTATACTACTTAGTTTTAGCAGTATTCATTTTTGCTACAAAGACATACCCCCCGCTTTAAATTTTGCATTTGCTTAGAAAACAACATTGATATCTAATATTTCACTTCATACACAGAACAGAGTTTTATATTCAATGTGTGTCTGGATGTAGACAAACTATTTCTATTTCAATGCTCTACAATACAAATTTGTCAAATCAATTCCTTTTTTCTCATATGGAATTTAGGTTTTGTTATTTTTCAGTGAGAAAAAAATTAGACTAATTCTGAAAAGAAAACAAAATACAATAAAACCTCATAAAGACAAGAAATTCCTTCATTTTAATCAACTGTAGTAAACTAAATATATTTTGGTTATGAATTTTGTCCGGGAACTTTCAGTGGGTATTATCTCAGCTTTCACTATTATAAATATTATTTTTATTACATTTGATATTGAAACCTCAACCACTGTTCATTTGTCACTGCGAAATTAAGTAGTTCTTCTGCATTTTTTTATTTTTTTTTATTACAAGAGTTAATTATTTGAAAAAGAAGGTTTAATCTACATAATTTTGTATTTTCAAAGAAACCATCCACATTCCCTTCATTTTTCATTGGTAAGAGGGAAGTTTCATTTGCTTTGTGGAACAGATTACCAAGAAGATGCTTCACTAATCACTACAATCTTAGCTTCTTCAAGTCCAAGGTTATCTGTTATCTATCCTACACATCCTCATAATCTTCTATACAACAACCTCATTTAACACTATCTTGAGTAGCTCCTGGATATTGTGTTGGGTGAACATTTAGTAAAAAAAAATGTTTAATTTTCTTGTGTTGAAAGGCAGTACGTGGTTTACTGGTGACTGAGAAATGAGACACATCTTGTTCTTATGGCATCCTGTGGGTAGAGAGAGAGAGAACTTGCACTTGTTTTTTTATAAACTGCTTTATACAATGCCACCTAGTGGACACCTTGCATGATAGTGGCCTCCGACCTTGCTTGGGGTGATACGCTTAAAAAAACAAAAAAAAAAAAAACTAAAAGTCCTCTAGTAGACACTCACTCAAGTCACATATACTAATCTGAGAAGTAAGGGGATGACAATCTTAAAATGCTAGACATTGCTGCTGTTCTTTCTGTAGCAAGTAAGTTTTTATGGGACAAAGTTGCTAGTCCAATGACCAACCAGTTTTTGAATTCAGCATTTCCTTGATAGACAAGGTGGGGTAATCCCACAATTGCTCCTCTCTGATACAGAATCAGACTTTCAGCTTTTGTATGACAAACAAAGAAACTTATCATTATAGAACCAAGGAACTAGTTGTATAAACCTGTCAAAATAATTGCTGTCTGAGAGACTGCTGTTGAGTATTAATAAGCTAGACATAATAAGTAATTAACAAACTTGTCCTAATTATAATAGCGGTTTTAAAGGTGTATAAGGAACATAAATGACACCTGCTATAAGAAAATGTTTTCTAGAAAGTTCTAGAAGAGTGTTCTAAAAAAAAAAATAAAGATACATAACTCCTTCATAACATTTACATCAAGAAAGAAAACTACGATTTTCATAATTAATGATTTCGAGAGACACAAATTGAATTAGAAAGAGGACAGTGAAAATTAGCATATCACCCTCTGGGACAAAATAAATGTTCACACCATAGTGCCAATTAGAGAGATATTGCAGGTGTTAGGAAAATATACTTTGTAGAAAAATGAGAAAAAGGTCACGGAGAACTGTGACATTAAAGAGATGTAAAAAAAAAAAAAAATAGGCACCTTTGAACTGCCTATGTATTTAGGTGATATGATGAGAATGGCAAAATTATCAGCTATGATTTTTTTAAATGTTGAACTGTTAAACAGATTCTGAAAAGTGTCATGTCAGTATTCGCTCACCTTATGGATCTGTAACCTTTAATGGAAGCAAACATCCTGTATACAAATATAAAACAAGTTCAGTAAATGTATGAAAATAGAAAGAGGACAAAGACAAGGATGTTTTTTCTCACCAGATTTATCCAACCTATAGAGTGAGATAACCCTGAAGAAACTAGAAAACCTATCAAGATTTATTAGTTGGAAGAAATAATCTTAACAACAAAAGACATGCAACATGTGTGTTGATGACAGACTGAGAAGGAAAACTGAAATACTCCTTTGACAATGTAGTGAAAGAAAGGACTATCAACTATAAGACAGAATAAATGGTTGTTAATAAAACCTATCATGATCTCTTATTGGAAGATGACACTGTGTTGATGGCAGTCTCAGAAAGAAAACCCTTTGACAATGTAGTAAAAGAAAGAACTATCAGCTATAAAAAGATAGAATGAATGGGCATAATTAAAAGAGACAATCCAAGGAGTGAACAGTGTATTGGGAACATCAAAATCAAGCAAGTGCACATAATTTAACTAACAGAGTAATGTACTAACAAACAACAGAAAATGTGACACAGAAATCCAAAGCTGTGCAAAGTACAATGATATAGGAAAATATAATCAGAAACAAAGAAAAGAGTGATAAACTGCTTTGTAATATCGAATATTCTATACAGCAATGAATGCTTAACAATTTACTTACAGATAAAGAAGAGATCTGAAGTGATAAAGATGTGTTGGGGTCTGTCTACCCAAATTTTTGTTGCTATCAGGGTGTCAGGATTCCAAACATTTAATAGCACATCTTTTAAATGAAACATAAAAAGGTTATTCTCTGAACAAAAAATAGAAGCAGAACGTCTGTTGAAATAACATTTATACATTCTTTTCAGAAATATACAATAACAATGAAATGTTCAATTTTCTTTGCAGTGAAGTTTATTTTATAAAGTAATTAAGTATTCATGGTGCTGGAGGCATGATGGAGTAATGGATAGTGGCTTGGATTGAGGAATTGGAGAGCCGAGTTTGAATTCCAGTCGGATCCATGACATTCACTTACATGCTAATACCCTTGGGAAAGGTATGAATCCTCTTCTTCTCCCCCAGCTATGGGTAAATAGCAGGACAGACCAGGTTCTATAGCCTTGGATGGCACCTGGTCTGCCACAGAAAGAAATGGCAACCTACTATGGGGAAAAAATCTGCCTCATCAGTCATGTATTGAAAGTTACATGATTGCCTAAGCGTTTATCATGCATGGCATATAACTAACTGACCGAGTGCTGTGTGAAATGTATGAACAGACTTACTTCATGATGGTCAGCCTAATGGGTTTGTGTGTTCATAGACAAAGACTTAGTTAATGGTTGCTGATTAATCCCTTCTATTATGTGTAAGGACAAGGCCTTAGTCAGTGGCTGCTGGCTGTCTCTCTTTCATTGTGTGTGTGGATGCATGAGTGTATATACACATGTAGATCTAACTGACCTCTGCAGTTGTGAGCCGAGAGAAGCAGTATGCTTCTATTTTTATATCTCTAAGGGGATTCAAAATCTAATTTCACATAGAGGTGTGAACTTTTTGAATACAAGGTTTTCATTGGTAAGAAAATAATTTCACAGTGACTTGCAAAATCTTTTTCTTGAATTTGTGGGAGTGATGAAAGGAGTTATTATTGTGAGTACCTAAATGATCCAAAAATAACATGTGGTATGTTTACAACTACGTCCGCAAATATATTGGCAGTATTTTCCCTTGTAATGACTGTTTATCTAACAAACCTTTGAATGAGATTTTATTGGCTGAAAAATATCTATAGGATTTAATTCCCATAGATGTTGTTCTACAAATATGGTGGACAGTACATGTGATTAACAGGGAAAACAATAGAAGCAACAACAGAAATAAAGAAACTGATACTTATAATCAGAATGAGTTTAATACTCACAGGACATACTGAAGATAAGAAATGTAGCAGGAAATAGCAAGTAACCTACTTAAACAGATGCTAGAACAAAAACAAAAATGAATGAGAAAGGGTAAAAAAATTACTTATAGTAACAAAAGGCAGGAAGTTCTAGAGAGCCATGACCACCCATGTTTTAAAGGGACTTAGCATCAGAAAGAAGACATACTGTCTTGTGGTTTCCCCAGTTAAAAAGTAATTTGACTAATGTTTGATTAAAAAAGAAAAATGGCCATGAATATATTCAGATGCCTGATCAATAAATATATATAGAAAATACTGATGATCATAAGATTTTACTGGTTTAATCATGACTTGTTTTTAAAAGATTACAAAGGAAAATTTTTATCAGATTATATCAAAGAGACTTTAAGTGAATCACATTCAAAATCAAATTCAAGTGGCTTAAACTTACAGGTTTAAATTCAAGTGATCTAAACATAAATTAAAATCTGAAAATGATGCTAATTCCATTTTCATAGGCTCAACGTCAATAGATCTAAATACAATTTACAAATTGAAAATGATGTAAATTAATACTACTCTCACAGGTTTCAATTCTTGAGATCTGATTCCAATTTACAATAAGAAAATCATGTGGTTGAATTCCAGTTTTAAATACAGTTTAAAAAATAAAATAAGACATGCAGATGATACAGTATTGATGACAGATACAAAAAGAAGGGTGTAGTAACTCAGAAACGAGGTAGTAAAAGAAAGGACTGGCCCTCAATTGTCAGAAGGCAGAATATATGGCCATCAGTAAGGAAAACAGCCCAAGTGGAATGTACTTTGTATATTTAAAAATATCTGGAGGCCATATTTTAATCATTGCCAAAAAGGCAACAGTATAAAATAAGCAATTTTGAAGGCGAAATTCATTGCGTAAAACAGAGATAAAACAGGTCATGGGATGACGGATTTACTGAGGAACAAATGATAAGTCGGGGCACAAAATGGGAAGAAAGAAGAAGCATTTTTTGAAGGATCAACTGGAAGAAGATGAAATTTATGGTCAATCAGTGAGAAAAAAAGAACAGAAATATTAAAATACACATAAAAATTCAGTTTGACCATTATAAATGATGCCACCCTGCAGGACTTGAAATTGATTCCAGTAGACAAGGGAATGTTAGAATTAGCCGAAAACATTTACATAAACACACAAAAGATAAAAATGAATGTAGTAACTTTGAAAGTACTCGGGATGGGGGAATAAAAATGGACTTTGGTAATTTTACCAATTTTATAAAACAACTAATTCGGAAATTTGAAAAAGTTAATAAAAAATTGTATAGTCAGAACTTGTTAATATTATTCGACGAAACATGCTTGAAAGAATCTTTGCTGGTAAATGATAAGAGAAAGCAAAAAATGGGAAGAAAGAAGAAGCATTTTTTGAAGGGTCAACTGGAAGAAGATGGAGTTTATAATTGTCAGTGAGAAAGAAAAAAAAAAGCCCAAGATGTGAGTTACAAATTTGAGATGTCAAAAGTCAAGCAAGTCCAAAAATTTAACCACCTGACAAATGTTTCAACAGACACAGGAAACGTGACACTGAAATCCAAAGTAGCATTGGAATATCCAAAAGCTAAACAAAGTATTAAGAAAATTCAATTAGAAACAAAGAAAAGTGCACTGAACTGCTATGTAATATCAATCCTCTTATATGGCAATGACTACTGGAGAATTGCCACACAGATGAAGAGTAGTCTTGAGGCCATCGTTATGTGGTTTGACAAAATGATACTAAGAATACCATAGACAGTTCATGTGGACAACAAGGAAGTTTTAAAGAAAATGTAATCAAAGAGACATTTATGCTTAGAATCAGAAAGAGATAGTTGAAATTTCTAGGACACATAATGAGAAAAGATGGCTTGGAGAACCTGATATTCACAGGATATACTGAAGGACAGATGGAAACTATCTAATGAGCTGGTGCAAATGGATGGCAGAATATAGACTGGTAGTAATAGAAAAAGACAAGCATTGTTCAGAGCTACAAAGGTTGGGAAGTTGTGGAGAGCCATGATAGTCCTCATCCTGAAGGGACACAGCACACAGAAGAAAAATTTAAACATTTTGTAAATGACTAGACAGGAAAGATTTTCAAAAGAAAGTTCTTATAAGATGGCAATCTAAAGAATTCTAAAGAATTCAAAATTGTACAGGCATGTTCTAGAGATATTGGCTGTGTGATAATGAATTCACTCATATGTTAAAGTAAATATATAAAAGAATAATGGCAAGGTTATCAGCTATAAGCTTTCATACCAAACAATCTCTTCCAATAAAAGCAAGTACTTAACAGCAAACTGAATTCTTGACACTTTCTTCATAATGTAGGGATTTTTTTCATCAAGAACTAAATGAAAAAATCTAATATAGAATGGAATTTGATCAAGAAAAAGGAAAATAATCCATTTCTAAATCATGGAAACAAATAACCATGAAACATTTCCCCAAAGATTTTGTACAAGCGCATGTTGATAAATTAATTCTTTGGAAGTGTTTTCAATATATCAGTCATATGTTTTATAAAATTATTCAAAGGATTTTCTGTCATATTTTCAATCAACAGGGACGAACAAAAAATGATATGACAGGAATTAAAATATCACAATAATCAGCATATACAAGATATCCTCTATCAACCAAAATAATGAACACCTGAAGATAGCCAGAGAGTAGTTGGATAAAACATTTTGTCTATAAAAACATCTGTAACAAACCAAAGAAGAGAACAGTTCAAAAGTACCAAAATATATTGACAATTATTCATTTAAAAAATCATGCAAAATGATCTTTATTATTTCTGAAATTCCAAGATTGAAACTAAAACCTGATAATGTGATATGTACAACAGTTCACTATTTAAAGTAACACAAGTTAACCTGATAATGTGATATGTACAACAGTTCACTAAAGTAACACAAGTTAACCTGATAATGTGATATGTACAACAGTTCACTATTTAAAGTAACACAAGTTAACCTGATAATGTGATATGTACAACAGTTCACTATTTAAAGTAACACAAGGTAACCTCATAATGTGATATGTACAACAGTTCACTATTTAAAGTAACACAAGTTAACCTGATAATGTGATATGTACAACAGTTCACTATTTAAAGTAACACAAGTTAACCTGATAATGTGATATGTACAACAGTTCACTATTTAAAGTAACACAAGTTAACCTCATAATGTGATATGTACAACTGTTCACTAATTATGGTCAATCAGTGAGAAAAAAAATAATTTTTACGTGTATTTTAATATTTTTATAAATATTAAAATACACATAAAAATTCAGTTTGACCATTATAAATGATACCACCCTGCAGGACTTGAAATTGATTCCAGGAGACGAGGGAATGTTAGAATTAGCCAAAAACATTTACATAAACACTCAAAAGATAAAAATGAATGTAGTAATTTTGAGAGTACTCAAGAATGATAACGAATGATGTTGTAATTGCTCAGCCATATACCCATTTTATTTTTTACCATAATAATTACTTAATAATGATAGAGGCAAAATATAATGGAATACAGTGAATCTTGATTTTGGTACTGTTTTGCTATGAATGAAGATACTTCAGTATGAATAATGACAAAAGAAAAACTTATCCAGTAGTCTATAATCTTGGACCAAAATCCTATTGTTGTAACCTAGGGAAGGTTACTGAATAGAATAATGAAACGAAGGTTGGTAATAAACAATAATATTTACAAGAACAACACATATAAGATTCGCCAGCAGCACATTGAAGAAGTAGTCAACTGCTAGAAGCGAGTCAAGTGAATTCTACAATGAATCTCCAACTGCAGACTAACATACAGTATTTACTACTGTATTTATGTAAATGTGGACATACCTATTATCGTCCGTAGGTATGTTACAAAACCTATCAAGGTGAGCATTAATAGAAGTTGATAGAAACTTCTTTTTTTTATCTTTCATCTAAAATTTTTTCATGTTAAACTGTAGGCATGTGTCATATGCAGATGCAAGTATAAATGCATATTAAAAAGAATATCTCCAAAGATTCTTCTTTTAGCATTATCTGTGAACTGCCATGCATTGTCAGGGAAAAAGAGTGAAATGGTTTATAGCTGCCTCGTTCACAGTTTGGAATTCAGAGCTGTCCTTCTCTAAGACAAGCTGCCACACTGATGTAATGGAATAACCAGTCACCCCCATGAATGATTACACTATAGGTAGTAAGTACCTAAAAAGTCTCAAGTCTACAAGAGACTTGAGGACAGGAGGAGGGGTGAGAGCGAGACGACGCAAGCACATCCGACCTTCCAGTTAGTGGCACTCTCTACTAGATTGACCTGTGTGTATAACTGTACTGTATTTCATATTGTACTGGTTGTGTACAATAAACCTTTCTTCTAGTATCCACCTGGTGTTATGTGTTTATTCCCTTAGCACAGAATATAGCACACACAAAGCTAGAGAGTTCAGCCTACCCTGTTATTTAACCCATAGCTCTTTCCCAAGAGCATTTGAGTGAAAATTAATGCAACTGACTAGACTGGAATCTGAACTTGGCTGCCCAATTTCACTTTTTATGTTGATGATCATTATTCTACAAACAGATTCCAATTATGATTGCTCTTCTGAAAATTTACCAGATTCTGTTCTAAGTTTAGATCATGGGAAAATATTTGGTTAAATCAATTTGAATCACTTTTCTGACAGGAATGTACAGAATGTTGTTGAACTCTAAATGTCACAAATTCTTCATAACTGATCTTGTGTCAAATATTTGAAGTTTATGGTAAAATGCTAAAAAGAATTAATATGAGATACAAGTGATAATTTTGGCTTTTATTAGAACCAAAACCGATCTGTACTAAGAGAGCAGTCTGATTTTAGCTTCCTTTTGTGAATTACTAAATTACTACTTTTGGTCTATGAGTTTCAATGAAAAGAAATCACAAATGATTAATGACAGAACTGACATAAAAAATGTAGTAAATTGATGAAAGAATGAATAAAAGAAGACTAGAAAGATGAATGAAAAAGAAATGAAGTAGAAATAATGAAGGAAAACGGGAAGAAGAAAAATTTACCAGAATTAAGGAAAAAGAAGAAAAAGATATTAAAAGAAGAAAAAATGTTAATAATGTTATGAAATGTTAAAACGAAGAAGAAAAAGTGTGTTAAATCATAAAGGAAGGAGAAATATTGAAAGAAAATTGGAAGAGGAAGAAGAAAATATTAAATTAAAGAAAAAAGAAAAATGTTTAAAAAATATCAATCATGTTCAAAAAAGAAAAATATTAAAAAAGAAAGAAAATGATGTTAAAGAAATATTGAAGAAAAATAAAAATTCAAAGAAATGCTAAGGTCAAAAGTTATCAAGTTAGAAACAAAATAAATGAATAAAAGAAGGAAAAAATTAAAATAAAAATAAAAAATTAATAACAAAAAAAGAAAAAGAAACAAAATTCAGAATAAAGAGAAAAATATGAGGAATAAAAAAGGGAAAAATTCAAATAATGGAAGGTTTGTAAAATAAAAAAGAAATAAATGAAAAAAAGAAGGTAATGGGAAAATTTTTTTCAAATTTGGAAGGCAAAGGCAAAGAAAAAAAGGAAGGAAAAGTCAAACTGAGAAAGAAGAAAAAATAAACATAAAACCCGATTGAAAGATTAGAACAATGAAGAAAAAATAGGAATGGAAATAAAGGAGAAGAAATTAAAAAAAAGAAAAGAAAAAGAGTGCATGAAGTGAGAAAAAGAAAAGAACAGAAAATCTAAGTCAGAAAGAAAGAAAAATGAAGAAGCACAAAAGAAAAGTTAGTAAGAAAAGAAAGATGAATGGAAATGAAAGACTAGAAAACAAAAACAAAAGGGGTGGGACAAATGGAAAGCTGAAAAAGAATGAAAAATAAAAAAAAGAAAGAAAAAGAAAATTATAAGAAAGACAGATATATAAAAAATAAGAAAGAAGATAAAAAAGATGAAAGAAACACAATTCTGCTGCTTCTGGATGAAAAAAAAAAGCAAAATAATTAAACTTGCTCAGAGCATTTCCTCCTCCTGCTGCTGCTGCTGCTGCTCTTAAGCATCAACCAAGAAAGAAGACTCAATGAACATCTCAAGAAAGAATTGCCCCCTGGTGGCAGGATGCACAAATCAGCTACTTTCAATATGTTGCTGAAGTTAAGTTAAAGGTTTGTCATTTTTAGCAAAGTAAATTTTATAGAAACAACAAACCTCCCCAAAATAGGTAGAATGAAAAAGGGGGTGGTTACTTCTATGTCCAAATCTGATATTCAGGTTTGCACCAGAACAGACATATATTTCAGTGCATTTAAATATATATGTGTGTGTGTGTAAGTATATGCATGCATTAAACATAAAATATGTGTAAAAAATGTGCCAACATTATGAAATATAATACAAAATACAGAGCTTAAAATATAATAATAGAACGTTTCTGATACATACTCTTCCACTTTCTGCTACTGGCAGTTACATTCACATTAGCGACCAGGCAGGATTGAAGAATGTACAAAAGGAAAAATGTAGGAAAGCATATGGTTTATCAGTGCTATCTGATGATTGCTAACTTGAATGAAACTGTCAGTAACAGAAAGTGGAAGAGTATGTGTCCAAAAAGTCTATATATATATATATATAAAACTTTTACCCACACATTAAATAATGCACTAAACTTAGAAAAACATGACTATCTCTAATGAATATATAAATATAATAAAACACTATAGTAAATGTATATTATACTGCAATAAAAAAAAGTGGACCAAAATGAGTCAAAGCAATAATTTTGAAATAACAATGAGTAGCTATAATGGTGCAGGAGTATGTGAGCTTGTCTGACAGCCCTGACTTGGTTCTCCTGCTTGTGTGGCATGGTGCAGAGTCCTGTTGTAAGACATAGGGTCTTCCAGCAGCCAGACCTGATTGACTGGGAGGGATCATTCCCAACCATGGCCTGGATCTCACATTATCTGATATGGTAATTTAATTTGTCCCTCTTATCCTCACAAATCTGGAAGTATTTTCCTAACAGACAATTTTGTTTTTCATTCCAATCTGAAGAATTTGAACCTATAATGGTTTACAGACGTCGGTAACATTTGTCTTTTATAAGCTTTTCTACATGGTCTTATCAAAGACACATATACATATTTACAAAATCTTCATTCATTTAAATCCATTATTCTAAAGTTGACCAGTTTTAGCCAATTTAAAAAAAGAATTACTCATTACATAAACTGTAAAGCAATTATAAGAACATTTGTTTTAAATAAGAGAGATAAATGCTTCATTCATTATGGCAGTTTAACCTTTCAGATCTTCAAGCTGCTTTGGTTATTGTGAATTCAACAGCCAAGTCCTACTTTGGAATTATATTTGTTTGTGGATGTATACATGCACGGGTTTATATGTTTTTTCTATTATTTAAGAGCAAATATCTTTCTGAACAGAAAGTATATATTGTTGGTGCCTGGCAAAACATATAGAAAACTTTAAAAAAAAACAATTCCCCAGCCCTCACTCCAAATAAAGTAAATCTACTTTGATGCTATACAATGTATCTATAACGTCTACCTAAATTGATGTATTCAATAAAAATGGTAATGCAAAAGGAATGTGTAAAAACTCCCCAGGGGTGTACATATGTCTAAGAAATTGAATAAACTCTCAAGTTTAATACTGATAGGTGTTAATGGCTCCAACAAAAGGAAGCAAGTCATTTTTATAGACAAACTCAAAAGAAATGGCAAATAATAGCATTAAATATTACCTCTTTTTCATTTTGTTTCTTTTTTCTCTCTGTTTCTCTTTCTTTTACATTCTCTCACTTTTTATTATCCTTTCTCTCTTTCTTTTACATTGTCTATATCTCTTTTTATTATCCTTTCTTCCACATTCTTTATAGCTCTTTCTTTTTATCAATCCTCTCCTCCTTTTATATCCTTTATATCTTTCTTTTTATTACCCACTCTCTTCTTTAATTTTTTTATATCTCTTTATCATCCTTTCTCTTGTTCTTTCTTTTAAATTCTTTATCTCTTTCTTTTTAACATTCTTCACATCTCTTCTTTTTTAAAAAAAGAAAGGAGTGCATAAAAGAGAAGGAAAAAACATAATAGAAAGAAATAAAGAAAAATGCAAAGAATTTAAAATGAAAGAAAGCAAGAGGAAAGCATGTGACAAATAAACGAAGAATGAAGGAGAAAAATGACTAAAAAATGAAGAAATAGTAAAGAATATGATTGAGAAAGAAAGGACAATATGAATGAAATGAGAAAGAATAGAACAAATATGACAAAATTTTAAAATTGAGAAATAAAAGAAAAAAACAAAAATTTGGAAGTAAAAATTGTGAGAAAATGAGAGTAGAAAAATATTCAAATCGAAAAAGGTATGATGTGATTGAGAGAGATTGAAAAATGAGAATAATAAGGGAGGCAGAAATTAAAAAGGGGAAAGGATGAAGACAGAGAAGGAAAATTAGAAATGACAAAATGAAAGAGAAAAAGAAAGGAATTATAAGAAAGAAAGGAACAAAATAATATTAATTAAAAGAGAGAGAGAGAGAGAAGAAGAGACCAAAATAAATTTTGTTAGGTTACAGAAGAAATCATTCTAAGAAAGAAAGTCAAAGTTCATGAATTTTTGTAAAAGTATAAAAAAACAAAAAACAAACAAAAACCAAGTGACAGCCAGTCATAGAAAATGGATGAATGAAATGTCAATTCTGGTTGTATTTTTGAAAAACACCTAAGGTTTACAATCCTTTAAATCTCTCTTGTTCTCACTCTTTATATATATATATATATGTGTGTGTGTGTGTGTGTGTGTGTGTGTGTGTGTGTGTGTATAATTTGGCAGCAACTTTTCTTTTAAACATGTGTTGAATGTCAAAGACAACATAGTCCTGCATATTCTCTTTTGAATTTTCTCATATTTTCTAATGAGACTTTTTATTTGAAAATTATATTTAAATAAATATTGTCATTGATGTTCGAAAGTACTTGGTTATCCTACGGACAATATTTATTTCAATATAATTTTCAAATGAAAGTCTCATTAGAAAATATGAGAAAATTCAAAAGAGAATATGCAGGACTATGTTGTCTTTGACATTCAACACAACATGTTTAAAATATATATATATATATATATATATATATATATATATATATATATATATATATATATATATATTATAATGAAAAGAAAGAACAGTAAGATATATAATCTGGTGTTCTTATTAATATTTTTATTTTTACAAAACAGTGCTCAATGCAAATCTACAGAGCATAAATATTATAAATTTACTTATTTTTAAATAAGTAAATTTATAATATATATATATGTGTGTGTGTGTGTGTGTATGTATGTATTTCAATATATGTTTCCATGCATGTGTTTATTTATTTATTTTTGTGTAAGTTCTTAGAGTTTTTATTTTAAGATTAGTCTGCCAACAATTCAATAACTGGCACAGTTAATTTGGAGCTCTTTTCCTTTGGTTAAACTGGATTATGGACATGACTATAGACCAAGTCACAAAGAATAAACTCACTAGCAATGACTTGCAAAATATTTTTGCTTACTATTTATCTACAGCAGGAGGATTCCATTATTTGGCAAACTACCCACAAGACTATCTGCAGATGAATTTCATTATATTTTAATTTGCAATCTTCATTATTCCCAAAATCGATTAATATAATTATGGTATCATGCAATCAAAATGTCTTGGGACTGGAAATGAGTGTCTGTACAATTCCCATCCACGAATGTGTTTGTAGCACAGCAGTTATCAGTGAGGAGGATGCATGGATGGTGGATAGCAACCAGAAATGAGAAATCAGAGAGCCGAGTTCAAATTCCAGTTGGGTTCATTACATTCACTTTTTAGATAAATAACCTTGGGAAAGGCATGAACCCATCTTCGCCCCCTACTATGAGTTAAATAGTAGGACTTGTATCTGGAAAAATGATTGTCATTCTCAAAAAATTCTTATTGAAATATTCACTTACAATAAAAAGAACTATTCTTACAATCCCAAATATGTTCTTGATTTAAATGACTTACAAAGCCCTAACAAGAATATCAGTGAGAAAAGTGTTATTGACATTCTGTAGCCTCGGCCGACAGCCAAACTAATCCACAAGGGTGTAACTGAATGTGAAAGAATTTGAGAAGAAAAGGACATGAATTAAGAAGATAGAAGATGACAGTTGACATTGCATTTAAATTTTTGAAGATCAAAGTTGACTGGAAAGCAAAAAGTGCTCGAGAAGAAACTGTTAGCACAGAACTTATGACTACATCTAGCCATTTCAATTGTAAAATGATGAGACCGAGCTGCCAATCTAGTGCTGTGCTTAAATTTGTCAAGTTGAGGTACCAAAGAGGAAAGTTCATCAGAAAAATTGCCATGAAAATATTTCTAGAAAAGACAGTGGCGAAAGTGATTGAAGCTGAGATTCCAAGTCAGGATTGATAATCTTGCCAATTCTTCCATCAGCCAATCAATGGCTATCTTACATTGCGTCTTCATTCTTGTTCATACTGCATCAAAAACTGGTAAGAGAAAGGAAATGAAAGATGAAAATAAACACTACTGTTTCCAATATATATTCAAGAGTTTTACTCAAGGTTTCATCTGCATGATCTGACTGGGTGGGTAAGTGATAGGACAACTTCCACCGTCTCATAGATAAGTATTTCCCTTTGAATCTATCTCCTACCAAATCTGTGATCATCTCAACATTACAATGTGTGGCTAGCAACACGAACATGCAGCTTTTGAACTAACCATAGGAAAGTCTGTCCCCACCTAAAGTGGACCAGAAATGACTACTTTGATCCCAACTGACTGTTAATATAGACCAGTAATCAGAAATTATTGATGTCTGTTGTTGTTGTTATTGTTGTTGTTGCTTAACCTCAAAAGCACTCATCCACTCATTCATCTTGTTAGGCTGTTATTTTATAATGTCTCCCTGCTTCAAGGAGCACCCCCAAACAAATATGAGGTAATAAAAAGGGAAATGAAAAGAAGGGTGCCAAAATATGTTTCCTATTTTTATTAAATGCAACAATGTCAAACAACAATATAACATGACATAAACATGGTACTTACAGTCAATGAGGTTTTCACTCTACATCTAGCCATTTCAAATGTAAAATGATGAGACCTCACTGCCAATCTGGTGCTGTGCTTAAATTTATTTATTACTTTTGAGATCAAGTGACGTGAGGTGATCAACTACCATTATGAATATCTTTGTTCCCCATAGTGTGAGTCTGGATGTTGGTTGTAGCATGTGTTGCACTAATCTCTTCTTTGGACTGGACTTGTGTCTAACTGTGGCAAGGGCCTTAATCCATCTCAGTTGTCCCTACTATGCCGAGGGCATTAACTCAGCTCACTTATCTGCTTTCTGGGTGGAGTGTTCTCTCTAAAACCCTACAATTTGTTTTTGTGTTCTCTTTTAGTCAAATGGATGCCACTTCGAAGACCTGACTTCGAAGGTTTTATCTCCTGGCCATAAAACACAAAACACTTGAAATCAAGATAAAATTACACCTTCCACTTGTGTGTCAGTGGTCCAATCATCGTGTTACAGCAAGAAACAACAGAGATTATTTACAGATATTTCCTTAATCTCATTAGGATAAAAGGATTATTGGAACTGTGATGGAGACTTACAGCAAAAACAATGGAAAACTAATCAAAATTAATTAACATTTTTTGTTTGTATCATTTCCTTTAGATTCCTTTACAAAAAAATCGACAAGAATTTCCATATTGCCTTTGAGAAAAATCATTAAAATTCAAAACTTTGCTCAAACAAATGAAGAAATTGATACTGCTATGACAACATTAAAGGCAATTCATTCTCAAACTTTCTTAGGAGTATTGAGTTCACCCCAATGTGGTTTTCTTTACTCAGTAGAGAGGTCATTTTCTTTCCTTTTTTGATCTTTTTCTTAATACAGATTAAATGACTGGTGAAAACAGAACACTCAAAACTCGTTTTTAACAATCTCTACTTTTCAAAAAAAGAGAGAACTCAAAACTTCTGCATGCATTTAATATCTTAACAACTATTTTCTGTTGTCATCTTGACCTGGAAGAAGAAAAAAGAAACCTATTTCTTTTCTTATCAAGAAGAATTGGTCAGTAAAATTAATGTGAGAACATGAACAGTACAAAGGTGTCCAGTCAGCCAAACAAAACTTAAAAGGAATTTCTGTTTTTTTGTTTCCTTGGTTTTAATTTTGCGACCAAAATACTACAGATTAAAAGAACAAAACAAAATTTATTTGCTATTATCTAATAAAAAACTAATCTCCAGTTCCTGAATTGAACCAACTTTCTTTTCAAGTTTCAATGGCTGCCTTTTAACACAGTTTCATGTTCTTTCTCAAAAAAAAAAAAAAGCTAAAAAACACAAACCTAAATTTTCAATATCAGTCAACATAGATGGCTACGTTCTTAATAGCTGACAGCATGGAAAATGAAACAGGCAAAATGAGTTCAAACTCTGCCTGGAACAATATATATTCACTTCAAACATGCCCATAAAAAATTCCCTTAATTTACTTCTCCCTCCAGGTACTGATAAATAACAGAGCAGTTGAAGCACTTTAGCTTTGTAAAGGTAATCTATCATGGGAAATCAATAATAAGTCAGGTACCATGTAATCTAATTGAAGTTGTCACATGTTACTTGCAAAAGATATATATGATCAACAAATAAGCCCAATAGCTCTGAGTGATGTCACAAAAGAGAAGTACTGGGCATAGCACTCCAACAACTTAATGAGCCATAGGAAATGTTTACAGCCATGTATGCACAAACAAGCAGAATCAAATGTATGTGTGGCACATCCTCTATAAATATAGCCTTGTGTCATGTTTTGTTTAGGTGAGCAGTCTGGTGGTTGATGAATTATTTTCCAATGTGCAACCCCTTTCCAACACTCGAAGCATTGCAAGCCTCTCACTACTCTATCGTTATTTCCATGGCAAATGTTGACAAGCTATATTCCTTATTTTCAGCAGTTCAGACCTTTACAGCTAAGACATACCCTACCACATACACTGAGACAAATCCTCCCCATTCCATACATATTCTGTTGGTAAGAAGGAAGATGCATTCTTGCTATAACTGCTATTTTGTGGAACAGACTCCCAAGAGGAGGCTTCTCCAATTGCTACAATCTTAACCCCTTCAAGTCTCTGTTTGACTGTTATCTTCCCTATATATCCTCAGAATCTGCATTTATTACTATATCCTCTTATGTTCATACAATAACTACATTCATTAACCATCTATTTTGAGTGGCTATGGGCCTTGTATTGGGTGAACAATATTAAAAAAAATAAAATGTTGGTACCATACCTATAAAGTTTAGGGTGAATAAAGTATAAAATAAGCTTAAGAAAAAAAGAAAATCCAAAATACTACATGATTTTAGGTTTCTATAAGTGTTGAGGCCTTGTTAGAGCCAGAAGTAAAGATACAAGAGAGGAATTGAGTTAAACAAATGTATCAACAGAAAAGTGAGTGATACTTGGTTTTGAGTGGGAATGGATGTAACCCACTACCAAGGCTGACACTATCTGTCCCTCATTGACTGCGGGCCCTCACGGTTTTCAATTTAAGTTGACAGTTTTTTTTTGGGGGGGGGGTATCTTTTTACTACTACACTGGGTGGGAAGAAAAGTTGCGGCACTAAAATGCTAGAAATTTAATAAACATAATTGGCAATGGGCAATTTCTGAAATGTATGGTAATACGAGAGGCATGAATTCAAGTGGAGAAAACACACAATTTCCTTCTAAGGAAACATTTCTTTTGCTACATAAAAAAATAACTATTTAGAAGGAGGGTTTCTTTCCTGTAGAGACCTTTGTTAAACTTTAACCTTTTCAAACATTGATGGGATATGTAAATTCCAAAATACATATTTTAATCGTAGCATTTGTTAATTTCCACAAATAATCTCAGTTACTTCTTCAATATTAATAGTGTTATACTCCACTGTGATTAGCGCTCTTTCTGATTCACTCTACATGTCAGCCGGATGTGAATGCTAAGAAAGCAAAACACAAAATAAAAAAAGTTGTTTTCTGTACAGAGGCACTGAGCATAATATCTGGTACACAAAACAAATCCCAGTAATAAAATACAATAGCCAATCATGAACAAAAGAATCCCTGAGGATCGCCACCAGATTTGCTTAAAAGAAAGTCCCTCATAAATGGCAGACCGAGTTGCAGGCCAAAAGGCCACCTGCCAACAGGAAGATGCACTGTCACTATCACCGACATGTTTTCTTCCCTTGTTGTCATCACAGTGACCCTGTTTCGTTGATTTCACGTTCCATGAGAATTCAACAGAGACATTCCGCTTGATCAACTTTGACTATCCATTCCAGGCTTCCCTTGTTGCCACAACCATGACCTACATCAACCTCTGCCAACCCACGTTACCAGGCAGTTCAGCTTCAACACCAGCCTGATCCCATGATCACTGGCCCATCGAACACCTCAATGGTGTCAATTTAAACCATGAAGAAGGGCATACGTCAAACACGACCAACAACACTACACTTGGCATCACTAATCTGTTCCAGACCTATCTTCTTACCCCAACTGTCACCTTGGCCAACCAGCCCAAGAAATTAGTCAACTCCCAGGCCCTTCCAACAGCACCCTTACACCTCAGCACTTTCCAACTAAGGAACCACATATGAACAAATTTTGCCATCTTTCACACTACTGTTGATATATTTTGAATTCTGACCAATACATCCTGTTGAAATTTTAATTCTTGTTTGTTCCTTTCCTTTGCAACTATATGCTCGTTATAACAATGTTATTGGGAGATATTTATTCCAGACTTAAAATAGTTAGTGTTGAAAAACATACTAGATTTAAATGGTAATGGTAATATTGACCTTCATTGACCAAGCAACCATTGTTACTTTTGATTGAAATTTATAAAATCTTTCTCTTAAAACAATTTTTTAGGTAAATAGTTTTTTGAAATCCAATAGATTATTATTTATCTTTCTTTGATTGATGCTTCCTTCCTAACCTTTTGTTTAAAGTAGTATGGAATGTCAACATTTTAATCATGTCATTCTTTTCTCTTTGAGTTACATGCACTGTTTATTTTACTTGATGTGGCTGTTGAAAGTCCTCAAGTGATGTGGTTTCTGGTATTTGGTAAAGTTCTTAGTGATTTTGCAGCACAACTACATGAGATTTGAAGAAGGAGAGTCCTCCAAAAGACCAACAATGTTCATTCATTTGAAATCATTTTTAATTATCGATCAGAAAAAACGGTTATATATAGCTGACAGTTTAGATATTTGTGAATGATTTTAGTGCCATGCATGGCATCGATATGAGTGTCAAGATCTAATGAGTCTATTTAAAACATGACTCAAGTTCTGAGGTTAATATTTTGGTTTTGTAGCACCTTGTGGTGTTGGATAAAACTATTCCTAGCGCAGCTTATTCTATATTCAATTTCCTCATCTCCTATACTAAATTTCTTGTAGCTGGTCCATACAAAGTAGTAATTACTGGAGGTTTCATGAAAACTTTAATATTAAAAAAATTAATGAAAAAAAGGATTGGAAGGGATGAAATTTATTTAAACAAGGTGTATAAATTCAGAAGGAAAGTTTTTAATTGAGTCTATGTTTAGAAAGATTGTAGTTTTTTTAATCCTTTCACACCAAGCAAGGTAATAAAGCCACTAAGATGCAAGGAGTCACTGAGTGTTAGAGAATATGAGAAAAAGAAAAACATTATTAAGGCGTGAGAATAATAAAAGAACAGAAATTAAGAAGGCAGAAGATTATGGTTGACACCGCATTTAAATTTTTGAAGATCAAAGTTGGAAAGGGAGAAGCCAGAAGAAAGTTTCACAACGGAGAAATGCAAGTGAAGAAACTGCTAGAATAGAACTTACAGTTACATTTAGCAATTTCAACTTTAAAAGAATGAGACCTAACTGCCAATCTAGTAAAAGTTGTCTAATTTAAATATATTACTCTACAATAAATGAATTGATAGAATCACAGACAAATAGGACATAGGAATAAAGTGTTTTTATTTGAATAGATTGCTGAAAACACAAGTAGTAGATGTAAATAAAATCTCCAAATCAGATTACAAAAGTTGATAAGAGATTTGAACACTGAGATGTGATCTATATTATGGAAAATTTTAAATCCACTATGTTGTCAAAGAAAAATGCACATTTAGTATCAGATATTAACAACAAAAATGAGGACATTAGTCCAGCTGTAAATAATGTAAATAAAATATATGATATTGACAAAATTCAGAGGACCCCAGTTGATCAATCTTCATAGTGCTGTCAAAGAAACCAGGTGCAAATGAATGCAAACTCCAACAAGCAAGCAGCTTACAATTAGGCTTCTAATGAACAAAGCTTAGAGTAGAATTAATCTGGAAATAGTGCAAGAACAACGTGGCTTTGTTCAAGATACTGGAACAAGAATTGTAATTTTTATAATCAGAATGCTATCAGAGTGAGTAATGGAAAGATCTCTACCTATGTTTCATAGATTACACAAAGGCAGTCAATAATGTAATACACAAAGAACAACACAGAAATAATGCTGAAATGACCCATAACCTATACTGAGAAGAAACAGTTGCCATATAGATCGATAATGAGTTCAGTAAATAGACAAAAATAGGAAGAGGAATATGACAATGATGCATCTTCTTGCCAGATTTAATTTGTGGGGTGAGATGATTCTAAGAGGACTTGCCAGAATTTATTATTGGTGGACAAAATCTTAATATATGCAATGCAGACATCACTGTGTTGATAGCAAAAGGAAGGCTGAAAGAATGCTGAGGTTGTTGAAGTAGAAAAGGCTGAAAGAATACTGAGGTTGTTGAAGTAGAAAAGACTGAAAGAATGCTGAGGTTGTTGAAGTAGAAAAGACTGAAAGAATGCCAATGTTGTTGAAGCAGAAAGGGATGAGCATTAATTGTATAGAGGGCAGAATACCTGGTTGTCAGCAAAAGGGACAGCCTAAAGTTTGAGTTATGCATTGGGGATGTCAAAATCAAGAAGGTGCAGGAATGTAACAATCTGCATAGTACAACATAAGGTAGCAGAAAGTATGATGCAGAAATCCAAATGCACATGGGAATACGAAAGGTTGCTTTTCAGAAACTGTGAAAGATATTAAGGGATCAACAGATATCTTGGGAAACAAAGAAAAGAGTACTATACTGCTAGGTAATATCTTCTCTATGGCAAAATATGCTGAACACTTTCCTCATAGATGCAGAAGAAAAAACTTGAGAGAGGGTTCTACTGATGAATGTTGAGAATATTGTGGACAGAAGAGGCGAGCAAGTGGGTAGTTTTAAGGAGAAGAGAAAATGCAAACTGTGCTTCTCACAATAAAAAAAAGAGCTAAAAATTTGGAGGGTGAACAGAATGAGGAAAGAAATGTTGAAGAATTCAACACTCACAAGTCACACTGAAGGCAAGAGATACAGAAGAAAAGAGCATGTAATCTAGTGGACAATTTGAGTAAATGGGCAGTACAACAAGTATAACCAAAAGGGGTCATAAAGGAGAAAAAAATTACTAAGAATAACAAAAGACAGAAGCTATGGAGAGCCATGATCACTAAAGTCCTGAAGGGAGAGGGCACATAGAGAAAGATATATATATTACCGAATGGGTAAATATACAAATATATATATATATATATATATATACATATATATATATATATACATATTTATATATATATATAGAGAGAGAGTGTGAGCTAGAGAGAATGAAACAAAAATATACCATGTATCTGATGTTAATTCTAAAACATGAATTCATCACCATTTTAAAGAAAAGGCAAAGAAAAGAAGGTTTGGAAAATATGACACTCACAGGACATGTTGATGGCAACAGGGAGGGAAGAAAACAGAAGTAAACTTACCTAATAAGTTTGTGCAAATGGATGTCAGAACAGGGACTTGTGGAGATATTAAAATGACAAAGATTGCTAAAAGCTACAAAAGATAGGAAGTTGTAGAGAGCTATAATCGTTCAAGTTCTGAAAGGACAAAGCACATAGTAGATTACCAGATTTATGAGAAAAGGGAATGACTGTGAATAGGAAATAATGCCAGAAAATACTGCGTGTGTGCATGTTATATATATATATATATATATATATATATATATATATATATATGTGGAGATACATAATGATGAAAAAAAGCATATATATATATTGACAATATTAGTGGTCAATATATATATATATATATATATATATATATATATATACATATATATATATATATATATAATATACAAATATATATATGGAGATACATGATGAAAAAAAGCATATATATTGACAATATTAGTGGTCAATATACATACACACATTATACAAATATATATATACATATATATATATATATATATATATAAAATATACAAATATATATATATATATATACATATAAAATATACAAATATATATATATATATATACATATAAAATATACAAATATATATATATATATATATACATATAAAATATACAATATATATATATATAAAATATACAATATATATATATATAAAATATACAAATATATATATATATAAAATATACAAATATATATATATAAAATATACAAATATATATATATAAAATATACAAATATATATATATATAAAATATACAAATATATATATATATAAAATATACAAATATATATATATAAAATATACAAATATATATATATATAAAATATACAAATATATATATATAAAATATACAATATATATATATATAAAATATACAATATATATATATATAAAATATACAAATATATATATATATATATATATAAAATATACAAATATATATATATAAAATATACAATATATATATATATAAAATATACAAATATATATATATATATATATAAAATATACAAATATATATATATATATATAAAATATACAAATATATATATATATATATAAAATATACAAATATATATATATATATAAAATTTACAAATATATATATATATATATAAAATATACAAATATATATATATATATATAAAATATACAAATATATATATATATATATAAAATATACAAATATATATATATATATATAAAATATACAAATATATATATATATATATATAAAATATACAAATATATATATATATAAAATATACAAATATATATATATATAAAATATACAAATATATATATATATATATATATAAAATATACAAATATATATATATATATATATATATAAAATATACAAATATATATATATATATATAAAATATACAAATATATATATATATAAAATATACAAATATATATATATATAAAATATACAAATATATATATATATATATATATATACATATAAAATATACAAATATATATATATATAAAATATACAAATATACATATAAAATATACAAATATATATATATATAAAATATACAAATATACATATAAAATATACAAATATATATATATATAAAATATACAAATATACATATAAAATATACAAATATATATATATATAAAATATACAAATATACATATAAAATATACAAATATATATATATATAAAATATACAAATATACATATAAAATATACAAATATATATATATATATAAAATATACAAATATATATATACAAATATATATATATACAAATATATATATATATACAAATATACATATAAAATATACAAATATATATAAAATATACAAATATATATATATACAAATATATATATATACAAATATATATATATATATATATATATATACATATATATATATATATATATACATATATATATATATATATATACATATAAAATATACAAATATATATATATATATATATATATAAAATATACAAATATATATATACACATATAAAATATACATATATATATAAAATATACGAATATATATATATATATATATATATATATATATATATATATATATATATATATATGTATAAATAAATTCCCACGTGGATAGAATCTAGGTAGAACTCAATGTCCGGTACAGAGTAAGATTATAAAAGGAAAATGAATGAATGAATCAATCAAACTATGTACACTGCCATGTGGACCAGCATGCTCATCTTGGTTGTTATAATCACAATATTTTAATCATTGTACTCATCAGCTTTCTTCAGATTTCTGTCTTTGTCCTCTTTAACCATCACATTCCATTTCCCATGCTTAGGGGGATATATTGTATCTGTCATTATGCTCCAACCATAGTCAAGTTTGTGTGACTTGTTTGCTTCTCTTATGTGACTTTTCTGCACTATCAACTCCAGAGATTGAACTCACAACTGTTTCTAATATATTTTGACCCACACTTTAATCTATTCAGTCAACAGATATACTATCTTTCCTGGCAGTTGTGAGTTCAATCGCTGGGACTGGCAGTGCTGAAAAATCACACGTGCACTGAAAGATACAACCTTTCCAAATCTAAGCAAAAGAAAAGCCAAGAAGTAATACTTTGATCTCCTGCAAGGGAAACAGATACTACACTTTGATCTTAATCAAGAAACACAGATACTCTGATTCATAGGTAAATTTGTGTCGTTATAGATAGTATACTAGTTATTGCAACAAAACTCTTTTGCTTTTATTTTTTTCTCATAACCATAAATGCCTTGAATAGCATATATGTGAAAAATTATGAGTCATGAGATTAGACAAATGCTTTCAGATGATTCAACCAAATATACTTTGGCAGGAACTCAAAAGATTTTTAAGCCTTTTGGATTATGACAGTGTTCTTGTGCAGTCAAAGCTCATTAATTTACACAGAAATTCAGTTATAAATACCTTTGCCAAAGCACACATTTGGTTTTAAATAAATCATAATTTCACTTGTATACATTGTTGTGTATTGCTTTGTTGTTTCTTCACAATGTTTTATGAGAGTAGATTGTTTTTAAGTGCTTCTCATTACTCATGACACAGCTGCAGTCAAGGAGAAAGATACATATATTATTTTTCTTATTACTTAGAGCTGATGAAAGATTTACAAGAGAAAACCTTTTTTTAGGAGAGAAAGTTTGTCTTTAATTAGAAAATTTCACTTTTGTCTTAGTTATGATTAATGTCTAATCTTTTGCTGATGAATTAACATCAAATCATCTTTTTATTCCTCTGGACAGATCAAGACATCTTTTTATTCATCTAGACTGATCATTATAACTTTGTATTTATTTGAACACATCAAATCATCTTTTTATTCTTCTGGACAGATCAAGACATCTTTTTATTCATCTAGACTGATCATTATAACTTTGTATTTATTTGAACACATCAAGACATCTTTTTATTCAGATGAACGTATCAAAACATCTTTTTGTTGATCTGTACTCGTGAAGACATCTTTTTAGTCATCTGCACACATCAAGTCATCTTTTTATTTATTTGAACACATGAAGACATCTTACTGTTTATCTGGTCACATGTTTTTATTCATCTCCACACATCAAGCCATCATTTTTATTCATTTGAACATGTCAAGCCATCTTTCTGTTTATCTGCTCACATTGTTTTATTCATCTACACACATCAAAACATATTTTTAATCATTTGAAATCAAGACAATGTTGCTTAGAGAGTGAAGTGAGAGGAAGTTGTAGAGAGCTATGATCGTCTATGTCCTGAAGAGACACAACACATGAAAGAAGAAATTATATGCTTAACTGCTTTTATTCCTGTCACCTTTAACTTAACCACATTTGATAGCACATAAGACGTGATTTTTTTTTCCGTGCAAAAATTGACTAAAAATATCTTACGTGTTATATAGTCGAAGTGAGAGTTCCGGTCAGTTAATGTCTGCACAGAGGTCATAGACCACAAATACTTGTGCCTAGGCAAACTCTGTAAATACTCTATTATTAAATGCAAACAGTTGAGGATTATACAAATATGGAACTTAAAATCTGTCTGCAATATTGCTGCAAACTGAAACATGGTCACTCGACAGAAAAGCAATAGATATGAAATAATCAAAAGATAGACGACAAAAAGAATGAAACAGAAAGAGAAAGAAAAAAGTATAAAGAGGAATAACAATGAAAAGAACAAACATATTGTTTGGAAAGTAATATAACATTGTTAGAGGAAATAGCAATCCTGTTCAAATATAATAAGCACAAGAAATGTATCTGGTGAGAAAATAATCACTGTTATTAGAGATGTGGAGTAAGAGGCCATTGTTAAATGTAAAATAAATGATGGAACCGTCCAACAAAGTTGACAAAGTTTGCAATAAGCAATAACACAGAAAAGGAAAGAACAGGGCAAAAAATAATATAAAGCAAGCAAACAATACATGCAAGGCAAATTAACAGTAATATGGCAAAAAGTTCACAAAGTAAGAATTAGGGTTGATACACAAGAGCAAGTTCGGCTAAGTGAACGTAGCATTCTAACTTCAAGGCAAGACACACCAGGACTGAGTCAAATAAAACTGAGAACCAGCCCATTTTATTGGCCAAGAAAAAATCCCAGGATGCATTTGTGTGCTTCTGCCTATAAATTGGGGAGGAGAAAATGTTTTGCAGTCATTCCAAACTGGATTGAAACCAACAAGAATTAATAAAGCTTATTATAGAATATATTTCTTTTATTTCTTATTAAAAGTATATGGGGTCTGGGACAAATAAGAATTTTAATAATATTGAATTGACTGCTCCCTTCATTTTAAAGTTTTTGCTCATAAGAAAGTATTTCAATGATCTTGTTAAATGGAAATCTTATGATGCTAATCCAACTAAGTTAGAAAAATATGATAAAAATATCCCAACTTCATCATTTAATTGACTCTTTAGTTTATTAGGTCTTGAAAGAGCAATTGTGTGAGTTTTGCTTTAGTCTAAGAGTTCATCAGAGATTAAATTTACCACCTTCTATCAACAAATGATGAAGAAGACCTGATGTAGGTAGAACTTTATTTCAAATTTTGGAATGGCTTCTTTGTTTGGAATCCTAGTGTAGGGGGGAAAAAAATGGTGATGGGGGGGGGTCAAAAAGTGCAGTGCTTGCCGGCAGGCCAGCTGTTTTTTCTTCTTCTTCTTCAGTCGCCTCAAGGAAATGGACTCCGTGACTCTCCATCTCAGCCGTTACACTGGGCAGTTGTGAAACAGACACCAAACTCAGCCGTGCCTACTTTGACTTCCTCTTTGTCCGTCTGTCAATTCGTACGTCCAGCTCTATTGCACGCAGTCCGCCAAATGACTCCTGATTCCGTCGTGTTGCTGGCACCCCGCTTTTTATGCTATTCTAATATGGCCTGTGTGCAAATATCATCTCGTTTTGGATGAGATTGGCGCGCATAAATTGCGTCTTCAATAGCGGCCGTATTTCTTTTAGTCATCACTTCGCAGGCAAGACACGTTCGCGCTCGTTTCGAATTATGAGGTAAGTCATGTCTTTCATCACACCTAGATTCTTTTTATAAGGAAGAAAGAAATTATTTTTATAGTTGGCTTTTAACATTATGCTATAATTCTTTTGTGGGATTACCCCATCTTGTATGGCCAATGGTTTTCGCTTGATAACCACTAGATGGTATGGCAATTAGTGATATAAAATTAAAGGACTCATTTAATCTCTCTTAATCCACCCAGTTGTGTATGAAGGGATTTCTTATTAATCCCATAAATGTTTTTATTACTTTTTTGAAACTATCTGTATACACATAAATATAACTCTTCTCTCCCTTTATTTATGAGCTATGTTGTTCTGTATATAAATATATATATATGAAAAATGCTCACCATGTAGAATTCTTTTCAACCTATTCTTTTAACTGTGTGTACTTGGACTCAATGGAAAAGGGATATGCAATAACTAAGCAGTAGTAAACAACAACAAGGTAAGATAGTCCAAGATATGGGCAGTGGAACAAGAACAATCTACCTGTGTAAATTAAATAAATTATCAGTTCAAAATTCTCTGTAGGTTATCATAATCAACATATACCTGATGATGGCTGGAGTGCACAACAGCAAAAACATTGTTATAATAACGACAAAGATGAGGGTAAGTAGTCTATATATAAATAAAGATCATTTCTCTTCAATATGTTACATCCTGTCAGAATATATGTGATCATGGCTCTCCACAACTTCCTATCCCTTGCGGCCCTTAGCAGTTTTTCTCCTTTTACTAAGACCCCCCCACAAGTTCTGTCCTCCATTCATACAAACTTGTTGCTTTCCCCAATCTCTTTTGACCTCAGTATACTCCATGATGGTTGAGTTTTCGAAGCCTTCCTTTCTTGTGATGTATCCAAGTGATTTCAGCTATCTCTTCCTGATTCTGAATAGAAAATGTTCTTTCTGATTCCATTTTCTTTAATACTTACTTGTTATTTACTCATTCTATCCATGGAATTTTCAGTATTCGAACCACATTTTTATTGCCTGTAGTTTTCTCCTCATCTACTCAGGAGATTGTCCCGCATTCATTGCCATATAAGAGGATGTATATCACAGTTTGACAAATAAAATTAATAGTTGCAACAAGATTTTATTGTCTCCAAACATTCAGCATTACTTACCAAACAATCTAATATTTGATACATTTTAAAGACTTTTAAAGATAAAAATATTGTTAACTTCCACTTTTTCTTTGTTAAGGCTGCTGTTACAAGACTTTTACGTTCTGTTCTGGTTTTGCAATAATTTTAGTTTTGTCAGGGAAATTAGTTATCGAGAGCTGCTAAGAATCCTTGAACACTTTGCCTCCCAACTTTCATTTCCCTTCTTGTTCCAGGGTCACAACTTTATCTCGTAATTAATTTTGGAACAAGCAACTTTGTTTTAACATTGTTTCATACATGAGGCAAGGATAGCATAGGCAGTATTTATTACCCACGACCCACCAGTGTGTCGTTTGGTACCCGAGTCCATTTTACGACCCACATGAATGCAAGGTATAGCTCTGTATATGTAAAAATAAAAAAATAACCTTAAAAACAACAGTAGAAATTCAAAAAAGAAAAGGAAATAAAAAACAAAAAAATCGGAAATTTTTATATTTTAAAAAAAATATATGATTCAGGTGTACCATAATTTTATAAGCAATCAATCATCATATACCACTCCCAATAATCCTCACAGAAAAGAAATTGGAAAATGACACACCAGATGGCTGTATGGGCCATGCAGATATACCACGATGACACTCCGGTGGGTTGTGTGGGAGCCAACGTTTTAAATTTATGATCAGTCAATCATAATCTGTTTTTGTTGTTGCCATATACGGACTGGCACTACCCAATCCTCACTTTCCGGCCTTGAGAAAGTTCAAAAGCGATTATACAGTATTCTTGGTAATGAATAATTTTTCAGCCTGCAACCTCTTTCCCACAGATAAAATGTTACTAGCCTTTCACTAGCCTCTATTGCTATTTTCATGGCAAATGTTCAGACATGCGACATTTCTTAGTTCCTCCAGTTCAGAGCTTCACAGCTATGAATGGTGGGTTTTACACAGTGAAAAAAAGATGGCTATCTTGGATTAGAAGATGAATTGCATCTTATTGAAATATGATGTGTTGAAGGATATTATATGCAACTAGATTGTTGTAAACAAAAGACGAAAGGTGCATGATTGTTCAAACATGTCACATTGAACTTTCTAACATTTGGTAACAAATATATATTGCTTTGACATCAACTACATCTTTCAAAGTGGAAAAAAAATTACTGTCGTAATTTCTTTCTTATCATCATCTTCAACCTTAAATCTATCCATCCATGAGCAAGGGTTGCAGACAAGCTGAATACACCTTCACATTTAGAACTGTTGGTAAAATTTGAAAGTTAAAATTTCTTGGGTTCATAATGAGGAAAGAGGAGTTGGAACATTTAACACTCACAGTACATATTGAAGGCAAGAGGTACAGAAGAAAGCAGTAAATAACCTACCTAACGTGCTTGGGTAAATGGTTTGTAGATCAAGGATTACAAGAGATAGCTAAAAGATTGCTAAGAGCTATAAGGAAAAGGAAGCTGTATAGAACCATGATACCTCATGTCTTGAAGAGACATAGTACATAGAAAAAGTGATGAATGCCATCTCAACAATAATCAGTTGCATAATTTCAAGAACCAGATGAAGGAAACTGGTCGAGATGTCATGTGGGTCATATGACAACTGCTTAGTGACGTCACTCCATACAGTGACAAAGGTGGCAGTCAATTTCCTTTGGTTTACAGGAGTCAAACCAAACTAAATCTGCCTCCTCTAGCACATGCTATAGCATACAAGCACATGGCATCGTTTCCCTTTGGGAATATATCTTCCCCAGATATAGAAAGAAACTATCTCAAGCTAGCAGTCTTCAATTTGGTAAAACCCAAGACTCGCCATTTCCTGTTCTTGGAATATGTCCTCACTTGAGACATAGCAGATGAATCCTGCTCGCTTGAATCTGAAGTACAAAATATGGCTTCTCCAGGAATACAGAAAAATCTCCCTATTAGATGCAAGACCCTATCTTTTTGTCCCCTTTTCACTATGCTTGCTGTTATATTCTTCTCTGCATGGGACATGTGTAAATATGTATATATAGTTTTGTGTACATCTTAGTGGTTGGTATAAAAGCCTCTCTGAGAACAAAGCATGTTTGTCATTCTTTTTCCTTTCAGCTATTCTGTTCTATCTGTGAAATATGATGTTATTATATCATGGATATAATAATGCCCATAATGGGGGAAATATAAATGAAAGAATAAACTTTTCTTCCATATCTCCCCCATTATAGAATAAATTCAATCTTTCCTGTCTGAAAAGCACAAGCCCCATTATTGGATCTGTGGGTAGTAAGGTAACTGATGATGACATTTGAACCATACCCATAAATGCAAGTAATATGCATGGATACTTATAACATCTTATTAGTAGCCGTCAATTTAAATAGGTATAAGTATTCAGATATTTTAGTTGTCGGTCTCCAAAATTATCATTCTGACACAGCCAGACTTATTTTAACCATGAGATTTCTTGGTTTAAAATCTCTGTAGACCTCAGTGTGTGAATCCTTTCCAAACAGACTGTCAAACCAAACAGCTTTATTTGTTAACAACCAAATCTAATAATACCAATTGACTGTGGAGTTGTTTACACAACTGAACTAGCTAAAGTAACAGGGTAGTTTTCCTGTAGCACTGGCATGCTTCAAAATTAGTGATCAATTTTGAGATTTTCCATCAACAGATGATCAAATTTTGACAACTAGGCATAGACTTAGTAATGACCAGGTCTTGCAGAGCATTCTTGATTCTGATAAGTTTGAAATTGGTTAAATAGATGAATTTAGCTATGATGATAAATCAGAATTTAACAATCGTGCAAGTAACAAGAATATGCAGCTAGTACATTTATATTTAAAATATATCAGGTTGGAAAGAAAGTCCTGTCGCATTTTCAGCATGATCACATTGAGGGTACTTTTTCAATTCTTCTATGCACTGTATCCCTTCGGGACATGGGTAATCATGGCTCTCCACAATTTCCTGTCCTTTATATACTGATTTTCTCTATCCCTTTTGTTTTCAGTATGAATATCAAATTTTCTAAGCCCTCTTTCCTCACTATATACCCCAGACATTTTGACTAAGTTGTTTTGATTCTAAGTGTAAGTGCCTTTTTATTTCAATTTTCCTTAAAACTTTGTTGCTGTTCACATGGTCAGTCCATGGTATTTTTAGCATCCTTTTGAAAACCACATTTCTGTTGCCTCGTTTCTTCTTCATCTGTGATGAAGTTGTCCAGCATTCACTGCCATATAGGAGAACCAATATTACATAACTTTTTTTTGTTGTTTCTAACAAATTTTTATTGTTTCTTAATACTTTGCTTAGCTTTTGGAAGGCATCTTTTGCTATCCAAATGTGTCTTTTTCTATACTCATGGTGGAATAATCATTAAGATTTACATTCTAAGGATTTTTTTTCTTTGCAGATTACTCAATATCAATTTTGTATTCATTTTAACCCTTTTAATACATGTTTAGATCAGACTAATATCAAATAGTGGACACTGTATAAATTCGTGGATGCCATATGAATTCAAAATGGACTCTCCAGCAACAGAAACAGCAAGAAATATTCTGTTTATTCAACTGTCTAGATATGCCAATGATAGTTTGGTCAGTTTTGATCACAAAATTATTCTCTCAAAGATTCCCTTTGATCTGGACAACCAAATTCTGTCAATACTGAGCTTCTGAAAAATGTCCTGAATGGCTCAATCGGTTAAGAGCATGTCAGGCTAAATGACGGTTCCGTATATTATTGTATATATTACTATATAAATTATATTGTAGAACAGGTATACTGACCTTGATTTGTATAAAAATACATATGCTGTTGGCACACTGAATGATTTTAAAACCCTAAGTCAACACATAGTCAGCAAAAGGTTGCCGATCCCTGGTGTAGTAGATGAAAGTATTGGTTTGTGAAGTCTGGTGATATAGTAATTGTGAATTCAATCCCTGGGCTGGGGAGTGTGTACTTGGACTCAGTGGAAACAAGGCAAGCAATAACTGAGCATTATTAAAAATAAGAAATAGATGAGATATCCCTAGACATGGGCAGTGGAGCAAGAACAGTCTACCCTCATAGATTAAATAATTGGTTCAGTTCAAATTTCCCTATAGGTTACCTGGATTGATATACATCTGATGAAGGCTGGTGGGTACAACATCCAAAATGTTGTGATAACAATAGTCCAAATATAAATAGTGCAAATAAAGTAATTCATGTATTTTAGCAATAAAAGAAAAAGAAATCATATAGCAGTGAATAAGAAGACTACCCAAATACTCTACTCAGACATTGATTAGTGTTATGGTTGATGATAATTAAGATCTCTCACCATGTGGCATCATTAACAGTAGCAACAAAGATGTTTGAATACATATTCAATAGTATATTATAAATTAACTGATTTAAAATAATTATGTTTATTCTCCCATTTAATTTCCCCCATTATGGGCATTATTATATCTGTTATATAATAACACCATAATTCATAGATGAAATGAAATGGAATGGCTGAAGTGAAATAGAATGACAAACATGCTTTGTTCTCAAAAAGACTTTTACACAACTAAGACATACACCTAACTATATATAAATATATAGACATGTCCCATGCAGAGAAAATATATCACATATATCTACACAGTGAGCAGAGTGAAAGGAGAAACAAAAAAGATGAGTCTTACATATAATATGAAGATACTTCTGTGTCTGAAGAAGCCATGTTTAGAACTCCAGATTCAAATGAGCCAGATTCATCTACTAAATCCCAGGTGAAGGCATATTCCACAAATGGGAAACAGTGACTCTTGGGTTTTCCCAATTGAGGACTGTGAACTGGAGTTCATTTCTATATCTGGGAAAGATATATTCCCAAAGGGAAACAGCCCCATGGACTTGTAAGCTGTAGCATTTGGCAGCTGGCTACTCCAGGCAGAATCCCAGGCAAAGCAAACAAACACCTGCATCTTGATACAAATAAGTTTAATGACTGAATTTGACTGCCGCTTTCATCACTGTATTTAGTGACATCATTAAGTGGCCATCATGTAACTTATCTCTGCCAAAGGGAGATAATCATCATCTTTTGTATTCCTACAATACCTTTCCCAAGTGTAAGAGTTAATAGAACAGACTACACCTGGCTTTGAATTTGGTTTGTTGATTTTCTGTGCCAATATCTGTTGCATTACCCACACGGGTTCCTTATACTCTTTGCAATTACCATCATGAGTTACTTTCATAGTTTAAGAAAAATAACTTCTAAATTTGAGGGTTGATTGAAAAGTAAGATTTGTCTCTGGTGCTATAAAACCAATTTTAGACATTTATAGAATAATAGATCTCGTACCAAAATTAAGTAAATTTATTTTTCTGCATAATTACGAGAATTGATTGAAAATAAGATCTCTAATCATAAAAAAACAAGTTTTAAACTGTAGAGTGAGTGGCCATGTTTAAATGTAAGTAAATGGCAAAACTGCTCAACAAATAGAATTGAAAAAGTTTGTAATAAACAAGGAAAAGAAAAGAACAGGGCAAAAAATAATATAAAGTTCTCCACTGCTTTAGCCGGGTATTGAACTCATACTCACATTTTCTCTACTCCCAGCTGTTGGTCAAATAGCAGGGTAGACTTGACTCTCTAGCCTTAGATGACATCTAGTCTCAAAGAAGGAATACTTTGAAATTAAAACTGTAGAGAAGGCAATGGGAAACCATTCCACTATATTTCTCAAGAAAGGATGGCAATTCATAGATAATAAAGAAAAGGAAGCTGTGAAGAGCCATGATTATTGCCTATATCCTGAGGTATTTATAAATACAAACATTTTATGATTCACTGTCTTGTAACAACTGTTGCTGTTGGTAGTGGTAACTTTTCAGCCCATTTAAAAATGACTTGACTCTCTACTACCAATTTGAATTTTTACATAAAGCTGGGCTGGGTTTTTCTCACCCTGTCTCAAGACAGAGTTCTTGTAGGAAGAGTATTTTCAGATATCCTACACCTGTGGTTCCAGACAGTTAAAAAAAGTTACTAAACTCGTTTTTCTCTACACTGAATGTAACATGGAATTGCTTTGTAAATTTGGACAATTTTAAAAATATCTATCAAGCAGTGAAACATTTTACAAAACACACGGTCAGGTTTGTTACCAGCAAGTTCTGAGTGAGCCATCCAGCTTTTAAATCAGAGAGGCTACAAGTTAGAATTTGAACACAAAAATGATTTCACATCATGGAGGTATGCTTTTCAGCCTCAGCTGGTGACAGGCATGTAGGTTGTGAAGAATTATGAACATAAATAAATAGACACTATTCAGACTATTGTCCTCATCTTTGTCACCATTTTTATTACAACGTTTTGGCCATTGTATGCTCCGGCCTTCTTCAGGTGGTTGGAATGTTGAACTGAACCTTTTATTTTGCTCAATGGGGTAGACTGTTCTAGTTCCACATGCCATGTTTAATAGAAGTCAGTTGTCAGTTATCACCTGTTAATTCCCCTCTCCAAGTTCTCCACTGACCTTAACTGGGTATTGAACTCACACTCCTGTCACTGGATCGACCAAAACATTGTAATAAAAATTGTGTCAAAGATGAGGACAATAGTCCGAATAATGTAAATAGTGTACATAATACCTCATCTCAGAAATATAGAAATCAAAGTCAAAAACTAGTAGAATTAAATCCAATCTGAATGATTTTAACAACAACTCAGGAAAACAATAGTTTAGCACCATTAAGATTTTGATTAATGTGACCTTAAGGTCTGTTAGCTGAAAACCTGTATTTATGCCAGATTTTATTTTATTGTTGTGATATGAGTAAAAGTGTACAACATCACTTTGTTGACTTCTGGGTGACATTTAGTTTTAAGCTAGTGATGATATCAGAAAGAGCAACACAAATGCAGAAAGATGGATATATAAGTTTTATCGATTATTCAAACGCCTTTGATAAGGTACGGCACAAAGAACTGTTTAAACTGTGAGGTAAACTTGATTTATACGGGAAACATATTAGAATAATCCAGAACTTATACTGGGGGAGCAAACTGCCTGCATCACTAAATATACAAAAATAGGACGAAACAAGAGACAGGGACGTGTCTTCTCACTGAACTTATTCAGCCTTTTCAGTGAAGCAATCCTAAGAGAATTTGAAGTCCTACCAGGATTTATTATTGACAGTATAAGATATGCAGATGACACAATGCTGATAACAGACACTCAAAAGGAAACTACAGGAACTCCTAGAGAAGGTAAATAAGGAAAGAGTGAAGAAAGGGCTAAACATAAATTGCAAGAAGGGAGCGTGTATGGTTGTCAGCAACAGGAACCACCCAAAATTTTAAGCATGAATTGGAAATGCCAAAATCAAGCAAGTACGAAAATTTAAATATCTAGGAAATAATTTAACAAAAGATGGAAATTTTGACACTAAAATCCAAAGGCACATTGGAATATCAAAAAATGTCTTCCAAAAGCTAAGCAAAGGAATAAGAAATAGAAAAATTTCATTAGAAACAAAAGAGTACTGAACGGTTATGTAATATCAGTCCTCCTATATGGCAGTGAATGCTGGACAACCTCTTTATAGATGAAGAAGAGACTTGAAGCAACAGAAATGTGGTTCTACAAGATGATGCTGAGAATATCATGGACTGAACATTCGATCAATGATAAAGTTTTAGAGAAAATGGAAACAAAAAGGATAGTTATATTTAACATGAGAAAGATATAGCTGAAATTTCTATGACGCATAATGAAAAAAAGGGCTTGGAAATTTTGATACTCACAGGACAAATTGAAGGCAAGAGAGACAGAGGTAAACAGTGTGTAACCTACCTAACGAGCTTCAGTAAATGAATGGTAGAACAAGGTTTAGAGGAGATAACAAAAAGACAAAATTTATTAAGAGCTATAAAGGAAAGGAAATTGTGAAGAGCCATGATCACCAATGTCCTTGAGGGACATGACACATATAAGAAGAAACTAGATGGAACTGTAGGTAACATAATGGTTATCATCACAGAAAATGGAATCTGCATCTCAAGTTCATGTTCTCGCTTAGTCTATTGCATTCACTTTGCACTGATGCCCTTGGGAAAGTGATGAATACATTTTGTCTTAATTCTCCCAATAATGTTAAATACTATGGTAGATTGAGGTCCCTAGCCTTAGGTGGGGTAGCCAGTTGAGGAGTAGGGAAACTCTGAATTCGAAACTGTGTAGAGGTCAACAGGAAACCAAATCACTATACTTCCCAAGAATTCATGGCAATTCACACATAATAAAGATACGGAAGGTGTGAAGAGCCATGATTGGCTACATCCCAAAAGGACATGTTATTATAAAGAGAAAAAATGTAGAAAAAAATGTAAAATATGCTAATCTTAAATTATCTGCAGTAAAACAACATTTTTTTGTTTTTCTTATTTAAAAAAAAACAAATTATGTTACCAAAACAAGTATTTGCAATATGATGCAAGATAAAAATAAATCTGATCCCTTTTCCTTGGAAAGCAGCACTTTTCTTCTCCATGAATTGTTCCTTGGATTACATTTAAAAACAAACAAAAGGTTGAATTTAATTTGCCATTTTTTATTCTCCCTCATAGTCTTCCTCTGATAATAATCTCAATTTTAGTCTGACAGTTTTTCCAATTTAGCCATTATACGAAGAAATATTTTTTTTCTTTTAAATCTATTTTTCTCCCTGACTGGTTATTTTAAATTTATATTTGTTGGGAAGAGCAGGTAATGAGTTGTAGCAGACATAAAAACCTTTTCACTAGGCATGCATGTATCGATAACCCTGTCAGCAGTAACAAACCCTTTTCATTTTTTGGTTATGCCTAAAAAGAAAACAACTCGGGGCATGCATGCTGTGAATCCCAAGAGGCTAGCTCTCTTTCACTTCAAGTCAAGATAGGAGGCTAAAGTTAGCACTCTGTGCAATAGACGCACATGGTGTAGACAAGACATCTCACTCACTCTTTAATTCACCAACAGAGTAAGTTCAACTTTTCTTTCATTCTTTTTACAGAGACTTTTAAGAAGATACCTTGAATTCACCTTTTCTTTCAGGAATTATCCTCAAAAGTTTCTCCACATGAAAATGTTCATGATAGAATAAACATTTCTATTGAATTTTGTTTTACTCTTTTATTTGTCTATTTTCTCAACCAATTCAACACTTTCTGTTCTTCAATACACAATGACCCATAACTTCTAACAATGACTCCTAATTTTAAGATTTTAAAGGGAGCTGAAATAGTGCAGTGTAATTGGCGATATATAAATAAGGTACCCCTAAAATATGCTAAAGTAGAGAATGCAAAAGGATTTTGGTGATTTACAACTGAATGATGATATTGTAGCATTAGTTAGCATTTGCACTGAATTGAAAAGAAAATGTTACTTATAACAACTCTATTTCATTTTTTATGTATATTCATATGAGTTAAAAAAAAATTGCATAAAACTTAGTGTATTCTGTAACGGAGCAAATTCACTTAGAATCATTTTACTCTTATAATTTTGTTTGGAGTCTAGTGTACTTTAAATCTGATAAAATCATTTCATGTTAAAGTTTCATTCCTTTGAGACTTTATGTCATTAAAATCAGTTAATTAAAAATATTTATTAAAAAATATGAGACAAAAGAATTAACAGTAAGTAATATTAATTATAATAAATAATATATCTTAAAAATATGAGTAAAAGAAAAAAATTGAAAAATAGATCCATTCTGCATATAATACAAAAAACATAGTGTTAGCTGCAAGGGAGCAAATTCAATAATTTTTTTACCATCATAATTTTGTTTAGTGTAGTATGTTATCTAAATGTATAATCTGGTATTTTGAAGATCATGTTATGTTAGTGCTATGTTCCTGAAAGATGTAATAGATAAGAAATACAGGTATGGTAAAAATAGGGTTATGTGCTGCTCCATGGAAAACATATCTTGGTTCTAAAATATTTTTACATAATGAAAATGGAAACAGAGAAGGAAATAACAAAAACAAAATACAACAAATAAATATAAACAGAGAAAGTAATAATAATATTAAAATAAATGTATAATAATGAATAAAAAAATAAATAAGAAATAAATTAAACAACATAAAACAATAACATATATATCGGTTCTAAAATTATGAAAATTAATAATGAGTACATTGATTCTTAAAAAGCAATATTTTTACATGATGAAAATAGTGATAATACTGACTATTCTGCAAGTCCCAAAATATCAAAAGTTTTACCTGGTATGCTGAAGGTTAATTCTGACAGTCTTAAAAGGTTAGAAAAGCTTTTGTCCCTTGAACTTGGGAGTTTAATGATAGTTTTTATTTTTTCTCTCTTTTTTTAATTTGCATATAAAAAAGATATCAGTTATTTTTTATGATGCTTGCCATAATTTATGACAAAAAAATAATGATTTTTTTTCATCTCACCTACAATAACAAAAGAATATTTTGATTGCTTGCTCAATCTTTTGAGATGACCATGACTGTTAAAAAAAAAATAAGAGACATTGTTTTTATAAATGGTTCTAATCATTTGGTGTGAACAGAAAGAATAATTTGTCATTGAATGAGATTTTAAAAATTCAGCAATTTTGATAAGATGTAATATTACATATCTCATTGAAGAATATCAAATTATGACAGTATACATAACTAATGTTTGTCTTGAGATCATAACAGTCAAAGGTCAGACATGATTTAAAAGCTAGCCAAGATAATGTATTGATCAATGACTAACTATAGCTATATATCATGTCATGGTTGAGGGTTTAGTTAAGATGTGTCAGTCAGTGTCAATGCATGATAACTGAACACAATCAATTAATTCTTGTTAAGATATGTATATATATCATTTATAAACAAGAACAACAAAAGAAATTGTGATCTGATTTACTAATTTTTCAAACATAGGCAATCATGGCTCTCCACAAACTCCTTTTCTTTATTATCTGTGAATTGCTATACATCCATTGGAAAGATACTGGAGTAGTTTCCTGTTACCTTCACTATGTTTTTTAATTCAAGGTTTTCTTTCTCTTAGACTGGTTGCCACCCATGGCTAGAGAGCCTAGTTTACCCTACTATTTAACCTAAAACAGGAGAAGAGATGGATCCATGCCTTTTTACAAGAGTGTGTGAAAATGAATTCAGTTGCTTTTACTGGAATTTAAACACAGAATACTGATCCTGTTTTCAACACCAATAGCTGTTATACTACCTGCATGCCCTGAATGCAGGCAAAGAAACTTGTTTTGAACTGAGCCAAAGAGGGAAAATGGATAAGATTTGATGCTCCATGAAACAATATATTCTTTTTTATCCCCTAATGAAAGTAGCTGTGTGATCTCCTGCTGTCAAATTATGTTATATTTCATAGTTTCAAGATGGTTTGGGGACACCATGTCTGTTGCAGGCATGTTAAATAGAGTTAAGATCTGTGAGACATGCAGATTTTTTAATAGTGGGTACAGGTGATTGGAAGGAGCACCAGGTTTACAGCACTAAATTAGAATTAGTCAATAAACCTTCAGATCATTTCAGCAGGACCCTCAATGTTATTCTTGAAAATAACCATCATAGGTATGTTCATACTGTCACAAGGTAAATAGTTCCGCCTGTCTATCACCTTTGCGACTGTTTCTGAGTGCTGTTACATCAGTTTCTGTGAGTAATCATACATCATACTGTATAAGAATGGGAAGAAATTGTTCAATTCTATTTTATAATAGCCATTCAGTATTTTGTTTACCTCCCACAGATATGTGAACTGGCAACTGGTGTCTTAGTAGCTTGACTTGCCTGTAGCTACGCTGAGGTATGTGTACTGGGAAAATTTCAATAAGTTGACATCTTTCTCTTTCCCTGAGCCTGCAGACTGATTCAGTAAGAATTGTACTCTGGGCAATCTTGTGGCATCAAAGCCTGTCAGCAACCCTGCTACCTATTTACAGTGGTCACTACCATAAAGGATGAGTAGAGTATCTATGTATCACTTCTGCAACACTCCTCTTTGGCACTAACCAGTGATCAGCTTGACAAACAAGAGGGTGTTTGGTAGTGCATGATTTTCTACCTATAGCCACCTCAAAACAGACACACTTTTTACAGCATTGCTTCAATTCTCAGAGCATTGTTGCTATTGAGGACATCTGTGATTTTTTTTATAATCCTTTCATCCCAAGCAAAGCAATAAAGCCACTAATACACATGGGGTTGCTGAGTGTGAAAGAATAAGAGAAAAAGAAAGACATAATTAAGGAAAGAGAACAATAAAAAAAACAGGAATTAAGAAGGTAAACAATCATTTTAAAGATCAAAGTTCATTGGAAAGAAAGAAGCCGGAAGAGAGTTTCATAAGCAAGAAGTGCGAGAGAAGAAAATATTAGCATAAAACATAGTTACATTTAGCCATTTCAACTGTAAAATGATGAGACCTACTTGCCAATCTAGTACTGCACTTAAATTCATAATAAAATAAGTAGCAGAAGCACCAAACCAGATGTAGCAGCAATATTCAATATAAGGATGAAGGGTCAATTTGTAAATATGTAAAATAGTTTCTGGTGAGAAAAATTGTCTAGCACAATGCAATAAACCAAATTTCCTAGCAGCAGACCTAGCAAGTGATTTAATATAATCTTTCCACTTCAACAGAAAATGCTAGCCTGAGAAGGCACAATAAGTCACTCTCATGGATGTTAGCCTCAGCCAGGATGATGAAAGGCAAAAAGGAGTTCTCTAAGAGGATTAAAAGAAAGCAGTTTCATTTTAGAATTGTTAAAATTAACAACCCATGTTTTGCTCTGGTTAACAACAGATCATAGGTTATTTTTTAGATCAGCAGCTCATTTGACCTTATCAAACTGATCAGACTTACCATCAAAACAAGAGTAAATAGTTGTCTCATTAGCATAGATGTTAATTTGTGTACTGATGACATTGAGAAGGTTTTTGAAAATCTTAGGAACAATGTAGGTCCAAGGATAGAGCCATGGGAGACTTTTTTATACAAAAAGATATAGAAGAGTGGCCATTCAAGACAACCTTCATTTTGCAATTTGATATGAAACATTGAATCAGATCAAAAATTTATCCAGAAATGACACAACCTTTCAATTTGTGAAGAACCAGCATGCCAAATCCTGTCAAACACCTTTGAGATATCCAAAGCCTGAGCTAGACCTAGAGAAGAGAAAGCCATATTGATTGTCTAAGAGAAGATCCTGCTAGATGCTTAATCAATCTGGTGTTGATTAAAGCCTCCAGTATTTTATCAAAAAGAGGTAGAAGGCTAATAAGTTTAAATGTATTTAGCATGATGCTCCACCATCTTTCAAGACAACTCCATAATTATATCCTTTGCAAATTTCTTTTTCTTCCAAACTTAAGTAGATATCTTGACATGAGGTATTGGTTACAAAGTGTAAACTGGTTGATCATTACGACTATGTAGTGAGTTCAATCCTCACTGGGTGCTCCATACAAAATTTGAAATTAAGTAATCCAACAGAAGTTGATATATCTTTTACAGTCTTCAAGGAATTAAACATGTTTTATTAAGTAGATTTAGTAAAAACCAGAATAAATGGTAATTCATATGTACAATATCTCATAAATACAGTAAATGATTAAAAGCTTCTCAGTCAAGCTGGAATATTTTTGGCTTAATCACTAAATAAACATGGTGATAGAATATTACACTCTTTCTATCAACTAATTACAGATGATTTTTGTTAATTGCTGCTTTTGATTAGTCTAATTTGGTGCAGTAGTTGTTTGACTCAACTGTTTGGTTTTCTAGACAGTACTCATAGCAGAAGACACCCTTTCAATTCCATTATATACACACAGCATCACTTTCTTTGGATGAAGACCAGACTGAAATATAGTTTAGTGCCAGTTCATTCACATTTATGTTATGATCTGCATTACACATTGTTGTAAGGTATTTACTTTTCATTATCTCACAATTTGTTTTTAAACCAATATCTTTATTACATTTATGTAGCATGGAATCCCTACATTAAACTGTATATCTAAGCTGATGTAAATACTTATCAACATTTGATTTGAATATTCTGAGTACATGTGGTGATTGAATACACTGCCAGGCAATGGTGCCAAAAATTTAGGTTGGGTGATATTTCCCTTTGACTTGAACCCTGCAGTGGCTGGCCAAATTTCCTGGGAGAAGAGAGCCTGAAGGCGGTCATAGATAGAATCAGAAGCTAAAACAGCGTTGAGACTGTTACTTTCCTGTGTGTTGGTTGGTTGGTTATTGGATTTAATGGCATGTCAACTCCTGCCTGCGTGTGTTGGTTATCTCCCTTTGGTGTATGATGGTTATTTCTGGTGTTGATAATGTTTATTATTAATAACCTTATTCAACTGCAATCAGTAACAACTTCTTGTCTACCTATGGTGTATTGTGCAGCAAGAAATCTCCAGTAAGAATCCTTGCAAATCACTTTTGACACCTTCAATAATTCACTGTACCTTATCCATAAATTAAACAAATCAATATTTTCTATCTGAGTTGTTTTTATGTTATCCTTAAAACAAAAAATACAGTAAAAATGTTACTTATTTTCTTTCATCTTTAGTAAGGATCAATACACAAAAATATGTTCATTTTGACAAAATGCACATTGATATCTCATTTTTGACCATGTATAATGTTTGCTTAAAGACCACAGACAAGGATTGTCAATTTTTTTATATTTGACCTTTCAAGTTTCTGTCCAAGTGAACAGATTTCACTGGTTATGGCATGCAAGAACTGTTCCCAAATTTTTTCATTAAGTGATTTCAGCTATTAATCTAGCCTTTATCAAGATTCAAGCTGTTAATAGTTGGGGACAAAATCAGCAATTGTAGATGTCAGTTGTTTTTTGCTAAAATTTCAATTTTCAAATGTCAGCATTATGTTGTTTGTGTGTTGTGATGACCTTACGTAGGAAGATGCATACAAACAAGGCATTTCTCAAGGCAGCATGTTGTCAATCATTTGTTAAATAAACACAAAATGTATACAGAATTCTTGTGTGTTGATTAAGATCTTATTCAACTGAGGCTTCCTTAAGTGAATAATCATGGATTCAAAAATCTAAAAAGTTTTCTTTTTCAGCAAACATGGCAGATGTATGTTATCAGCAAACATGAAAATTTTTCATCCACACCATCTCCAGAATCTCTCTCTCTCTCTCTCTCTATTATATATATATATATATATATATATATATATATATATATATATATATATATATATATATATATATATATAGAGAGAGAGAGAGAGAGAGAGATATGTACATTAGGGCAGCAACCCCTCTTTAATACGTGTTAATTGACTGACAAACTACTTTGGTTACATTCTTTATTAGGTTTTTCTTGTATGTATACAAGTGTTTTCTTTTCTGGACTTCTATGTGCCATATCCCTTCAGGATGTGGGAAATCTTGGCTCTCCACAACTTACTGTCCTTTGTAGCTCTTATTAAGATTTGTCTTTTTGTTATCTCACCAAGTCATTGTTCTGCAAACCAATTTCACAAGGTTATTCACTCCTTTCCTATCTTTCTGGCCTTCAATATGTCAGTGTCAAATTCTTCAAGACTTCTTTCCTTATTATGTATGCTATAAATTTTAATTGCCTCTTTCTAATTTTATGTATAAATATCCTTTTTGAGCCTATTTTCCCTAAAACTTCATCGTTATTCACATGCTTCATCCATGGCATTCTCAACTTCGTTCTGTAGAACCACGTTTCTGTTACCTCAAGTCTCAATCTGTGAAGAGATTGTCCAGCATTCACTAGGAGAACTGATATTACATAACAGTTCAATACTCTTTTTTTGTTTCTTAATACTTTGCTTAGCTTTTGGAATGCATATTTTTCTATTCTAATGTGCCTTTAGATTTCATTGTTGTACTTTTTTATCTTCCTAGAGATTTAAATTTTTGTACTTGTTTCTTTATGATGCCTCCTATTTGTAGTTCATATCTTGGGTTGAAAACCAAACGTTCTGATGTCTTACAATTGATAGTTAGTCCTTTCTTCTCCTTTTCCTGTAGTTTCCTTTCTCTCATTGGACAATCTTTTCGCTGTCTGCTATTAGCACTGTGCCATTTACCTGTCTGATGTTAATAAGATTTTGGCCACTAATAAGGAATCCAGCTAAGACTTCCTGTTTCTGAAACTTTTCTGAACTGAATGAATGTAAAAATTCTCCAAACTTTTGTTGGTCTCAGCTAAACTATTGTCCACTTTAAAGGATTTTAATACTTTAGCAGAAAACTCTCAGAATCAACACATTTTGGACAACTTTTTACAAGAGAAAACATTTGCACGGATACAATAAAAATACAATAAAAAAGTAAACAAAATACTTCATCAGCCTTGTTTAAGGAAATACATACATACATACATACATACATACACACACACACACATATGTATATATGTACTCATGGAGACATAGTCTAGTAAGGGATTGTGCAGGCATAGTCGAGTAAGGGATTGTGGAGGCATAGTCGAGTAAGGGATTGTGGAGGCATAGTCGAGTAAGGGATTGTGGAGGCATAGTCGAGTAAGGGATTGTGGAGGCATAGTCGAGTAAGGGATTGTGGAGGCATAGTCGAGTAAGGGATTGTGACATGGATTGAGGAATTGGAGAGCTGAGTTCAAATTCCAGTTGAATCCATTACATTCAATTACATAATAATACCTTTGGGAAAGGCATAAATCCCCAGCTATGGGTAAATAGCAAAACAGACTGGGTTCTATAGACTTGGATGGCAACCAGTCAAGGCAAAGGAAAACTCTGAATTCAAACCAGCCTGGAGCCATGCTGTTGCACAATATGTGGACTTGTATGCAAGTCACTAGTGGGACTGAAGTGCAATACATGACACAAACATAAAAACTAAATGAGGTTGTTGGATCCTCATGTGTCAATATCGACAGGAGAGTCTATATTTACTCATATACACAAATGCGTGCACACACACACACATATATATATATATATATATATGTATATATGTGTGTGTGTGTGTGTGTCTGTGTGTAGAAATGAGACAAATTGTAAAGGTTTTATTTAGTTGACATTTTAATTTTTGAAGGTCGTAGTTGACAGGAAATCAAGAAGCCAGATGGAGAGTTCTGTTAAATAAATCACCGTCTGATAATCAAAAGACTCAAAAGAAATCTTTCCAAAACAGAAACTGTGATCTGGAATTTGAATGAAAACAATGATGACATGTACCCTGAATTAATAAATGCCAAACACTTCTTGAATATGGGATATATATATTTTTATTACTAGATGCTCCATTTATTTTTATTACGAGATGCTCTGTTTATTTTTTAAAACAGGTTTTATTATGTCTAGCACCCTACATACTCAATAAAACTTAATAAAGTACGTAGACCAGTTGACAAAATAAATACAGTGCAAAAAATAAACGGCGTGTCTACTCAAATGCAGGTATCCACTAAAAATAACATTTGAAGTAATAAAAATATATTTGATTAAAAAATAAAATATCCATTGTTTCCATTATTTAGAAATATATATATATGTATATATTGATGCATGTTTCATTAAATAATATAAATAAGTTTTGTCTATTTATTTTATGTAAATTCTTTTCATATTGTCTGATAAGCTTAATAGCATTATCATTAAAAGAACAAAGAAAATCACAATATTGATACATATTTTTAATCCTATCTAAGCTTTCAGCATACATAAGCCATTATCAAAGATGACAATTACATTACAATATATTAAACAATACATGGACAAAACAATAATGATAGGCTGTTTTTGTTTACATGGAAGATTTCCAAGCAACGACAAACTTGTGCATATGAGACGCTGGAAACAAAAATCGCACCGCAGCTCATGATGTCAGATATGACCATGCAAGGTTGTCTATATTATTTAATGAAACATGCATCAATGAAAAAATGCTGCCTAAATACATGCTATATATATATATATACATATATATATATAAAATTACATACATTATATATGCTCTGTTTTAATAAATACATTGAGCTCTCTTTGTGGATCAGTTTTAATATTTTATATTAAGATTCACTTGGATTATATACCAACAGATGTTTACCTATATATCGATATTGGATTTTATTGTGTCTTAATTTTTGCTCTGTAATAATAAGTACATTGAGCTCTTTTTGTGGATCAGTTTTAATATTTTATATTACTAGGATCCACAATGGATTTATTACCTTTATATATATATATATATATATATATATATATATATATGATTAATCAAAAAATCTTTTTATCTCATGTGGGGAACAGACTATTTAAGCAGCTGATGAAATTGGCCATCTGTCTTTTCAAATATATATATATATATATATTATTAAACTTCAACTAACGCAATAATGTCATTAGGATGTAAGGGGTTACTGGGAGTGAAAGAGAATGGAAAGACTTTAGTGAGGAGAATGGACAATAAAAGAACAGGATTCAGGAAGACAAGATAGCAATTGGAATTGCACTTAAATTTTTTGAAGATTGTAGGTGGCAGGGAAACAAGAAATTGGAAGGGAGTTCCACAAGAAAGAAGGTCAAAAAAAGGAATTATTAAAATAAAACTAATGGCATTTAACTAGTTTAATGATAAAGGTGTGAGACCAAACTGCCAATTTTATATATATATATATATATATATATATATATATATTATCATAATTTTTTCATATAGGCAAAAACAACTTACTCACTACAAAAAAGCAACATTGTTATGGTATAATGAGAATGAAAATAATATATAAATTCTAACGTTAGGATTTATATATTATTTTCATTCTTGTTATATATATATATATATATATATATATATATATATATATAAAGAAATATAGTTTTAAGATGTGCTATATTTATGGGATAAAGTGCTCAATATCAGAGATAGAGCGTGTATAAATAAAAAAGTGAATTTAGAAGTCAACACTCAGGCCTGACGATTGCATCTAGCATGAAACAGACTGTCACCTCTAAGTGTTGACTTCTATGTTCACTTTTTTATATATATATATATATATATATATATATATATATATATATATATATAGTTTAAAACTGTTTTTTCACCGAAAAAACCTGCAAACACCTGATAATATAATCATAGTTGACAAGAAACTAGTGAAAACATGATACAACTTATTCAACGAGACTCAAATTAATAAGGATATACTGAAATACTTAAAGCCTATAATAGAAAGTGCATCCCAACAGCATAAAAAAGGACACAAGTTATTAGTCCTGACAGTATTAGCTCTCAGGATTGTCAGAATTTGCTGAAATATTGCATCATTCCTCATGAAATAGATAGTTGTACCTAAATCTTCTAGATACAAAGCGGGTCAAAATACCAGATGAAGTTAATATTTAAACGAGTTGAACAATCCCAGAGCTTTATAAATTAGATTAGGACAGAAATTGATCATGATCACAAATTCCATGTTGCCATGACGATAAATTACTAATTAATAAATTAATTAATTCAGATTATAACAAAAAAGAGTCTCTTTCCAACGTCATTGGGAAAGGAAGCTGAAGTCAAGAATTCAGTGAATGAAAAACAATGGGGGAGAGAGAGAGAGAGAGAGATACAAATGAAGGAAAAAGAAGGAAAATTAAAATGTAGAGAGAGAAGGAAATAGAAAAGAAAAAGGGTGTGATTTGTAGAGATAAAAAATGTTACAATAAAAAACACAGCAAAATAAAATTTAAAAAAAGCATCTAAAAAAAGACAGATAGAAGGAGAAAGGAAATGGGAAAATAGGAGGGAGAGAGAGAGGGATAAAACTGCAAGGGTGAGATAATATTAAAACCAGAGAGTGAAGGAGAGAGGGAAAGAGAGAGCACAAAACTTTGAGAAAAGATAAAAAAAGGAACAATACAATAAAACCAGAAAGAGAGAGAGAGGAAGAAGAGAGAGTGGGAACAACAGAAAAAAAAAGGAAATATTGAAAAATAGAGAAGCAAAGATAGTGACAGGGAGTAGGAAAGAAGAAAAAGAAAGAGAGAAATAAATCAGAGTTGCAGAATGTGAGAAGAAAAGAGAGATTAATAAATAGAGAAAAGAAGGTAAAATATTGGATAAGGCAGCGGTTAAAGCGGTGATTTTAAATGTGAGTGGGTGGGGGAGCGTGTGGTTAGACGAGGGCAAATTAGAATTTCAGTGAAAAGAGTGAAATGCATTCTGTCAGTGAGAACAAAGCTGTGTTATGGATTAATTGATTAATTCTAAAAATCTTCCGTAAGATATATTCAGATATTTAAAATGCTAGCTGTCAAGACAGGTTTAGTTTGTTTTATTGAATATCAACCTCAATAGGTTATTTAATGCTGACAAGATCTTTATTGCTGGTAATAATTTTTTTCTTCAAAAATTCATTGCTGTCATTAAAACATATTTTTACACATTCATAGTTTCTTGACCCCATAGCTGAGACCCTAACAGGTGCTACCACCCAGAGTTAGGGCAGACCTGACAACACCAGCAATTAAGCAGTGGTTCCACGCTCCTCAAAACCTCCTGATCAGGGGTTTTGCTGTCAGATGTAGTTTATCATCTTACATAGGATGCTGTCAAGGCATGGATTGAAAATGGTTTGGAAGCACTGGGTTAAAGAAAAGTAAAGATGGAGAGAAAGTAATCATGTTCTTGTTTTACCAAGACAAAAGCTACAAGAGAATATGACATAACACAGAGCAGTTTCCAAAGAACTGATAGATTTTTATATATCAATCCGATAGATTTTATTATTTAAATGTTATTTTCTTTAGTAGATATCCGTAATTGAGTAGACAGTTCATTTATTTTTCAAGAGTCTGGGAAAGATTTACATTTAAAGGCACTATTCAGCTTTTGCTTGATCATTGATGCACATTGTGGTTGAAAGTTCTAAAGCATCTCGTATCTAATGATGGTTTCCCCTGTCCAGGGAGATGCAGGTTCGAATACTGCCAGAGAGCACATATTTTTCTTTAATAAGATTTCTTAAATATTCAGGCTGGTAGACAAACATAAATAAATATACTATTTAAAAAATAAACAGATCATCTACTCAAATATGGGCATTTACTAAAAAAATAATCTTTAAGTATTAATAACACATTCAATGCATTAAACACCAAAAGACAGACAAACAAACAATAAACTGATTCCATTGTATTGAAGGAATTAGACATATGAACATGAGAATGTTTTTTTAATGCCATGTCTTTTCAAAACATAGGCAATCATGACTTGCCGCAGATTATATTATAATTCTGGGTATGACAATAAACCACATCTAGCAACAATGCCTCTTATTGGGAGATTGGAGGTTTTGAGGAGCATTAAACCACCTCTTAATTGCTGTTGTTCCCAGGTCAATCCTGACCCAGAGTGGTAGCACCTGTTAGGGTCCCAGCTATGGGCAAATAATGAACCCATAAACAAAAACAAAACACTATGAAAATATAAAAATACATTTCTATATAAAAAACTTACCAACAATACCTATTTATAGTATATATTTAGTTAAAACCATAAAATTGTTCAAAATATTTAGATTTCAGCATTAAATAACCCCTAGAGATTGATATGCTGCTAAACAAAATCAACCAACAGATTATTTTATCTGTGAACTGCTATGAATTCTTGGGAAAGACAGTGGAGCAGTTTACCACTGCCTTCTCTACAATTTAAAATTCAGAGTTTTCCTTCTCAAAGACTGGTTACCACTCAAGGCTCAAGATCTCAGTTTACCTTGGATGGAGAAGAAACAGATTCATACTTTCCTAAATATATTTGTGCAAAAGTGAATACAACAGACTAGCACAGGATTCGAACTTGGCTCGCTGATTTCACATTCCATGTTCATATCTGTGAGAATACCTGCACAAAATAAGGATATAAAATAATTATGCCACACCTTCCTTTTTACAGGTCATGTATTTACCAATTTAAATTGTTACTCTGAGATGCTCGCTCAGTAATACTTCATTTTGTGTTTTATTCCAGTCTTCTTGGGTGGTGAGTAAATTCCACCAGTATTTTCAAGAATCTGAACTACAGAAAACATGTGCAATGAATTTGATCTTGAGATTGAAAACCCCAAGGATTTTATTATCTGATTAAATGTTCAGTGTACAGAAAGTCAATTAATTGCAAATTAGCTCCATTATCTTGACTTCAAAGATTTAAGCAGGTTTCCCACAAATGTTACAAGCCCACTGGCATCAGATAGAAAAACAAAAACAAATGAAAAACATTCAGGCTTACAGAAATGTTTCAAGCAGGAGAGCAACATCTTACTATACAAATGTTTTAATAAATATTTTGTCTGTAATATCTGTAATTATTAAGGTTACCAGTGCAAGGGAGATAAATTGTTAAGGAAGCTAGCAAGAGTTTTAATGAATACTGTGTCTGTAATGTCTGTAATTATTAAGGTTACCAGTGCAGGGGAGATAAATTCTTAAGGAAATGAGCAACATCGTAAATGTTTTAATAAATATTTTTTCTGTAATTAATTAAGATTACCAGTGCAAGGGGGGATAAATTTGTTAAGGAAGTGAGAAACATCTTACTATATAAGTGTTTTAATAAATATTTTGTCTGTAACTTTTAATGTCACTAATGCAAAGGAAATAATTTTTATGGAAGTGAGCAACATATATGTGTTTTAGTATATATTTTGTCTGTAATATATTAATGTCTGTTAATGTTATCAGTTCAAAGGAGATAGCTTTTTAATCAAGTGAGCAACATCTTACTATATAAGTCTTTTAGAATATATTTTGTCCATAAGGTCTTTAACTGTTAATATCACCAGTATAAAGGTGATAACTAAATGGTGAACTGTTCCAAGATATTTATGACTCCATCAAAGAGTAGAGTACAAAAATAATAACTGGGAAAATATATTAAAAAACTGAAATGTGAAAACCTAATAATTCTGCTATTCTTATCTGCTCTGGGCTTTTGTAGGAGTTGGTGATCATGTCTCTCTACAACTTTGTCCTTTGTTGTTCTAAGGAACATTTGAGACTTTATCAGCCCTATTTTTCCTTGTTCTTCTATCAAGGCAATACCATAGAGGAATCAAATAATGTTATCATATTGTCATTAGCTGAAGAACATGAGGCCATTCCAAGAATATCTAGAAGGAAACGGACACACCCATGGAACAATAATCCTGAGTTGAAAAAATTGATACAAGAAAGAAACAAACTGAATAGGAAAAATATGGAAGGGAAACTTACCAAAGAAAAAAAAATAGTTCTTTCAGAAACCAGTATTGCTGGAAAATTGGAAATGAAATTAATGAAGCCAAATAGCATAGACAATGTAGAGAAAAGGAAATAAATCGAAATAATCTTATACAATCAAAACCTCCACAGAAGAAATGTCCTGGTCTCAATAAACACTTTGAATCACATTTCAACCCTGACCACATTAAACTTAAGATGTCCACAGAAATAGAACATATACCAATATTCATCTAATCATTACAAAGTCCATCTCCAAACATAAACGGTAATGAACCTAAAGATGAGGAAATTAAGAAAGTCATTAAAAAACTAAGGAATAATAAAGCATCACTCGATACTGAAGCTAAACTTTTGAAAATAGTTTACTTTCTCCTTGAATAAAATGACAAATTTCTCCATTTTATGAAAGAAGTCTGGAATCAGAAATGCATCTCCAAAACGTGGGGTTAATAATGCATTAATGTATTATGGAAAGGTAGCCCTCAAGATTCTCACACATACAGAGGTATCTCAATTGGCTTCATCATGGTGAAAGTATTAATGAACATTATATTAACTAGCTGCTCATCGTTTTGTGAATGTCAACTCTTTAAAGCCCAATTTGGTTTTCATTCTGGTAAGGGATGCAATGATGGCAAATATGTCAGCAAACAACTCCAAAAAATTGTTTAGCTCTCTTATAGGAAACTGTATACCTGGTTTGTTGACCTCACAGCAGCATATGACAACATTAATAGAGAATTCCTCTTCTCATTTCTTAAAACTGCTTTCCAAGCTTCACATCTACTGAATGCATCAATTTAATAGAGGAACTGTATCAACCTACAGAATCCTACATGTCTGATGAGGACGAAAATACAGAAATTTCAAACCACATCAGGAGTACAATGAGAGCCCTAGTCTATTTAATCTGTACTATGCCCTGCATATTTACAAACACAAATGTGATAAAATGGGCACTGACCCTTTAAGCATGCCAGACCATATCCCAAACAAATCTACCAATAAAAGACAACGATTCTACTTTTCCTCCCGAGGCCAATGTACCGATGAAGGTGGCTCTGCTGATGACATAGGTATTCATAGTTGGGATAAGAATGATCTTGAACAGAAAATCAACATCTACCATGTGTTACAATAAATAGGACTCAAGATAAACCTTTCCAAAACAGAAACTATGACCTGGAATTGGAATGAAAGCAGTGATGGCACCTATCCTGAATCTATCATAAAAATTCAGGATATGGAATTAGTAAATAATAACCACTTCAAATACCCCGATGCATGTATCAGTTATAACAAATTAAGTACAGGAGAAAAGGCAACTGAACATATAATAGGCTGCACTAGAGGTAGTTTCATCCAACACAGCAAATTACTACAAAACATCAACCTGAAAACTCAAGTCACATCAGATTGAGACTTTCATATGGATGACATGCATGACACAACCTGTTCAGAAATATCTAAGCTGCATACAACCACTTTCTGAGATCAATGGTGAAAAAAGGCTTTGAGCAGGTGAAACTTGAGTGTCTTGGCGAAGATCATTTCTTTTTGAACATTGTGGACTGGAGCTACAGATTCACAAAGAACTGTACCAAATAACAGAAACCATGCCGACTGAGAACTTTTAACGGCAGCAACAACTAAAATGGCTAGCACATGTAACTTGAAGAGAAAATAATGATATAATCAAAATATTGATATTCCACACTACTCTAAATAAAACGTTAGGAAGGAAACCCCCATCAATATTGGAAAGATCAATAATAGCTACTGGACTTGAAAAAACCTATTTTTTTGAAAAATTGTTTGAAGAGGAAAATTTTATAAATTTCAACTTATAACAGTATTGGCTGCTTGGTCAATGAATAGCAAATGTCTTCTTGTCGGGAAACGGCTTATATTACCATTACCACTAGTATCACCTTGTCTGCTATCCATTATCACAAACTCACTAATACGATCATCAAAATAATGTTGAGCCTAGTTGATATTTAAATGGGTGACTGCTTGGAAATACCAGGTGCTATAAGCTTGGATGTGCAGGTGGTGTAATGGATAATGATTTGGAATTGTTAATCGGAGAGCTGAGTTCCAATTCCCATTGGGGTTGTTATATTTACTTACATTCAAATACTTTGTGGAAAGCTATGAATCTACCTCTTCTCCCCCTAGCCATGGGTTAATTAGTAAGACTTATAACACTAAATGATTATTACCTCAAAAAAAATATTTTCTGAATTTAAATAATCTGCAAAAGGGTTGATAAGCCATAGAAAACAAATGAACCAACAAACTCACTATGCTTTCCTTGCATCTCTTACCTTCATTATGTTCTGTGAATGTTGAATTCTCTCGGCCCACTTTCCACATTCACAAATCCTGTGACCCATCAGGGTCATAGGGGTACCACATGTACTGCAGCTGCAATAGAAGTGGTGTTTCTTGGGCAGGATAGCCTAACCCTCTCTAGGCTGGTTTTGAATTCAGAGATTCCTTCTCCTAGACTGGTTGCCACCCAAGGCTACAGATCCATAGCTGGGATGAGAATAGGATTCATACCTTTCCCAAGGGTATTAGCATGTAAGTGAACATAATGGATCCGAGTGGAATTTGAACTTGGCTCTTCACTTCCTCAGTCCGAGCTGCTATCCATTACTCCAACTCCACATTATGTGTTCCCAAAATTTCAACTGTCTCTTCTAATAATAGTAAGAACTTAACAAAATATTATATTGTCATTTTTATAACATGTGTAAACTATTATTAAAATTAGATTCCACTGGACATAAAGTAGGGGATCTGTTTTCAATTGCTATTAAGTAATAAACTGTTTGCTCATGAATTACTATATAATTGGAAAAAGTATATTTAGTGACTCAAATGAGAAAACCTAATAATAATAATAATAATAATAATGAGCCTTTTGTTTTGTATACATTGAAAACACTTTCAAGTTTTTTCTGTACTCTAATTATTTTATATTCAATGCATAACAAAAGGCTCATAAAATATTCCAAAATAGAAAAATGGCCCCTCCTGATAAACCTGATGAATCAAAAAAATATGTCCTACCAACTCTATCACATCTACAATTGGAAAGACCCTAAATTCAACAGACACACACACACATATACACATGCGTATATATATATATATATACATATATATATATGAAGAAATATAGTCTTAAAATGTGCTATATTTATGGGATAAAGTGCTCAATATCAGAGATAGAGCATGTGTAAATATAAAAGTGAACATAGAAGTCAACACTTAGAGGCAACTAGTTGCCTGACGATTGCATCTAGCATGAAACAGACTGTCGCCTCTAAGTGTTGACTTGTATGTTCACTTTTATATTTATACATACATACACACATATATATATATATATATATATATAGGTATGTTGGAGTCATGAGTAGTGGCTCAGATTGAGGAATCGAAGAGTCGAGTTCGAATTCCTGTCAAATCCATTACACTCACTTATGTGCTAATACTCTTGGGAAAGGTATGTATCCTCTTCTCCCCCCAGCTATGGGTAAATAGCAGGAAAGATTGGGTTCTATAGCCTTGGATGGCAACTAGTCTCGAAGAAGGACAACTCTGAATTCAAACCTGTGGATAGTCATTTGGGAACCTTGTGACACGAGGTCTCTATATTTGGTTCTTCAAAAAGTGTGGTCGGTTCTGCAAAAGCCTTCACTACTGTAATCAAGTTATATGTGGGGGTGTCTGGCTGTCAGATCCGAGGAGCTGAGTTGCTTGACACTCATACATCAAAAAAACGACAGGAAAGTCCATTATATATATAGGGAGAGACAGGGAGGGAGAAACAGACAGAGATAGGGAGAGAGTGGAACTATAGGGAGGAAGAATGTGATGTAGAAGAGAGTGAGGGGGGAAAAAAGAATAAAAAATGCAGAGAAAAAAAGTTTATGCATTTGTTGGCCTATAAGACGCTTTCTGAAAAATTCTAATTATGATGGTATATAGGATACAATTTTCCTTTTGCAAACAAACTACTAAAAGAAAATTAATCTGCACCTGAAACTTGAAAACCCTCATCTCTAAGCAAGCATTTAAACAGACTGATATTTGATTCAGCACATCAGGTGAGAATGTTTTTAATGCACAATGAATCTGAAATGCTGTTAAATACAGCCAGCCGCCATAGAGAAAGTTACCTGCTCGCCGTCAGCATGGCTGACGTGTGGCTCCTGGAGAGCAACACACTGCGCCTTCTCGGACTCACATTTGCAATTGACTCGAAGTGAAGCAACTACATTGAATCAATAGCTGCATCTACTGCAAGGAAAGTTGGGTCACTGTGTCGTGCCAGAAGGTTTTTCACATCAGAGCCCATCTTGCACATTTCCAAATCTACCATTCGTCCGTGCATCGAATATCTGGTCTGCCATATCTGGTTCTGGTGCTCCTACTATTCATCTCGAGGTTCTCAACAAAATCCAAAGAAGGATCTGTAACGTAATCAATCCTGACTTGGCCTCTTGACTTCAGTCACTTTCACACCAATGTGACATGGATTCCCTCTGTTCTACAAATATTTCCATGGCAACTGGTCTGACAAGCTTTTACTCCCGGTGCCCCGATTGCATAAATTTAAGTGTGCCACTAGGTTGATATTTAGGTCCCACCCATTTACGGTTGAAATAGCTAGATGCAATGACTGCTTCTATTCCAGCTGTTTCTTTTCTCGCACTTACTACCTGTGGAACTCCCTTCCATTTACTTGCTTCACTGATAACTACAATCTTCAAAAATTCAAATGCAATATCAATCGCCATCTTCTATCTTCTTGAATCCTGTTCATCTTTTATCCTTTCATCAATCCACCCTATACTTAGTCTTTTCTCTCACTTTCACTCCTTGTAACCCCGTGTACTAGTAGTATTCCCACCTTGCTTGGGGTGAAATAATTTTTAAAAAAATTAACAAATACATCAATATGTAAACTGCATAATGAATGCATAATACCAGCGGTGAGGGATGGGCTCAAAACAAAGAAGTCACTAAAAAAAAACCTGCCTAGAGATCCGGAGATATCAATGGAAACATTGTCAGAGAAAGAAAGAGATGAACATGGATCATAAAAAAGTCCAAACTCAAAGATATCAGAAAAGTGGTTAAACAATAAAAATGGAGGTGGGTAGGAGATATAGTATGAAGAAAGGATAACAGATGGAGCAAGAGTTGGGTTGAATGGTGCACAAATGATAGCAACTGCATAAGGGAAAGACTAGTCAGAAAATAGAGAGACTGTTGATAAGACAGTAGAAAATAGCCCAGTCACTAGAGAAGGAATTGTGAAAAGAGCTTTGCCCAACCATGTTTTGTATTAATTAAATCTCTTACTGTTTTTGAAGTAGTTGTAACAAATTTTATATTAGGGTCAGATAAATTCTTTCAGTCGTAGTCATTATGGAGTTGGTAGGTTGTGTGAAAGCTTTAAGATTGTCCAGCATCGATTCCCAAAACAGCCAAAGTTTTCACCTCTCTGAAATTTTTTTAGAAGTTTTATGATATTTCATGCACAATACAATCTTCAGCTGTAGTAGAATTCTAAATTTGACTTACTACTACAATAGACAATAGTTAAACATTGGAAAACCTAAGGGAAAATTAATTCGTTTAAATAATATGTGGAAATAACCGCTCTTCGCCTGATGAAGATTGTAAGATCCAAATCATGTATATAAAAAATATGGAAAATAAAGTATAATATATATTTAAAAAATCCACATCATAAACAAAAATGCTTGTGGCTTCTCTTTACTCTCTTTATATATATATATATATATATATATATATATATATATATATATGTGTATATATATATATATATATATATATATATATAATTCTGTATTTGGATAACAATCCCTCTTGTATGCAAGTTTCATTAAAGACAACTGACAAGGTATTGTGATTACACTTTTTATTTAATTTTTCTTGTGTTTGCATAAGTTTTTTTTCTCTTTTGGGCATAAAATGTGTAAAAATTGATCCAATGTTCTGTATGTACAAGCGTTTTTGTTATTCTATTAGCCATTATCAAGGATATTCATTATTTTTATTTTTCACTGGATGTGTAGATTTTTATATATGTATCTAAAGTTATGGGAATATATTTTTTTTTATTTTCCAAACACGGTCAGCACATTGTGACCATGTTCATAGTTAATGTCATTGAGTGTTGGTTTTTCTCTTTTGGGCATAAAATGTGTAAAAATTGATCCAATGTTCTGTATGTACAAGCGTTTTTGTTATTCTATTAGCCATTATCAAGGATATTCATTATTTTTATTTTTCACTGGATGTGTAGATTTTTATATATGTATCTAAAGTTATGGGAATATATTTTTTTTTATTTTCCAAACACGGTCAGCACATTGTGACCATGTTCATAGTTAATGTCATTGAGTGTTGGTTTTTCTCTTTTGGGCATAAAATGTGTAAAAATTGATCCAATGTTCTGTATGTACAAGCGTTTTTGTTATTCTATTAGCCATTATCAAGGATATTCATTATTTTTATTTTTCACTGGATGTGTAGATTTTTATATATGTATCTAAAGTTATGGGAATATATTTTTTTTTATTTTCCAAACACGGTCAGCACATTGTGACCATGTTCATAGTTAATGTCATTGAGTGTTGGTTTTTCTCTTTTGGGCATAAAATGTGTAAAAATTGATCCAATGTTCTGTATGTACAAGCGTTTTTGTTATTCTATTAGCCATTATCAAGGATATTCATTATTTTTATTTTTCACTGGATGTGTAGATTTTTATATATGTATCTAAAGTTATGGGAATATATTTTTTTTTATTTTCCAAACACGGTCAGCACATTGTGACCATGTTCATAGTTAATGTCATTGAGTGTTGGTTTTTCTCTTTTGGGCATAAAATGTGTAAAAATTGATCCAATGTTCTGTATGTACAAGCGTTTTTGTTATTCTATTAGCCATTATCAAGGATATTCATTATTTTTATTTTTCACTGGATGTGTAGATTTTTATATATGTATCTAAAGTTATGGGAATATATTTTTTTTTATTTTCCAAACACGGTCAGCACATTGTGACCATGTTCATAGTTAATGTCATTGAGTGTTGGTTTTTCTCTTTTGGGCATAAAATGTGTAAAAATTGATCCAATGTTCTGTATGTACAAGCGTTTTTGTTATTCTATTAGCCATTATCAAGGATATTCATTATTTTTATTTTTCACTGGATGTGTAGATTTTTATATATGTATCTAAAGTTATGGGAATATATTTTTTTTTATTTTCCAAACACGGTCAGCACATTGTGACCATGTTCATAGTTAATGTCATTGAGTGTTGGTTTTTCTCTTTTGGGCATAAAATGTGTAAAAATTGATCCAATGTTCTGTATGTACAAGCGTTTTTGTTATTCTATTAGCCATTATCAAGGATATTCATTATTTTTATTTTTCACTGGATGTGTAGATTTTTATATATGTATCTAAAGTTATGGGAATATATTTTTTTTTATTTTCCAAACACGGTCAGCACATTGTGACCATGTTCATAGTTAATGTCATTGAGTGTTGGTTTTTCTCTTTTGGGCATAAAATGTGTAAAAATTGATCCAATGTTCTGTATGTACAAGCGTTTTTGTTATTCTATTAGCCATTATCAAGGATATTCATTATTTTTATTTTTCACTGGATGTGTAGATTTTTATATATGTATCTAAAGTTATGGGAATATATTTTTTTTTATTTTCCAAACACGGTCAGCACATTGTGACCATGTTCATAGTTAATGTTATTGAGTGTTGATTTTTCTTTTTTATCATTAAGGCTTCTATTATTTTTAATCATTTTTTACATGTGGATGAGGCTATTATAGTTGCATTTTCTATTTTCTAGTATTTTGTGGATAGAGTTAAATTGAGTTAAAAATAAAAATATCCTTGATAATGGCTAAAAGAATAGCCGAAAGTGCTCAGACATACAGAATATTTGGACAATGCTTACAGGCATTATATCCAGAAAAGAAAAAACTTATACGAACACAAGAAAAATTAAATAGCTTAGCCACAGTACCTTATCAGTCGTCTTTATATATATATATATATATATATATATATATATATATATATATATATATATATATGTGTGTGTGCATGACAAAGTGGAAAAAGATTTTGTGTGACACGTTTTGTCCCTTAGGACTTTATCAAACTATGTTTGTTTACATTGCTGTGACTACACAAGCACGTGAACAAAGGATGCTGGGAATTTCTTGTAAAAGAAATTCTTCTACTGTCATATATCTTTCCTCCAAAACTGTTATTGATTCATAAAAATGTATATATCGTTATCTTATATATATAAATATGTTTTTTTTTCTTTTTCCTTAATAATGCTTAGTCATGTTAGAAAGTACTCAGATTTCTATGTCTAATTTTGCCAAGTACCTTTAGATGTTTTCTCCTGAATTAATGTATTTAATTCAACACCAGTGGAAGATTATTAAAAGGCTTAAGAGATAATCCTTTGTTCTATTCAATCTTGTGTCTACTTCATATTTATAGTCTTTAGATGTGTGTATGAAATAAGCTTTCAAGTAAAAATTTGTACAAAATATAAAAAATAAAATATACATTTGATATATCTCGTCATATTACATATTGCCTGATGCAAAGACGACTTTCATAAGTTTCATCCCCCATCAAAGAAACTTCTGTAGCTGAGAACGAACCAAAGACATCACTGCAATTTTTATGCCTAATAAAAAAAACAACTGCTATATAAAAAAAATTAATCAAAGAAAAGGCCGAGATATTGAAAGATGAATGCAAGTTGAATCTCACCAAGATATCTCATAGAATCTAAAGAGTCATGGTTATTTCGTAAGCAGGTTAATAGCAGATAAGGAAACTGAGCATAGAATAGACCAAGCTAAGGGTAGTTCTGCCCAACATTACAAATTGCTACAATACCAAAACACTGACCTAAAAATTCAATGTCATGTTCTCAAATAGCCTTGTCAGATTGAGACATTCATACGGATGCCAAGCATGGCACCAAACTTATTCAGAAATATCTAAACTGATCAATGGTTAAAAATGGCTTCAAGTGAATGAAGCCTGTAAGTCTTAGTGAGGAGCATCATTTTTCAAATCTCAGACAGAAACACAAAGAACTGTACCAAATAACAGAAACCAGATCACTTGAGAACTTTCAAAAGCAGCAACAGCTAAAATGAATAGCACATATAACTTGAAGGGGAAATAATGATATAATCAAGATGTTGACATTCCACACCACATTACTCTGAACAAAGAAGCTGACATTAATACTAGATTAGAGCAATAACTGTTATTGGACTTGAGAAAACTATTTTCATAAAAAATGTTTTTATTTGTTTTTTTTTAAAGATTTTATGATAAAATATAGTTTTAAGGTATGCTATATTTATAGGTTAAAGTGCTCAATATCAAAGATAGAGCATATATAAACATAAAATATAAAACCCCAAAATTTAGAAACAAAAACCAAATCACACCAATAATATCATGGAAAATAAGAGAAACAGCATCAGCCTTCAACAATAAATGCCCAAACTGTAAACTCTGCCTGGAGGAGAAAATGGCTATAATTACCTTCCCAGACCAACACAAACTACTAAATAAATGATCAAAACTCATCTCAAAATGCAGACATGTTTTTACAATGTTACTTAAAAATCAAAAACTAAAAATGAACATGAATAAATAAATCAAAATAAAATACATGAACAAAAATAAGTAAAATAAATAAATCAAAATCAATAAATAAACTAAGTAAATAATAAACAAATTAACAAACCCTGAATGCACATATAAACACAAGTGAACATAATAACAATCAACAATAATCAATAATAAATAAACAAACAATACCATAAATAACCCAAAAATGGCATCCAGATGGACAACTATTACCACTCAATAGTCCCTAGAATAATTTGAAATATATCTGTTACTGCTCATCAAAATTACTGTTAGTATAATACAATAAACTACCCATAATGCATCACTGATCTGTATATATAAATAGTTGAGCAAAAAACACAACACATATGGCTTGACAATTGCATTTAGCATGCAATAGACATTTGCCTCTAGGTGTTAAATTCAATGTCCACAACTTTTATATATATATATATATATATATATATATATATATATATATATATATATATTAATAATGATCAGTTGTTTTTTAAAGTACTCAGATTTCTATTTAATTCTGCTAAATACCTTCATACGCTTTCATCTGAGTTAAGGTGTTTGTTTAATTCAGAAGCAGGATCATCTTACTAAAAGGCTTTACAGACATTCTTTGTTCTATTCAATCAAATGCGTTTCATATTCTGTAGTCATTATGCAAAGCAAATATTTGACATTCCTTCACAGCATAGTTTAGTCTGTAAACAAGAAACAGATTATTTTTTGTTCTCATATTGTAAGAATACTGAAGATATTTTCCTGTTATTAAAAGAAAATTCAAGGTATGTTTAAAAATTTTCAACTGGATTTTTAACTATCTTTACAAATTTTTTATATAAAAGTATAAAAATTATTTTAATTTTTTTAAAATCAAGTTATCACATTTAAAATGCTTAAACCAATTTTGGACAGTACAGTCAGAAATTGTTATGTTTCCTTCCAAACTTCCAAATTCTGTGAACAGTTTTAGCAGCTTTGAGCCCCAAGTCTAAAATAATACTTCAAAACTACCAGAATCTCAATAGTTGTATATGTCAAAAGAAAATCTGAAACAAAAAATACAGCATAACAGTGAAATCATAGATAGTATTTAAATACAGACGGAATCCATTGAAAGCAATCCATATTATGGAAAGCTTTCTCTCAGTAGAAGACCCTAAAATGTTGAACATGTGCAGGCTGCAATCAAAAGAAATTGATAAATGACAATGCAAGATTGAGAAAATCTGGAAATTCTACAGACTGTTCAGAAACTATACAGCCATTTTGAATATTTGCCTGAACATTCTTCATGTCTTGGGCAGGAACATTGTATCACCCTCATGATTTCAGCCTCTCCTCATCCAGTTCAGATTTGGGTCCTTGAGACTTCTGTTGAAAATATGCATTGAAAAACTGGAGATTTTAGACATTGGTCAAGGTTAAAGAAAATATGGTGATCCTGAAAAAGGACTTTACAAACTGTTTTGAAATGTTAACAGGATGCTCAATGAGTTCTGTGAGATCTGAAGGCGAATAATTTGAAGGGACTATGCTGCTACCATAACCCTAGGTAGGATACTTTTTCATTAATATTAAATGGCTGTATCATTTCTGAACAGAATTCATATATATACATATATATTCATATGTTAATAAAATTCCCAGAACAATTCTGTGGATAAGACAAATTGGTATAAGAATGACAATAGGAAAAAATCTTAGTTTTTGCCGACCCATTTCGTCTTAGAACTTTATCAAGGCAAAACTGAAGCAAAATGTTTTTGTTTCCATAGTTACATTAAATCCAAAATTTAAAAACAGAGAGGCACTTTTGCATAAGCCTCTTTATGGCTAATGTTAACTTCCTTTGTACTAAGAGTTTTTTTCTTCCTATTTTCATTATTATACCGTGCGTGTGTGTGTGTATCTAAATTTTTCTCAAGTTGCAGTGGATGTAATACACATTTTTCAAATAATTAAATAGGTCATCAATTTCAAACATGGGTATCCACTAAAAATAATGTTTGAAGCAATATATATATATATATATATATATATATATATGTTCCCCCCAAAATAATAGTTAGAACAAACTACAACAATCAACCCCAAAATTGAACAAATAGTTTTAATTATCTTCCCAAACAAAAACAAAACTATTAAATAAGCTATATGAGCAAATTTTTACGACGTTAATAAAAACACCGATAAAAAAAAACAATAAAAAAAAAATATATAAGATAAGAAAAAAAAATAAAATAAAGCAATAAAAATAAAAAACAAAAATAAAAACAAGCAAAATAATTTAACCCAAATAAATAAATAAACACTTCCGGTGAAATAACCGCCAAAATAGACTACCCACAATGCACCACTGACCTGTATATATAAATAGCCGAGAAAAATAACAGCACTTGTGGCCTGACGATTGCATCTAGCATGAAACAGACTGTCGCTTCTAAATGTTGACTTCTATGTTCACTTTTATATTTACACACACTATCTCTGATATTGAGCACTTTATCCCATAAATATAGCACATCTTAAGACTATATTTCTTTATATGTATATGTATATATATATATATATATATATGTATATGTATGTAAAAATATTAAGGAATTTTTAGTCCAATATTACTTTTTATTACTATAAACATTATATTTAGTTGGTACATGTGTTTGAGTAGACATCTGTTTTTTTTATTTTTATAACAGGGAAATTGACATCTACCCTGGGTAACAAAAACCTTATTAATGAGAGGTAGATTCTCTTTAATAAGTCTTTCCATTGTCTAGGTCTTTAGAGGTCAATTTTAATGTTGAGAAGGATGTTTACTCAAACATTTGAACCTACTAAATATGATACTTATAGTAATTATATATATATATATATATATATATATATATATAAATAATTTTAAGTTATAATTTAATTTTATTTATTTTAAGATATAATTTTAAGTTTTATGGATGAGTTGCTCAAAATCCAGGATAGAGCATATATAAATGTCATACTCCATCACATTTAGAGCTCATTCTGATTCATTCGACATGCTGGATGTGAACACCGCGAGGGCAGAAGGCGAAATAACGAAAGTCGTTTTCTACACATTGGGCTCCACACACCACATCTGGTGTACAAAGTTAATGCTGGTAGTGGCCAATTAGAAATGTTTCTGCCATTTAAAGAGACACCCCTTGGGACTACCAGAACTGCTTAAAAGCAGGCTCTGAGGACGAACAAGAAACAGTTGTGGCCAGTGCAGCTACCAGCCATCACGTAGGGTGCTGCTGCTGCTACCACCATCATGACAACAGAATGGCGGACCAGCCACCACGCAAAGTACTATTACCGTCACAGTTGCTGCCTTCACTGCCACCACTCAACATGACCATGCATTTCAACAACTGTTACCACATCCTGGCATGATCTACAACCTCAGCTATCCAGTTTTCAACTCAACATCTCTACCTTGATTCCTCCCAGCTACAGGCCTCCATTGATACCAACACCCACCAACACCTTGGCCTACCCCAAGATACTCCAACTAGCTTACAAGGCATTCCCTTGAAAGTTGATGCAGCGACATACCTTCCATACAACAGCTCTACCTCGATTCGCTTACAAGGCACTCCCTTTGCAGTTGACACAGCTACCTCCATTCCTCAGAAAGCTCTACCTTGACTTGCTTACAGGGCACTTTCAAAGTCAATGCATCTATCTCCATTCCACAGAACAGCTCTACTTCAACTTGCTACAAGGCACTCTCTTTGCAGTCATCACAGCTACCTCTGTTCCACAGAAAGCTCTACCTCGACTTGCTACAAGGCACTCCTTTCAAAGTCAACACAGCTATCTCTATTTTAAAGAACAGCTCTACATCAACTCGCTACAAGACACTCTCTTCACAGTCAACATAGCTACCTCTGTTCCACAGAACTGGCCTCCCTAAACCTGCTGTCACCTCAGCCTACCTCGATGTACTTCGGCCTACCTCAACTTGTTTATAAGGCACTCCTTTTGCAGTCGACCCCAGTGACATCCATTCCATACAACAAGACGACCTACAACCGTGACATCAATCAAGCAAACGTGCACTAACCATATCGTGACCCTGGCCATGCCAGTATAAGAAATGGCTCACTTCCCGACATTACACATACACCAGACCATATTCCTGTACTATCTACCAGCAATAAATGTTGTTTCACTCTAATCCTCGTTATTCCTTTCTCTTGCTACCATATGTTTAGAATAATAAATATGAGTCAACACTAAGTAGTGACAGTCTGTTTCATGCTTGAAGCAACTGAAGTCTGCATTCAGAGCATGAAATAGACCTTCTTCAGATTGTTCATCATGCTTGATAAGATTCTCTCTCCCAGAAATTGCAACTAAGGTCTGCTAAGCATAGTTGCAGTATAAACCACAAGTGGGCTCTGTGGGTGTTGAACAAACACAAATATGCCTGAGTGTACATCTGTAATAGGGATTAGTTAGCCACTCTAGTAGATGGGTATCCTCAAATATGAATGGCCAGCTATTATTATTACTTTATATATATATGTGTGTGCGTGTGTGTGTGTGTGCCTGATTGAATAAATTACAAACATTATGTCTGCTTATTTTTATCATAATATTTTCATATTGATGAATATTTTTCTATATATTACAATTGAAAAAGGCATTACATTGAATCTTGCCTTATCATATTGTAATATACAAAAAAATATTTGTGAATATGAAAGGATTATGATAAAAATAAGCAGACATAATATTTGTAATTTATTCAATCAGACATGCGTAAAAGAGAATTTGCTGCTTAAATACACACACACACATATATATATATGTATGTATGTATGTATGTATATGTATGTATATACATACATACATACATACATACATACATACATATACATATATATATATATATATATATATATATATATTTATATTATTATTATTATATATATATTTATTTATTTATTATCCCTCACTGGTAGCACAACACAGAGTTTCATGCACAACACAATCTTATTAACACCAGCACTATATGTGTGATATATATTTCCTATGACTCCAAATGTTATTTTTGGGATACCCATATCTAAGTAGATACCTTTTTATTATTATTATAAACAGTGTGACTTACATCTCCCTGTTTGCACATTCAAAACTTAATAAAGAAACATGATAATCTTTGGAATACTAGGAAATAATGTTTAAATAAAAAAATCCACTAATTTATTAGAATATATATATATATATATATATACTGGCTGAAAAAAGAATAGGAAAGCAGTTGATTGAAGAGAAACTGAAGAAACAAAAAGAAAATGAAAAATCAACATTTTTGTTATCATAACAGCCAATTCTTAATTGCTGCAAAATCAGAACAATATATCTAGAGAATATAAATCACTACTTACCAGACAAATCTTCCTGCGCTTCCAGTTGGTGCCACGTGTACCAATATCATTCATCCCACTCTTCTGGATCATTGTGTTGCTGTTCTCTGGCATGATGGATACCATTTTGGTCAGTTCCTCTTATTAGTTTTTCCAATATCAACACAGTTCTTTTTTTCTTTCTTCAGTCATTACAGGGTCAGCTTCTTCATTATTCCACCAGACCATTTTTTTATCCTTTACCTATGGTAGTAACACTGTATACTTTTGCCATATTGTTTCATATATTCTAATTAGATTTCATCCACACCATTTTCATGTGTGTGTGTGTGTGTGTGTGTGTGCATATATGTGTGTATTTTGTTTTTAAAATGTTTTCTTTTCGTATCAGGAGAAAAGATATTGTCTATAATATATTTTTTTTTAAATAATTAATGGTGGGAGTCAATTTCATGGTTGGAAAGAAGAAGAGACAGAGATTTGTCTTGGTCTGTCCAGTTCAAGATCCACAGTCCATGTTTCATTCTAGCCTGGGATTCTGTAGTGTTGTGTGTTTATGTACTTGATATATACTAGATTTTTCTTTGGTTCAAGATCACAATATGTAATATTGAAATATTAACAGGTAATTTCTTTTGCAGCCATGTAGGATAGCCATACAGCATAGGGATTTATAACACTGTTCATATTTCATTATAATCAGAATGTCAATTCCCAGCTTTGTTTGAGATCACACTATATAATGAATATGCAAGTTTTTTTTTAATACATTTTTTTTATAATGCTTAAAACAGTTTGGGTTGTTGAAAATGTCAAAAGTTTTCAAAGAACACGACAATTTCCACGATGTTAATATTAACTATTTCCTTATAAGGAAACATTTGGTATTCATTGACTGAGCAGCCAGTACTAGTGTTGGTTGAAATTTATAAATTTTTTTCTCTTAAAAAATTTTTTCAGGAAAATAGATTTCTCGAGACCAGTAACTATTATTGATCTTTCCAGTACTGATGAGGGTTGCCTTCCTAACCTTTTATTTGAAGTACTGTGGAATGTCAACATGTTGATTATGTCATTATTTTCTCTTTGAGTTACATGTGATATCCATTTTAGCTGTTACTATTGTTGAAAGTTCTCAAGTGATGTGGTTTCTGTTATTTGGTACAGTTCTTTGTGAATCTGTAGCACCAGTCGACATTGTTCAAAGAAGGATGGTCTTTGCCATGACCTACAGGTTTCTCTTGTTTGAAGCCATTTTTAACCATTGCTCTGAGAAAGCAGTTGTATACTGCTGACATTTGAGATATTTCTGAATGAGTTTAGTGCCATGCATGATATCCATATGAAAGTCTCATTCTGACGGGGATATTTATGAACATGACTCAAGTTTTCAGGTTGATGTTTTGCTTTTGTAGCAATTTGCTGTGTTAGGTGAAATTTTCACTAGTGCAGCCTATTTTATATTCAATTTCCTATCTCCTATACTAAATTTGTTATAACTGATCCATGCACGGAGGTATCTGAATTGTTTGGTATTTACTAATTCCATATCTTGAAATTTTATGATGGATCGGATTGAGGAATCGGAGAGCCGAGTTATAATTCCAGTTGAATCCATTACATTCATATACGTGCTAATACCCTTGGGAAAGGTATGAATCCTCTCCTTCTCCCCCCCCCCCCAGATAGGGGTAAATAGCAGGACAGATCTGGTTCTTTAGCCTCAGATGGCAACTGGTCTACCACAGAAAGAAATGGCAACCTACTGCGGGGAAAACATCTGCCTCGTTAGTCATGTACCGAAAGACTACATGATCGCCTACGCGTGTATCACGCATGGCAAATAACTGACCGAGTCTATTATTAGTCCATTTGCACAAGCTCATCAGTTAAGTGGCCTACTGCTTCATACTGTCTCTTTTGCTTTCAACATGTCCTCTGCGTGCCAAATTCTCCAAGCCCTCTTTCATGATTATGCGTCTCTTTCTGATTCTGAGTATGTGTCCTTTGTGTTGCCATTTTCCTTAAGAGTTCCTCATTGTTTATGTGTTTTGTCCATGGTATACTAAGCATCTGTCTGTTGAACTACATCTGTGTTACCTCCATATTTCTCTTCATCTTCTGTGAGGAAATTGGTCTTGCATTCATGATATTGGAACTGAAAGCCTTCATGATGACTGTGACAATAAATCTTATTTTCTAACATTGAAAGTTCACTTCTGTTGAGCTTTGAGGCCATTGAAAAAAGTGTCAATGTCTATTTGGTAACTTCCTCATCACTTTTAAGGATATATGCATTTAGTAGATTATAAAGACAAAAATGGCTTGAGTTTACTTCTGGTAATAATTTTTAAATTGTAATTCTTCTCAGAGAACTAACAAGATAAAAAAATAGTAATTTTGATTAATATTAACTAATGCCATGTTCTCTTTAGGATATAGGCAGTTACGGCCCTCCACAGATTCTCCTTCTTTATTATCTATGAATTATCATGTTTTCTCAAGAAAGATAACACACCAGTTTGCTATAGTCTTCTCCATGGTTTAGGATTCAGAGTTGTCCTTTCTCTGATACTACTTCAAAGCCATACCAATTTCAAAAGAATGGTAAAAGAAATATCGTTAACTTTAACACATATCCTCCTGGAGTCGGTTTAAACTAATACTGCTTTTTTTTCCATATATTGTAACCATTTTGCTTAAAGTTTGTATTTCTTTTATTTATTTCAGATGAAAACTTTAAAATTTTCCAACCTATTTCAGTGAAATTTTTAATTTCTAAAATTATAGTTTATAATTACAGTTTAAACATTTGGAAAATGAAGACATTAGTTTAAACTCAGGCCAGGAAGATATAGCTTAAAGAGGTGGCTTCTTTTTGTCACATATTGTGATCCTTTGGATTAAAGTCTACATTTTATTGATTTCAGATGAAAACTTGGAAATTTTCCAACATATTTCAATGAAATTTTCATTTTCCAAAATTATAGTTTGGATATATGGCTAAAAAGGTTGTCAGTTTAAACTGATACCAATTTGATAAGGATTAAAGAAATGAGAAATCACTTTTCCACTTGAGGTAAATAAATTAATCTTCCTCTAAAGAAAAGAGAGGATGTCACAGCCATCTTTGTTTCAAGAAACACTGACAGATTGAGAGCAAGGAATTTGCTAACCTATGTATATTTGATTGCTTAAATAAATAAAAAATCTAAAAAAACTCAAAGTTGTCTATATTTCTGAGATGAGGTATTATGTACATTATTTACATTATTCGGACTATTGTCCTCATCTTTGTCACCATGTTTATCACAACGTTTCAGCCATTGTACACTCCGGCCCTCTTCAGGTGGTTGGAATGTTGAACTGAACCCTTTATTTCGCTCACTGGGGTAGACTGTTCTAGTTCCACATGCCATGTTTAATGGATGTCAGTTATCAGTTATCTCCTGTTAATTTCCCTCTGAAAGTTCTCCACTGCCTTAACCGGGTATTGAACTCATACTCTTTGGGTCCTGTCACTGGATCTAACCAACACCTTTGTCCACTGTGCCATGTGTCCTTGAGGACATCTGTGTATGAATTTCTGGGTATTATAAACTGGAACACATGGAACTAGAACAGTCTACCCCAGTGAGTGAAATAAAGGGTTCAGTTCAATATTCCAACCACCTGAAGAAGGCCGGAGCATACAACGGCCAAAATGTTGTGATAGACATGGCGACAAAGATGAGGACAACAGTTTGAATAATGTAAATAATGAACTCAAAGTTGATTTTAAACATTATTAACTTAAATTTGTAAGCACAATTATATTCAGATACGATATTAAGAAAATTTTAACAGGGAAGTTCTTCAAACAAGCTCAATAGAAAATACCAAATATGATACTGCTGTGATTATATAAGTAATTAATAGCAGGATGTTTCTTTTTGAGTACGCTCTTTACAAGTCCCATTACTGAATAAAAATGGTAATCTTCTGGAAAGTTAAAGAGATGGAAACTGAAAAGAAGTGTTGGTGGTGGGGGTCACAATCACTTTGTGGGATGCAAATTTAGGCAAGAGAATGAAGACTGGTGTTGGAAGAGAATCACAAATATTAATATTTTAAGATGATGGATCATTATAATGAAGAAAATTCTAGAAGATTACAGTTTCTTTCTTTCATTTAAGTAAATCATTACATCTAGAAGATCTTCAATAAAATATATTATTCAGAATGATAACAAAAGAAATAGTTTCAAATATTTATAAGATTAAAACTATTTAAGATATTAACACTTACAGTTTTATTGAGAAACTCTTCAGGTTTATTACGGCAACATAATATAAACACTGGGCACCTTCACATGATGTAATGATTAGCAATCTTGTCTTGCTAGAACAATTACAACTGAATAGTGAATTCAATCCTCACTCGGTGCCCTATACTTTCAGTCTTGTCACACATCTAAACTACACTGAGAAAATCACCATAATATAAATGTTATATATTTGGCAGTGTGCCAATCGGTCTTTTAATGGTACTATGTTTTTTATTGTCAGTGAGCATTTGGTAAACAGTGAGGCAAATTGTCTGCAGATGCAGCAGTGAAGACATTCTGTTTGCTTGAATTAAACAAAATGACTTTTGTTACTGTTGTACAACTGCATTTTAAAATATATTTGAGAAATGACTACTAAAAAGACAATACATCTAAAATTTGACTCAAGAAATTTGAAAGATGTTTCATGCAAAGGTATGACCTGAGAAATGATTGGTTTTGAAAGGAGTTCAGCAAGTGACTAAGAGTGGAAACATATTGAGAATTCTAAGTTTCTCTAAAATATTGTGCATTATGGACAGTAACGTGCAGAGGTTGGGTGATGCCTGGGAGCCAACTTCTTGATTGTATGCCCTTAAGATTTAAATTTGGGTGAGTGCTATAGGGCCTAGTACTGAGAAATGTGAGAAAGAAAGACATCGTTAATCTGTAAAAACAGATGAACATGAAATAAGTGCTTTATTCAAATTAAATATAAACCGATCACCCCGCCCCCCACCCCGGTCACACCTTATGCACACTACTGATTATGAATGTCAATATCAAAGTCTTCATGTAATAAATTTTTAAAACTATTTCTTTTGTAATCGCACTGCATATTTTAATGCTGATTTATTACAATTAATGAAGAAACTTGGATTCATATTAAATATGATATCTTGATCCCAATCTAAAATAACATTTCAAATTACACAAATTTAATTTGTGATTATTTAGAAATGAATATATATATGTATATGTACACATACATAACATTCAAAAAATGAAAACCAATGAGAAATCTTTTGATTGAAATAAAAATGAAGAATTATCAAAGGTAAGAAAAGTTGTATCAGCAGATGCCTGAAACTTTCTAGATTTCCAAAATGGATTTCAGTTTTTAAACATCCAGGAAAGTTGGAATGAAAAGGAACATTGAAAGATTTTTCTGAAAATATAGCAAAGCCAATAAAATTAAATATTTATAAATTCAGTACCACATGAAAATATCCTTGTTATTAGAAATAAAATCTTGTTACAAAGACTGATATCTTTGCTGTCCATAACAGCAGTTGTTATTTGATAATAATTGGATCTTTATCATCATTACTGACATCAATGTCTTTTATAACTTTAAAAGGAGTCATTAAAATTACATTTTTTTTTGTGAAGGATAACTAAATTCCTCTTCATTCTTGTTGTTACCCCAATGTTTAACTTACCTATTCTTCAGCCATGTGATCAATCCAAAAGAAAAAAAAGGAAATATCTTATTTCTCCATAAAAATCACAAGAGGAAAAAAATGGTTATAAATAAGATATACCAAATGAGATGTGATCCAGATAAGTGACAAGCTGCACTGTTGGAGAGTGAGGAAACTGAAGGAGGCAGCATGTATCAGCTCGTTAATTAGATGTGTAATTCAGGCTAGCTAAATGTAAATGTTGTGTGGCTTTTTCTTTACTTAGTCAAGAAGGTGTGGAGGACTCTTCTGTGTGTGTGGCTTGGAAACTACTGGGTACAAGGCTGGCAGTATGTTTGTACCTGTGTACTTTGTGCTGATGAAATGGACTATCCAGTTAGGAAATTAAGTACCACCTTTTTTATTGTTATTTTCCTAGAAGAATTTTCACTTTCTTTCTGCTAGTGGATTCTACACACCTGACAAAGGCTGAAGAATGAATCAACCAAAAATGATGTCTTAATAAAATTGACATGAAAAGAAATTTAAATTGCCCAACAACATTTGGAAACCATTTTTCTATATTTGGTTGACTACCAGCAACAATGTTTAAAAATCATAAATAAAAAAAAGTGAAGAGAAAAAAATAATTTAATTATGACAAAGGCAGACAAATGTTGATGGTTTTTAGATATTCAGACATCATCCCAGTGTGACGTCATGTGACACATCAAGTTTTTCACATGAAAATCTGTCGATACATAGGGACGAATAAAAAAAAATGTTCTATCTGCATATTGCTGCAGGCATCAGGGAATATTCCTAATTCTACATCTTTTAGTGCAATGGAGGTATACTTTACTACTCACTCAACTCAAATATGAAGCAACAAAAATATAATGTGTTAAATTGTCTGAAAATCTCTCTAAATGATAATAGCTCTTTTGAAAGTTTCAGATAACTGGTAAGTTGTTAGTATTTATACTTAATTATAATTACTTACTTAGTTAGTATTTATACTTAATTATATCTTAACCATTTTGTGTTTTGGTTGGGGAGAGAAATTATTATCAGAACAGTATTAATTCAATTTCTGATTCAAAAACACTTATTTTTATTTTTCACTAAAAAATATGCCCATGTCTGAAGTAAAACTTGCTTATATTTTTTTACTTCTATTGCTGAAATGATGAAGACTTGCACTGAAAATACTAACAAGAAAGAAAACAAAATTATATTTGATGGCCTATTAGAGCCCCCCCCCACCATTTAATATTACTTTACAAATTCTTCCATACTGTTAAAACATGATGCACACGTTCAAGTAATTTTAAAATGGTATCGGTTATATTTCCTGCATGAGTATTCTCAGATTTTTATCTACACAATTAACTTTATTGTTGTTTGTAAGAAAACCTACTTTTTAAAATCAGTAAAATAAAATAATAAGTATGTATGTATAGCTGGCCACTTGTATTCGAGAATGCCTGTCTACTAGGGCTAGCTAATCTCTATTGCAGACACTTGCTCAGGTGCATTTGTGTTTATTCAACACCCACAGAGTCCACCTGTGGTTTATACTGCAACTATGCTGAGCAGACCTTAGTTACAGTTTCTGAGAAAGAGCATGTTATCTAGTAAGATAAACAATTTGAACAAGGCCAGCACGCTCAAGCCCTCGGCCACAATGACTTGTGACTTCATGCTAGCACAGCTATCGATGGGACCCAAGGGTTCCATCTTCCCAATTTCACTCACATGGTTTGGGGCAACCCTTGGTATGGTTTTCGGGCACTTTCCAAAGGTGTCACATGCTGGGATCGACCCCTCCAGTCTGATAACATCAGGAAGTCTCCTTCCTGATAATTCGACCTTTGAGAGATTTGAACCCAAGTCTCATGGTCAGAATGTGAACGTTCTAACCACTTGGCCATGTGCCCATAAAATAGTAAGACTATTCAAATAAAAGCTAACAAGAAACAAAAGAAATAAAAAAGCAGCAATGTATTCACTACTTACAAATGAGATATTCCATTGTTATGGTAAGATGGAGCATGTATGCTTATTATTAATTAATGCTTCTTGTTTTCATAACAACAGATTATTTCATTAGTCCTTAGGGGAGATCAGGTTGTGTGACTGATAAACATATAAAGTCACACTGTGTTTTATAATAGAGAATAGATTGTACAGTCAGTTTAATTAAATGTGCTGGTAGCCTATGGTGTCTGGAAAAAACTAGCAGGTATATCATATAAGATAGAGGTGATATTTTTTTAACCACTTCTTTTTTTTATATGCTCTTGAATGTGTTAGGTTTACATGAACAATGTTGAATTTGATTTCCATAATGTATTTGAGATGTAGCCCATTTTGATATTTACTTTAAGAAGAGTCTTATCTTCACCAATCCTCTTTGGATAAAACAGAGAGACGAGAGATACCACAGACCATCACAGATACCCTTCAGAACAACAGTCATATTGCATGCTTGTAAAAACTTACCTACATTTACATATACAAACGTCTCACTGAAAAAATATATTATTCTTATTCTTTGGATACTTTAAATGTCACATGCATTACTATCTTTTTAAGAATAGAATTTAGTCCTGTTAGGGTCATAGGAGGCACTGAATGTACTGCAGCTATGTCAACAGTGGTGTGTCTAGAGGAAGATGGAGTACTGCTGCCATATATGGGCAGGAGATACTCAGTCTTCACTTTCCAGTCTTGAAAGCGTCTATGTGGTCTTGAATAATTTTCCACTCTACAACCCCATTCCCACTGAAGAAACGTTGCAAGCCTCTTAATATTTCCATGGAAAGCATTCAAATGAACTACATTCCTTACTTCCATTAGGGTGATTTGCTACAATGTGCAGAGGGTCTTAGCTATGTACAAAGAAGAAAATTTTTATATAATTATAAAATTTCTTCAAAATACCAGGTTGAAATTTCAACCTGGTATTTTGAAGAAATTTTATACTTTAAATATACATGTATCAGGTTCATATGATGTCACGTTTAGAATGGTTTGTAACAAAATATAAGTGATATACAAGTTCCAATTTTTTAAATGTTGCTCCTTTCAGAATATTTTTTAAAAATTTAGAACAAAAGATATTATTTAAAGTATTTTAAACCTTTCATTACCATAAGTACTATATAGTATTTCAGTTTTATCTACTTATCTTCATAACTCTGAGTATGAATTACAATAAGTTTTCTTAAATGGCAAGTTCATCTATAAGAAAGTGTAGGGTTTGTGTGATCAATATAAGAATTTAACATTGCTTTTTTCATTACTAGTATTGATGATTCAACATGTCACTTAGTAATCAAGGATTTTGATCTATACAATCAACTCTATTGTCACATGCTGGAAAGAATTCTGCTTTTTAAATCATTAAAAATGAAAATATATAAACAAAGCTAATACATGAGAAATGAAATAAAAAGCAGTACATCAGCAACCTGTTTTCCTTACTTACAAATGAGGTATTCCATTCTTGATGTTTATTTTGCATTGAGTGACATTGTAACAGAGGAATATCTCATTACAAACAATAGATCCTGATCTATTGTTTGTAATGAGATATTCCTCTGTTACTGTATGTCATAATTATATAAGTTACCTAGATATTTTGAATTTAAGCACAGTACTAGACTGGGGTCAAGATCTCATCAATTTACAGTTGATCTGGCTTTTGATGTAACTGTAAATTCTATGCTAACAGTTTCTTTTCTCACTTGTGGAACTCCCTTCTGGCCACATGCTTTCCAGTCAAGTTTAATCTGCAAAAATTTAAATGTCAATCACTATCTACTGTTCTCAGATTATTCTTACCACTTCCCACTTATTATTGTTTCTCTTCCTAATTCTTCCACAGCCTGTAACCCTTTACTGCCTTACAGGGGGTGGTACTGATAAAAAAACAGAAGTTACATTGTGGTTTATCAAATAGATTTGTATAATCTATTTATGCATTTATACATATGCATAATATATGTGTGTGTGTATGTTTGTGTTGTGGATGTGTGTGTATGTATTGTGTTGTGGATGTGTATGAGTGTGTGTTGTGGATGTGTATGAGTGTGTGTTGTGGATGTGTATGAGTGTGTGTTGTGGATGTGTATGAGTGTGTGTTGTGGATGTGTATGAGTGTGTGTGTGTTGTGTATGTGTGTCGTGGATGTGGATGTGTGTTGTGTGTGTTGTGGATGTGTATGTATATGTGTGTGGATGTGTGTGTGTTGTGTTGTGGATGTGTGTGTGTATTGTGGATGTGTGGATGTTTGTGGATGTGTGTGTGTTGTGGATGTGTTTGTGGATGTGTTTTGTGTGTGTGTGTGTGTGTGTGTTGTGGATGTGTTTGTGGATGTGTTTTGTGTGTGTGTGTGTGTTGTGGATGTGTGGGTAGTGTAATATTTATTTGTTCAGAAAGTGAATCTGGGGAGCTGAATTGAATTTCCAGTTGATTATGTTTCATTCACTTTGTGTGAACGTCCAAGGAAAAAGCGTCTCTCTTCCTCCTATTATGGATTAAATTGCAGAGCAAACAGGGTTCTCTTGACTTGAGTGATAGACAGCCTAGGAGAAGGGGAACTCTGAATTCAAACTAAAGGAAGGCTGTTTCAAGACTGTGGCACACCAGTGTATCATTTATCTGCTACTAGTTCTTTCAAAAAGTGGGGTTGGCTCTACACAAGCCTTCACTATTATAAACAAAGCATTTGTGTGGAAAATCTTGCAGCTCAAAAATGATCGGACCCACTATCACTATGACAGTCTAAAATGTGTGTGTGTGTGTGTGTGTGTATATATATATATATATATATATATATATATATATATGCAGACTATCATATTCCTGTCCTTGTATAAATGATTGTTTTTGTAACAGAAGAAAGATCAAAAGAATAATGTTAAGATAATTTTTATCAGGAGAGATGTATTTTAGAATCGCCAAATTTTCCTGTCTATAAATCAAAGACTTACCTTCTTTCATTGCCTTTGGTCATCCTGTCAACCGAACGGGACTGATCTCTTTTCACATTCAATCTTCAAATTCATACTCATTTTTACCATTCTTTCCCCATTCTTCAATTCTATCATTTCATCCTTTTCTCTTTACCCATTCTAGTCTGACTGGCTCCAACTCTAAACCATATTCCTGCTCATTTACTTTTGTACTCCCACTGATAATTTCATCTCCAACTCTCCCTATCACTTAATCTCTTCCCTGATCAATATAGGATATACTTATATCTTCCCTGATTAATTGCTGACTATACATTATTTCACAATTTTTTTACTAATATTTCTTTCATCCTTATTTCCGTTGCTTTTTATTGCAGCTGCTCAGAACATCATTCTATGATTGTCAGTAAGCAACATGGCTCAGAAATAAGGAATAAGAGCTTGACAAGACTCAAATTCACATCTTTTTATTTCAAGAAGCCTATTTTACCACAAGCAGACTTCACTTGCTCGCTATCGCTTCACAAAATAAGATACATTCTCTACTTGAAATCTTTCAAACAAAAATTTTAAATGAACATTTCATTCATAAATTGGCTTGTTATAGTTAAGGAAGGTTTTACAAATAGATGCCAACTTGTTAAAGGCCAAATAAAATGCAAATTTCAAACATTTTTCTGCACTATATAAGATGATATTCCTAAACAGAATGATTTTTGATATGAAAATCAGGACAATCCTCGAATAAAAGAACACTAATGAAGGACAGTTAATTAATGAAATAAACTTTTTAAAATCAATATGCAAATTAGTTAAGCCTGAAGAGTGATATTACCTAGTACCTAATATATAATACAGATACTGAGCCTTTAGTGTGACTCAGTCCTTTTTGGACGTCTCAGCTATTCGGTCGAACTCTCTGCCTCTGAGGCAGAGGGGAACTCTCTGCCTTTGGGCAGAGAGGAACTCAGACGAGGCTCCGCCGAAGGGCAGAGCCTCGTTCGAGGTGGTTGACCACCCCGATCCCGTTTATACGGGTTCTACGGGCAATTTTTGCCCGAGCCTATGGGCTCGGAAAGCCCACATTAAACCGGCCTTGTGCCACATTCGACACACGTGGGCGTGTTGTTAAACATCGTGTTTATTTATCATCTCTCAGTTGCATCTCTGTCTTTGGACAGAGTGCACTCAGGGTTGGCTCTGTCAAAGAACAGTGTCGCAACTGAGGACAATTATACTGAGAGGTGCTCAGCCCTGAGTAACAGCTTCCTGAGGCTGTGCCCTCTCATTGCACTAAAGAGAGGGGGCTTGGTTCTCGCACCAAGGCCAGTGCAACTGGATTTGGTAAATTTTTATTCCTAGCCCAGGTGTACATGCTCTGACTCCTCATATTAAACTGACCTTGTGTCACAACGTGACTTTGGGGGCAGGGGATTGGTTTTGAGTAAATACCAAATTACTATAAAGTAGAGCTGGGGCTTTTCAATTTCAGAATTCATGAGAGAATTGAGCTCCAATTTCACATTTATTCATATAGATTCCATAATATAGGTTTTACTTAATTCGCTTTTATGTTTCTCTGTCAAATGTTGAATGTATACCTAATTCTATTTTCCCATCTTTACGCTATATTAATTTTATCTTATAAATTGTCCCCCGTTCTGTCACCCATGAAATAAAAATAATTGTATGGAAAATAAGGATCTACATCAAATCATCTTTAAATTAAGTGGCAGCAGAAGAATTATCACTGAACTTTTAAAAAGTAAGCTTAAACATTAATTCATTACTTAAACGCAGTGACCAATTTTGAGTTCTTCTGTAGTTTATTGATACCAATTGCATCTACTCCTCCCTAGCTATTGTGATGATGGCCAAACCAAGAGTCCTCTACAGGAGCTAGCTTAAATGCTGCCCGATAGGGTGGCTTTTAAGCTAGCTGCAATTTTGGATACAAAAGGAAAATAAAAGTTACTCCCCTTGAACCATGAAATCAATAATAATGGCTAGTATAATATATATTTTAACCTTGCATAATCTGGCAAGCCTGAATCTGAGCTCAATGAAAATCATTCCCTGCACCTAACTTTTCTAGAGCTTTTGAATGAGCTATGAATCATTGAACTTGTACCAGTGGGAGCAGAGGAGTTGCTTGGACACACAGATGCGCACACACACACACACACACACACATACACTGTACTTTATATATAAGATGGGTACTACTTTTAGCAATTAAGCTATGAGAATATTATGGCTGACAGAAGTCAACATAAACTCATTTGATGATATTTGAAACACTAAATTATTACATAAAGCGTTGTCAGCTATTATTAAATTTTTACTGGTATTTCTTTTCTCTTAATTTTTGTTGGTTTATATCATAAACTGTCAGTTTCAATATTCATTAAGTTGTTATCTGTCATGAAGATGTCACCTGCATTCATTCCTACACATCAGAAATGGCCTTGAAATGACTTCCAGTCTCCTTTTTTTTTATTATTTTAGATGAAAAATGTAAAAAAGAATTAAATTTCCATATGATCTATCTTAAATGAAGACTAAATACAAGATGATGAAGAAATTATCTGGCCTTATTTTTTTGTATAGTGGGGAGGTACAGTCTCAAGAAAAGATAACCAGTGCCAAGATGTTCAGCCATATTGGTGACACGAAATTCATTGCCTCTGGCACTGATCTATGCTGTCAATTCTATGCGTAGTGGTTCTAAGGTTCTCATCAGTGAGGAGTTCAGCCAAAAGGCAGTAACAACAGATGTAAGATAAATCTGTGCATGGAACTCAACAACTGGCAGTATGTTTATGTCCACAACCAGGTTGCCCTGATGGCATCAACACCATGTCTGTGACTAAGACAAGCCTTCATGTCGAAGAAGATCAACTCTAATCTGACCTGGAAAAAGGTGGGCTTCAACAGGTCTACTTTGCCCAAGACACACTGTGTATAAATGAATACTTTGTTAACTTTTGACACAAATATTGGCAAGCAACTGAAACATGTGGAGAGAGCTAGCCAGGTACTCAGCTGCACAGTAACTCTACAACCACACCCAGTCAGCAGCCTGATGATGATATAGATGCATTGTGATACTGACAGGTACACTTTCATTTATAAGCTCATATTTTGTCATTATCTTATTGGTGACTGATTATTTTGTATAATGTTAAGTTTGAACAGAGTGAGCATTTTGGCAAAGGTAAACATGTCTTGGTTACCATGGAGGATGTTGGCATCTCATTAATGACACGCTGAGTCAGTTGCCATGAAAGTTCTTAGATGCTTTCAGATAATGATAATGCTGTTAAATAAGCTTTCAAGGTTATACAGTTCAACTTTGTTCTTCAATAGTAAGAGAAATAAATAAAATACGAAATTAAAAAATAATGAATTGAACTTAATTAAGATCCCTATTTCTTTTGACCATAATCAATTAGATTTGTTTTTTATTATCTATAATCATACAGGGTTACCCCTTAAAAAAAGAAAACAGATGTGATGTAATAATTACAGAACAGGTTTACAATATTTACAAAGTATTCTGGTTGCTTATTGTAGAGCAATGATTAGCAATCTCATATGAAACATTAACTAGTAAGCTGGCTTCTGACTGACTGCTTCATTATTATGGCCTTGTACCAGACTTAGATAAGCTTAGTGAATATCTACATAAAAGAACCACATAAAGAGTCTAGTCTTTTTCTTTTAAGTGCTGTGTCTCTTCAGCACATGAAGGATCATGGCTCTCCACAACTTTGTATCCTTTTTAATTCTAAGAAATGTTTGTCTCTTTATTTGTTCTGCTGTCCATTTACACAATCTCTTTAGGATGTTTCAATCTGCCTCTATTGCTTTCAATATGTCTTGGGAATGTCAAATTCCTCAAGAATTGGCTCCTTATTGAGTGCTCCATTATTATGGCCTTGTGCCAAACTTTGATACGCTTAGCAAATATCTGCATAAAGTTTCCTTAAACATATTGTTAGCAAGGTAGTCCTCTTTTATGCGCTGTGTCCCTTCAGGATGTGGATAATCGTGGTTCTCCACAACTTCCTATCTTTTGTGGCTCTAAGCAATGGTTATCCCAGTACTAATCTCCCAGTCCTTGATATGTCATCCATTTACATGACTCTCCAGAACTTCCTATTTTTTTTTTTTAGCTCTAAGCAAATATCTATCCCCTTACTGTTCCTCCCATTCTCTGTTCTGTCATCCATTTACACAAGCTTATAAGGCAGCTTACTCAGTGTTTCTCTTTGCACTTCCTGCCTTCAATATATCTACATAAAATTATTAAGTACAGATTGCTTTTTGTATTTGCTACATATTTAAGTTTTACTCTCAGAACAATATTGAATATGTTTGACAAGTTGACATATGATTCCACAAAATATTTGAATGGTCATTGTTATTTACTTCTTAACATAAATGCTTTCCTGTTTTTAAGTAAAAACGTATTTGTCATCTTAGAATGCAACTCATTTAAACATATAGATTTGTAATCATTATTTATGAAACATCATTTAATTTTGGCACAAGGCTTCAAACAAGGAGCACCCAATGAGGACTGAATTCACTACTCATGATCCACATAACTAGTTTATGGATCATGAACTTGTAGCTCTTGAAACAAGTAAGAACAAGGGGATATGATGATATTTAATTTCTCTTTTTAGATGTCCTTTGCATAACCATATTCATTTTTCTTTTGTGATTTACAATGTGAAATGAATGCTAACTTTTAAGTCTATTTTCAGCAATAATTGCTTTTGAGTTGTTAACGTTCTTCTTAAAATAGATTCATGTTTGCGTGTAATGAAGTGAGTGTGTTAATTCAATGACAGCTCAGTATTTTAATCTTCATAACATAACATTTTATTCAACCCAGTATTTTGTCTGTTACTCTCAGCCAGTATGTGAACAACCCCGAATGCCTCTCATCTGATGTACAAACCTTGCATTCTGCGGCGTGAGGGACCCGGCTCCAAACTGCTTGGGGCTGTCATTTATATATCTATATGTCCAACATTCTTATTCTCACAGCTTATGGTCAAATAATACTGAAAACACCAGTGCGCATTTGATCATCAAAGTTAAGCAATGTCAAGCCCAGTCAGTAGTTAGATGAGGGGCTGCTTGGGGACACAGGGTACTGTAAGCAACTCCTACAATCCAAAATATATTTGTGCTTTAAATAACCCACAAAGGGTTGATAAACCATAAAAAAAAATTCAATCAATTTCATTCTTACAATACCAGATAAAATGGGTGAATTGTAGATTTCCATTGCTGGCCCAGGTGATCTCAAGTCAATTCTGCACCTGGGTTCCTTTGATAGCTTAGTGTAAACGTGAGGTCAAACCTATTTCAATGTAAGATCGCATGTTTTTATAAGCTATCTATTATGATACTTATTTAATCTTTGGAAATTAAATTACCAGAAAACATATTTGTCCATTTTCGCTCATTTTCCAAATTAGGAAGAAAGACCTGCCTCAATTCTATTTGTGTTTCAGGTTTGATCATTACATCAGTGAGTCAAAAATTACAACAACACACTGTCTTCTTGTTGTCCCTTAACCTACCATAGGGGTGCTGTGTGGCGGCTTGCACATCAGGAAGCTTCCACTTGATCTAGTCATTGGCCAGAGTCTGGGCAAAACTTTTACCTGTCCATTCGATGATGTGTGGGACCATCTCTTTCTTTGGCAACCCCTTTTCTTCTGAGGATATGAATAAAATCAGAGAATATTGTGGTTCCATCTTGCACATCAGGAAGCTTCCACTTGATCTAGTCATTGGCCAGAGTCTGGGCAAAACTTTTACCTGTCCATTCGATGATGTGTGGGACCATCTCTTTCTTTGGCAACCCCTTTTCTTCTGAGGATATGAATAAAATCAGAGAATATTGTGGTTCCATCTTGCAGATGTAGGTACTGCTTCATTTTGCACTGCAGTGTATCTCTGAAGGTAATTTGATAACTATTTTTCCCAAAGGGAAGGGACAGCTCAACATTGTCGACTGAACACCACTGACTGAGTGCTGGAACAACTCAAGACTGAGACAACTCAGCACGAGGAAAAACATAATTTTTTTATAATTGAATCAAAGTAATTTATTAATATGGATTCATGCCTTAAGTGAATATTAATTAGTGAATATTTTTTTTCAAAATAAGGCATCCATAAAGGCGTTATGCAAGATATAAACCATTCTTTGTTTTTTAAATTTTTTTAATAAAGTAAATCATAAATTATTAAATTATTTTTTATAAAAATATTTTAGAATGTTGATTTACTTTATTAAAAAATAAATTACATTAGGATTTACTTAATTAAAAATAATTAAAAACAAAAAACTGCTTCATTTTGTTTTGCATTTTTTGAATTACGTCATCAAAACATAACTAAAAACAAGTGCGTTTTATTGAATTATTTTTTATCTGTCAATTTACTTTATTAAAAAATAAATTTGTTTACGATTTACTTTATTAATGTATTTCCAATTGGCAAGTCTCATTGATTTGTTCATGGATAAAGTTCAAAAGTTTCTATTAACTGTTCAAATATTTCAAATTGACCAGTATTTTGTGTAACTATGGTAACAGCATTTCATCTGCAGGTTGAAAATTCACAAGTAACAAAACCTCAATACTTAAATAAAAAGTTTTTCAACATCAAACTGGTTTTTACATATCTGTCTGTATCTCTGAGATGAGGTATTATGATTATTTACATTATTTACATTATTCAGACAGTTATCCTCATCTTCATTGCTATATTCACAATGTTTCGGCCTCTAGATCTCTGAGATGAGGTATTATCATTATTTACATTATTCGGACTGTTATCCTCATCTTTATTGCTATATTCACAACGTTTCGGCCTCTAGATCTCTGAGATGAGGTATTATGATTATTTACATTATTCAAACTCTTATACTCATCTTCATTGCCATATTCACAATGTTTTGGACGTTATACGCTCTTACCTTCTTCAGGTGATAGGAATTTTGAACTGGACTCTTTATTTCGTCCACCGGGGTAGATTGTTCTAGTTCCACGTGCCACGCCTCCTCCAGATGTCTCAGTTATTTCCCTTTAACTCTCCAAATTTTTGATTCACCACTGATGTAGCTTGAACTCACAACTCTTTGGGTCTAGTCAGTGGATCTAACCAGCACCTTTATCCACTGGGCCATGTGTCTTTGAGGACACATGTCCCAGTGGTTAGATCCAGTGACTAGACCCAAAGAGTTGTGAGTTCAATACCGAGCTACAACAGTGGTGAACCAAAAAACTTGGAAAGCTGAGATAAAGGGAAATAACTGAGACATCTGGCAGAGGCATGTCATGCGGAACTAGAACAATCTACCCTGGTGGATGAAATAAAGTTGTTTTGATATATTCCATTTCTAAATAGTCTCTATACAGTAAGTCACTTTCTACCGCCTCCTTTTCAATTATATCACACACCTCATTCATCATAACCATTTTAACAATAACCCTCTACCTTGAATGGCCTTGTACAGAGTGAACATCATTATAAAAAAAAACTCTTCTAGTCAAGGGTCAATCATTATCTATCCTCCTTATCCTCATAATCTTTATTTTCTACTACATCCTCTTTCATTTATATCACACACCTCATTCATCATAACCATTTTAACAGTAACCTTCTACCTTGAGTGACTCTCTAACCTTGTATTAGGTGAATTTTGGTATAAAAAAATAAGTTATTGCAATCATTAAACTTTACTTTCTTCTAGATTTTGGTACAGCTTCTTCAATTCTTCAAAAGCCACAACACTTTCATCCAAACCACAATCTTACTGATATCATCAGCCAAAGATCCACACTTGAACATCATCGAACAGGAAGTCATCTTGATCCAGAAACTTATTCCCATATTCAAGTATATAAAAAAAAATCCTTCTACGTTTGAAGGATTTCATAAACATCTTACCTTTTCTTTCCAATAAACTGATGCGGAAGTCACAGAGAGAAGTACAAAAAGAAATAAAATCTTAAAAGATAGGAAAAAAATTCTTTATGGTTCAGCGATGTGGAAAATATGAGAAAAAGATAAATATTGATGATTTGTTGTCAAAATTACTTACAGTTCACTGGCAATAGATGAATTCCTTGATGTGGACTTTGGTGACAGCTCGTAATCACTGTCAGAACGGTAAAGGAAAGATTCCCGCCGTGAAGGTAGGTTCTGTAAAATCAGTCCTGAGGATGGACTCATTTCCAAGGGACTACGGCCGGGGGCTTGTCCATTCTCCACATCAAAACTGAAACAAGAAAAATATAAATAAATTAAACAGAAAAACATTATAATTTCTTTTTTTTAGGAATTTCTTTGCCTATTATTTGCTTAGATATTGAGACAGAACAAAAGGTTGATATGTTGATTATGTTAATTTCTATTTTATATATTATGTTAATTATGTTAATTTCAAAGACAATATTTAGGTATATGTACATAAATTTATTCAAACTCATACATGCCATTTTGTTCTGCTACTTTTTGCCAATTCTGAAGTAGCTTCATGATTCCATCCTCCCAGAATTTAGCATATTTCTGGATCATGAACTCATCTAAGTGGTTTTTGCAGACTTGCAGAGAATGGAAGTTTTATTGTGATTGAAATAAGTAATAATCTGATGGTCTAAGGAGGAGATACCATAGACTGAAAATATGAGCAACAACAAAGTTTGAGAGAGAATGGAAACAAAACAGACCATATCAGAAAGAGGTAGTTGAAATTTCTAGGGCACATAATGAGGAAAGAGGACTTAGAAAATTAAACACTCACAAGACGGGACATTGAAGGAAGAGGAATAGAGGAAAGTAGTGCATAATGGTAATGTGCTTGTGTAAATGGTTGGTATAAAAGGGGTTAGGCGAGATAAAAAAAAAGACAAAATTTACGAAGAGCTACAAAGGACAGGAAATTATAGAGAGCCATGATTGCCCACGTCCTGAAGGGACAGGGCACATAGAAGATTAACATATTTATTATTCATAGATGAATGTGAAATCTATACAGAAGGATGCTAAGGATATCATAGACTGTGCGTGTGAGCAACGAAGAAATTTTGGAGAGGATGCAAACAAGGAGGAAACTTATACTTAATATCAGGAAGAGGCAGCTGAAATTTCTGGGACACATAATGAGAAAGGAGGGCTTGGAGAATCTGATACTCACAGGTTGAATAGAGGGAAAGAGGGACAAAGGAAAGTAACACATAACATACCTAGTGGGCTTAAGCAAGTGGATGACAGAACATGGCCTGGAGGAAGTAGCAAAGGGACAAAACTTATTGAGAACTACAAGGATAGGAAGAAGTGGAGAACCATGACCGCCTATGTGCTGAAGCAATACGGCACATAAAAAGGAAAGATTTGATACCTTTTTTTCAAAAGCCTGACTGACTCTAGCACTAGCGAATAAACCAATGGTAGATGCAATGTTCCCAGTGGTAATTGGTAATGCAATGCCAATGTTTTTTTCTTTACGTTTGTATATTTTTTGATATTAACTCCACGAAAAGTTTCTTCAGACACAGTGCTACTGTAGTAAAAGTTACTTCTGATGCAGAATCCTATTTCAATAAGATATTTGCTTTTGCACAAACTTTGTGAAGAACAAAATACAGTTTACTATTAGATGCACTTGTAAATATGTTGATATTTTAGAGAGAAAGCATGAAGTGAATTTGCAAAATTATAGTTGAATGGTGAGCATTTTTGTAGTGAATGTGAACCAATTTATACAGATTCCTACAAAACACATAAATTAGGTTAAATATCTGACTGAGTTAATTCCATGACTATTATTGGAATGTGGAACACACAAACAGAAATTTTATAAGTTATCTTCCACTTGTTCAATTAAAGTTTTCCTTAAAGAATGTCAACTTCTTTCCTTTCGTTTTCTTATGCTCTCTCTCACTATATATACACACACACACACACACATATATGTGTGTGTATATATATATATATATATATATATATATACATACAGGACCAGTGTGTACTATGCCCGACTCCATGACAGAGGGCCCAAGCCTGATTGGAACCCCCATGAAGTGCTTTGTTACCCTTGTTAACTTATCAGCATTTGCTTTTTTCTACCTACATTTTATATATATTACAAATTAAACTAAGTTTAAGTGACTATTAAAGGATGAAAAATATTTGTCAGTTTTGATATCATTCTGAGTTCTTTGGGGGGGGGGGTTAAAATTATTCAACATTTTAACAAGAAAAATCTCAAGCTGATGTTAAAAATTACCACAGAACATTGTTGATTTATTTAAGATGAAATGATCTATTATGACAAGACTTTAATGTGTATTTAGATATGTTGTATTTATTTTCAATTTTTCTGTTTGAATTGTTCACCTATATTGCATATGATCCATTATTTTACATAATTAGGTTATGATAAAATTTGTATTTCAAGTGAATAATAACGAAAATTTGATATAGTAGAGTGTGGGGGAGGGCATATCAGATTCCTGTGGGGCATGAGACCCTTGCTCCAGCTATATATATATATATATATATATATATATATATATATATACACACACTTACCTATCTATATATAAAAAGAAAGAGAAAAAGAGATAGGCAGTTGATATTAAGGGCCCAATTTTAAACTGGTTATCGGTCTTGTGATAATCATTACAGAACAATGTTAAATCGTAATTAATTCAAGCTGACGACAGTTACAGCATAAACTGTTCTCTGAGAGAAAGTATCAATTATCATTACAATATGATTGTACCCTTAAGAGCAAACAATACTTAATGATCCATGGAGAACAGCATTGCTAATCCAGAAGCTAAGGTCTTAAAGCCTGTACTACAAGATCCCTTCACCTATTAAGTTGGGTGCATGGCTGAATGATTAGAAACATTAGCATTTTGATCATGAGATATGGGTTTGAATCTTACCCGGGGTTGATTTGTCAAGGAAGTGACTTCTTGATCATGCACCTTTCATATACTCACGTGGATATGCAGCCATGTGACACTATAGTAGCAATATCATGTGACTGCATATTGATATTAAGTAAGGACTTTATTTTGGTGAAACCTATTGCCATAGACACTCTATACGCATTGAAACATTTTGATATCAGTGGCACTAAAACAGGGTCTCTTTATTTATGCTTTGATTTTGTTGTCATCTCTATCACATTTAAATTGTCCTGTTTTTTACTTATTTGAAAATGCTTACAACATAACTGAGACACCTCATAAAAAATGTCTTGCAAATGCTTATAATAATATCAGTCTGGGAACATTATCCCAGATTGTGGCACTGTTGGCAATAGTTACAATACTTCATCTCAGAAATACAGATTTCAGCAATGTATTGGCATATTTATTCTGACTTGCTTAGGGGATCAATTTACAATGAATTTATATAGTAAACTGGACCACATAAAATTTAATAAATTTTTTTTTCTTATATTCCCAATCCAGAGTGCTTAACCTATGATAAAAACAATTGAAAAAAAAAAAAGGTTATTTCTGGTCACAATGCCTATTGTACAACACAACCAAAACAAAAGTAATAATAGTATAAGTTAGTTAATTAAAGAAAGAACATTATTAGTGACAAACTGAAATATCTCAGTCTACCAACTTGGAAAGTTCTGCTATAAACAAAAAGTAGAAAATTTAGCAGCTTAAGTAGAAAGCCATTGATTAATTGGTGACAAGTTCATTTTTAAATTTAAGGTTATTTTTTTCAGATCCATGTCATCATCTATATTTCTGAGATGTGGTATTGGAACTATTTACATTATTGTTCAAACTATTGTCCTCATCTTTATTGTCATATTCACAATGTTTCGGCCATGTATACTCCGGCCTTATTCAGGTGATATATGTCATGATGAGGACAATAGTTCAAATAGTATAAATACATGTCACAATGTTTATCCAGTTCTTCTAAACATAGAGATTTGAATATTTAATTCTCTAACATGACATCATTGACTACTGGAACTGTAAGTTCATTTGGTAATAAAGATAACATAAGTGTGGAATGTCTGAATCAGCAGATGTCATACAACCCATCATATGTGCCAGAAACATTTAACAGCTCTACGTATTTTCTTTAGGTATCCAATGACGGGTCTCTGCTGCTTTATTTTTTCACAAGCTTTAAGACATGACAATTGGGTGAATTTTTTTTTTATTTCAAAGATGTATTTTTTATGTGTTTATCTTATTTAGCTTAATTTTTAACTTACACAAATGTTTAATTTTTAATGCAAAACATAATATTGCGGTGTTCACAGATCTTGAGATTAAAATTATCTTCATTGTTTTTCTTAGTTTTTAATATACAAAATTTGAGTATCCATGACTATCAAACTAGATCCATATCAATATTACTCTAAAACTTTATTTTACTATTCCCTAAAGAGAACAAAGTTATCTTTCAGATAACTATGGCTTTTGCTTTTCTAGGTCAACTGTTGATGTGTTATTGATTATTTGCTGAAAGAGTCTATCAAGCTTTAGATAAGACTGGTGAAGCTTGCTCTGTTGCTTTGGACACATCTCAAAGGCATTTGACAACATTTGGCATTCTGGTTATATTCACAACTTGAAAAGTTATGCTATTTCATTCTTATCAAATCACAAAATAAAAGTTGTGTTGAATGGCCACTTTTCTTGCTCTGTTTGCATTAATGCAGGTGTCCACCCAGGACCTAAATTGTTCTTAATTTTCATCAAACACTTTCTTGTTATCAGATCTAAACTCAGAGTCTATGCTGATGGCACAAATATTTACTCTTGTCTTAATAGCAAGCCTGATCAGTTCAATAAAGTCAAATTGACAGTTGATCACAAAAATTACCTATAATCTGTTGTTAACTGGGGCAAGGAATAGCTTGTTAATTTTAATGTCTTTAAATTGAAACTGCTCTTTTTTAATTGCCTGAAAAAACTTTTGCCTTCTATCAGCATGGCTGATGCTAACCACCAGGAGAGTGTGTCATTGTACCTTCTCGGGCTAATGTTCTCCACTGACCTGAAGTGGAAAGATTATATTGAATCAATTGTTAGGTCTGCTGCAAGGAAAGTTGGTTCACTGTGTTGTGCTACACAATTTTCTTTTTGCCAGAATCTATCTTGAACCTTTATAAATCTACCATTCATCAATGCATTGAATATTGTTGCCACATCTTGTCTGGTGAATCTGTTATGTATTTAGAGATTTTTAATTAAATACAAAGTAGAATCTGCAATGTCACTGGTCCTGACTTGGCATCTCAGCCTCAGTCACTTTTCAACCACCATAGCGTTGCTTCCAAGTGCCTTTTCTATAAGTATTTTCATGGTAATTGTTCTGATGAACTTTTCTCTATGGTACCTCGACTTTATGAATTTAAGTGCAGTATGAGATTGGCAGCAAGGTCATTTTACAGTAGAAATGGCCAGATGTAACTGAAAGTTCTATGCTGACAGTTGCTCACATTTCTCACCTGTGGAATTCTCATCCGGCTTCTTACTTTCCAATTATAACTGTTACTATTAGATAAATGGATAAATAGATGATGAAAACACTGACATGAAGACTGAGATAAATATGGAAAAATTTAGATAGATATTCTCACTTGTGGAACTATCTTCTAGCTTCCTGCTTTCCTGTTCTAATGAGAGAGAGCTAAGAAAGAAAGGTTTATTCTCCCATTTACTCCCCCACCATTATGAGCATTACTACATCTGTGATATAATAATACCGTACTTCACGGAATGGTTGAAAGGAAAAGGAATGACAAACATAAATGACTTATAACACTAAGAGATACACAAAACAAAACAATATATACATATTTACATGTGTCCCACACTGAGAATAATGTACCATACATCTACACAGTAAGCAGAGTGAAAGGAGAATGAAAAAATAGGGTCTTACATATAATATGAAGATTCTTCTGTGTTTCTGGAGAAGCCATGTTTCAGATGCTAGATTCATGCAGGCCAGATTATCTACTATATCCCAAGCAAGGACATATTCCATGAACAGGAAACAGTGAGTCTTGGGTTTCCCCAAATTGTGAACTCCTAGCCAGATATAGTTTCTTTCTATAACTGGGGAACATGTATTTCCAAAGGGAAACAGTACCATAGACTTGTAAGTAGCTACACATGGCAGTTAGCAGGCCTGGGTAGAAGCCCAAACAGGGCTGGTGTATGTGTTGAGAGATAAACACATGTGTCACCTGAAATGCCCACAACAAACATGGCAGACTCGAGATGTGAGTCCACATAGAAATATGTAAAGAAACCACAAGAACCGATATATGTACAAACAAATGATAATATATTAACAACAAAAGGTTACAAATGACAAAGACAATAATGTGTGTGTAACAAATGAATGTGAAAACTCTTTTGGTCCAAAAAAAGTAAGAAGAGACTGATAAAAAATTATCACAGAGTATTTATAGTCCTGAGAGTGTCCCTTAGTAGTGGTTACAAAAATTAGGAGGAGGTAATCTGACAGGACGAACAACTTGTGTGTTTTGACCCCAATAAGCATAATGACTGACTTTCACTTTCATCACTGTATGGAGTGATGTTACTAAGCAACCATGACTTATCTCGACCAAAGGGAGATAATGACCTGTTTATAGTGATGTGACTACATATACGCTAGAAGGAGAGAGGAGGCTGAAATTTTAGTTTTCAATTTAATTTTGGGTAAATACTCTCTAGTCTAACCAATTTCATAATAATAACCCACATGAATTATCTAAACCAAAGGAAGATAATGACCTTTTGCATCCCTACACTGTTAATTTTGATCTTCAAAAATCTAAATGTAATGTCAATTGTCATCTTCTGTTTTCTTAATTTCTATTTTTTTATTGGTCTCTTTCCTGTAGAATTAGATTTCTACATTCTCTGTTTTAAACCTGTTAAAAGATTTATAGTTAAGTATTCTCAGTTTGTGCTGAACCCATTAAAATCAGCTCCAGAGTTCAGTATGAAACAATGCTTTCTGATTGGTCCATAAATAATAATGTCATGTTTCTGCCTATGTCTGCTTGGTTGACCTCCAGTTGACTTGTTCGGAATTCAACGCACCAAAAATTTGTCAACATTCTTTTGAGCCTCCCATGTGATCAAGAAAATTCATAAATATGAAACTTCGACACAACTTAGTGAGTCGTTAACATAATCAACTCATCACACAAATCCATGAAACCCAACTTCCTTGCTAAAAGTTAATTTTTATTAGCATCAATATCAACCCAATATCAACTCATCTAGTGATGAATTCAACCAAGACGAGATTCAGAAACCAACACACTCAATATCTTAACAACATAAAGGAAATCATAACTATATCAGTAAGTTAAGCAATCTATTTCATTCAACTTCACCATCAACATAAACTTCTTACCAGAGCTATAGCATAACACCTTTTATGTTACCCTTGATCACACAAGCAAGAACTCTAAAGTGTTTTAAACAACTTTATTATATCGTGTGTACTTGTTGTTATATAAAAATAATTTTCTGTTAAAACAAATATCTGCCTATTTGATTATTTCTCTTGTTGTTGTTTAGCATCCGGCTACCACTTTTTTTTATCAATCTCAGTTTTTGTGCAAATCGGTGCAAAAAGTGGATCACAGAGCTTATTCAGCTTCATACATATTTTCTGGAAAATTCAACTTCTGATTGGTCAATTAATATTTAAATTATGTTCTCAACTACGTCCGAATAAAATCGACCTAGTTCTTGACCTGACTAAAAAATTATTCCGCCACAAATCTGTCAATGACTTTCAAGCCTCACACATGATTACATGGATTATAAATACCAGACACAAGTTCGTTCTTCCTCTCATTTGATTTCTCTAGCTACAAAAATGTAGTTGTAAAAAAGAGATCTACGAAACTTTCCAAACTTAATTACAAACATTACAAGCAATGAAAACTTGATTACAAACATTTACGGAACATTCACTCCTTCAACTCTTTTAAAGCTGAAAGTTTACTCAACATATTCTCAGCTTAACAGAATTCATTAAACTCTCTCACAGTGAACATTTTGAGCGGCAAGTTCAATCAACCTTTTATGAGCTCAGATAAAAAATATTTCCATTAGTACAAACTTTAAATCCAGTCAAAGGGAAGTAACCCCTATTGTTTGTACATCATTCATAAAAATCTTGTTGTTAAAACCATTTTGTGTTCCTTCATGTTTCTCGCGTTTGCTTGGACATTGGTAAAGTAAAAAAAAATAAACGTGTTGATTTGGGCCGTTAATACCGCTACAGTTGTCTTTGTTACATTTGATTTTAGTAAAAATAGTAGCGGGTCAGTCTTAGTTTGTATTTGTCACCGATACAGATTGGCTAACCCACTACACTCCTTATTTTCTTTTTCTCATATATTCTCTCTCACTTACATCTTAACGGCTTTATTACCTTGCCTTGGGTGAAATGATTTTAAAGAAATGAACATAGTTACAACTTATTACATGACAAAATCTTTAAGAAATGATTTGTAAATCATATTTTATAAAGAAATAAATTATTCTCTTCATGTTTCAAATTGAATAGCAGACATTATTAATTTTACTGTAAAATTAATAATGTCTGCTATTCAATAACTGGAATAACTTAACCTATTTGGGAACGATGACCTTTTTTTTACCTATGAGTTAAATAAACTATTTTTTTTTAATGTTCAAAACAATACAGAAAGTCGGTTGTTTGAGTCAGACTTAAAACAAAAACTACAAAGGAAAAAAATACAAACATTATAATTTTTAAATTCTCTCCTTAAGCAAGACTCAAGAAGAGACAGATTTTCTACAAACAAATGCTGCTATGGACCCTGAATATACGAATATATAAACTGCCGAGAGGTATGGATTTTACAAGAATATGAAATGAATGCTTCCATTAACGTTAGCAACTTGCTTAAGAAGAGTTGCTCAGAAAAGAAAAAAAAACACAAGAAAACCATGTTCAGACCTGAATGGAAAAGCAACCATGTTTTCAAACACACAACCTTGTGTCATCCCATGAGGATGGGGGAAAAGGCAAATAAACACACCATTTGACAGAACAGAAGAAATTCATGCCGGTCAAGCAAAATTAATGTTTTATAAAATTTGTCTTAAATTCATATTTACGGGCTAAAAATTCTGACATTTTAACAAAGCCACTTTAATTAAAATTGCTTTTTTTTTTTTTTTTTTGATGAAAACAATATACAGGTCAGTTAAGGAAGAAGAATAAGTCAAGAAGAGTTTGAAAATTACAAAGTAAAAAATGAATAAATATAATTTAATTCCATGCATAAAATTACATAGCAAGACAGATTTCCTACAAGCATGGACTTCTATAACTGTGCTTTTAAATGCTTTAATGAAAGAATACTCCAAAATAGAAGTGCTTTTTTCACTTTCTGTGAAATCTTAAATGTATATACAGATTCAGAATTAAACTGAGTTATCTCCCTTGAAAAAAAGACATTTAGAGTTGATAAAAAATAAAACTTTAAAATGGGAAAAATTCAAATTCGAAAGCTTTTAAATTAAATTATTTTTTCCATGAAAAATATTTTCATAAAGTTCCAAGTGGGAATTTCTAAGAAAAAATTCTGTGATGAAGAAATAATTTTGAGTATAAAAAATAAACCCAATTCACATTGTTTTTTTGAAGACAAACAGTGGTAAGAAGACGGACATTAATTATTTTAAAATAAATTAATTTTACATCGAAAAATACAAAAATGCACTCTTGAAGGGAGGATTTTTCTCTAGTTTAGTTAGAATGATTTAATGTAGAAAATTTTGAATAAATTTAATTTCTAAAATAAACAAACAACAAAAAACTGTTATTTAAATAAATTTAATTTACTTTGGCACTAGAGTTGTTTACAGTTTTTTTTTAACTCATGAAAAAAAAAGGCAAAATTTTAAAAATTAAAAAAAGATAAAAAATATTCAGAGATTAATGATGTTTGTTAAGCAGTTTCCAATAATGTCGAAGTGACTTAAATAAAGGCCAAGAACTGTAAAGTCAGGGATCAATTTGACACTCGATAACAAATCAATATTTTTTCGATTCCGACAAGTGTCACGGCCTAAGGAATGTCTACTAAAAAATGGGGTTAATTTGCAGTATAAGCACTAAAAGCCTCCGGTGTTGGGAATGTACCATTCTGGTGTGAAATTGCCTGGTTATTTCGAAAATGACATTTTAAAACATTGCGTTCGATTACCGTTTAAAAGTTATGGACAATGTAAGTTAAAGAACACCGTTCCTAAATTTAAAAAAAAACTAACAAAAACGATATAGCGAAAAAGAGGAGGATGAAACAGCCCCCCCCTCCCGCCACAAATATTTCATAAAAAGTTTTCTATTAAAAAACTATTCAGTATGCAATGCTTTCTTCATTAATGAAGGAATAAATACTGAAAATTTCGTTTAAATCAGATAATTCCCTGACTTTTGGCAAATATTTTAAAACGGGAGTAACGATTTTTTTGCTTTTATTTCGGAAAAAAAACGCATCCATTTTTTTTGGTTGTATCTCTTTCAAATAAAAGGCAAAAGTTGTTAAAAAACTTTCAAAGACATGATTTAAAAAGTATTTTTTAGGAAGTCCGTGTCCATACATAGTGGTGTTTTAAAATAAAAATAAAGAAAATTTATTATCATGATACTCTGAATTAAGTGGTCTCTGAGAAATCCGTCGTCTTATACGACAGGGCGAGTGAAAGTATGTGCAGATTGTTAAAATTTAGCATTAAAATAAAATTAAAAACCCAGGAGGTATTTTAATTTTTTTAGCATTTCAAATGAATTTGTTTTACCACACAAATTTATCTCCCTTACATTTTGAAGACGATTTAATTTTAATTTGATGCAAGATTTTAGAATTTAAGAACTAGTTTGCTTAATTCTATTTTTCAAACTCTGAAACTTATTAATCACAAAAAAAGGAATTAAATTCAATTGTATTTCCAACACTATTCTTCGTTTCTTTTCTTTGAATGCATGATAACTCTTTATTGAAAGGACGGCTCACAATGAGTTTATTTCGTCCGATATCAGAGAAATAAATTAGTTTTTGGAATGTAAAAACGTTTGAAACGCTTAAATCGACTATACTCACCATAGAAAGTATTTTAAAAACTCAGCAAGAATATGTGTTTCAGCAACCGTCAAAATTTATTGCGCGCATTCACACACGCACAAGAAAGCAACGAGAACTAATGAAAGGGAAGTAACTCTTAATCTAGGAGGCGACCAGTTTAATTTAAACATGAAAAAAGTAGATAGGTTTTTAAATTAGACCGAAAAATTTTAAAATGGGTTATTTTTTTTTAATACCATTTATTATTGAACGGAGATATAATCATTTTTTTTCTTATCTTTTTTAATTTATATCTGTTCTGTCTAAATTTCTAAGAAGAGAAGTTATCATCACATTATTTACCGTCAGACTACTCTTCTTCATTGTTGTTGATCACAACGTTTCATCCATTTTGCGCTTGAGCCTTCTTCAGGTGTTTGTTGATCCAGGTAATCTTCAGGGAATTTCGAAATTAAACCTTTATTCAATTTATATGGGATAAAAATTGTTCTCATTATGCTTTCCATGTTTAGGGATTTTTTTTTCTTTTATTGTCCTGAGGATTTAAGCATTGGTTCGTGAATTTGGTGACAGTAATTGTGAGTTCAATTCCTGGGCCGGACAGTACAAACTATTATAGAAATGAGCAGTACTAAAAGAAAAAAAAGAGATGTGTTATTCTTAGACACATGGACTGCAGAACAATGAACAATCTATTCCCCATAGATTAAATAATGGGTTCAGTTTGAAATTCCCTAAAGATTAAACCCCTTGGTCTTGTGTGGTTAATGTCCAAAACATTGTGATAACAACAAAGATGAAGACACTAGTCTGCCTATAAATAATTATATTTGTTCATGCATATATTTTGCATTTTTGCCTTTATTGTGTACTCTAAACCATTTTTTTTAAACTGGCATCACCTCAAGCAAGGCAGTAATGCCACTAAAACACAAGGGGTTACAGGGTGTGGAAGAATTAGGAACAGAAACATTAATGGTGAGCAGAAAGAGAAGAGAGTAATCAGGTGGACAATAGATAGCAATTGACATTGCATTTAAATTTTTGCAGATTAAAATTAGCTGGAAAGCATGGAGCCAGATGGGAGTTCCATGAGTTAGAAGTGTGAGAGAAGAAACTGAGAGCATGGAATTTATGGCTACATCTAGCCAATTCAGCTGTAAACTGCTGAGATCTTGACACCTGTCTAGTGCTGTGCTTAAATTAAAACAACTCTAGGTACCATAGTGAAGAACTCATTCAAACAATTACCATGAAAGTATTTATAGAAAAGACATAGAGAAGCAACCTCATGGTGGTGGGTAAGTGGCTGAAGCCGAGCCACCAGATCAGGACCAATAATATTGCTGATTCATTTTTGGATCTTATCAAGGGCACCAGACCATATGTGGCAGTAATATTTTATGCATGGATGAATGGTAGACTTATAGATATGTAAGATTCTGGAGAGAAAAATTATCTTGCCTGACATTGCGAACCAACTTTCTTATCAACTGATCTAGCAATGAATTCAATATAGTCTTTCCACTTCATATCAGCAGAGATTATGAGCCCAAGAAGTTGCAACAAGTCGCTTTCCTGGAGGTTAGTATCAGCTATGCTTAAGGAAAGCAGAGAAAGGTTTGATTAATGATTGATTTGGAGGCATTAAAATTAACAAGACATCTTTTGCCCCAGTTAACAACGGACTTGAAGTCATTTTGGACATTGGCTACCATTTTGACCTTTTTGGACTGATAAGCCTTACTATTGAGATGGGATTAAATTGTGTCATCAGCGTAGATACCAAATTGAGAGCTGATGTCATCAGGAAGGTCATTAATAAAAAATAAAAAAATACAGAATAGGACCAAGGATAGAGCCCTGGGTGACACCTGCGTTAGTACAAAAGGATCTAGACAAGTGGCTGGTGAGGATAATTTTTATTATTATATCTTTTATCGTATTTCTATTGCTTTTTATTACAATTTTCAAATAATTATATTTAATACTAAGAATGTAAAAAGAATAACATCATGATGAAGTAGATAAAGAAACATTTAGCTATAGAGTTTATTTGAATGATGTTTACTAGAGAAGCTTTCATAGCCTAATCTGTCAGGCATTTTTATGATAAATCAAATACCCAAGAATAAGTAATATTACTAACCCATGCTGCTTAATAGTCAGAGAATAAAAAGATAATTACTAGTCAAAAATTAAGGACAATACTTCAGCTTAGAAATTTGAAGACTACTGTATCTAATAATTCTCATGAAAATAAAATAACATCTTGGCAATTTAGCTGAAAATTAGAGAAGAAAAAAAATGGGTTACATGAGTGATTTCCACTGGTAAAGATTTCGTGTCTTAATGGTTAAGGCATTGTCTGAGACATGCTTCCATGTCAGTATAGTGGAGATTGAAAAAGAACAGCGTATAACTATTATGTTGAGTCATAAATAATTTCCATTTTTAGGAAGCAAATGTACTGATGAATATATTATCATAACTAGCCATTCCTTAAAGATATCATAACAGGTGGTGAAAAATGGGTTCCATACAACAATGTTCAACACAGAAGGCAGTGGATTGGCAAAGAGAAATCACCATAATCAACCCCAAAAGCTGAGCTTTATGGGAGAAAAGTAATGTCAGATGCATGGTGGGAGCACTGGGGTATTATTCATTTAGAGTTCTTAAAATGCAATGAAACACTGAATGCACATTTATACATCCAGCAGCTGCAACATGTACATAAAAGTTTGATTGAAAACCATCTTGGGATCATCAATAGGGAAAATGTTGTTCTTCATGACAACACTAAATGCACATTGATATGTCCAGCAGCTGAAAAGTCACATGTACTCATCAATAGCAAAATGTTGTTGACAACACAAGACCACATACAGTAAGAATAACAGGAAAAACTTTGGAACTTGGCTGGTCTGTTCTGTCCTACCTAACATAGTCATCAGACTTTGCACCAACCAATTATTACCTTTTATCAATTTGGGGAAAACTTTCTATAATGAAAAGCAGATTAAAGTTTTTTTGTTTAAAACTTATGTCACATCAAAACCAGCAGAATCATGCTCAAAAGTTATTGAAAATCTGTCTGAAATGTTATTGCAAATAATGACGAACATATAATTGAATAAAATATAACTGTATATTATTTTTTGAAGAATAAAGTTGATAAGCTAAAAAGTAAATTATTGATGACTCAACCTAATATATATTATATTTCAGTAAAATATCTCCTGGCAAAGACATTGTGGCATAATGGTTAAGGCAGTGACATGGTAAGACATGCTTCCAGGAAGAAGGAGTGAAAATACAAGTCTTGCTGGAGCTTATTGATTTCTGAACAAAGATGCTTACTTTATGTTCAGGGAATACCAATTGTAAAATGATGAGACCTTGCTGACAATCTAATACTGTTTTTAAATTCATAAAGTCTACGTACACAAACACAAGTATATTAGGCCTGTTCTGTCAGAAACACTTGCATTAATATCTGATCACAGACAATCACTTTTTTTTGATTTCCAATGCATTTCCATGGTAAAATTACTGGCAATGCTTTCCTATAGTAAGCCAATTAGTAATGCATTTACATTAAATATAGTAGCAGCCATATTCTGTCAGTCATTCCTGACCAATGCCAGGCTGTACCTGATTTTAATATAAAAGTAAAATCGATAATAATGCATTTACATTATATATAATAATAGTATTATTTTGTCAATAATACTTGTATTACTATCTGATCACTGACAATCACTTTTTCCTTGTTTCAAACGAGGCATATGTGTGTTGTCTGAGTTTTTATGACTGAGACTGTTATGAATCCATATGAGTTGATACAGGTGATACTTATGTATTTTGACTTTAAAATGAATGATTGTAAATATATAATAAGTGATTGCCAGTGACCAGATGTTAATACAAACATGGCTGACATTCTTAATGGTTTTACACTTTTATTTGATTTGTGGTGAGAGAGAAAAAAATAATAACAAGAACAAAATTTCCCCAATCTCTAAAAATAGATGAATAACAGGCAAATAAAGCCATAATTCAACCAACCAATCAGAAAGCTTTCACAACCAGGCCATGAGCCAATGAGAAGCAGATTTATAGATATGTATATAAACAGATGTAAAATCAACTCAAAATCAGAGTGAATAAATTTTGTCTATTTTCTGATGTTGTGGGCATTCTAACATACCCAGAGATGAAATACAACATTTGCACGATTAGCTGGTAACATTAAACATCTAGCCTGCCCTTGCAACATTGAAAACAAACAAACATTCCTTCACAACGTGGTCAAGTGGTGGCTACTTCATTTAGATACATACATATGTATGCATACATTCATTAATTTTCTCCTGGATTCTTTTTCTTTCTTTCTTTCATTCACTCCCATATATGTCTACGAAACTTTTACCACAGATTATTATGAATTAAAATTTCTTTTTTTCATGAAAGAAAATAAGTGACATTTTTGTGTCGATATACATAATGCAGTAATTTTAATTCAAATGGTGTTTCTAATAAATTGAACTTGTATTTGTTCTTTCATCTCTTGGATAATAGGAGGATGTTTTTATTTTTGTTTGTTTTAATTTTTTAATTTTTTAAAATTATATTTAAGATTTTGAATTAGATTATAATAGTTCAGATACATAATGAAAATAAAAAATAAATATTAATAAATGGTAAAAAATTTAAAAAATAATGACCTTGAAAAATAATGTGAAGAGAAATAATAAATGTCACTGTAAATGAGTCTGATTATAATTTTGATAAAAAAATGCTACTTTAATTAAAAGAGAAAGCAATTTACTAAGATGAAATTGTATAGGAAGTGCTTTAATTGCTAAATCATGCACAGTAAATTTGCATTCTGGTTCTTGCAACATTTCACCTTTCTTGGCAGACTTATTGTCACAATGTGGGATACTTAATAACAAAAGTGATAAAAATATTAAAAAAAATAAACTAAATAAAATTGGTTAGACTATATACCCAAAAGTCATTTAAAAAAAAATTTAAATTCAAAATTTCAGCATCTACTCTCCTTCAGGTGCATGTATAGTCGTATTAATATGAAGATCACTTTAGTCTGATGAAATAGTAATTTATGAAACTTGTCACATGAAAATTTTTTTCATGAAGTTACAGATTTTCTAAAAATAATAAATCTAAAAAAAGTTACAAAAAAACTCAATATGAAAAAAATGAATAAAGCAAATGTAAAATGAATGCAAAAAGCAAAAAAAAAATCAATGTTCATTTTACATTTGCTTTCGTCATGAAAGAAAAATATTTAATTTTTTATTTTAAATTTTCATGATGGCTTTTTCTCATTTTCATCATTGCGGTCTAAAATTATAAAATATTCCATTAAAAAGATAAAAAAACCCCTCTAAATCCACAATGAAATTATTCTTTAAAAATATTTTAAAATAATTTCCAATAAAATCATATAGGATTTTTCTATCATAGATGAGCTTCTTGCTTTAATATTAACCCCTAATGAATAATTATGATTCAAATTTATATTTATAATTTAACATTGATAAAAAGATTAATTTTGTAAAATAAATAAGGAAAAATATAACAAAGATGTTAAAGTTAGAAATTTATATATAAATATGACAAATACAGTAAAAAAACATCCTCTTTCTCAGCCTCTGTAGTCAGGATAATTATCTAGACTTTTATAGTCTAATTTAAAATCAGAGGAAAAAAAAAACATAATTCCTATTAAAATACACAAACAATAAAAAATCACCCTATTTTCCTGAAGATAAACAAACTAATTATTAAAAATACCGTTTAAATAAGATTACTGCATTACAGATATCAACACAAAGATATAATTTATTCTATTTGCTTGCAGGCAAAACAAAGAAGAAATATTATTAATAATAATAATGATGATGATGACGAGGAGGTCCAATGAACTAAAAAAAATTCTATTATGCTTGGGGGAGAAAAGAAGCACTTAGAGTTATTCCCCTTTAACCACTGACAACTGTCATCACGTAAATGACGCCATTGTGGATAACAAAATGGAAAAATAAATGAATAAATAAAAGTAAAAACTTTCTTTTTTTTAAATTCTTAGAATGGAGGAATATAATTCTTTTACTATGAATTTAGATTGGAACTTATAGAGACTGATTTGATCACAGCATAAATTATTGGTCAAATACATAATGCTAATATTAGCCATTTCTTTATTCAACATTTATTGGCAAAGCAATCAATGGGACTGTTGTTTAAGATTTATAAAACGTTTCTATTAAAACAATTTTTCAGGAAAACAGGTTTCTCAAGTCCACTAACAGTTATTGTTCTTTCAAGTAATAATGTTTAGCTTCCTTCCTAATCTTTTCTTTCAAGTAGTGTGGAAAATCAACATATTGATTGTATCATTATTTTCTCTACAAATTACATGTACATTTTAGTTCTTTCTGCTGTTGGAAGTCCTCAAGTAATGTGCTTTTGGTTATTTGGTATAACCTTACACTTATCGATAAAATTGTAAGTATTTCTATTGATGTAGGTTTTATTGGTACAGAATTGGATTAATTGAGCTATATGGATGCTGGGTGAAGTAATGGGTAGTGGCTTGGATTGAGAAATCGGAGAGCTGAGTTCAAATACCCGTCAAGTTTGTTACATTCCCTTGGGAAAGGTATGAATCCATCTCTTCTCTCCCCAGCTATGGGTTAAATAGCAGTAAAGATTGGATCCTATAGCCTTGGGTGAAAACTCATCTGGGAGAATGACAACTCTGAATTGAAAACCTCCAACTATGAATAAATAGTAGAGCAGACTTTGCTCTTCAGCCTTGGTTGGCATCCAGTATAGGAGAAGAACTCTGAATTCAAAACAGTAGTCCTGGTGAAGCACATACTATGCAACTAATTAGACAACTGTGGCGTTGACAATGACTCTGTGATTCCAACTGTGATTGACCTTGATTAATTGACTAAACAATACTGAATAACTTACAACAGTCATAAGTGTTTTGTGTTTTTACAAGTTTGGTTAGTCCTGGGTATGACGATAAACTACATCTGGCAGCCATCCCTCTGATCGGGAGAGTGGAGGTTTTGAGGAGCATGCAATCACCTCTTAATTGCTGTTATTCTCAGGTCCACCCTCACCCAGCTATGGGCAAATAGTGACCCCCCCCCAAACAAAAATAAAACACTATGAAAGTATAAAAATGTATTTTTATAGTAAAAATATCAGCAATAGATTTTTATATAAAACATTATCCACGACACATATTTATAGTAGAATTACCAGCAATACATTTTATCTGGAGTTGAAGGCATACGATTGCATTCAAAATGTATGCAAGCCATAAAATTGTATTCAAAATATTTAGATTTCAGCAGTAAATAACCAATAGACATTGATATGCCACTAAAAATCAACTGACCAACGAGTTTGGTGAACAAATTTTTCAGATTCAGTGTTGAAGTTTTGTTTTAGGACAAAGTAAAAACTTTTTTCAGAAACTGAGGCAAATTGAAAGAATAACATTAGAGACAAAGAAAAAAGTGTTGGAATGATGTGTAATGTTTACATTTCCTTATGGCAGTGAATGTTGGACAATTTTATCACGATTGACTTGAGGCTTAGGACCACATCATGTTGAAAACCTGGTTCCTGTACGCTCACTGAAGATAAGCAATGTCATGCTTGGTCAGTACTGAGATGGGTGACCACTTTGGAATACCTGGTGCTGTAAGCTTGAATGTGTGATGTAATGGATAATGACACAGAATTGTTAATCAGAGAACCAAGTTCCAATTCCTGTTGGGTTCATTATATTCACTTATATGTAAATATCCTTGAGAAAGTATCTGTCTATATTTCTGAGATGAGCTATTCTGTACACTATTTACATTATTCAAACTATTATCCTCATCTTTGTCACCATATTTATTACAACGTTTCAGCCATTGTACACTCCGGCCTTCTTCAGTATCTATCTATATTTCTGAGATTAGGTATTATGTACACTATTTACATTATTCGGACTATTGTCCTCATCTTTCTAGCCATATTTATTACAATGTTTCAGCTGTTGTACACTCTGGCCTTCTTCAGGTGGTTGGAATGTTGAATTGAACCATTTATTTCACTCACTGGGGTACACTGTTCTAGTTCCATGTGCTATGTTTAATGGATATCAGTTATCTTCTGTTAATTCCCCTCTCCAAGTTCTCCACTGCCTTAACCAGGAATTGAACTCACATTCATTGCGTCCTGTCACTGGAGCTAACCAATGCCTTTATCCACTGTGCCATGTGTCCTTGAGTTCAGTGAGTGAAATAAAGAGTTCAATTCGACATTACAACCACCTGAAGAAGGCTGGAGCATACAATGGCCAAAACGTTGTAATAAATATGGCGACAAAGATGAGGACAATAGTCCAAATAATGTAAATAATATCCTTGAGAAAAGTATGAATCCACCTTTTCTCACCCCAGCTATAGGTTAATTAGTAAGACTTGTACCACTAAACCATTATTATCACAAAAAAACAAATAACATTCTTACAATCTAAAAATATTTTATTGGTTTTAAATAAATTGCAATGGGTTGATAAACCATAGAAAACAAATGAACCAAACCAGTAAAACGATTGACTTGAGGCAACCAAGATGCAATTCAACTGATGAATGTTGAAAATAGAATGAACAGACCTTGTGACAGATGAGGAAGAAGGAGAACAACATTTACAAGAAAACAGCTAAAATATTTGAAACTCATAATGAGGACTGATTGATTTTTCACACATTATCAAGACTTTGTAGATTTTTTAAAGCCAAAACACATTTTTGGATTGTAAGAAAATTTTTGGTTTTGTTTTTCAAATTAATATTGCATTAACATTTTTAACAAGGATTTTTTTCCAGATACAAGTTCTACTATTTAAGGTGGGAAAAGGAGATGGATTTATATGTTTCCCAAGGGTATTTGTGCATAAGTGAATAAAAGAGAACATGACTGGAATTCGAACTTGGTGCTACGAGTTCTCGTTCCGAGTTGCTATCCATCACACTACCCACATATCAATATAACGAGAAAAGAAAGCTTAGAAAATTTAATATTCAGAAGGCAAAACAGAAGGTGAAAGAAGCAGAGGAAAGCAGAAAGCAAAGTTACTGGATATAAGTCCGAGCAAAAAAATGATATTTGGCAACAGATGTCTCCAATCACTGGTTAGATATTACATTCGACTTAAACCTGTGCAAGTGGAATACTATTTTGTCATGTGACCGTATACTCATGAAGTCAAACCCAGATACAGATATTTTCATTCCAAAGTAATTTTATTTTTATGGTAGAGTAAGTAAAAACTTTAATTGAAAGAGGAATTTGCACTATCCTTGGTCCTGATCTGGCATCTTGGCTTCAGTCATTTTCTCACTGCTGTACTTTACCTTCCTTGTGCCTTTTCTATAAATATTTTCATGGTAACTGTCCTGATGAGCTTTTCTCTTTGGTACATTGACTTTACGAATTTAAATGCAATACTAGATTGGCAGATAGGTCTCATCATTTTACTGTTGAAATAGTTAAGTGTAAGCCTAAATTTTATGATAATGATTACTTTTCTCACACTTCTCACTTGTGGAACTCACTTGTGACTTTTTGCATTCCCACCAACTTTGATTTTCAAAAAGTTAAATGCAATGTCAATTGTCATTTCCTGTCTTCTTGAATCCTGGTCTTTTAATGTCCTCTCTCTGCTCAATGTTTTCTTAGTTTCTTTCACTCTCAGTAACCCTGTGCATCATAGTGACTTTATCACTTTGGGATGAAATAATAGAAATAAAAAGAAATAATGACAATAATCTGTAGCTCAGGAATACCCAGTTAGTATGCAGCAATAAGTGCCATTTTTTGCAGGCAAGATTAACCCTTCAGTCTTGGTAGACAGTCATTCTAGGCCTTAATTTCAGAACATTGTCCCCAACCCCCAATAGCAGTAAGGCAAATGAATTGAGGAACAACTAGTATACAGACGAAGAGGTGTTATGAACAAGAAAGAGCTGCCAAGAGCTATGATCACCCACAATGGCACAGGGAGAGGGAGTGGAAGTAAGATAGAGAGAGTAGGAGAAAGAAAGTGAGATGAAGGAAGAAACAGAGAGGGTGAGGGAGAGATGAAGGAAGGGGGAAAAAACAAGAAGAAGGGAGAGAGAGAGAGAGAGGAAGGGAAGAGTAACACAAGTGAATTTTATGGCTATTATCATTTAACAGTGAAATGTTATTTTTCTTAATGTCAAAAGGTGAAACAATCAAACATTAGTTTGAGTCAGGTGAGGTATATTACCTGCTTATATGCATAAGTAAACAGATTCCAATCCAGCAACTAAATGTGAGAACGCAATGGCAGAGTGTTAGTGAGGAGATTGTGAGGACGAATCTGATCCTGGTCACTGCAGCTGTAATAAGTGCAATACAGCAAGGAATATAGTAACACTGTAGAAATAGTTGCATTTGTGAATTCTGACTTTGTGAAAAAAATTCAATTTGCCTACAAAGAAAGAGGAAAGGAAAAGAAGTGGATAAATTGTAAATCTAAAATTTTTAGATTCTAGAAATTGTTGTGGTGTTTTACAAAAATTGTTTTTTTTTGGTTTTTAGTCCAGTTTCTTCTGATGGGAGAGATTTTGTATGACAGGAAACAGAGTAGACATAAAAAGATTTCTTAATAACTCCTCTTATTACTTCAACTTGGACTCTTACTCTGACTGCTACTCAAAATATCACCTCAAACTGTCTACTTGATACATTGTCCTTTATTTATACCCGACATGTTCTTCTTTTTTTTAAGTCAAGTTTCTTCTTTGAAGGCAGTTTCCATTGACAGGAAACAGTTGAGACACACAAAAATTTCTTAATGACTCCTCTTACTACTTCAACTCAGACTTTTACTTAGACTTTTACTTAGACTGACCAAAATGATTACATGATACAGTTTTTTATTCATACATGTTGCACAGGCATAGTTCCATGGTTCATTTCTTTTATCTTGGTATTAGGAGTTATGTGGGATTGCTTTACAGAAATATATATATGTAATGGATTAAATTTGACAGATATTTTAATATATTTTCTGTTTATACGCTATTTTTTTGGATACAACTTGAGTAAATGATCTGTTTTTTAATTAAAAAGTATTAATTACATTTGAATATTCGATAAATTTTGCAGAAAGTATGCATCCTCTGGCAGGAATTGAACCCATATCCTAAATGGAACTGTCATTTAGTCTGATTTGCTGTTAACTGATTCAGCCACAGATGACTTCTGGTTTAGCAAAGCTCAAATTACTGCATATAAACCAGAAGTCCTCTGTGGTTGAATCGGTTAACAGCACATCAGGCTAAATGACGGTTCCATTTAGGATACAGGTTCAATTCCTTTTTGAGGATGCATATTTTCTACAAAATTTCTTCAATATTCAAGCTGGTAAATCTAATTAATACTGTTTAATTAAAAAATAAACCATTTACTCAAATAATTTTTATCCACAAAAATAACATATAAACAGAAAATATATATATATATGATATTGAGGTAGCATATCTTCATTCCAGTATGTTTCATTGAATAATAAAGAGATATTATGTCTATTTATTTTGATAATACTCCTTTTTCTAGTTCTCTAATTATCTTCTTCTTGTCAAGCTGAAATTCATGAAGGAAGTTGCCATGGTTCTTGTTAAACAAGTACTTCCACTCTCCTCCGAGATCATCCTTGGGGTGAATTGTGTAGACTGAAAGATGTTTTTTTAAATTATGCTATTTATTGACAGTTAAATATATTTTTTTGAGTGTGCAATGCCACCACGCTAGAGTTCTACACATATTTTGTCTTAGTGTTTGCCTAGGTATGGGAAAATTGCACCCTGAAGATGACAATTTGAAAGTACTTGGCCTGACAACAACTCGAATATAACGATCTTATTATTTAAGGAATTGATAGTAAGTTAATGTCTCATTAAGTTTTCTTAGCGAAGTGATTTCACCATTAATCACATTAATATTTCTAATACTTTGTATAAATTTTTTCATTATGATATAAAATATAAGTTGCACACTCTAATATATATATATATATATATATATATATATATATAAAGATATGTTTGAAGGTACAAAATTTTATCACAGCAATAAATGTATGAAGCTTGATATTACTAGACATATTAAAAACGTGCGAAGCAACCGGTTTCGCTCCCGCTCATCAGGCTTCCAACGGGAGATTTAATTTAAATTAAAAAACACAGAAAATGTACAATGAAAAGGAAATGTGGAGGGGGAAGGGAAAAAAAAAATTATGAGCAAAAGGAGCTAGAGGCAAATGACAGCGAGCCCCAACAAGCACTCACATTGTTTGAACAAGGAAGGCTTGCGGGACCCGATGTAAAGTGCCTCCAGCACCTTAAGGTGAAATAACGAGTGTGACCGGGACAACATGGTGAACACTAAAATTAGCTACACAAAATCTGCTCTTTAATAGGTGCTCACATATGGCGGAACCATAGGTGTTAGGGACGAGTCATATTCAACAGCAAAGTGTGGTTCCTGATTTTGGTGGGAACGTGCTGTTTAATTCTCGTGTATATATATTTATTTATTTCGAATTATTCAAAAAGAAAGAACAAATTTTGAAAATTTAATAAAAACAAATGTTAACAGACCGAAAACACATTCAACACATTACTAAAATGAAAAAGGTTCAAAGTTATTAAAATGAATTAAATTTTTTTAAAAATCTTGTTTAAATCCTTCTTTTTGTTGTATTTTTTTAGATTTTGTATGAATTTAAATTGTTAAAATTTGTCTCAACTCTTAAAATGGCCACACTGCAAGAAAAGTAATTTTGTGAACTGCAATTTGTGAAGTGTAACCTTGAAATAATAAACTTTAAATAATTTCCTATCCAGTAACGTGTTCCATTTGTTTCTATTAAATTTGCAAAATCTGCTTTTTCTTTTTGAATAACTCCGTGTATATATCCAGTAGTTTTTGCACAGCTTGACTTTGACTTATCAGCTTGTAGATAGTTGTTAGGTGGGTGGGGGGGGGGGTAGGGTTGAAGATTTGGCCTTGGAAAAATATTCAACTCATCCACAAAGAAAAGGTAAAGTAGTTAAATGCAAATATTTTCATCATAAAGAAATTGTGGTGGTGATTTTTACAAAAGTAGTTTTATTTTTTAAGTCAAGTCTTTCTTCTGAAGACAGTTCATATGACAGGAAATAGACTGAACTCAGGAAGATTTCGTAATGTCTTCTTTTACTACTTTAACTCAGACTGTTACTCTATCTGATACACTGACTACTTGATATGTTGTCCTATTATTTATATCCGATGCACAGACATTATAGCAACCACAAAAATATGCACAAATATTTAACAGAAAAATGCTTGGCTTTATTTGAATATGTGTTACTTAAAGGGTGTGGCAGTGTGTTTCAGTGGCTAAAATATTCACTTTTCAAACATCAGACCTGGGTGTGAATCTCACCATGGTTGATTTATCAGGACAGTATCTTCTTCATGTTATCAACCTGGTGAGGCAATCACAGTGTTCAGCACCACAGGAAAGTGCCTAAAAACTATAGCATGGGTTGACTGAAGGCCTCTGAGAGAAAATGAGTAGACAGAATTGTTTGTCAAAGTCACAGGTCATCATGACTGTAACTAAGGTTAGCTCAGCATAGCTACCCACGGGTGAGCTCTGCGGGTGTTGAACAAACAAAAATGTGCCTAGGCAGGCTAATCACCCTAGCGGACAGGCATACTCAGATACAAGCGGACAAATATTATTATTACTTAAATAGTATAAAATTTCTAACAACTTAATAACTATAGATGCTTAAAAGCTGAAACTTTGTTTGCTGAATACTAATTTGGTATGTGTTTTTTTAAATGTTCTGTATTATATGTTAATCAAATTTTTTTTCAAGTTGATATCCAACCAGTAGGATTATCTTATCTTTTAATAATTTGCAATAAAAAGGTTTTTATTTAATATGAAACTGATTAATTTATAGAATATGTTCTATAAAGTAATAGATTCTGTCATTAATTTATAGAATATGTTCTAATAGTGTTTCTATTATAATTTGGATCTATTTTGCCAAATCTTCCTTTATATAGATTTGGCAAAAAAGACTGATTCAAATTATAACCGACACATTATTAATCTTAAAGAAAAGGAAAACAAAAAAGACACTTCTATTCTTGGACACATAATGAGGAAGGAGGGCTTGGAGAATTTGACACTCATGAGACATATTGAAGGCAAAAGAGACAGAGGAAGGCAGTGACCTGATCAGCTAGTGAGAACGGATAGAAGAACAGCGGGTGGGATACTCAGTAAAGTGACAAATGTTGCTAAAGGTTACAAGGGATAAAATATTGTGGAGAGCTATAGTCGCCCACGTCCTGAAGGGACAAGGCTCATGGAAGAAAAAGATGAAGGCAGGGATTTTCCTGGAGATACTGGTGAGATATCACACAACAAATTTCTTTGTTCTTGGTTTTCTTAAACTGGCAGCAGATTGAATAATGATTCAAGACCATTTATAGATAGTGATGAAAGCAATTAAACTCATGACTAACTTGGGGCTGATGACAAGTTATTTTACCAATATGGCATCACATAAAATCCTCCTGCTCCCAACTATTTAATAAAAATATAAGGCATTAGAAGAAAACTCCAGATATCAAGGTCAAAGGTTTAAATTTTGTGATCTGGGGTGAAGATTTCTCATGCAAAATGGAAAAGAGATTTCAAAAACATCAGCCAGTTGATGGCTCAATGGTAAAAGAACTAATTCAGTACCACGAGGGTTATGGTTCAAACCAGGCAGCCAGGAAGGTGAGTCTTATTAAATTGAGTTTATGATAAGGCCCCAAAATAGTTTTTGGCATTTCTTATCCAACTTTGACCTTTTGCAAGAATGAACCAGGCTTGGATAAATAGATTACAGTAAAATAGAAGAAGAAGACTGCAAAAACATCTTTATTATCAAATGCTGGCTGAAAGTCAAAAACGAGGTTAGAGATCTGCAAGCCAAAGAGTACTTGTGAAACTTATAAAGAAATTACAATTTTTCATCAGAGCATATGAAAGAGGAAAAAATCCAGAAATTAAAAGAACAAATTTTCATGAAATTCTTAAGGATATGTTTTGAGATATTTGAAGAAGAGCAAAGTTTAACTTTGGACCAGGCAACCCCCCCCCCCCAAAAAAAACAAAAGAATTAACTTGTATCAAAGGACTTCTTTCACTTGACACTATGATTGCCATATTCTCCCTTTCTTCATTTTCTATGTACCATCTCCTTTCAGGATGTGGGAAATCATGGCTCTCCACAATTTCCTGTCCTTTGTAGTTCTTAGTAAAATTTGTCTTTTTACTATCTCTCCTAATTCCTGTTCTGTTAACCATTTACTCAAGCTCTTTAAGTAGGTTACGCACTGCTTTTCCCTGTCCCTGTCGTCTTCAGTATATCTTCTGCATGTCAAACTTTTTAAGGTATCTTTCCTTATTATGAGTCATAGAAATTTCAACTTTTTCTCATGTTAAACGTAAGTGTTCTTTTTGTTTTCATTTTCTCAAAAACTTTGTTGTTGTTCTCATGTTCAGTCCATGGTATTCTCAGCATCCTACTGTAGAACCACATTTCTGTTGCTTCCATTTTCTTCTTCATCTGTGAGGAGATTCTCCAGCATTCACTGCCTACATGGAGGACTGATATTACATAACAGTTTGGTACCCTCTATTTTGAAACTAATGAAATTTTCCTGTTTCTTAATACTTTGCTTAACTTTTGAAAGCGTCTTTTGCTATCCCAGTCAGTAAGTTTTATTAATTTAAAAAGCTATTTTTAAAATCTTAATACACCCATATCAAAATCATCTTTATAACATGGTAAATTATAAACTTCATTACAGTTGGTTCATATACTTTTTATAGACTTGTAAATAAAAAAAATTATTCCGATAGTAAATAAGAATATTTTTTAATCTTGTAAATAAATAATTTATTGCAATATTTCACAAATTACATACTATACGCTTGGAAAAAAAGAAAACATTGTTATTGTTCTCGCATCTTTCTCTTACTGTATCATGCCAGACCATTTTTCTAGTCAGAATCCATCTTGCACATTTATAAATCTACCATTTGTCTGTGTATTGAATATTGTTGTCATATCTGGTTTGGTGCTCCTACTGTACATCTTGAGATTCTTGACAAAATCCAGAGAATGGTCTGCAATACAACCAATCCTGACCTGGCATCTCATCTCTAGTCACTTTCTCACCGATGTGACATGGCTTTCCTCTATCTCTTCTCCAAATATTTTTGTTGCAATTGCTCCGATGAGCTTTTTTTTCTGGTGCCCTAACTACATGGATTTAAGCTTGCTACTAGATTGGCAAATAGGTCTCACTGTTTGTTTTTTTTTTTACTGTTGAACTAGCTAGATACAACCGCCACTTCTACTCGAATAGTTTTTTTTCTTCTCACATTCCCACCTTCCAATTTCTTGCTTCCCTGATAATTACAATCTTCAAAAATTTAAATACAACATCAATCACCATTTTCTATCTTTTTGAATCCTATTCCTCTTTTGTCTTTTTCTCAATCCACCTCATTTTCAATCTTCTCTTTCACTTTCGCTCCATGTAACACTATGTGTACTAGTGCATTGTTACCTTGTGTGGGGCGAAATGATTAAAAAAAAAAATCTTGCAATATGAGCTCTGGTAAAAACATGTGATGATAACAGCAAAAATTGCAATATGAGCACTGGTAAAAAATAGTTACTGAAGACATTAGGTTTATAATACCCAGAAATTCATACACAGATGTCCTCAATGATACATGGCACAATGGATAAAGGCATTGGTTAGATCCAGTGACAGGACCAAAGAGTGTGAGTTCAATACCCGGTTAAGGCAATAACTGATAACTGACATCTATTAAACATGGCACGTGGAACAAGAACAGTCTTGAGCGAAATAAAAGGTTCAGTTTGACATTCCAACCACCTGAAGAAGGCCGAAACATTGTAATAAATATGGCGGCAAAGATGAGGACAACAGTCCAAATAATGTAAATAGTATACATAAAACCTCATCTCAGATATATAGACAGATACTGAAAAAAAATCTTGCAAGTAAACAATGTTGCATCTGTTCACTTAATGAGTAATCATTGACTAAACTGGTTTGGTTTCCTGATGAGGAGAATGGCTAAACCCCTAACAGGATTAAAATCAAGACTTGTCAAAAGCAGATTAACCTTCTTGTATGTCAACGACCATCCAACATAATGAGGTAGTCTGTGCTCTATAACAATGTATGCAACCAGTGTAGTGATGACATGCCATCATTAGGTAGAAGTTGATGGCCAGGACAGAGGCACCCGCCATCAATGCAAATTTTAAAATTGGAGGACATTGGCTGTTGTTTGATGGAGAAAATAGGTTCTGCCAGTTCTACTTTCTCAAGACACTGCTATGCATTAATGAGTACATCTCTGGCTTTCAATCAAGATACGGGGAGTGAACTGGCTAAATGTTTAACTGTGCAGTGACCCTACAACCATCCAAGTTCAGGGAACATTATGATGATGATGATGATTGTTGGTTCCAATCTATTGGAATGATTGACTGCAAAAACATCCCCACCTCCCCAAATGTATAGACAAAACATACAGATGCATGTTGGGATTTCTTCGGAGCCAATAAGATTGGCCACTTCTCAGTCTCATCTGACTTAGTTTTGTTCTTTCTTGTCTTGAAGTCAGAATGCTGTGATCACTTGTCTGTATCCCCTTTTGTGTTTACACCATTCTTAGTTTGTGAATTTTTTTGCCTTATTACTCTTGCCTACTTTTCTCTTGCATATATTGTTTGCTTTCTTCATATTATTTTGGCCCTGTTCTTTTCTTTCTCTTGTCATTGTTTATTGCAAACTTTATCAATTCTGTTTGTTAAGCATTTCTGCCAATTACATTTAATGATGGTCAATTACTTTACAATGATGAAATAAACAACTGAATAAGTTTAACATTTTTTGTTGTCATTTCTCAAGAAAAAATGCATAAATCCAGTTTCATATTTTACGGTTTTATGAAAATTCTAAAACATTCTAAAAATATCTTATTAAAACAATAAAAATCATTCAGGTGTCAAGAGAAAAATGTCCTTTTGGCATATTTTTTTTTTATTATTGCTGAGTCCTAAGGTAAACATGGCTATTTTGAAGAGCAAACAAAGTAAAATCTCTTGGCATTTCAATATTGCAAATTTTTCAAGCTAGCCTGGAAAGTTGATATTAAACTCAATATTTCAATTCACATTTTAACATTTGTAACAAGATGCTGTTATTTATGATACATTTTGTGACGTGATTTTTGAGAATGCTTCAACCGATTCTATATTTTCAGATGCAGTTCTGCAAAGGATTGGCACGATTTTAAAATCTTATAAAATAGATCTATCATCAAAGGTCAGACTTTATGAAACATTCTCATTAACTTAAATGATTACATGTCGTCATCATCATGTTTCATGGTTCATGATGGCAAACTCCAGTTCCTACTGACACAAAAATGATTCCAGAAAAACTTGGCTGGCTTCCAGGTACTCTATTGTCATTGAGATTTAAACCCCGTTGAACATGTATAGGATATATTGCAGACTGAAATGAATTCTTTTCATCTTAACAAACAATTCAATTATAGATAACCCTGGAACATGCCTGAATAGATACAGCCATGCCGTAAGTCCAGCACCAAATTGTATAGCCATAACTATTAGGTAGTATTTTCTCATTTTTGGGTGCTTTAGTGTATGTATATATATATATATATATATATATATATATATATATATATATATATATATATATATATATATATATATGGGGAATAGTGAAGTAATGTGCTGCAGCTCAGATTGAGGAATTGGAGAGCCAAGTTCAAATTCATTACATTCACTTACATATTAATACACTTGCGAAAGGTATGAATCCATCTCACCTCCTCCCAGCTATGGGCAAATAGCAGGAGAGACTGGGTTCTATAGCCTTCAAACCAGCCTGAAAATGGCTGTGCTCCATCGGGCTATGTTGCCAAAGAAACACCACTTCTACTACAGTACATTTGGTGCCCCTATGACTCTGATGAGTTATGGGACTTATGATCAATATATATATATATATATATATATATATATATATATATATATATATATATATATATTTATACAAGAGCTCTGCAATGATGGCCAAGCTATGTTATGCTGAGTAATTGAATATCCAGTGTTCCCCAAAACATTGAATAATGTTTATAATTGAATATAAGATATTTTAAATACCAGCAAAAAGAGTCTTTTATACACACACATCATATATATCTATATCTATATATATATATATGATATGTCCCGGAAAGGGATATATTTGTTCGAGGTAGCTAAGTGGTTTTGGCTACTGTAACCAAGTAGTACAATCTTGACTGGTACTTGTCGTAGTCGTAGTCAATAGAGGTAGGCAAAAGGCATAGACCAATAGGATAGCCAATGGCGTAGTCCAACGGGCATCATCATAGACTTTGACTCTATCGTACCTCCATGTCAGTCTGTATTTATGGCTGACACCAGCCAATCATATTCGTGTGAGGGGGAACACAGGTGTATGCATATTCATTGCATCAATATATACCTATATATATATATATATATATATATATATATATATATATATATATATTATGAAATGGATTAAGTCTGACAATTATTTTAATATATTTTCGATTTATACATTATTTTTATAGATATAATTTATTTAAGTCAATGCTCTGTTTTTGTAATTAAACAGTATTAATTACATTTACCAGCCTGAATATTGGAGAAATTTCATAGAAAATGTAAGCTTCTCTGACAGACATCAAACCTGTAACCTTTAATGAGAACCATCATTTGATCTGATATGCTGTTAACCCTTCAGCCAAAAAGAAGCGTCTGCTTAGCAAAGTTCAAATTACTGTTTGTAAGCAACAAATCTTTGATGATCTCGTTTATTAATAAAGTTTAATTTGTTTGTTTATTATGTTTTGTTTATAAGATTTGTTGATTACTGTCGGTGTCAGAGTGGATTATATCAAGTTTTACAACTGTGAAATTGTTTTTTTTTTGAGACCCATTCAGTGTTTCCTTTGTAAAACTTGATGTAATACATGTTGACACTCTGTCAGCAAGTATTTGGCTAATTCTACCTAGTATTTGACTATTTATGTCTAGTATTCTCCCTAGTATTTGACTATTTCTACACAGTATTCTACATAGTATGTGACTATTTCTACCTAGTATTTGACTATTTCTACCTAGTATTCTACCTAGTATTTAACTATTTCTACCTAGTATTCTACCTAGTATTTGACTATTTCTACCTAGTCACAGTAGCTTTAAATAAATGTGACATAAACGAGGGACCAAAAACTACTGGTTCCTTAAAATGTTTAATTTTACGTTCAGTAGTATGCTTGATGATGTTAATTCGAAAACCACTGTTAATAAAAAATACAACAAATTTTCTCAGGTTCCTGATTGAGGGTACAAGGAGAATGAATCATAAAATGAATGATGAGCTAGAGTAGAGATCAAGTTAATTTGATGGGAATTAAGAACAAAAGAATTCCAATTTGTAGACAAACTGGTGAACGTTGATTTGCAATAAAAACAAATCATCTTTACGCTAAGAACATCAGAATGCCATTGCTCTCTAACTTCAAAGTAAATTGCAAAAATGGATGAAGGGAATTAAGATGGGAGTGAAAAGGTGTGACGTTGTTGATAAAATTGAAGATAGAAAATGTATCATTAACGTAAAGGAAATATACATTGGGATTATGGCTTTTTTCAAAGAAAAAGCTCTCATAAAAAACAAAAAACTGTTTTGAGACATTGTAGTGATAGAAAAATAAATAAAAATTTAAGTTAAGCAATGATAAGCCTGGTCAGTACCTAGATGGATGACTGCTTAGGAATACCAGGTGCCTTAAGCTTGGATGTGTTGGTAGTGTAATGGATAATGGCTCAGAATTGTTAACTGGAGACAGATAAGTTCCAATTCCAATTGGGTTCATTATATTTACTTACATGCAAATACCCTTGGGAAAAGGTAGGAATCCACCTCTTCTCCCGTCCAGCTATGGGTTAATTAGTAAGACTTGTATCACTAAATCATTATTATCTCAAAAAAAAAGTTCTTACAATCTAAAAATATTTTCTGGCTTTAAATAACCTGCACAGAATTGCTAAATCAATCAATAAAAATAAACAAATAATAACAATGAGAGAATAATTTCACCATCTCTAAAAATAGATGTATATTCAAAATCGCTAGGCCGTAAAGTCATATTTCAATCAATCTATCAGAACCTATCTTGACCAGGATACAACCGTCCTGGGTAAGACGATAATCTACATCCAACAGCAAGGCCTCTGATCAGGAGGTTTTGAGGAGCGTAGAACCACCTCTTAATTGCTGGTGTTCCCAGATTCATCCTGACCTGGAGTGGTAGCACCTGTTAGGGTCCCAGCTATGTCAACTCCGAAAATGGAGTCAAAACACTATGAAAATGTAAAAATGGGTTTTAATACCAGCAATAAATTTTTGTAAAAATTATTACCAGCAATGAATTTTTGAATAAGAAATTACCAGCAATACATTTTTTGGAAAAATATTACCAGCAATACATTTTGAAACAAAAATATTACCAGCAATAAAAATCTTGTCGGCATTAAATAACCCCTTGAGATTGATATGCCATAAAACAAACCAAACCAAACCAGGATACAAACGTCTATTGAGCAAAACAGAGACAAGAGCTGCTCCCAACCAGGATATAAGGCCAAATTGTGAGCCAATGAAAATCAAAGCAGCACTTTCAAAGTGGATCTCTAGATATGTAAATAGTGAGATGAAAAATCAACCTAAAACAGAATCAATCAATTAATTTTGTCCTTTCCATGATGCTGTGGTCATCGTAACATACCCAGTGTCCAAATATAACATTTGTGTGTCTCACTGGTGACTTTAGATGGTTATACTGTACTACATTTAAAAACATACTTTCCTTCATTTTTAAGCAGGCCACATATACACCCAAAACTAATATAAAGATATATTGTGGGGACAGATGTTGTCATAAGACAATCTTCCACAAAATCTTCAAAACTTCATTTCTTTGTTAGCAGATCTTCCTAAAAGTGTAGCCCATTCTACACAAGCCTTTACCACGATCATCAAATCATCTGCAACGGTGATCTAGGGGTGTTGTTCTAAATCAAACAGACACTCATAAATTGAAAATGATGAAAGAGTTCATTGTACAGGTGTATGTGTGTGTGTGTGTGTTGCATGAGCACAGATACCTGTTTGTTTATCTATATATGGTTACCATTTAAAAAGTTGAAAACAATACAAGAAGAATTGATTTTTATTTTATTTCAGAGTTTTAAGAAAGGTGCGAGTTTTTTTCATGAGTAACAAATTTGAAATAATTATTTATAGTCTTGATCCTCACGTTTCAGGCATTGGGGTCAGCAAATGGAAAGGAGCTAAATGCATTGTAAATCTTCAATGGATTTACAAATGATTAATGCCAGTGTATACGATTTTCACCAAAGACAACAAAGAAGTTGAAATGCTATCTTATCAGACCCAACTGTCAGAAATACAGGCATTTGAAAGAATGGACAAGCTACACTGAATAAGTTTAAAGAACTGATTTATCACCTACTAAAAAGCCAAGATATGTGGTTTTGAAAAGATGCCAAAATAATGAAAAGAAAAAAGAAAATAATTGATGTTTATTTCACAGAAAGAAGTAATCCCTTGTGGGGACACACATACACACACACACACATACATATATATATATATATATATATATATATATATATATATATATATATATATATATATATATATATATATATATATATTTATTTATTTATATTAATAACTATACCCAGTTGGTGTAAAAAAACCCAGATAACACAATTTACAAATAAAAATATATTAAAGCAAATAGGTATCTGGGAAAAAAATTTTGAAAAGAAAAAAAAAAAAAAAAAAGACTAAAAACATCCGAGTAGGCTGAAAAAAATCGTCCAGTACCATAATTTCTAGTCCAAAGAAAAAAAACCCAAAATGAGTAAATAACAAAAATGTGCTCAATACACTAAGTAGAGCAGTGTATAAAAATTTTATATATATATATATATAAAACCTAGTGGATCAGAACCGACTTACCAAGGTTTCAGCTAATGGATCTTCAGGCTATTATTGTAATTAGGTAAAACCTTGATAGGTAGGTACTGGCTCACTAAGTGTTTTAGATTTTACTTTACTTGTTGTATTGAGTACTTTTACGTTTTTACTTAATTCACTCTGTCGGTGTTTTTTATTTTAACTAGGCATTGCAGTGATGATTGATTATTTTTGACCAATATATATATATATATATATATATATATATATATATATATATATATATATATATTATAGTCTTAAGGTATACTATATTATATATATATATATATATATATATATAATATAGTCTTAAGGTATACTTATGGTATCCTAATGGTTATTGGGTGGTGGGTAATGGTTATGCATCAAATTATTCTAGATGCTATTGAGTAGAAATAAATGTGGATCCCAACCAGTTATTTGTAGCTATTTTATTGTGATGTTTGTTAATTTTTTGTTCATTATTTATTGTTGATTACTTTGTTAATTTGTTGTTCAATATTATCATTACATTTATTTGCCCTTATATGTTCATTTATAGTTTAATTTGTTTGTAGCTGATATTTACTGTGTTTCTGTTGAATATCTTGTGGAGGGTGCTTGATGGAGGGAAGTGTTTGTGAATAAGTTTAATGAATATTTTTCCAACATGTGTTTTTGCTGTATGGAGGCTTGAAACATATGATGTTTCTTTTCCTGTGCAGTGTGATGCGGATGAGAACTGTGACCAAACATCCACTATCTTTTAGGACTGTATCTTGGCTTTGTTTCTTGGTTTCATTGGAAGAATTGTTAGATAACCTGCACTGAATTGATTATGGGTTAGGCAAGCAGATGAGAGAATGTGGTCTGGGGGAGGTAGCAGAGAGAAGGAACTGCAAGGGATACAGGGAGGTGGAGAGCCAAGATGACCTATGCCCTGAAAGAACAAGGCACATCAAAAGAATATACATAAATATACTATATATATAAAAATATATATTAGAATAAAATTTATATATATATATATGTAAGTATACTATATATATGTGTATTAGTATACTATATATATTTATATATAAATATATATGTATATTAGTATACTATATATATATATATATATATATATATATATATATATATATAAATATATATATATATATATAGTATGAATAAACATAAATATATATATATATATAATATATATAAACATAAAAATATATTAGTATACTATATATATAAATATATTAGTATACTATAAATATATATATTAGTATACAATAAATATATATATATTAGTATACTATAAATATATATATATATATATTAGTATACTATATATATATATATATTAGTATACTATATATATAAATATATTAGTATACTATATATATAAATATATTAGTATACAATAAATATATATATATATATTAGTATACTATATATATATATATATATATTAGTATACTATATATATATATATATATATATATATTAGTATACTATATATATATATATATATATTAGTATACTATATATATATATATATATATATATTAGTATACTATATATATATATATATATATATATTAGTATACTATATATATATATATATTAGTATACTATATATATATATATATATATATATATTAGTATACTATATATATATATATATATTAGTATACTATATATATATATATATATTAGTATACTATATATATATATATATATTAGTATACTATATATATATATATATATTAGTATACTATATATATATATATATTAGTATACTATATATATATATATATATTAGTATACTATATATATATATATATATATATATATATATTAGTATACTATATATATATATATTAGTATACTATATATATATATATATATTAGTATACTATATATATATATATATTAGTATACTATATATATATATATATATTAGTATACTATATATATATATATATATTAGTATACTATATATATATATATATATTAGTATACTATATATATATATATATATTAGTATACTATATATATATATATATATTAGTATACTATATATATATATATATATTAGTATACTATATATATATATATATATATATATATATATATATATATTAGTATACTATATATATATATATATATATTAGTATACTATATATATATATATATATATATTAGTATACTATATATATATATATATATATTAGTATACTATATATATATATATATATATTAGTATACTATATATATATATATATATATATTAGTATACTATATATATATATATATATATATTAGTATACTATATATATATATATATATATTAGTATACTATATATATATATATATATATATTAGTATACTATATATATATATATATATATTAGTATACTATATATATATATATATATATATATATAAATATTAGTATACTATATATATATATAAATATTAGTATACTATATATATATATATATAAATATTAGTATACTATATATATATATATATATATTAGTATACTATATATATATATATATATATATTAGTATACTATATATATATATATATATATTAGTATATATATATATATATATATATATATATATATATATATATATATATATATATATATATATATATATATTAGTATACTATATGTTTTGAACAATAAAAAATATTAAATAATTAAAATCTTCAGACACATTGGGTTGTATATACTTTCGTTTCATTATTTCAGTTAGATTCCTCGACTAGTTTTGGCCAACATGGCCATCATCAGGAGAAAAAAAAATTCTGCTTGCTGGTAGCAGTGAACCACAGAAATGAATGTCTTGATGGAGAAAATGAAATTTTGTCTGTAGTTTACATTTGTTTTTCTTTCATTTTTTTAACATGAATTTTGGTCAGTCCTTGTGTTGGTGAAACAGTCTCTTTTAAGTTGTTATTTAAGATAAGAGCTGGATGGATGAATGCTGCTCTGAATTCCCATCATCATTTTGACAGTTTTATTGGTTCCTGGAAAGGGGATGTGTCTCTGTTAAGTGGGTGTGTTATTTGGTTCTTAGGGAGTGAGTGAGTATGATGTGTGTAAGTGTGTATATTAATGTGAGTGTGTGTATAAGTGTGAGGCATCAACACCTCTGCCCTCTGCAAGTGTGTCTGTCTTGTGTGGGTGAGAAATGTGGGTAGGTCCTGATTTGTGAGGTTATATATTAATGCTATCTATATTGTTAAATTTGTGATTAAGCCTGTCTGGTTAGTGTGTTTTTTAAAGGTTGGATCCACTTATTTTCATGGCACTCTAAAACTCTGTTACATATATATATATATATATATATATATATATATATATATATATATATATATATATAGTGATTTCCAGGTGTAGCTTAGATGTGGCACAAGGCTGAAAGTTGGGGGCACCTAATGAGGACTGAACAGTGAGTTCGATCATTATTACGTACCCCCAACTTTCACCTTTGTGCCACATCTAAGCTACACTAGGAAAATCTCTCTCTCTCTCTCTCTCTATATATATATATATATAGTATACTTATATATATATATATATAAGTATAGTTATATATATATAAATTAGTATACTATATATTTATATATATATATATATAAGTATAGTTATATATATATAAATTAGTATACTATATATTTATATATATATATATATAAGTATAGTTATATATATATAAATTAGTATACTATATATTTATATATATATATATATATAAGTATAGTTATATATATATAAATTAGTATACTATATATTTATATATATATATATAAGTATAGTTATATATATATATAAATTAGTATACTATATATTTATATATATATATATATCAGTATAGTTATATATATATAAATTAGTATACTATATATTTATATATATATATATATATATATCAGTATAGTTATATATATATAAATTAGTATACTATATATTTACATTATATATATATATATAAATTAGTATACTATATATTTACATTATATATATATATATATATATATATATATATATATATAAGTATAGTTATATATAAATTAGTATACTATATATTTACATTATATATATATATATATATATATAAGTATAGTTATATATAAATTAGTATACTATATATTTACATTATATATATATATATATATATATATATATATATATATATATATATATGAATGATAGAAAATTATATTTTTTATACCAGAAATATGTTCAGATAGATATCTGTTCGTGGTCGACTGGTTTGAATGTGAACAATTCTGTGATGAAATAAAGCTTCAAATGTCAACATGTTTGATAATATGAACTTTGGGAGAAGTTCTCAGCCTTTGGCGCCATTGGAAAGTCCCTGAATACCATAGCATGGGTCGAGCCAAGACTTGTGAGTGAAAGTGAGAAGATGAAAGTATTTGGAAGTGGTTGATAGTTATACTAGCATGAAGTCGCAACTTATCATGACCAAGCGGTCAAGCATACAGGCCTTGTTCAACTCCGGTTCATGGCAGATTATATGCTCTTTCCTAGAAACTGTAACTACGGTCAACTCAGTTTAGTTTCAATATAAACCACAGTTTGAAAGATAAATGTGTCTGAGTAAGTGTCTGCAACAGGGATTCATCATAACAGAAAAGTATAATTGGAAACAATCAGCCAGCCATTATATATATATATATATATATATATATATAGCTCCATCATACAGTTTTGTGCTATTTAAATGTTACACTTGATGTTATGTTAGACAAATTTTAATTCCAGCACTCCAAACAAATGCCAGAATGTAGCCAACAAAATCATGTTTACCACACTGACAACACCCAGTTTTTCACAATGACTGAGATATCTGAAAGTACTTGAAAAAATCAGAAGAAAACATAAACTTTGAACAAGTAATCCTTAATTTCGAACCTGATGCACAAAATCTTATTCGAATATTGGAAAAAAGCAATAAAACATTAAACAGACAGATATATATATACATGTATATATTATTAGTATATTCATTTCATTATAGATAGATAGAGTGTGTGTGTGTTTAATCCTACCTGAAAGTTCATGTAATTAGAATAAATTGATCAATCAGTTCATGTCAAGTGAGGCCAAATGTGCTGTCTTGCCAAATATTTCACACAGATGATTGTGACTGATTCTAATAGTTTTTAAGGTAATTGAACTCATTTTTGTTGCTTAACCTGTACACACAGCATAAATAACATCTACTGAACCCAGGCTTTTAATATCTAAGCCTCTATCTATCTGCTCATATCTATCAACCTAACTCTTTTCATATCTAAGTTTTTCAATATTTATTTATCTTTTTGTATCTATGTTTTTCATATCTATCTGTTTTTTCATATCTATCTTAGTCTTATATTTATATCTATTTATGTTTTTTCATATCTGTTTTTCATATCTATGTCAATCTGTTTATATCTATTTATCTTAATCTGTTCATATCTATCTCTATTCATATCTATATCTCTATATCTTTTTATATCTGTTTTTCATATCTATGTCTTTTTATATCTGTTTTTCATATCTATGTCAATCTGTTTATACCCATCTATCTGTCTATTCATATCTATCTCTTTTCATATCTGTTTTTAATATCTGTCTTTTCATATCTATCTCTCTATGTCTTTTCATATCTGTTTTTCATATCTATGGCAATCTGTTTATATCTATCTATGTCTATTCATATCTGTCCATTTGTCTTTTCATATCTATTTATCCATTGATCTATCTCTCTAATAGTAGCAGTTGTAATTCTAGTATCACCAATATTGCTAGCTACAATTCTTCTGAATGCAAATCTGGTTTACTCATACAGACTAATCTTCACTTCAACAACTTAAAGGAAAACTTGCCAGCAAAACACTCACACCCACAAACACAGAAAGGAATATAGAAATAAGGATGCATGATTGCACCGAGACTCAATATTACTTACTCAATATGGGACATATCTATACAAACACAGGCAGTATCCTCAGTACTCAAGCATGATTCATTTCAATCATCCACTTTCTCAAGATCCAAGCCTGGTTAAGTAATGAACGAATCTCAATTCACACTTCTCTAAATAACCAGTTGCATGAGTGAGTCTCTCACCTGCACTCAGTTGTACCCCATCTTAATCACCACAAGAAGCTTCACTGCTACTGACCCTGTTAACACAGCTACCAAAAAACAACAACACTTAAACAAAAATATCAGAGGAAGTGGGACAGATGCATTGCATTAATGACTAAAGTCAATCAACAAATATTCAGGTAAGGCAGTAAATATTATGACAACACAAGTCGAAAGGACAGGAAAATATTTTTTTTTTAATTTCTGGCCCCTTATATCAACAAAGGAAACAAAGTTTTAATAAATATATATATATATATATGTAAAATGTGTATGTGTGTGTATATATAAATATATATATATATATATATATATGTATGCAATTTTGATATATATTATTTATATATTAAAAATGCGTGGTACTTATTGGGAAGTGATCAATATCAGTGATGGAGCTAGCAAAGTTTGTCTGACAATCGCAGAGCATGAAAACCAGGATCACAAACTAACATCAATCCAACTATATATATATATATATATATATATAATTATTTATTTAAATATTATAACATAAATATGTTATAAAATCACTACAAAAATAACCATTTTGTTTCAACACCTCCAGTGTCTTAGTGATTTTATAACATATTTATGTTATAATATTTAAATAATTATATCTGCACTACTCTGTATTGAGCACTCTTTAAAGAATAATAATTGTTGGTTATTGGAATTTATTCCGTATATACCAGTCCTATACTTGGGTGTATATATATATATATATATATATATATATATATATATATATATATATATATATATATATATATTTATTTATTTATTTATTTTAGGATATTACATCGAAAACATGTCAAAATCGCTACACAATTGCAGTTGTGTTTTGATGCATATCAAATGCATCTCCAGGCAATTATAAATTACCTGTTGGAATTGCACTATTCATTCTCATCTTACCTATATATATATATATATATAGATAGATAGATAGATAGATAGATATAGATAGGTATGTATATATATATATATATATATATATATATCCAAATTCCCTTCAAATCTTTGCAAACATTCCCCCAAACTTTGAGCTCTGATATATGGACGAGTTTAATACACCAATAATTCTGAATTATCTCTCTTTGATCTTAGTAAAGTTACCTCTTGATTGCTTTTTCACGTTTTCAGTAATTTCCATGGATTCCCGTTGAATCAAACTTTGGCCATGCGACCCTTAAGATATAGTTCAGCCCATTGGTTTCCCCTTCCATCCCACTACCCAGGCACAACCTACCTCTATAATGTAATTTGTGTAACAGTGCCTTCTTCTGACACATCTCCAACTATGTCCCCTCTCTCTTTCTTTCTCCAACTAAAGAGTATCCCACTACAAACTGATACCATAAACAGTTTGAAAAATCCTGCGAATTTTAAAATTAAAATTTGTAGGTGAAAATGGTCATTTACTAAAGGTATGTTAATTCCAATTGTAAAGAGTATATATATATATATATATATATATATATATATATATATACAAATATTTATTTGAAAATTATAACATAAATATGTTATAAAAATAGCCATTTTGTTTCAACACCTCTGGTGTCTTATCAAGTGATGATATTATTATCCCATATATATATATATATATATATATATATATATATATATATATATATATATGTGTGTGTGTGTGTGTTTGTTTGTGGGATAATAATATATAAATTTTTTACACCAAGAACAGTTTTGAAGGAAAGATGTACGGCAAAGTGGAAAAAGTTTTCATGTGACATGTTTCAGCCTTTAGGACTTCATCAGAATCGGTTTGTTTATATTGATGTGACTACACATATGCATGAACAAAAGACACTGTGAATTTTAAATTTAGGAGAAAAAAGTAATTGCATGTTAGTGAATATCATGAACCAAGCTGAAATTAGAACTCAGCTCTCTGATTAACTATTACTAGCCAATACCCATTACACCACCCACACATCCAAGCTGACAGCAACTAGTATTCATTTAGGTACTGACCACACTTGATATTGCTTAATTTTAAATGCTATAAGCCATGAGTATATTAGTCTGAATGTAAGTAACATAAATAACTATTCTGAAATTAAGCTCTTCTGCTATCAATCATGAAACGTATGTCAAAATCATTATTTCCTCAGGAAGTGAATCACAAAGCAAAAAGTGAAGATACCTGGCTACTTAGGTGAGAATTGTTCTCTGTGTTATTGGAAGAATTTCATTCTTTCTGCTCTGGGAAAACCATTGGGCAGGCAGTGTGCCATTAAATAAAAAAAAACGACAGGGCAAGATGTTTTCTGTTGTCTAAACAGTCACACTGAAATATGAATAAAATAAACAGTGGTGAATAGCTAAGTTCAAGTACTTCCATCAGTTCTGCTATTTATTGTTTTTTTTTATTTTACTTTTAGACATGCATATTACCCATCAAAACTGATATGATTATTTATACATGGACACTACAAATTTAATTAAGTCAATGGGGACTCAAATTCGTGGCTTTGGGCCATACTAAGCTGATCTTAGTAAATATTTGGATACCTTGAAGTAATGGTTAACAAACAGACTATTTTTACTATACTGAATATTATAATCACAATGCATCATATTACTGACCTTGTGCCAGACTAAAGTAATGTTAGAAAATGACTGGGTGTCTTGCTATAGAGAAATGGTTGGCAGATCATAGTAATGAAATATAGTGAGTTCAATCCGCATTGGGTATCTCACATTTGTGATTTGTACCACACTAAGCTATGTACAGTAAATATCTGGACCCTTTGAAGTATCACAGAACATTTCTACTATAGTGAATCTGATAATCACTGGGTGCCTCATAGCTGTGACCTTGTGCCAGATTAAGGTCATATTAGAAAATTACTGGGTTCTTTATTATGGAGATCAGTTTGGCAGATCATTTCTAAGTTAATGAGTTTAATCTTCATCAGGGTTTTTCACATTTGTGGCCTTGTGCCAGATTAAGATTAATCTTATACATAAGTATATGAAGAGGTGTAGAAAAGTTTTTTGGCCCAACCAAAAAGCCTTTCTAAAAACAAATCTAATGTTTGGTTGTTTAATCAGAATTTGAGAAGTTGGTCAGGCTGTGAATTTTTCTGCGCCCAGTCGTGTCATTTCCAATGATAGCACCCTCAGCAAAGTGATCAATGCAGTGATCCGCAAAGCAAACCAGGCACTGAGCAGATTGCAAGCTTGTATGCTGAACCAACATAACATCCAGCTGTGTACAAAGTACACGGTCAACAAGACAGTTGTCCTCGCCAGCCTTCTTTATGGATTTGAGACCTGAACCCTGTATAGAAGGCACATTAAACCGTTGGAGCACTTTCATATGCAAAGCTTGCACTCTATCCTGGACATCAAATGGCAGGATAGGATCCCAAACCTTGAAGTCCTGGATTGCGCAGACACCAAGAACGTTGAAGCCATGGTCCTGAAAGACAAACTCAGATGGATGAGGTGTGTCATCTGGATGGACACTGACAGAATCCCATAGTGTCTTCTTTATGGCTATCTCTTTAAGGGAAAGAGAAAGAACGGTAGGACATTAAAACATTTAAAAGACTACATCAAAGCCAACATTGTCCATGTTGGAATAGCCCACAATCAGCTTGATGAGTGGATACAGGATCGAACAGACATTTGATGAAAACTAGTGTGAGCAAATCAATGATACCCTTGCAAAAAGGAATCACCCAAACTTCCAGGCCAGTTTTGGTGTCCCAATTACAGACATCTTTGCCATTCCAACATTGGATTCCACATCACTTTCAACTTCACCCCTGCAGATAGATATCATTGTTGAACTCAACAGACCACCACTATGGTTAGCAACCTTGCCTAGTAGACCATTACTGCTGTAGTGAGTTTGATCCTCATGCTGTGATCTACACTTGTGTCTTTGTGCTAAACTGAGCTCTGCTTAGTAAATCTTGGATTTTGGGTTTAGTCAGTGATCATATTTCAGCATGTCGGCTCTTCTGGAATGAATTTGCAAACCCAAGATCCACTATTTTTGTTTGCTGTTTTTATCCATGCTTATGGGAGGGGGAGTAAATTTCACTCCTGGTTTTGATTACAGAGTTGTCCTTCTTCTAGACTGGTTACCAAATAAGGTTGAATCAATTAATCAGTTGATAATAGGTAATTTAATTAACTTCAATAAAAATTGCACCCCCACAAAAAAGCTTGCTGCATGAAGATGGCATATATATATATATATATATATATATATATATATATATATATATATATATATAAAGACATTTTTTTATGTTTATACGTTCTTTTTATAGATACAAATATTTAAGTAAATGCTCTGTTCATACTAAACATATTAACGACATTTACCGGCCTGAATGTCCAAGAAATTTTCATAGAAAATATGCGTCCTCCGACAGGAATCAAACCTGTATCCTATACGGAACCGTCATATAGCCTGACGTGCTTTATTGATTTAGCCACAGAGGAGTGTTTTGGTTAGCAAGGTCGATTTTGCTGTTTTTAAACTACAATTCTCCATGATTTTCTCTCGTAAATTCATATCTGCTCGATGCGTATACAAATGTAAACAAATGGCGTCACACATTATGAAATCGACAAAGTCCGACAATTATTTTAAGACTTTTTTTTTTGTTTATACATTCTTTTTATCGCAATCGAAAAAAAATGTCTTAAAATAATTGTCGAACTTTGTCCATTTCATAATACATATATATATATATATATATATATATATATATATATATATATATATATATATATATATAATCACACACACACAGGGTGGTGCAAAGAAACTCATTGAAAATTACTTATAACTTTTGTTAATTTGACCACATTTGCATGAAACAAAATATGTATTGTGACCTCTAAGGTGATAGAATTTAATTTTAATTTTTGCCTTTCTTTCAGAGTGGCAAGTATAACCTAGAATCAAACAAGGCATGAGCTGGCATCCCATTAAATATGGTGGCAGTCTGTGATACAAATGCAGAGATAGTGATGCATTGATCCTGGACATTGTACTTCAGTAGAAACCAAAACAAATCAGAAACTGTCATTCCAAGCTGACGAAAAATGGTGGATCTGTGGTAGATATCCACAAAAGCAGTCACTCTTCAACATCCAGATTGAAAATGTGCAAAACAGACAGGAAATGTTCTGTTTTGACTGCATAAATTAGTGAGTTACTGTTTATAAAGTGGGAATGCATTTTCTATTGTTACCAAGTAGTAAATTGATCCTCTCTCTTATTGTATACTAATAATAGGAAAAAATTTAAAGACTGACCTGTGAACTTTTTTTCATTAATATTAAGGATTTAATAAAACAGGCCATCTTTTTTAAAATGGACAGGTAAACTAGTATTAATATAAGATTCTACTGGTCATAAAGGGAATTGTTATATTTCCATCGATATTAAGTCATCCAACAAGAATTATTGCGTATTAATATAATTGGGAAAAATAAATTTAAAAGCTCACATGTGAATACCTTCTCATAATAAGATCATAACAGCATTTGCCATCATTTTTAAGGTTATATGTAAATTTTACCAAATAACCAAATATCATAAGTGCTTCTAGGTTAGGGGGTCAGGTTGAATAGAATGAGTGAAACCTTTGTGTGCAATCTGGGTATGGTGGGTTCTTTGTGGGGTAGCAATTCCACACATGGTGCGGTTCTACTGTCTGTGCTCAGTTAAAAATAATCTCTTGCTCACATAAAAGCATATTGCTGCAGAGTAATGGTTAGAATGTTGGTGGCATACACCACTGCATTCCTTCCTTCCTGAGTATTACATGAATGTGGCCTTGTGCCAAATTTGGTGTAGTCCAAGAAGTTTCTTTGATTTCTAAAAATGCAATTAGGAAGTGAAACTGAGAATCTGTGTTAAAAAAAAATCCAATACAGACAGCTTTTTATATAACAGCTGGAATAGCAATTTGTGTTCTTTTTTTTTACACTATTATTCTTATTCTCCCAATACAAGATCCCAGAGTCATTCAAGGTAGAGGGTTCTTGAATGAGTTGCTTTATGGATGTAATAATTCTAGATTATAAAGATATGTAGGATAGATAATGGTTGACTCCTATTGTAACCTAGGGAAAGTTACTGAATAGAATAATCACACAAAGGTTGGTAATGAATGATAATACTTAGGACAAGAACAATACATATATGATTCACCAGTGGCGTGTAAAAGAAGTAGTCAACAGCTAGAAATGAGTCAAGTGAATTCCACAATGAATCTTTAACTACAGACCAACATACAGTATTTACTATTGTATTTATGTGAATGGAGACATACCCATTATCATCCGTAGGTATGCTACAACCCCAAACTTAGAGAGTTTAAGATTGTAGTCATTAGGGAAGCACCTTCTTGGGAGTTTATTCACCGAAGTAGTGGCTCTTAGGAAGAAACTGTTTGAGTAAAATTTTCTTCTTACCAGCGAAATATGAAGGAATTTAGGGTGGTTCACTTCTGTTTACATGGCATGGGAAGTTCTAGCTGTAAAGGTCTGAACTGGCAGAACTAAGGAATGTAGCTTTTCAGAACATTTTCCATGAAAAATAGCAGCTTGTGGCCTGAGGGAAAGGAGTTGTAGGGTGGAAAATGATTCATCACCTACAAGCTATATACTGCCACAGATTCCCAACACCTAAGGTTAAAATTAATTTTCAAAACAGAAAAATCTTTCATGAAGCTTTCATTGTACTTTTAATTTCAAGTTAATAGATTAAATTTAATATTTCAAAATAAGTAAAATACTCTGCTGTATTTCAAAACTAATTTAAATTGATTGGAAGGAGTTTTCGTTTTGAAATTGCTGAAGTTTATTTCAGTACCATTTTAGCCACCTGTCATCAGAATGTAATTCTCTTTATTAAAAAATCTTCCAAAATTAAAATATAATTTCCTGAAACTTTATTTCAGGAATATTAGCTGATTTATAAGTGTAATTAATTTAAAAAAAATTAATTTTAAGTATAATTAATCTGATTTGAAACAAATATTATTTACCTTAAGTTTAAAATATCGCAGAAATACATTTTTTCAACACAATGGTAGCTGTTTATTTAAGCTGTTCAGGTTTTGACAGCTTGATGACAGATGGATGTTTATCTAATGTGTTCTAGGGGGCTTTATCTGTAAAAAATATTGAAGAATATAACGTGAGTGCCTTTTATAAATAATTATTAAGTACTCAGTAATCATAAAAATTTATGAAAATATTATCCATAAACTAATATTTTATTGAATTTTAGATATTTTGGCTTTAAATTTACTATTATTATTGCTCTTATTTTTTGATAATGTCATGTATGAACATCCATATCTATAAAAATCAGCATGTTCATACACATAGAAGAAAAAATTCAAAATTCTTTTAAAAATATTGGTGTTTGATGATTTGTATTAAGCTTTTCCATTTATGATTGGTAAATATAGTTTTTACTTAATAACAATATCATCTGAAAGCCTGTGTAAATACTTTTAAGCTCTTTTGAGGCTTGAAAATGAGAATTGGGTGGCTCTAACCCAGATATTGCAGCAATGCTCTATTTTTGGTCCGATCTGACTTTTGCAAAGATAGAGCACAGCAGGTGGAGTCAGGTACTTTCTGGAATGTTATAGGCAGCTGACTATTTTCCCAGTGTAATTATCTCTGGATTGTACAGAGTGCGATGGTTAAATTGTCGCCATTTTATATTTTTAATTTCATGCATGTGCATTGTTTGTTTTTGATTTTGTTGACTGCACAGTATAGAAGGGTCAGTTGGGCACCATCTGTGAGAAGAAGAGCACTATGACGCAATTCACTCTGCCAGAAATTTGGAAATGGCATTCTGTACTGCTTGGCATTCATGCTGGAAGCTCCAATATGAACATTTTTGAGTGTTTAGGTGTCAATCTGAGGACAATGTAGAGGATTTGGAAAGAGTTGGATGATCTATCCAGTCAACATTATGGTGTTTGGAATGATCACCAGTGATGGCGATGTTATGCCTCCATTTAACTTCCAACAGGGCCTCAGACTCAACACAGAGACTTATGTCAAGAGCCTTGAGGAGATAATGCTGTCCTGGGTCAAGAGAATGGCTGCTGGAAGACCCTATGTCTGGCAACTGGACTCTGCACCACGTCACAAAACCAAGAGAACCCAGTCATGGATGTCAGACAATTTCTGCAACCACATCACCCCTTACATCTGGACACCTAACTCCCCAGACTGCACCCCACTTGATTATTATGTGTGGGGCAAAGTTGAGCAAGAGACCAACAAAACTCTTTGTAGCACGAAAGATGAACTTAAGGCAAGGATTATGGCCGCATTCACCAAATTAAACAAGGAGACCATCCAGAAGTGTTGCAGGAGATTCCAAAGTCATCTGGAGGATGTAGTTGAAGCCAATTTTATTGAATAAATTTAGTCTTTAGTATTTCAAGATATTTTTGTGTGAATTTTGGCAAATATATCTGTTAAAATGAGATGTCAGTGTTAATTTCATTTTTGTGTAATTTAGTTGACACTTTATCAATCACACCCTGTGTATAAATTTCATTTTGTCTGGGCTGAACAGATTAGAGTTTAATGTAAAGAAAAGAAGTTTTGTTTAGTTTTATGAGGAAATTTTGTAAGCTCTCATTGCCAAGCAACCCAAATGAATACAGATGGACCAGAAAAATCATTTACGCTCATTTCAACAATATCACCAGTTCTTAATTTTTTTTCCACAAAGTTAAATCACACATATTTCCTCTACATTCGAATTGAAAAAATTAAGTTCCCTTCAGACAACTTTTTCTCAATAATTGTGATTCTGTGAAAAAAAACTCCCATGTGGATGCTTCCCTGAGCACTACTTGTTCAGGTCAAGAGTCAATTGATATTTAGCCTCTTTATCCTCATAATCTTCACTTTTCCACTTACAGTCACATCATATATTTAGTAACCATCTACCCTGAGTGGCTCTTGAGCCTTGTGTTGTGTTAACTTTAGTAAAAAAAAAATCAAATAAAAACAAACAAAACAAAAATCTCCTTGTCAAGTTTAACAATGGAAAGAACAGCTCTCTTTTACTTTGGCCTGGGCAGGTATAAAGAGAAGATTTGCACAAATACTCACACCACCTCTTTTGCTGTTAACTATTGCAACATGTCAGTGACAAGAGATTCTGTCAAGAAGATGGAGTGCAAGTAGAAGTGGATTCATGCCTCTGTTAAGGACACATGAGCAAAATGAAAATAAACTGTCTTAGTTGAAATTTGAACCCTTGAACACATTTCCATCTTGAGCACTTGTAGCCATTAAGCCATTCATAATTAAGATTTTGATTCTATGATCAAGTGACAATGTTGTGATTCTAGTTTAGTTGAGAGTCATGCATCTGATAGTTAGACACTATTTCTGTGATGGGGGTAGAATGCAGGGAAAAGTGGATTCATGCCTGTGCCAAAGTGAACAAAAACAACCTTAGCTAGAATTTGAATCACTCATATTGTTATCCTGTGAGATAACCCCACACTTTCAATCACAAAATATTGCCAGTGGTCTTTTCATTTATCATGCGTGGGATTGACTAGAAGTGCTTCAGTGTCTCTGGTTGTTTGGAGTTGTTCGCATTGTCTCTCTCGGCTCCGCAAGATAGTGTGAACCATCAATGTAATGAACCGACCCAAATAGACACCAACAAAGTTTTGAGGGCAACCTCACTCCTCAGACAATTCCAAAAGGTGCCTTTAAAAATCCCTAAATCTGTCAGAATCCTGGCAGTTGATGCCTTGGCTACTGCCATAGACCAGGTGCTTAACTTGAACAGTTTGCTTGACTGGGATCACCTTTTCTCTTTTGCAACACTTGCACTCAACATTCCTTTCAATAAGGACCCAACATCCTCTGTCTCATCTATTATAAAAAATAACATTTCTTTTATTCAATTTGTCTAAATTAAGTGTCACCGAATTTTCTAATCTTCCTAATCCTAATAGATTTCATCCTTCAACTACAGTCAACGATTCCAAGAGACTCCATGCCCTTGTCAATGCTAAGTTGATTGAAGGTGATGTCTCAGCTGCGGTTAGAGTATTGGCTTCATTTGATACTATACTAGCTACTACACCAGGAGTTCTCACAGAGTTCAGACAGAAATATCCCGCACCACCATCAGATGTCAGAGTTGTTCAGACAGAAATATCCCGCACCACCATCAGATGTCAGAGTTGTTCAGACAGAAATATCCCACACCACCATCAGATGTCAGAGTTGTTCAGACAGAAATATCCCACACCACCATCAGATGTCAGAGTTGTTTAGACAGAAATATCCCGCGTCACCATCAGATGTCAGAGTTGTTCAGACAGAAAACAATGATTCCAATATTGTAATTTTGAAGGAAGCAATGGCTGCCACCCTGAAGTCTTTCCCGAGAAGCAGCAGTGGCGGTGTGAACAGCCCATGACCTGGTCACATCAAGGACTTAATTTCTGCTCACACTGCCGAAGCTGGTGAACATTTGAAAAGATCCATAACAGCTCTTATTAATACCCTTCTCTGAGCTGAGATACCCCAACATACTTGCAACTTAATATTCTCAGCCAACTTAACGACTTTAAAAGGAAAGAGACTGATGTGTCCGCCCTATTGCTGTTGGCAACATTTTTCGTTGACTCATGGAAAAAAAGCACATGTAGAGTTGTGAAGGAGATAGGGCATGAATTGCAACCTGTTCAGCTCAAAGTAGTCACACAGAGTAGATGTGAAGCTACTGTTCATGCCACAAGATTATTTCTTGAGAATACATCACCTGTTTGCCCCAGTATCTTATTAAAATTGGATATGAAAAACACTTTCAATAGCATCAGAAGGGATCATACCCTGGAAGTTTGCCATCAACTGACTTCTTCCATATTTCAACTGGCTCATCTTTCATATAGCCATCCAAGTGTGTTGATCACCTCCGCTAATATTATCTCTTCTGCTACCGGAATCCAGCAAGGTGATCCACTTGGTTTGCTACTATTTGCGATGGCTGTTGATGAGGTAGCTCGTTCCATTGCCTCTCCTTTCAACATATTGTATCTTGACAATACAATGCTGGGAGGACCCACTGAAGCCATAGCTGGCGACCTCCGACAAGTTTTTCCTGCTTTATCTCTGCTTGGACTTGAGATTAACTCATCCAAGTCAGAGATAATAAATTTGAAGTATAGTACAGGTGATTTCAAGGGTGCTATCTGGGATATTAGACTCATCCTTGAGGATATAAAAATAACTCCTATGGTGGAATTACACCTTCTTAGTTCTCTAGTCTTACTAATGGCCATTCGAGAATGTTTGGATACTAAGCATGTAATTCTAATTAATTGATGCACACCGAGCTCTCTTCCTCTTGAAAAACAATTTTTCTCTACTGAGGTTCCTCGACACTCTCTGAAGTGCCACTTGTTACTTCAAACAGAAGAGATGCACAGAGTTAATTTACAATGTTAATTTCAGCAACACAGGTGGAAGTAGATGAAGCTCCCTTTGAGATTTGGAGGCCTGGGCCTTGATCAGTGGCAGACTTGGCCCTTCCTTATATCTTTCTTCACTTTCTTCCAGTTGTGAATTGATTGATGAGATGCTTGGTTGATCATCTCCATGTTTTTTGGGTAGCTCTTTCGAACAAGCATGCAGCGTCTGGGCCCAAGAATTACTTTCTATCCCACAAGACACCTCAAAACAGAAACAGCTGGGATAAAATAAAATACAAGGCCAATTTTACTAATTTGGGGCTCTGTCTGGATCAGCACCACCTCACCTGTCTACTATCTGCTTCAGAACCGAGTAGTAGCACCTGGCTTGATGCAGTGCCCTCCTCATCTACTGATACCCTTCTGGCTGATGAGCATGCTCGGGTCAGAGTTGTGATGCGTCTTGGGTTCAAATTATGTGAGCATCACAGATGCAGATATGAAGCTTCCATTGATGAATTTGGTTTGCATCCTCTCTCCTGTCATGGTGTCGGCCACGTTCCAAGACATGCAGCAATAAACGACATCATCAGAAGAGGTCTGGATGCAGCTGGGTTCCTTTCCCAAATCGAACCTGGAAGCTTTGACCATTGGGATGGAAAGTGGTCAGATAGGATTACAATTTTCCCTTTCAATGTGGGGGAAGTTGTTGATTTCGAATGCGACCTATGCTGATACATTTTCAACGAGTAATTTGGTCAAGTCCATGGTTGAGTTGTAGTCTGTCACTCAGGACGCAGAATATCAAAAAATTAGCTAAATATTCTTCTCTTGCAGACAGATTTATTTTTACTCCAGTAATAGTGGTGACTTCTGGGATATTGGCCCTTGTTTGATGGCATTCCCACGGAGGGTTGGTGGGATTGCGTCCCAATTAAGGGATGAGCCTCGTGAAATGAAATGTCTCTTGCAGTGTGTCTCACTGGCGATGGTGCAAGATAATATTTTCATCATTGCAGCTGGCAGAGGATAGCAAAAAAAGAAAAAATCTTGAAACTGAATACATGCTGAAGAAAACTTTAATCTTATAATTTTTAGCAGATTATTAATAATAATAATATCATAATGCCTTGGTTTCCGGATCCTTCTAAAGTGTACTTCAGCTTAATACTTCTAATGCTTGTCCTGCTAATATAACTCCACACAGTAACTCTTTACCTTGAGTGGCTCCTGGGCCTTGTATTTGGTGAATATTAGTGAAAAATAATATATAAAGGAAAGTGGACATCTTAAAAAGTACACTGAATTCCAGATTGAGGTTGCCAGAATGTGTTTCCTGAGTATGATGCTAAACTATATCCAGCAGCAAGGCCTCTGACTGGGATGTTTTGAGGAGCATGGAGCCACCTCTTAATTGCTGCTGTTCTTAGGTTCACCCTGACCTGGAGTGATACCTCCTCTTAGGGTCCCAGCTATGGGAAAATAGCAAACTTCCAAACTAAAATTGGAATACTATGAAGGTATAAAAATACATTTTTATAGTAAAAATACCACCAATACATTTTAATTGTAAAAAAAATTTACCAGCAATCCATTTTTGTATTCAGTTGTAAAAGAAGAGTAACGTAACATGTGGGACATCCAGACCACTATTGTCCCAGTTATCATTGGGATCTATACCACCAAACCTAAAAACCTAAATTAAGAAAATTGGAATAAAGCCGAGTATCCGATGGCTTCAGAAGTTCGCATTGCTTGGCTCTGCAAATATTGTGTGAAAGTTGCTGTTTGAGTTTGTATGAATTGATGGATAACACCCATAATGGAAGATCTCTGATTGAAAATGAAAAACTGATGATAATAAAAACAATAATAACAATGGCTTCTGATTTTAATTGATTCAAGGTGTTAATAATAAGAATAATGATAATTGGCATTTGAACAACATTTGATGCAAAGATTGTTTAAGAAGGATTATTGAACCGTGAAAAGAACTGAAGAACCTTTTATTAACCTCAGCTTTACAGTAAACATGCAAAGAAGAAAAGTAAGCGTTCATGTATTTGCGCTTGGAGTTGAACCAAGCTCTGAGACTTCATCCCTGTTTTTGTTTGATTATTTAAATTTGTGAAAAACGTCATACTATTTGAAAGTTATTACAACCATTGCATTTTCTTAAAAATCTAAGAAAAAAACAAAAAAAAAACGGAAACACAGCCAAGTTATCAGGCCCCACCTGCAAATGCCAAATTTATTTAATGGTAAGGGAAAGACACACACATTTTCAGTTTCTTTTTGGAAATGAAAACCAATTCATTCCAGATGTATAATTTGAGATGCTGTTTTAAATCCAGTACATGAGTGGATTATTTGAAACTGAGATTTTATGGATGGTTTATTTAATTTGCAATAAAAATAATTCTATAAACCTTCCTTTACTGCCATAATAGCAGCAGTAGAAACAGACGATTGGCTGGAAGGATATACATAGCAGCAGACTGGTAGATTTAAAATTCAAAAGAAACTCCTTTCTCTTTTGCTTTGTTTTTGAATGAGACTCTAATGAAGGAAGCGCTATTCTCCAACCAGTCTGTTCTTCTTTTTATGTACCCTGTTCTTTCAGGTGACAATGGCTCTCCACTTCCTCCTATCCCTTACAGTTCACAACAAGTTCCTTCACTCTGCTACCTCCCCCAGACCACGTTCCGTCATCCACTTGCTTAAGCCCGCCGGGTATGTCATGCATTGTTTTCCTTTGTCTCTCTTTCACTCTATTCGACCCATGAGTATCAGATTCTCTAAGCCCTCCTTCCTCATTATGTGTCCCAGAAACTTCAGCTGCCTCTTCCTGATGTAAGTATAAGCCTCCACCTTGTTTGCATCCTCTCTAAGACCTCTTTGTTGCTCACACACTCAGTCCATGATATCCTTAGCATCACTGTCACCTCGAGTCTTTTCTTCATCTTTGAGGAAATCTTCCAACATTCGCTACCGTAAAGAAGGACAGATGTCACGTAACAGCTCCGTATTCTTTCCTTTGTTACCAAAGAAATCCTCCTGTCTCGCAATACGCTGCTTAGCCTTTGGAATGTGTCCTTGGTCATCCCAATACGTCTACGGATCTCAGTGTCGCGCTTACCGTCCTCGGTCAAAACGCTTCCCAGATATTTAAACTTCCATGTCTGCTTGATTCTAGTGTTCCTGACTTGCAAATCGCATTTCGGTGTCATCCTTTTACTGATGACCATGCATTCTGTCTTCTTGTAGTTTATGCTAAGTCCTTTCTCACTCCCTGTTGCTACCTTTGGTATTAGATTTTGTAATTTCTTTTACTTGTCTGCTATCAGTACTGTGTCATTTGCGTATCTTATGTTGTTAAGATTGTGGCTGCCAATGCTAAATCCCGTTAGAGTTTCCAATTCTCTGAGAATTGCCTCGCTGTTTAGGTTGAACAGGTCAGGTGAGTAGATGCATCCTTGCATTCTTAGTGTTTGTTGGTAGAAATAGATATTTGTTGCTTTGTCTCTTCTTCATTTCTGAAGAAATTGTCCAGCATTGACTACCATGTAGAAGATCAATTATTATTTGGCAGATCAGAAATCTTTCTTTCTAATGATTGATTTATTTGTTTAATGGCATATCAACTCCTTATGGGTCATTTAATGCCAAAATTTTATTTTCTTGAAAGCTTTGAAGCAATTTCACAATTTTACTATAAATATGTATTGTTGAAAATGTTTTTATATAAAAATGTATTGCTGGTATTTTTACTATAAAAATCAATTTTTATGCTTTCATAGTGCTTTGTTTTTGTTTGCGGGTTCACTATTTGCTCATAGCTGGGACCCTAACAAGTGTTACCACCTTAAATCAAGGTTGACCTGAGAACAATAGCAATTAAGCAATTTGCAGATGCATCATTGAACACAATTCAAAAAATCAAACTCTTTGTCTTTTACTGACTGTGGAACCCATTTATCGAGCTTCTTCCCTTTGCCAATTTTCTTGATATGTTCCGATGTTGTTGAAATGCTGACAACTATTATCTGAGACTCTGGCATAGATTTTCTTTGACTAGTGTTTTCAGATGTTCATTGTCAGTTGCAGATGGATGTCCTCTACGCCTTGATTTTCAAGAATCGTATCCCCACTGTGGAAATTCAGAAACTATCCGACCAAAAGTGGATCCTTTACTCCATTCTCTGTTAATGTTGGCAGCAGTCTGAGAAGCATTATAACCAGACTTGAACTCATGCAAAAAAGTAAAGGCATCGCTTCGTTTTTCATGTTCAAGATGAGAGGTATATTCTAAAATCGGACATAATTAGCTAACATGTGAATAAAATCTGATCTAAACCTGACTAATTCCAATGATTTTTGTTATGACTAAGGCTCTGGTTAACATTAACTTTTCAACAATCTTTAAAGAAACATGCCTATATTCTTTTTCAGCAAATATTTTTCATCGAAATAGCATTTTTTCGGTGAGTTTGACCCTGTTTCTGAGCAAATCTACTGCGTTATTTGATTGAACTTGCAATGCAAACGGCCTTCAAACCTTTTCAGATTTATGCCTCTTCTTGTTTCCAGTGATATTTTAGCCAGAACCATTTTAATGATCCTTACAGCAATGATATAAACTCTCCTCCTCAAAAATCAAATTTCTTCACAACTGATCACTTTCTTTGATCTTAATTAGATTTTTATCCAGTAGATCCTCAAGAATGCATATGTTGGGCACAAATGCCTGAAAATATATTCAAGGGATTAATGTCTTTAAAAAAAATAAATGATAGCCACTAAATCCTGAAGATGTCTCCCAAAAACTTGTTTCTACCTCTGACCACCATTTTTCAATAAAATGATCATTTCTTCTTATTTGTGTGTGTGTGTGTATATTGCACATGCAACTAATTAGTTCATATGCATGTACACAAACACATTCACACACATACCTCTAAGGATATGTGTGAATGTGCAAATGTCAAGTATATATGTTAGTATGTACTTGAATGGGAGTATAGAGACACACACATATCTGGACAAATTTATCATTAAGCTTTCTTTTTCTTCCTTTAATCTAAATGTGTCATAAAAATTAAAATTTTACAAACAAATAATTTTATTAGCCACAGTCCAGATATCAATAAAATCTGATCTAAACTTGACTAATTACAATGATTTCTGTTATGACTAATGCTCTGGTTAACATTAAATTTCAACAATCTTTAAAGAAACATGACCATATTATTTTGGGACAAATATTTTTCATGCGGGTTTAACCCTGTTTAAGCATTTTCGTATGGGTTTAACCCTGTTTTTGAGCTAATCTACCATGTTATTTGACTGAACTGCAATGCAATGGTATTCAATTTTATTTTACCATTAGAAATTTTATGTCTTTTCTTGTTTTGAGTAAAATTTTAACCAGAGCTATGTCAATCATTACAGTAATAATATAATAACTGAAAAAAAAACAATTTTCCTCAAAACTAGCCTGTTCCTTGGCTATTAAATTTTTAAAGATCAAAGTTGAATGGAGAACCAGAAGCAAGATGAGAGTTCCAAAAGCAAGAAGTGTGAGAGAAGAAACTGTTTGCATAGAACTTATGTCTAGCCATTTAAACTGTAAAAAGATGAGAGCTCACCACTAATCTAGTACTGTGCTTAAATTCATAAAGTCTAGCCTTACTTCTACCCCTACAAAATCAAGTCCTCCTTCCTTATAATGCCGTTGATGGTGCTTGGAAACAGAAAGAAAGCATGTCTTACCCAGTGGGCCAACTGCAAGGGACTTTCAGAATTGATACCACATTCTTGTTGCTCATGGTGTTAACTGTTGTTAACATCTCACAGCAAAAGGCGATCTGGGTGTAATTCTATTTGATAGTAAAACGCGTCTCTAGCAACGATACTTTTTGAGGCTACCAACTAACAGTGTGAGTTAGAGGAAGAGAAATGACTTCACACATTATGCTTGCTTTTTCTACTTGATTTAAATGAAGACAAAATGAAGGAGGGTAAAACAGGTTAAAAAGAGAGGCGAGGGTAAGGGTCCTCACCAAGTAGCACTGACTGAGCAAAGGTTTTCTGTTGGGCGATATTTTCAGTCCTGCCCTTTGACCTGATGCAATGGAGTTCAATTAATCATGTTTTAAATAGGATAATTATGTAGAGGAAAAGCCAAAGAGGTCGGAGGCGGAATTAAAAAAAAAAATAGAGTGAAGTTGACAAGGGATTGTAGTTGTCATTGCTGGATAAATTGTTGCGTATTTTATAGACAAGAAAGTTGCCGGGTTATTTGCAAGAAACATAATAAAACAAACACAATTAAAGAACAGTTGATAAGGGAAAGAGAAGAAGCGAATGTAGAAAGAGAAGGAAAAGGTAATGAGAGAGAGATGAAGAGAAGGTAGGAAGTGGTACATAGAGAGAAGGAAAAGATAATGAGAGAGAGAAAGAGAGAGCAGGAAAGATGTAAACAGAGAGAAGGAAAAGATAATAAGAAAGAGGGAGAGAAATAAAGAAAAGAAGGTAGGAAGTGGTATATAGAAGGAAAAGATAATGAGAGAGAGGGAGGGAGAGAAGGTAGAAAGAGGTGCACAGAGAGAAAGAAACTATAATGAGAAAGAGAGGAAGAGAATGTCAGAAGTGGCACACACAGAGAAGGAAAAGATAATGACAAAAAGAGGGAGAGGAGAGAGTAGGAAAGAGGTACATAGGGAGAAGGAAAAGATAATGAGAGAGAGCAAGAAAGAGGTACACAGAGAGAAGGAACTTATAATGTGAAAGAGAAGCTCAGGAGTAGTACATAGAGCGAAGGAAAAGATTTGACAGAGTGAGTGAGAAGGAGGAGAGTGCAAGAAAGAGAGAAAGAAAAGATAATGAGAGAGAGAAAAGAAGTGAACACAGATTGCCGCAGCCATAACAGCAATGGCCAAATTGGCAAGAGTATGGAAGAGCAAAATCAGTACAGGAAGTACAGAGTATACAAATCAGTGGTAGTCTCCATTCTCCTATATGGGATGTGAAACATGGACACTGTTGGCAGAAGCAGAGAGAAGGATCCAAGCGTTTGAGAACAAATGCATGAGAAAACTTCTTGGCATCTTCTATTGGGAACATAAAACCAATGCGTTTGTGCAGAAAAGGGTTGAAAGTTTTGTGGGCCACCAGAAGGCTCTTCTCACCACTGTCAAATGGAGAAAAATGACATGGTTTGGACACATTACAAGGCACAACAACCTGTGCAAGACCATCATGCAAAGGTGGATGAAGGAGAGGATGCCAACGTAAAAATTGGTTGGACAATGTCAAACAATAGACAGGTATGACTGTACCAGAATTGCTGGTAGCAGTTGTTGATAGACTGTTGTGGAGAAGATTCAGCGTGGCTTCTACATTTGGATGCCTCCATGATTACAAAAGTCAAGATGATGATGAGGGATGGCCAAAAGGTAAGGTACAGAAAAGCATAATGTTTGGAATTAAAGTTTTGAAGATAAAGTGATGGTGGGGATGTATACAATAGTTCTTGTAACTGCCAGAACAGTCTTAATATTGAGCGCATGTGAATATGCCATATATGAAGGCCACCAGAAATAGCGAACAAACGTAAAGGCTTAAAGCATAAAAACATTTTCCTTTTGTGCATTTCAAAAGAAAAAGTCCAACAGACATTCGCTATGAATTTGTTGATGCATATAGAGAAGTCTGAAGTCTGTGCAATTAAGCTTTCATTCAAGATTATGGTTTAGTTTGGTTTATTTTGTTTTACGGCATATCAACCTCAATGGGTTATTTAATGCCGACAACATTTTTAGGATAGATTCATATGAATAGAATATGTATTCTTTGGTTTAGATTGGTTTGGTTTATTTTGTTTTACAGCATATCAACCTCAATGGGTTATTTAATGCTGACAACATTTTTAGGATAGATTCGTATGAATAGAATATATATTCTTTGGTTTAGATTGGTTTGGTTTATTTTGTTTAACTTCAATGGGCTATTTAATGCCGACAACATTTTTAGGATAGATTCGTATGAATAGAATATATATTCTTTGGTTTAGATTAGTTTGGTTTATTTTGTTTTACGGCATATCAACCTCAATGGGTTATTTAATGCCGACAACATTTTTAGGATAGATTCGTATGAATAGAATATGTATTTTTTGGTTTAGATTGGTTTGGTTTATTTTGTTTTATGGAATATCAACCTCAATGGGTTATTTAATGCTGACAACATTTTTTATTGCTGGTAATATTTTGTTTTGTCAAAAATTTGTTTCTGGTAATATATTTCCTTCAAAATTATATTGCTGGTAATAATTTTTTTCAAAAAAAGTATTGCTGGTAATAGTTAACTATTTGTCCATAGCTGGGACCCTAACAGGTGCTACCACCCCGGGTCAGGGTAGACCTGGGAACACCAGCAATTAAGAGGTGGTGACACACTCTTCAAAACATCCTGATCAGCGGCCTTGCTGCTGGACATAATTTAACGTCTTACCCAGGATGTGGATGTAGTTTAACATCTTACCCAGGATGGCATTCAAGATTATAGACAACACAAGGCTTGAAAGCCACTCAAAGTAGAAGGTTATTGAAATATGGTTAACTTGATTAAAAACAATCAAAATTTTAAAAAAATATTCTCTACAGGAGAATGCATTGGTTTGTGAATTTGATGACATTGTGGTTGTGAGTTCAAAGTGTAAACAGCAAGCAATAGCTGAACAATACAAAAAATATGAACTATATATGATATCCCGAGACATGAGCAGTGGAACGAGAACTGTCTACCCCGTAGAATAAATAAAGAGTTTAGTTCAGAATTCCCTGTAGCTTACCCAGATTGATATACACCCAAGGAAAGCCGGAAGTCACAACAGCCGAAACATTGTGATAACAACAACAAAGATGAGGACATTAGTACGAATATAAATAGTATAAATAAAAAAAATATTTCTTCTCGAAATTCAATATCCCTTGTTTAAAACATTTGCCTACTGAATTGCTATTTTTTCTGACCATACTAAAATTGCCTGATAGTGATAAAAGCCACATAATTTGTTTTTGAGTAAATGCTTTTTTGTTGCAAGTGATGACACAATTACCAACTGGAAATACTTTTTGCAAATGTGCATATGCAGGAGATGTGAAAACAGATTTAAGATCTTTCCATGAATGTGTCAGGAGCTTAAATGTTGTCTCCTTGTTCCTTTTTTTGGGTACCACTGATGAGTGTCTTGTCTGACTCCAGAAAGATATTACTAAACATTTTGGTGTGGTTCAATGGCATAAATATATTTTCTCATCTCAGCAGAATCAATAATAAATACGTGGGTAGTAATAAATAATAGCTGGCCACTTGCATTTAAGGATACCTGTCTACCAGGGCGGCTAGCCAATCCCTATTGCAGACGCTCATTCAGGCACATTTGTGTTTTTGATCAACACCCACAGAGCCAAGCTGTGGTTTATACTGCAACTATGCTGAGTAGACATTAGTTCCAGTTTCTCGGAGAGAGTGTGTTTTCTAGCATGATCAATAATTTGAACAAGGTCAGCATGCTCACGCCCTCGGCCAGGATGACTTGTGTGTTCATGCTAGCACAGCTATCAACGGCTCCCAAGAGTTACATCTACTCAAGGCTAGGGTCAACCCGTGGTATGGTTTTCAGGCACTTTCCAAAGGTGCTGCACACTAGAATCGACCCCGATCCAGTTCAATAACATCAGCAAGTCTCCTTCCTGACAAATCGACCATGACGAGATTCGAACCCGGTTTTCATGGTCAGAAAGTGAACCTTCTAACCACTTGGCCATGTGCCCATGTTGCTAGTAAGATAAATTGGAACACACATACACACACACACAATATATGTATATATATATATATAATACATAAAATGTTAATGGTCAAAGTTGAATCAGACCAGGAAACAGTAGTTTTAAAAAGTGCTCAATACACATGTGAAAAAAAAAAAAAAAAATGTAGAGCTTTTAACTTTAAAAATTAGGAGATCAGTTGAATCCGCTTCCTTGGTTTCAGCCTAATGGTATCCTCAGGTGATTTTTTATCATTTGAACTCCAAATGCTTTATTTTTAAAAAAACTAATGATCACTATATTATTTTAAAAAAATAAATAAACAAACACACGATGTTGGGTGTGTAGAAAGGGAAGAGGAGGTGTGAAGAAGGAAGGGGAAGAGAAGGCAGGGGGGAATGAAATGTACATATGTTCTTAAGAGGAATTTTTTAGTATGTATGTAAGAACTCATGTCTTCAGGATTCTGGTTCAAAAGGTTCTTTGGATCTGGAAATGTCATTATTGCTAATTTTTCCTGTTGGCAGAGGTTGCAAATATTATTGTGGTTGTTATAAGGCTTTTCCTTTTTAAAAATTTTCCAGCTTACAATTCGATCCCTGCTGTTTTTTTTTTAAATTCCACACATGGTTAGTTAGTTTGGTAGAGCACCTAAGACTTACTAGCTTGACTGATGACCTATGATTGTACCATCTATGTTTGAAAGTACCTTCAGTACATCTTATGTACGTTTTATTTTGGCTATTAATATCTATTACTTCTGCTTTACAGATTAATGCTTCAGTTTTACAAGCGCTATCTAATGGACATCTATTTTTATTTCTACAGTTGCATAAATTACTAGTGTTAACTATATTTTGCGGTGCGTTAGTATTGAAATGTCTAGTGTTTTGTCTATTTATTATTGTTTCTAAATTACTAATGCAGCTGTAATTAATTTGACTTTTTTTAATGAATGTCTTATTTAATTCTGAATTTTGGGGGAAGTGTTTAGTTTGTTATGAAAACACTCCCATGAGTGCTCAGGATCGCCTTGTCAGTGATGTTATGACTTGGGGGTCATGGCAAGATTCGGGTCTTCCAACATCATACTTGCTCGCCCAAGAGACCCTACCACAACAGTACTATTCCGGCAGGCAATCCTGAAACAAAAAAAATATGTAAAGCACACAACAAATTGACTCCTCAAATAAATGCCACTGCTGACCAATCACCACCGACTTACGTCACTTCCTCCTCAGCTAAGACGATACAAAAAAAAGAATCGGCGGCGATTAAGTAACTTAAAATATAATTTCATTATTTTACATTTTACCTCTAAATTAAGAGGCAGGGGTGGGGTGGGGGTTAAACCAAATGATATTTTTCTTTTCCTTGAATTGTTCTTCATATATTGTTTAATTTGAGGTTTAAATTTTAGTTTGGTTTTGTGACCCTCTACCTTTAAGTTCTTCTCATATTCTTTCTTTTCATCATCAAAAATTATTTTCCTAGAAGAGTTTCTCGATAAGCCAGACTCTATTCCTTTAGGGATGTGCTTTATTACGTTAGCAGATTGGTGAGATCTAATATTCACATATTTCAATTTTGTGTTGGGTTTCATGCATGGGGAGACACTGCCAGCTTGCAGATTTTAATATATATATATATATATATATATATATATATATATATATATATAGATAGATAGATAGATAGATAGATAGATAGATAAATATTAAGTTCATCTATTGTCCAGTTCACACTCCTTCCCTGACTTTTGAAGAGGAGTATATCTATCTATTTGTGTGCATGTGTGTGTAAAAATTCAGATAGAGTATATCTGTAAAAGGACAATATGAATAAAGAAAAGGAAAATATATCTTAGCTGATGCGTTTCATCCTGTGGGGAACTTTATCAAGGCAAAGTGATAAGCCCCTCAGAGGACAAAATGTGATGGCTAAGATAAGCTTTCCTTTTGTCTTTATATATATATATATATATATATATATATATATACACACACACACATATATATATATATACACAATACACACACACAGAGAAGGATTTCTATAAGCTATAGGTATTGGGGGCATTATGTAGGTATGAACAAACATATTAACCAATTATTGCAGCTGAAATTTCCGTCATTTGCAGTAAAGCCAAAGATAAGCAATGACTCAAATTTATACGTGCAGTGGGACTTTAGGATTAAAATGAACAATTGCTTTATCCATGCTAAGATGGTTGATGGAAGCTGATAACAATGAGGAAACACAAGGGTTATTTTGACAAAACAATAAAAGTAATTTATTTACAAATTTACATACTTAAAATTGTGTCAGTTATTCGTATCTGAAATTTTAAAAATCTGTAGTTTCATTGAATTGTCATGAATCTACCCTCTCATTAGAAAGACTGACAGCATTAAAGAGACAAGAGTCAACCATGGAGTCTTGTCTTTCTCATCAAAGCAACAGCAGACTCCCTTTGATCTTGTCTCCCAACTCCACTTTCTCTCATCCTCACTGAAGGACTATTCATATTCATTTCCTTACAAAGAGAATAACTTTCTAACTTTCATTTCATAAGTTATTACAGTTAAAATGTGTGGATCCTAAATAAATATCATCATTTTATTCGAACACGCAACAATCTCTTCTCTATCTTTTTTTTATTTATTTAAACAGTGACCCATCGAATCTTTCCCCAACACTGGTGTTAGTGTTATTTTTATTTTATTTATTAAAATTTACTACACATTATAATACTATATAATACTAGACATTATAATACTATATGATACTAGACATTATAATACTATATAATACTAGACATTAGAAACTCTTTATTTTGTATTAGTGGTAGAGGTCCATTTATCAATTTATTCAAACTTGTCAAGTAGGTTTTTTACAACCATTTCCTCTGCTTCTTACATCTTTGATTTTTTTTTTCTTTTGGAGGTTGATGCATATCTTAGATGGGAACACAAGTAGATGGTATTAACATACAGATTTTCCACACATTCATGTTCTTATTTTTTCAAAATAATATAAATAAATAAAATTCAACTTTCCGTTATTATATTTAATTTTCATTTAAAATGTTTGCTGACGCTAAATGATTTTGTGGAGGTTGGCACAGAAAGTTGGTTGTTACATGTAAAATGATTAAACACTGAGTGAACTTTATTTTAGAAGGTCTCTTTTCTTTTTTATGAATACAAATGCAATAGAGTTCATAGTTCATGCTATGATGTAACAGAGATAGATAGATAGATAGATAGAGAGAGAGAGCAATACCCCTCCTTCTTTGAAGAGGTATCAGAATTTGAGAGCCACTACTACAATGTTTTACAAGTTCATGTTCTAGCCTCTTTTCTGATGTTTGCCCCGACAAACACTCCTGCTTCCAAAACCCAGCTCCAAAAGCCTTGATTCTTATCAGAGATAAGAATATTTTTTCTGGCAAATCAGAGAGCTAGAAAATATAAAAAAGAATTTGACCATCCCTGCTTTGTACAATTGGGGTTAGGGGTAATGCTCACAACTTGTTGAACCTGCAAATGTGGCACATGAAGGTCACATGGGAGTCGTAAAAACTAAGCAATTACTTTGTTCCAGGCTTTGGTTTCCCCAGTTAGACAAGTTAGTAAATGATGCAACCAAGGACTTCCTCTCTTGTCAAGCAACTATGTATCAAAATGTTAGAGAACCATTGCAATCTAACGTATTGCCAAATGGCCCTTGGGAAAATGTGGCAGCAGATTGTTTTTGGAGGGACCTGTACCCAGTGGGGGAATATTTGCTTGTAATTTCTGACGAATGCAAAAAATATCCAGAGGTTGAAATTGTTGCTTCAGTAAAGGATAAAAATTGTTATACCAACACTCGATTAGGTATTCTCAGCCTTTGGTATTCCTAAAAATTTAAAAACAGATAATTGACCTCCTTGGAAGGGTGAGACAATTAAGGGCTTTGCAAAAGTCCTTGGTTTCCATCATCAACCTATTACACCTGTCTGGCCACAAGTCAATTCACAACCTGAAAACTTCAGTTGAATTTGTTAACTGATATAGATTGCTAAAATAGAAGGAAAAAGCTGAAAACGGGAATTGTATCGATTTCTGTGAAATTATCGTTCAATGCGACACCCGTCTACAGGACACAGTCCTGTTGAGCTTATGTTCCGGAGCCGACAGTTTAGAGGGAAGCTTCCTGAAATTCACTGGAAATATGATGAGCTGGGAATAAGGGAAACAGAAGCTAATGTGAAACGGAACATGAAGAATTATTACAACAAAAACAGAAATACTAAAAACAGAAATATATCAATTCGAGACACGGTAAGCAAAATAAAAGTACACCCCCCTTTTCAATCCAACACCATATGTCGACTGTGACATCAGCCACCCAGGGTAAGATTACAAAGAATTGTTTGCATTTTTGGAAATTGCGGAAAAAATACATTAATATGGAATAGGAACCAGTAATAGGTGAAGAGAAAAAGGTACCTGCACCTGTACGCAGCTATCTCCTTCAAGGGAGAATACTACCTCTAAGATTGGATAAGTAGTAACATTTTCAATAAAACAAGGGGGAGGTGATATATGGTACTTATCTCCCCTTCTATAAAAGAAGATAACATGTAGAGGAGGCAGGCAGATAGGCAACATAACAGGACCTCTGCTTCTAAAACCAGCTCCCAGAACTTTGATTCTTATTCTCTCAGAGATAAGAATATATTTTCTAGTGAATAAGAAGGCTGGAGAAAGTGTATAAGCAAATTTGGTGGGAAAAGTTCCTGATATTTCTGAGCCTTCTAATCTCGATAAATACTGAGAATATGCAACTCTTTGGCAATGAGTATTTGACATTGTCTGTGATAACATCAGGTCATTGACAGTAAAACCAATCATCGTCAGAACCTGTTTCAAGGAAGAAATCTACATGCTGGGCTTTAAAGACAGAACATCAGCCCTCTACTAAAACTACTGAAGATCTGCTTCTTAGAACCTTGAAATTCCTGATGTCGGCCTATGAACTCAGCTACAAACTACAGATCTTCCAATTGTTTCCCCCCCTAAACAAGAGCTCTGAAGAAATCATGTAAGTGTTAACTCCTAAAGAACAATTTACTTGCTTAAAGAACATTTAGGCAATCAGAGAAATATTTTGAGCAAGCCTTTATATGAAGACTTTTTCTTCCTTTAAGTTAAAAGATTTTCTTCTCCCTTTCTTTCTCTCATATTTTGTGTATATCACTTTACCTTTTTTTTGTGTATGTAAATAAACATTTTCTTCTGTTCTTACACCCCGAGCAGGAGATTCTTTTTTAGGCAAAAGAATAAAAATGCAGAGTTGTCCGCTCCATACCTTCAAGCTGTTGTTGCTTTTATTGATTCTGTCACCTTTAACCATAACCCTTTCACTTAGGAAAGCTGGGACAAATTTCCCACAGAAGGTTGTCGTCCTGATTAGTTCTTTGGTGGTTAGATGAATGGACCAGCCTGATCTGCTGTCTGGTGAAATAGTAGAAAGAACTGATCTTGAAGCCCTCTTTTCCTGGGTTTATATTAAGGTTGGTAAGTGGTCGGGGAGTGTGTGTAGAGTTGTCCTTTGCTTTGGTACTGGGTCTTTGTTTCACTTATCCAAGTATCTGGTTTTAGCTCATTACCAGATTGACCTGTCCTTAAGAATGCCTGTGTTAATGTTAATGAGGTGTTAAGATAAGTAGGTGATACTTTTCTGTGGATTTAAGAAATATTTTTGTTTATTTTTATTTATTAAACTTAGCCTACTACCACAGCCATAATGTTTTCATTACTTTACCTGTTAAGTACCAATGGACTTTATTTTCATAACGTCTCATTTTTTGAAAATCATGCCATGTCTTTATTTTTTTCTTCACACATTGCTTTATTATTCACAATTATTTTCTTCTTCAAAGTCTCAATGAGGCTTCATATTCTATAATTATCATGTAAATATATTCACTCTATTTATTTTAACAGTTTTTTCTAAGCCATCTCATGACTCTCAGGGCAGTCTTGAAGCCTTCATTTATACCAGGACCTGTGGTTTGGAACGACTAAATGATACTATGCTTAATACAGGGTGTCTCAAAAAAATTTGACATTATTTTGTAGGCCAATAATTTTGGCAATTCTTGTTGAAATAACCCCAAATTTTCACAAAAGGTATAGAAACAGATCAGGATTTTACATTTAATGTTTTATTTTTGTTCTGTTTTCAGGTTGAGCCATGCCATTCACTCCTGAAGAGAAAGCATTTTGCGTCTTGGAATCTGCTCGCAAACAGTCAGCCAAGACTGTGCAGTGTACCTTCAATACAAAATCTGGAAAAACTTCACCAACTGGCAAACAAATTTGGACTTGGTACCCAAAATTTAAAACGGAAGGCTGCTGATGCAAGGCTAAAGGATCTCAAGCAGAGAATCACTTCCTCGGTGGATACTACCGCCTTGACGTGGGCCATGTCACAGGCGGTGCACATATTGAACACTTATGAAATCAGTCCCATAATAAACTTATGATGTTCAACACCTAAACTGTTCAATTTAATTGAGATAGACTTATTAGTTTTCAAGATAATTGCTTTTAAAATGACGTCAAATTTTTTGGCACACTCTGTATAATCATTTTAACATCGTCCGTCAGTCTCTGTCACTCTCTCTAAACCTTAGTCCCACCCCCTACACACACACATTTGCATACATTTACATTTTTTTAAAATACATTTTTTCTTGATTGTTTTCGGTTAATGTCACTTGACAGGGAAATAAGGTCAAGCAGTGTAACTGACTTAGATGTTTATTTTAAAGAAATTTAAAATACACATCGGACATCTTCAGAACAGAAAGTCACATGTGCATGAATGCATGCTACGTGCATAGAAGCCAATCATTTCCACAAAGAAAAACATGTGACATCAGTTCCTGTCAACATGTCTTGAAGATTAAGAAGAGATGAAGAGTAAAAAAAAAGAAATCCTTCCATGAGGAACAATGTAATCTCCATGGAAACAACTGTTTTTATCATTTGTCTCTATTTCTGAGATGAGGTATTGTAGCTATTTACACTATTTACATTGTTCGGACTGTTGTCCTCATCTTTATTGTCATATTCACATTCAACTTCTTTCTCTAATTCTGAGATAAGGTATAGTAATTATTTACACTATTTACATTGTTCGGACTGTTGTCCTCATCTTTATTGCCATATTCACCTTCAACTTCTCTCTATATTTCTGAGATGAGGTATTGTAATTATTTATACTATTTACATTGTTCGGACTGTTGTCCTCATCTTTATTGCCATATTCACCTTCAACTTCTCTCTATATATCTGAGATGAGGTATTGTAATTATTTACACTATTTACATTGTTCGGACTGTTGTCCTCATCTTTATTGTCATATTCACAATGTTTCGCTCTAGCTTTCTTCACGTAATATATGATATATAATTTTGAACGAAATCCTTTATTTAGTCCACTAGGGTAGATTGTTCTAGTTCCACATGCCATGCCTTTTCTGGATATCTCAGTTTCAGTTATTTCCATTTAGTAACTCAACTATCCATGTTTTTGTTTACCTCTGCTGTGGCCAGGAATTGAACTTACAACTCTTTGGGTAAGGCACTGGATTACTTCAACCAAAGCTTTATCTACATCCCATTTGAAAAAAGTGTTTGTTGCACAATTGGTTGAAGTAATTCCAATGTATATTACCTGAAGAAAACCGGAGTGTACGACAGCCGAAACATTGTGAATCTGACAACAATGATGAGGACAACAGTCCGAACAATGTGAATAGTGTAAACTGTTTTTATATTGTACAATGTAATTTCTAAGGAATTAATAAATTTTATTTTTAATTCAACATTACTTCTTATTACTCTAAAGCAGTGGTTCCCAACTGATTTTGGGCCATGCCCCAATTTGATATTTCTAAAATTCTGGTGCTCCGCTATAATATTTAATTCTTACATATTCAATATTTTACTGCAATTCATGTGAAGGAAGCTTAAAAGGCCATTAACTTGGTCCCTAAACAAACCTCCAAACACCATGGCGTCCATGAAAGAGAAAATTAAAAAAACGAAAAGGCAGTTAAATATATATAGTTTCAAAATATATAATAGAGAACTGAAAGGCAGAAATATAAAATATTTGAATGAAAGCTTATTCTGTAATATACTTTGATCATTTTAATCATGAAATAATAATGCAAAATGAAATTTGAGCTCACTAGAAAACAATTTACTGTTAATAACTCATTCTCGAATTGCCCCCTTATTCTGTTGGTATAGTAAACTGAAGGGTGCACATTCCCAACAAAATATTACTATGCCCCACCAGCGGGGCATGCACCCCACATTGGGAATCATTGCTCTAAATGTTAGAAAAAGACGTTCTTTTTTTTTTTCAACAGTGTGAATTACATCTACTGGGCTGCTTTATATTCTTCAGACTTAATTCAGATAAATGTGATCTCTGGTAGGATTCAACATCTATGTTACTAGGGGAAAGCCATCATCTTATCCAGTTTGCTTTCAATGACTGAGTAGTCTAAAGCATGTCGGATCAGACAGTGGTTTCTCCTACAAAAGGGGACACAGGCTCAAACCCTACCAAGATGCATAATTTTTCTTTATCGAGTTTCTCGAATACACAGGCCTGTAAATGTAATTCACATTATAACCCCACCCCAAAAAAATAAAAAACAGAGCATATACTCACTAAAATAACGTTTTAGAGTAATTTGAAATGTACAATACTTTTGTTTTAGTTTGGTTTGCTGTTTTGTTATTAAATAATTTTCTGTTTTTGTTGTTTTTGAGATTCTGAGATTTTATTTTCTATTATTAATTAATTATTTGACTAATTATGTTAATTATCTGATTAATTATTTTGATCATTTTCTTGCTTTTAATGAAAATGTTCCAGGCCAACACACTCTCAAACTGTCAGTCGTGTCCATAAAAAAAAACTAATTATAATGTCAAAAATAATTATAATAAAATAATTAAACAGTTATAATTATCACTAATTCACTCATTCTAACCCAATGAGAATCAACCCTATTCTTCTCCTCTGTTGTATCCTTAAAGAAAGGTTACAGACAGACAAAGATGGTACTCGAGTGAAAGGAACAGCAACACGGGTGTAGACGAAAGAAAGAAGGTTTATTGTAAAAGAGAAGACACTACTGAAAGACAGGGAATTGGTTAGCAGGCTAGTAATTCCCGAAGCAAGGATATTTCCCTTACCCACCCCCATGGCAGGATGTGGCACAAGGGTCAAAACCAAGCCTGTAGGCTCGGGCAAAAATTCCCCATAGACCCTCCGTATACACGGGTAGCTGTCTACCTCCACAGACGAGACTCTGCAATTTGGCATAGCCTCGTCTGGGTTCCTATTTGCCCCAAAACAGAGAGTTCGACTAGCTTAGTTAGAAATGAATCTCCAACTAATTGCCGAAGCAAGGTTATTTACACCCCCCCCCCCACCTTGTGAGGTAGGACGAGGCACAAGGTGTTATTTAATGTGAGGTAAAACTGAGCCCATAGGCTCGGGCAAAAATTTCCCGTAGACCCCGTAAAAACGGGGTCGGGTAGCTGTCTGCCACCCCAGACAAGGCTATGCCGAAGGGCAGAGCTTCGTCTGGGTTCCTCTCCACCCGAAGGCAGAGAGTTTGACGAGCACAGCTGGAGACAAATCTCCAACTAATATTCAAAGCAAGTCTGCCAGGTAGTATATCCTGTGCTCACCATATATATATCTACCGATATAGTCAGTTCACAATGGGCGATAGGGAGTGTGGGACATTCCATTGCAACATCCTCAATAGTGAGAAACATTTGAGATTCTCACTATTGGACAAACAGTTCACACGAACAGGTTGTCAAAACATGTGTCAACAAAAAATTTGTCTCTTTTTCCTTTTTTAGGCCACAATAGTAACATTAATCTTTTAGCACTCAACAGAAAATTTGAGTTAAGAAAACCCTAGACACTTCTTGTATTTTTCCAACTAAATTATCTGGACACTCATCACACACATCTATAAAAAAAAAATGTATGAGAAAGACTGTATACCCTTTGCTTATTCTTTATCTTAGCATTCTCTCAGATTCCAATCCATATTTGATCTACATATGATCCCAAACTCACAATTTTACTCAGTATTACTCTCTTGAGAGAGGGGCCTCACCTTTAAGTTAGGGAGGCATGATTAAGAATTTGTACATTAAAACTAGTTTACATTATTTTTGCAAGGTGTTTGTGTGGCGGGGGAGGGGAGATGTAGAAAAGGTATCCCCACTGGTGATGAATTTGGCATTAAGGTCAAATATACTCTTGAACTTGTAGTTTACTATTACATATTATCAGGGTTACTGTGAAGACGCTTGGTAACTTAACTGACTGTTTTACCACTTTTTATATTATAAAACAATTCAACCAATTAAACTGTTAGTAAAGTTTTTCCATTCTGTCATTCACTTACCCACTATTAGCCAGAGTCAATTGCTGAAACCTCCTGATGAGTGTACTGAATGATTACAAAAAGGTTTATCAATAAAACTCTGGAGTCGAAATGCTGATATAACAATAAATCAGCTAAGTAACAAATTTCATTTGGATTTATATATATATATATATATATATATATATATATATATATATATAGAGAGAGAGAGAGAGAGAGAGAGAGAGAGAGAGAGAGGCATGCATTATTAAAGACTATTGCGGGAAAAATCTGCCTCGTCCGTCATGTATCGAAAGATACATGATCGCCTAAGCATGGCACATAACTGACTGACTGTATTACTAAATGATTATTATCTCATAAAATGAAAAAATTCTTACAATCTTGTTGGGATTGCTATGAGTTTGAATGTTCACCATATTAATGCACAACAATATAGAATATAGGCATTCAAAACGAATCAATCACAAGGCAACTGAATAAGAAACAACGGTAATTAAGGTTTCAATAAAAACAACAGACATTTATGTACAATTAATACAATTAGAAAACTTGTGGTTTGATAATGCAAGAACTGACCATGTATAAATTGGGTGTCTTATTGATTTACAGTTCAAAATTGTTCATGTGTTAAAGAACTGGTCAATTAGAGTAAAATGGAAAATATTACTTATACAGAAATTTGTGTAGTTTGTGTGTGTGATTAAAGTAGAGTATAAATGTCTTAATTTTCTAGAGTTGTTTACCTTGGATTGTTCTGTGTTTATCTTTTGTTAAATACAATTTCTAACTTAGTAGTGTGTAAGAACACTTTTCTTAGAAAGTTGTAAGTGAATTTTGAGAGAATAATGTTGGTGTTTGAGTCAGCAGTTGACGCGCGAAAAGTTTCTTAAGTCAAAATAGTGACACGCGTGGATTCGTGTGGCATCTCTCTGAAGCTAAGTGACTGACTGGTGGATTGGGTCGAAATGGTCCTTTTTATTTGTTTTGGGAATCCAAAGTAGGCTCCAGGGAACAGGGCGCTAAAATAGGTTTTTGACAATTGTTACACATTTTGGTGTTGTCTCAACCAATAAAAAGTCGAGATTTACAATGTGAGGTGTTGGTTGGTTGAAAATGATTCTGATGGAAGAGTGTATTTTATGTCGGGGGTGAGTAGAAAATATGGACGATTCTATCAATCTCTAAAAATATTTTCTGGCTTTAAATAATCTAAGCTGTAGAAAACGAATCAATTAATTATGTCTGTCCTTTTGTAATAATTAACTAGGTTTTTTTCTACTGATGTCGATTGACATTGTGTATCCTAGTTCCAGAAATAAATTCTAATTTTCCCTTTCGATACTGTGTAAGAGCCTTGAACAAACAATAGATAGAATTCTTGTTTATCCTGTAAGAGAAAACCACACCATTGAACCAAATATTCTACTCTCTCGTAAAAAAGAGACGTAACTAGCAACTGGGGTAGGTGGGTGTTTCTGTGGAACCTAATCAAGAGCTAAAAAGATTTGGTATATAAATGTTACCAGCTGAGAGAAGAGAAAAGAAAGGCGAACAGTAGGTGAAGGTCAGCACAGCCGAACGTTACTGTTTTTTTTTTTTTTATATACTAGGTTTTTTGCTTCTTTTTCCATAGCAAAAAAAAAAAGGAAGAAAAAAAAAAGCAAGTAGTAGTAGATTATGAAATTGCTAAGGGGTCGTGTCGTCTCCAGCGCTGAGAGTTTCTTCTTATCTCATAATCAACCAAGACAGGTAAAAACATTTCAGGTAAAGAACAAGTTACTCACACACAACTAAAAAGAAAATGAAAAAATTGGAGAGAAAGAGAAAGAAAAAGTTATTTGTAAGAGGTCCCGTTAGGGACACTCCCAAATCTTCATTTTCACTTTTAAACCTATCAATGCAACTAAAAACACTTCTGTCTACTACGCAGACGTTACACACACACACACACACACACGTTAAAAATTAAAAAAAAACAAAACTTCGGGAGAGGTTCTGATAGGGGCGCCCCCGTTCCCTCACACACTCACTACACTTGTTTATCAAATACAAATGCCGGAACGATTAATTTATTTACATGGTGTTTATTTTTAAATAATTTTCTCCGCGGCACGATTATTTTGTTCCAGTTTATTATTAAAATTGAAAAATTCCCACCAGCCTGACTACGGCATTTGTACTTAGTACAAAAAAAAAAGAGTATTAGTTTTCTTTTAAAATTAACTTGCCACCGTTAATTATGTAGATAACTTACAAAGAGTAAGAAGCACAAGGTTAGTAAAAAAAAAATAGGGTTATCCGATTTTTAATATTTTTTAGCGGTATGTGTTGTTGTTGTTGTGTGTGTGTGTGTGTGTTGACCGCCAAATGAGTATTTTCTGCCAGTAGTTTTACGGACACAAATAATATCATCATTGACGTCAGAAGGTAAAGTTATGACGTCATTTGTAAGGGAAACTGTAAAGAAATTATGATTGGCCAATGCGGTGTTAGTTACAAAAATAAAACACACGCACATGCGATAAGTAAAAAAAGGCACTGATATAAATGACAGAAAGCAGAGAAGCCGTCATAACATTATTTATTAACTTTGATTGAGTTCACTTCGTATATACTTGTAAAATCTACCATACTGACAAATGTCGTGTGTAGAGGCAATCGATTTTTAGTTTAGTACGGCAGAAAGGTCAAACACAAAAATTGCGATATGATTGAATTTTCTGTAAGGTACCTCCACAAAATCGCTAAAAAATTAGTATACTGTAATGAAAAAATACTCCAAACTTAACGAAAATTTTATCATTGAAATCTTTAAGAGGAGAAATCGAAGTATTTTTTAGATATTTAATTCAATTTTTTTAAAATCCTTTTTAGAACATTTCGAAATTAAAAACGCATAGTCTCTTTTTCTCACTTTTTAAAAACTTATTTTCTATCTCTCTCTTTCTCGATTCCCCCTTCCTCTCTCTTTCTGATTGACAAATTTCAAATTAATTAAAAGTAAAACTTTTTGTTTTACTTGCGGTCTTATAGTTTAGCGTCCAAAACTATCACTGTTTTTGTGGGACTGTGATGACACACGGTCAACTGCAACAAAGATCTAGAAACGAAGCAGCATTTTTGAAAAAAGGCTTTTCTTCACAATGAGTCGCTAAATTACGAGATTGTCGTATTTTCTCTCTGTTCCGTTCTATAAAATAACTTTGTTTTATTCTTAAAATTAAAATCGGCAGCGTCTTTCCCGCCTATAAAATTGATGATTTTGGCAGTGAAGATCACAAAAATAGGTCCCACCACAGACCCCACCCCCCAAAAAATTAAAAATAATAAATAAATATAAAAACAACCGAAAAACGTAAATGCTTTTTTTTAAGTTAAATTTTGGTTTTAATAGCCTAAAAACTAAAAAGGTAATCCTTATTGAAAGAAAAATAATTTCCACATATAAATAAAGTTTTTAGGCATTTTTAAAACATTAAACACGTTCACCACTCAACATTGAACCGCCACTATAGATGAAAAATGTAAAAAAGTAACAAATGTAATAATAGTAATAATCCCTTGAAAATCCAATATTTGTCCAAAGATGTGTTCCAAAGTAAATTAGTAAATTTAAGGATCAGTTAATTGGATTTTGTAAAAATCAAGAAATTAGTATTTATGTTTAAAAATAAATTACCTTTAACTTTATAACCAATAGTTCAAGGATATGCTTTTTTATTCTATATGCTTTTATTAAACTGAGTAGAATGGATAATTCATTCATTAATAAATAAGTACTGAAAATTTCGATGGAAACCAGATAATTCTCTAATTTTTAGCAATTTTTTAAAAACAGGTGGTAGCAATTTTTTGTTTTCATTTTGGAAAAAAAAACAAAAAAACGCAGGCAATTTGCTGGTACCTAAAAAAATAATCATGTATGCTTTTTGAAAGGAGACAGAGATGCTGGTTAACTTGTGTCATCATACTAATGTCGAACTAATTTATCATATTAAGAAAGGAGTTAATTTTTAGTACACTTGGAGTTTTCACAGACACTTGTAGTGGACCGTGGGGGTGAAGATGTGAAGAGATATCAGAAGGTTAAAATTTCCTGCTGGCCGGTCCCGCTACATAAGAATGTCGGGGTTTAATTAAGTCCAAAGAAGACAAAGAAAACAAACAAGACCGATATACATGGGTAAACAAATATATATTAATAACGAGTTACACAAAGACATGAACAGTTACGTAGAGTTTGTATGGAGAAATTATGTGCGTGTGTTGTAAGTGTTTGTACGTACGTGTATTGTTCTAAGCGCGTTCCCAGAATTTGGGAAACGCTGTATCTGTGAGAGGTCACATATTGGCCTAAGTGAAAAAGAGAGAGATTTTACCTCACCTCCACGCGAGTTAGCGGCCCAAGGCCTGAGTCGAAAAAAGAGAGAGAGAAAGGGTCAGCCAGTATTTATAGCCAGGGGAGAGAGAGACCCCTGTTGAAGGATTAAGGAACTGAGGAGGAGCTAACTCCAACACACTTGAAGAAGGACAGAGATCACAATGGCCGAAATGTTGTGACAGTAACAACAAAGATGAGGATATTAGTACGACGGTAAATAAGATAAATAATTTACAAAAGCTGATTTTAATTAATGCTACTGTCTTGATTCTTTCATAAAAAAAAAATTCTTTACAAGGCTCTTCTCCAAGTGCTCTAATAACGATGAGCACAACTATTACTTTCACGTTCCAATAATTACTTCAGTTCTTGGAAACAAATCAGATGTTTTATTCCAGCTTTTCATTTTCTTAGTCATAATTTTTGACATTCTGGAACTATGATATTTATTTTCTAACAAATCTTCTCATTTACAAATTATTATGACCACTGTCCCATAATAGTTGTGCCATTTGCATACACATTACATGCAATAAATGTAACAACTATTTTGGGACAGATGTTTTAATTAATATAACCCCTCTCCCATAATAGTTGATACATTTGTATATACATTTCTTGTACTAAATGTAACAACTCTTGTGGGACAGAAGTTGTTATCTGTTAATTTTACCAACAACTGTATGACCAAGCAAAATCCAACATTGACCAGATAAAGACTGCCTTAGTTACAGCCATTGCTACGGATTCGTTTATGGCGCACGAACAGCTCATTGAGCAGCACGTGTGGTGCGGCGAATCTGTGGGATGTATACCTGGCTGAAATAGCTTGTGTTTGTCTTGTCTGGTTTTCGCATGTCCACACTTTGAGAGAGCTCTATGAACTGAGAAAAACGCTGGTGTTATATAGCTCTCCAAGTCCCAGACCAACGCTGACTATTGGCTAATACCTGCTCAGTATCGTTCATAAGTAGAAGGTCTTCTCTCGACAACCCATTGTGGAAGGGGACGCAACTCTTGGTGCTTACAGCACCACATACAACCAACTCTGAGTCTTTTATTGGATTGACCCGATTCTCTGTTACACCAAAGGTTTGAGCAGAATGGCCATAGTCAAACTGTTGATCATACCAGTATCGTTCATATGCAAATAGTCAGCACCACCTACTCTAAGTAGAAGGTCTTCTCTCGACAGCCCATTGTGGAAGGGGACGCAACTCCTGGTGCTTACAGCCAACATACAACCAACTCGGAGTCTTTTATCAGGTTGACCTGATTCTTGTTTCATTTTACAAATTCATATAAGTTTAAATTTTGTCTGTGCATCCTCACCTTACATCAGTAGAATAAAACAGCTCAGCCCATATCACGATAAAGTGTATTTGATAATACACTGGTTCCATTTCTCCTAGTACAATGGGGAAGGTGCTGCTGCAGGGTTAGAATCCCTGCACCTAATACTAATTTGTAATGTGGGCTTTCAGCAAAATCATAGAAAAATTGCTCAAGCCCCCTTGGCATTTCACCTTTTGGGTATGCCTCAGATGCCAGGTAATGATGTCAGCTCCCTCTCCTGAAGGAGAGGTACTGCCTGGAGGGATGTTCTGTTGGACTTGAGCTAATATTATTTTCCACTTCCCTGCCATAAGTACCTGGCCTCCTCACTAAGGCAGAATGTGGCACCAGGTTGTTTTTTATGTATGAATATGGGCCAAAGAAAAAAAAAGTGCCCAGTCCCTGCAACCACTATCATGCTGGTGTCGATATTACACTGGCTCCACTTCTCTTAGTACAATAGGGAAGGTGCTGCTGCAGGGTTAGAATCCCTGCACCTAATACCACGTAAAATGAGGAGAACAATTTACTATACTTCTCGCCAAAATTGGACTTGTGTGCAGTGGAAGTATCAGGGATTTTTCTACCTAGGGGATGGTTCCCTAGGGCTTGAGCGTAATATTATTTTGTACCTACACCAGCCAAAGCCAGGGAAGTACATTGTATTTTTCAATATGCCCATGTTGATAGCGAATATTACACAAGGTTGAGGTTTAATGGCAATTCCAAGGAAAAATTGCTCAAACCCCCTCAGCACTTACCCTTTTGAGGACACCTCAGGCATTGGGGAATGTCTCCTGCTCCCTCCCAAAAGAGAGGTACTGCCTGGTGGGGATGACCTCCTGGGGCTTGAGCTTAATATTGAACGAATCCCAGTGGAAGCTGGTGAAGTATATATCACAGGTAATGGAATATCATTTCTCAGTTGAGTCTCTGTTCGAGAACGGAATGCAACTGGGAAAAAACTGCTAAGAGGCAGCCCTGATCTCAGGGAACAGCGGATGTACCTCTGTCATTGCACTAGAGCAGTAATATCGATGTAAGTGCAACTGACGGTTGCAGGGACTGGGCAACTTTGGACCTTGGTGTATGTGTTTGTGTTCCCCACATTAACCCTGACCTTGTGTCACACCATGTCGCTGTAGGGAAATGGATAAGCATCTATTAATATAGATATCTACCAGTGCACCCACGCTGCAACTGGATGTGACACAAAGTCATGGTTTAAAGTGGGTCTAATGGATATACCATGGAAAAATTCTCAAGTCCCCTTCACACTTCCCAAACACCTACTAATATAGGTATTTACTAGTGCACCCACATGTAACTAGATGTGACACAAGGTCGTGGTTTTTAAAGTGGATTTATTGGCAGTACTGTAGAAAAAGTTCCCAAACCCCCTTGACACTGGGCAATAAACTCAGCCCCCTTTTGGCCTTGTGCCATATCTAAACTATGCTTAGAAAATCCCCATCTGATATTTTATATTACTAGAAATTAGTTGAATGGAACAAAAAAAAATAGAATAATTTAAATAAGTCAAAATAATCTTTTTAATTCTTTTTTGCCTTCTATTATATGCCATGTCCCTTGAGGACGAAAATGATCATGGCTCTCCACAACTTCCTATCCTTTGTAGCTCTTAGTAGATTCATCATTTTGTTATCTCTCCCAATTCTTGTCCTGCCATCTACCTACACATCATAGATCATTCGTTTCTTACCTCTGTCCCTTCTCTTCAATCTGTCCTGTGAGTATTTACACTGTTTGGACTGTTGTCCTCATCTTTGTTGCCATATTCACGGCATTTCAGGTGAGTGGAATTTGAAACTGAACCCTTTATTTCATCCACTGGGGTAGATTGTTCTAGTTCCATGTGCCATGCCACTTGTTTCAGTTATCTCCCTTCAACTCTCCAAGTTTTTGTTCACCACTGCACTAACCAGGTATTGAATTCACAACTCTTTGGATCAAGTCACTGGATCCAACCAAAGCTTTCATCCACTGAGACATGTGTCCTTGAGGACATCACTGCATGATAGTGTATGAATTTTTGAGACTTATAAACTCAATGTGTCAATTATTATTTTTTTTTACCAGAGCACATATTGCAATTTTTTTATTATTGCTTTTTTCTAGCACTCTGTATTATTGCTTCCCATATTGTATTTATTTGTATGCTTGGCCAGGAGATTTTTGTGGCTTAACATATGTGCTGATTCCTTAAGTTTTCGTATTTTCCACGGATGTCCTCTATTATTTCAACCTCATCCCACAGAGGGTGGTGATCTCCCCTTTTCCCTCCATATGTGGTGAGCAACGTTTGATTTTTCTATTGCCCCTCATGCTAGAGCTTGCAGTCTTAAGGAGATGGCCTGGTTCTCCTTTATATTTCTTACCACAGCTGCATGGGGTGGCATACACATGGTCCTTAGTCATGTTCTTCTCTGGGGGGGGGGTATTCGGAAGAGGTGTCTGTGAAGTGTTGATCCACTTTTGAAGGTCATCCTGATGTTATATGGAACACAGATCTTTTGTATTTTTTCTGATAATCCCGTCACATAGGGTAGGCAGACCAAAGCTGTTTTCTGAATGTTGTTATTCTCTTGTACCCTTCCATCCCAGTTTGTTGGAGTTGGGTAGTTGTTACATTGTAGGGTACTACTTATACTGACCATTTCTTGTTCATGTCTCTGTGTCGCCACTTATGACTTTTGCTCGATGTTGTAGGCAGTGGACGATCCCTTACTTTACACTGTATTGGTGGTGGGAGTTGAAGTTGAGGTATTGTCTGCTGAATGTTGGCTTGTGGTACCACAAGCCAACATTCAGCAGATATCTTGAATCCATGCTCGGTTTGAGATATTAGTACATATAGGAATGCTAGTTTGGTGTTGTTTTCTCTCTCTTCATTGTGAACTGTATCAATGATCTTATTGTTCACATGGCCCAGTAATAGCTGGACCTCTTCCTGCTGTGACCAGAGTATAAAGGTGTCATCTATGTATCTCAGCCATAGCAATGTGGATTCTAATGCTATTTCTTCAAAGTATTCCATGTTTGCCATTTGTAGTGATAATCAGACTGTAACATGAAGACTGGGAAGCTCCTGCCCATACCTGGCAGCAATATTCCATTTTTGTCCTTACCTGGCTTTTGTAAAGGTAGAGGATAGCATGTTGGTGGTATTGAAACAGAGATTGAGTGTTCCTGCCAATAATATATAATTTTGTGGCCTTATTACAGAAAGCATTTGAACAGCAGTCAACTAAAATGTTGTCAGGCATCTAAGTACACCCTTGTGCAAATTAATTGAAACAACCACTTTAGTTTCCTTTCTTTCACCATACAGTCAGTTTTAGAGCTTCTGATGTAACAGGGTGGAATTGATTTCTATTTTTCCTCAGATTAGGTCATTTGCAGTGGTGTGCAGTAATATGAATCTAATTTTGGAGTGTATGATCAAATTTGTTTGGGCTTGAAAAATATTGCGTCATCTGTGATTGCATCAGATTTTTATCATGCCCAGACACTATTGTTTCGACTGTTGATCGGTTGTCCTATGGCTTTTGTCTGCAATGGATGTTATTCCAAGGAAGCATACGAAAAATTGTAATGCCTTACCAGTGAACAAATCAATTAATTTGTACAAGGGTGTACATGAAAAAAAGTGTCATTTTATGTGTAAACAAATAGGAGGCATTACTTTTGGAGCATACAGTGTGTGTGGGGGGGTCATATGATGTAAAATATATACATATATAAAGAAAAAGCCAACTCTCAATAATAACAACTATGAACATGATCACAATGTGCTGGCCATGTTTGGTAAATAAAAAAAACAAAACATTCCTATAACTCTATTTACGTATATAAAAAAAAAATCCATGCATTCAGTTAAAAATAGAAATCATCCTTGATAAAATGTAAAAGAATAGCCAAAAGTGGTTGGATATGCAGAACATTTGGACAATTTTTACTCACTTTATGCCAAGAAAAGAAAACACAAGAAAAATGAAATAAAACGAAAAATTATACAAGAAAAATTATAAATGAAATGTTTAACCACAGTACCTTGTCAGTCGTCTTTAATGAAACTTGTATAAAAGATGGATTGTTTCCAACACACACACACACACACACACATATATGTGTGTGCAGGTATGCAGAAAAATAGGAAAGAACATGTTAGGTAAATAATCCAGAGTTCCTTAGTATTTTTGCTTTTATTTTTAAAAAGACAGTGCTCCATACAGAAGTAGAGCTTATATTATGATATTTTTTTTTTATAAATATGATTCCTTTGCTACATAAGAGTTCTCATGTTTCAAAAGCAAGAGCCGAGACCCTCAATATAATTTTTGAAATTAAGTTGAATTAAGGTGTCTGGTCTTTTAAAACAAATATTATAATTATAATATATTATATATATATATATATATATATATATATATATATATATATATTAGAAAAATCTATGACAAAGTGTAAAACTCTTTCATGTTACATGTTTTGTCCTTTAGAATTTCATCAGACTAAAGTGATGTTTACATTGAAGAAGGAGAGTGTACACTAAAAATTTTAAATAATTTTTTTTAAAATGTATATTTTGGGTATATAGTCGAGCCAATTTCCTTTTCTTTAGTTTTGTGTTTTTAGCACTTTTATTTTTAACTATCCCACATTGTGCTAATAGAAGATCTGCCAAGAAAGGTGAAATATTTTCCCCATATATATATATATATATATATACTGTATGGAGCACTGTCTTTTTGAAAATAAAAGCAAAAATACTAAGGAACACCGGATTATTTACCTAACGTGTTCTTTCCTATTTTTCTGCATACCTGCACACATATATATATATATATATATATATATATATAAAATCATGTTCCCGAACCTAAGTTTCCTGCTGAATAAAAGATCAGAGATGTTGGGATGGATACATGCCAAAAAATATCTGCTGGTATATATGGACATGGGATAAAGTTCACATCCGGGTCAATAAGTAAATAAATAAATATGATATGATGTTCATCATATCTAAACGTAGAAGCTGTGGA